>JASFAX010000037.1:9197500-10397500 GCA_030737875.1 Allium sativum | reverse complement strand
CTGCCACCACGTTACCCTTGCCCGGGGTATATGCTATTTCAAAATCGTAGGAGGCTAAGAATTCCATCCACCGTTGCTGCCTTAAATTCAAATCCTTCTGAGAGAATAAGTATTTTAATGATTTGTGGTCAGTGAACAGTTCGAATTTCTCACCAAGAAGATAGTGACGCCAAGACTTAAGCGCGAAAACAATTGCGGCTAGCTCTAAGTCATACGTGGGGTAATTCTTTTCATGAACCCTCAACTGCCTTCCACCATAGGCTATTACTCTTCCCTCTTGCATGAGGACCGCGCCAAGTCCCGTCCCACAAGCATCAGTATAGATGGTAAACGGTTTATTCCCGTCTGGCAGCACTAAGACTGGAGCTGAAGTTAAGGCTCTCTTTAAACGTTGGAACGCATCATCGCAATCTTTGTCCCACGTAAAAACCAGGTTCTTCTTCGTTAACCGTGTTAATGGAGCTGATATTTTTGCGAAGTCTTTGATAAACTTCCTATAATAGCCAGCCAACCCCAAGAAACTTCTTACTTCGGTTGCATTTTTAGGGACCTTCCAATCTTGGATGGCCACCACCTTTGCGGGATCCACTGCTATCCCTTTTTTGGAAACCACGTGCCCTAAGAACCGTACTTCCTTCCTCCAGAAGTGACACTTAGAAAATTTTGCCTTAAGGTTATGCGCTCGAAGGGTTTCCAACACTTCCCTAAGATGTAGGGAGTGCTCTTCTTTATTCTTAGAAAAGACTAAGATGTCATCCACAAAGACTACCACGAATTTGTTAAGGTATTCCCTAAACACCCTACTCATCAAATCAACAAAATATGCAGGGGCGTTTGTCAAACCAAAGGGCATCACTAGCCATTCATAGAATCCGTCAGGAGTCCTAAAAGCAGTCTTATCTATACTATCCTCAGCCACTCTCAGTTGATGAAAGCCAGTGGCTAAGTCCAACTGCGAAAACACTGAGGCGCCAACTAACTGATCAAAGAGAACGTCAATCCTCGGCAGTGGGTGTCGGTTCTTTTTAGTAAGCTTGTTTAGTTCTCTATAGTCCATACAAAGTCTAAGAGACCCATCCGCCTTTGTGGCAAAAACTACTGGAGCACCCCACTCCGATATACTACGTCTTATGAACCCCTTCTCAAGCAACTCCTTTACTTGCTTATTGAGTTCCCTTCTTTCACGAGGAGCCATGTGGCGCACTGGCAAAGATACGGGTTTAGCATTATCCACAAGATAAATTCGAAAGTCTATCTCCCGCTTTGGAGGTAAGCCCTTCACCTCCTCAAACACATCCGGATATTCCCGGACCACTTCTATCGATCGCAGGTTCTCTACAGACGCGTCAAGCGATTCAAGATAACTTAGCATAACGAAATTTATGGGATTACAAAAGATGTCGAGAGCATTACCAAGGCGGGTCACAAGCCTAACTACTATCCTTTCACAATCAAGAATGGCCCTATTTCTGGACAACCAATCCATTCCTAAAATTAGCCCATAGCCCGTGAAGCCCAATACATAAGCATCACATCTAAATTCAACGCTAAGTATAGAGATTTTCAAATCCAAACATATCATGGTCAAATGAGCCAAACCCCCAATTGGATTTGAAACGACCAAGGGATCCTCTACTAAACTGGTGTACAAGTGCAGTGATTCAACTAATGATGCAGAGATAAACGAATGAGATGCGCCAGAATCGAATAAGGTACGGACAGGATGATCAAACAGAAAAACTAAGCTTTCAACAGAAATTGTTCTACCTCTTTCTTGCAGCGGTGGGGCCGCAATAACCTGAACTTGCCCCCTTGCCTGCCCTGGTGCCATAAGAGCCTGCACCTGTCCTCCCGAGGTAGACCCTCCCCTCTGCCCCTTCTTTGGACAGTCCTTCACTAAATGTCCCACATCTCCACAATGAAAACAACCAGTCTTCTTTTTCTTTCTACAATCTTTGCTGAGATGGCCAGGCGTCCCACAATTGAAGCATTTCTTCTTCCCTTTGCCATTATTGTTTTTACCACCCTTCTTATTTTGCTGTTGGGGTTTCTTCTGATCCCCTTTCTTTTCAACTGCCTTATCCTCATGCATAAGTGCCATTTCTACTAGCTTTTCAAAGGTGGCTCCCATAGGGATGTGGGTCATAGCCAACCCTTGCAACGGTTCATTCAAGCCTCTAACGAACCTCAAAGCTTTCTTCTCTGGCGTGTTCACCAACTCCAAGCCAAACCTTGCTAACTGATTAAATTTATTGACATATTCCTTTACTGATGAGCTCCCTTGCTTTAGTGCCAGGAATTTTTCCATATTTAAGTTCTCCTCTGCCCTTGAAAGAAACTTTGCCTCAAACCTTCGTCTGAAATCCGCCCATGAATCAACTGGACGTTCCCCGTTAGTGACCTCCCACCAAAACGAGGCCTCTCCCTTCATTAACCAAGCAGCTAAACGGACTTTCCTCCCATCTTCCACTTCAAAGATATCCAACAATTCCTCAGTCTCCTTAAGCCAATCTCTGGCCTCCACAAACGTCTCAGTCCCTTGAAAAGTTTTTCCTCCCATAGCCTTGAATTCCTTGCACGTCTTTGCAAAAGTGTCAACACGAGGAGGAGGAGGAGGAGGAATGGGTGCAACTAGGGGTGGAGGAGTATCCGCTGGGCCTGCAGTGGTGGCCCTAGCCTCCAAGTATCTCCTAAACCACCCTGGAATCGTCACACCCTCTGGGAGATTAAGATCTTCAGCCATGCTAAAACGAAAAAGGAAAGATTCAAAATGGAGAATTCGAAAGATAAAGATAAGGATGTGGCTATTCGGGATTATGTTTTTCATAAAAACTCTCTTTAAATAACATGTTTTTTTTTTTTGAAAGCACTTCTTCCAAAAATACTTTAGAAAAAAAATATTTTTCTAAAAAAAATTTTTATCTGTTCTGGTAACCTTATGCTCTGATACCACGTGTAACACCCCTCGTCCGTTAATGTCACTCACAAAGGGAATGCATTAACTTCCATGGAGGTTTTAAGTGAATATAGAACAGTAAAATTACAACAAGACAGATATAAAATAGTACTTGGAAATTCAAAAACTTTATTTCATTGTAGCAGAAGTCAAAACATGTTTGATTACATCATAACACCATATTCAATGTCAAGTACAATATCTATCTTGATAAAACAAGTACATAATCCCATTACATGAATAGCCATTAAAAAGAAAGATAACAAGCTGGACTTTACTTCAGCAGTCCAAGCTTTCCAGAAGATAAGCGATCCAACTAGACTCCACTAGAACTTGGCCCAACCTGCGGACCTGAAGGGAGAAAAAGGATGGAAAAGAGGGGGTCAGACAAAAAGTCTGGTGAATATGATAATTCTACAATACTATTACCAAAATAACTGGACTAAGGCATAAGCTGGAAAACAAGAAAATGTCTATGAAGAGCAGATTAAGGACATAGACAATCGCTAAAGGCAACGTTATAGGCGCTCCTAAATACTAAAGGATAAACACTATACTGCACCACACCAGTCACCCTAAAGATTCATCCCACTTAGCTTCACTTAGAAACTTTCCCAATGGCTTTACGTACCCCTAGCTGACTACATAGGTGCCGCCTGCCCCTATCTCCACTAGGTGTACCCTACTTCCCATTATTCGATCGGCTCCCTAACTCGTAGATACCCGTGCTGGCCCCACAGTGGGGTGTATCACTCCCCTAAAGTGGCAACCTGATACAACGGACATGCACGGCTTATACCTACACGATGCAACAACGTCTTACCTACCAGCCCGGGTCCACACACGCATATGAAACCCGTTGGACTTGCGTTGCCACCGCTCCCTGTTTTGGCCTCTTATAGTCAAACCCAGTATGCGTGTCCCGTCCTCGACTTGGGTCGAGCCCACAAAGATACGTTTTGGGATACTGGTTGAAATGGGCCCCCACTATTTACCACAAGCATTCCACCTAAGCTTGTCCCCATTAGTCTATCCCACTTAACCCACTTAGTCATGTTCATTTACATGTGTGTTTGGTTAAGTCTAATCGTATTTCAAATGCCTCTAAAGGCAACCACCAGATTCCTCATGCCACCCAAGGCACCTACTTAACCCCCATGTCCCACCTTACATGATTATCTGGTTAAGTATTTCTTAGTTCATTAAGGCCATAACCTCATAAAGACCTCTCACATTAGACTGACATTTATGGCAGCTGGATTTGTCGGGCGGGTCCGGACAGTCTTACACCATAAAAGAGTCTAACCTCGTGTCTTTACAACTGTTATGCTTTAGTTTGGGCCTAGGACCTCTCACATTGGGCCGACATTTGTGACTACTGGATTTGCCGGGCGGGTCCGGGCAGGTTTACATCACAAACGGGTCCAACCTCGTGTCCTAAGCATTGATTATTAATAATAATCCACTTTCCCCCAATTTTAATAATTCCCTACTTGAATTATTAATTACTTCCAATTTTTAACAATGTCCATAATTGACTCAATTATGGACATCCATTCATGGTATGCAAAATCTTACAAAATTGCACCCAATTTATTAATTCCTAATATTACCCCTACCCCACGTTTGAACGTTTATTCGCAAAATATATGTTAGACTCGAATAGCCTAACTCATAGCATAAAAGAGATTATCATAATAACAACATGTATATGTGACCAAATGAATCATAATAAGGGGTGAAACTTGCATATGTCCAACTTGCATAGATTATACATGTCATGGACCTAAAGGTGTCAACTTGTTCAAAATTCACCTAATATGATCTCAATCAATTTTCATAAACTTACATATGAACATGTGTGAATCAACATCATCTAATGTTTTAACAACATGGTTTTATATGGGTACACCTAACTCAATAGGCAAATTCCCATAATGAAGTTTTATTTAATTATAGTTTCAAGTTTATGGGTACACCTAACCTAATAGACAAATTCCCATAAACAAGATCCATTTAAATTAAGAAAAAAAAACATAACTTTAAGCATGATCCAACAACATCATGATTTTTCAACATAATATAACATGATTTATAACATGGCATAGTATGATAGTATAACATAGCTTGACATGATTCTCAACATAACACGACATAGCATAAGAGAATTTACAACATAGCATGACATAGCATATATAATTTACATCATACGACAACATAATAACATAATAAGAGATCCACAATATATAGAATTTACAATTACAAATCACATCACTTTCTTGTGATCCATTCATAACTGAGTCAAATTAGTTTGTAATAGTCTTGTGAGAATCATCATACTCACCAACAAAAGAAAAGAATTAGAGAAAGAGAGATCTTTTGATTTGATTTGTGTAGATTTAGTTGTAGATGATTAGGCTTCCTCTTCTTAGTTTGTGACGGTTATGCTGAACTCCATGGCAGCAGCATGACGGTAGCTTCTCTAATTTTACAAGTGATTTAGGTTTTGGGTCTACCCACTTATTTATAGATTTTAGAATGCATTTAGGCCATTAGATTTAACCTAGAAATAACCGCAGCCGTTCAGACAAGATGGGGTTTATCTTGTTGACTCAGCAATGAGTCAGAAGTGACTCAGCAAACACTCAGCATATTAATAAACTTCTATTCATGTCATAAATATATATATTTTCTACAATGTACATATTAGATACATCCCCCTTTACTTATTATTGTTTTTATATACATATTAGATACATCCCCTCTCTCACACACTTATTAATATTTTTATATTCATATTAGATACATCCCCTCTCTTACACACTTATTAATATTTTTATATTCATATTAGATACATCCCCTCTCTTACACACTTATTAATATTTTTATATTCATATTAGATACATCCCCTCTCTTACACACTTATTAATATTTTTGCAACTTTAGTGTTAATAGAATATTCGGGGTGTTACATGGTTATTGGGAAGGATTCAATGTTTAAGAACAAATAGATTTTAAAAAGGGAATTAAATAGTTGTTTCACAAAATCAGAGGAACAAAAGGAAATAATTAAAGAAAATGGGACAGTGTAAATTTCCAAAACAAGTAGTTAAGAATGGCAACTAAAAAATTAGAAGTCAAAAAAAAAATGACAACAAATTATTTCACAAGGAATTTAAATATATATATATATATATTTACACTAAATGAATCAAAGGAGATGAACGGTTAAATTTTGAAATAATAAACATGCAAGGAAAGTAATTGTACTAATAAATGGACATTGAATTTTAAAAGTTACAAATTAATTGCAAATAAAAGGAAATATAAATTTTTAATTCAGAGGACGAATTGTTTGACAATAAATAAATAAACAATCAAACATTTCGAAATTCAAAATGCATAACATTCTTTTGGAAATAGAAACTTGCCATTGGAACGTAAGTGAACGAATGGAAACAGGGAACCAAAATGAATGAATACAAGGAAATAAATGGAAGGAAAACGAACGTTTAATTTTTTGAAATTAACAACCATGTAAGGAAAGGAATAATATCAAGGAATAGATGTTTAACTTTAAAAATGTAAACGGTGTTGGCAAATAAAGGAAATGATATAAATATATTTTTTGAAAATAAAATAAATAATAGACGAAATAAAAAAAAATCCAAACAAATAAAATAAATAAAACAAAATTTAAAATAAATCATTAAATAAAATATACTCTAAAAATTGAGGTTGTTACAATCTCCCCTACTCAAACCTTTTCGTCCCCGAAAAGGAACGAGGTAGAGAAATAGTAATTAAATAATTAATATTTTTAAACCAAAGGTTCATATTTATATTCATACCTATATATATATACACACACACACATATATATATCACAAATTAAAATCTTTATAATCTATTTAAATTTATAAATTTCGATATATGCATAACTTTATAAACTATATCATTATAGATTTCAACTAAGATAATATCATTTTCTTACAAAATCTACATCTTTACCTCTTATTCAAAATGTATAGTTTATAAAATATAAAGTCTTAAAGTATAAACATCAAATCCTTTCAAAATATTGGTATTACCATAACATAATATTATTTACGAATATATATATATATATATATATCAAAATTTCAAATAAATATTAAATAAGAATACTCTTCTTCTACTTCTTATCTCGTTATAGACAAGGATAAGTTATAGAATTCGAGGTAAAAGCTGAACGAACGAAAGAACCTAATCAAAGAGGATCTACGAAGGAAGATAGACTCAATGGACAGGAAATCACAGGAAAAGAATTTAAAAATATATAAAAAAATTATATTCGAAAATATTTCTTTAAAACCATTTTAAAAACCATTTATACTTTAAAAATACGCTCTTTAGCAATAAGGATTAAGCGACTAATTCCACTCATTCTAGGGTATCACAACCCTATCTCTAATGAGTTTTTACCTCATAAGCTAAAGCTTTGATAAACCAAAGCTCTGATACCAAATGTAACAAACCGTCTTTCGTCCACTTCAAGCTGGTAATTAAACCAACTCAAACCGTTCGAAATGACAGAATGTTATTAGCTTCTGAGGTAAATAGAATAAATCACAGAATCACAGACATAGAAAACAGAATATCTCGCAGCGGAATAAATAAATTATACAATAGTAGTTCGTGAAGCTACTAAATAAAAATCAAAATTTATACATAATATCAGAGTTACAAAATTAAATACAGCGGAAGTCTAAATACAAGAATTTCTAATACAAAGAAGAAATAGCCAGAATCAACAGGTAGAGTGGTGTCTTCAATAGTCTCCAGCTTCAAGAGGTGAAATATCGACACTGCAATACTCGATCTGACCCGAGCAATAATGCAAAATAAAACAACTCGGATCAGGACTAACATTCTCATGGAAGTAAATCAACTTAAATGAAATATTCAATGAAATGCATCAGTAACTTAAAGGATGTTTGGGATCACCATCCTCTAAGGATCCGTTAAACTAATATCATATAATATAATACGCTATTATAATAGTGTCTATGTTTAAATATACTATTGAAAATAGTGTAAGCGGGATTACCATTATTACCCTTACACCGTTTATACCGTTATCGTACAGTTTGCATATAACACACCAGTACGTCTGCGGATAGGGATGCGCCGTGATACGACAACGCTAAATCAAAATCGTAGGGGGCTCGATCAGGATAATATGACAAGGTACACGAGGAATACCCACGGTAGGATTCTACCGATGCACGCCCGGACCGGTGGTAACGCATAGCCGCAACTACCGCCCACCTCGAACAACACTCCCATAATCAAGGGTGGCCACCAATCAAATCACAAAGTAATAGATATAGTTCGAAGAAGTGTGTCCGATGGAGGTGCGACCTCACTTAATCACGGTATAGCACCTGTTTTAGTCATTTTAATTATGACCCGAAGGTCAAGGCTATCCATCAACGTTCTCTTTCTTCAATCCAGTAATCGCCACCAAACCATCCTATTTCATTCTGGAACTCCACCGCGTACACAGTTGTTAAAGTGGTTTTCGGTATTGGCAGAGAGTATGACAATATCCGATCCCGGTCTCTTTAACAACCAAACGTTTACATTTTTCACACCGTGGCCATTTTAATAAAATCATATTCTGAAATAAAATTGATTTAAGAAATTTCTTTATTTCAAACCAAACAGTTTATGAATCAATTCCATATATAATATTATTTCAAATCATATTCAGTCAATTTATAATCGAATTCAATAATAAATTCAAATTACAATTAATTATGCAGTTCACGTTCATTTCCTATACAGTTCAATATTTAAGTCAATTCAAAATTCGCATTTAGTTGATTTAAAATCAAATTCATTGAATCAAGCATCGTTGTATAAACTTAAATCTTTAAACCTCGCATTTAAATCGCAAAATCAAAACTTATCCACCTTTTGAGTTTATTATTAAAGTTTATAAAATATATATAAAATAAGCATTGAAAATATTGTTTATAAGTTATAAATTTATATAGAAAATAACTTTATAAACATATATAGGTTTAAATTAATTTAGAAATAGGTTTAGAAAGAATAATTTATTATAATATATTAATTTAAAGTTAAATATATATATATGATTAAATTATATAGTTTAAAATAAATAAATTATAAGTAAAATCTTAATTAAGCATTTAAATACATTTTTACTCATAAAATTATTTTAAAACATATAATTTAGAATTTACAAAATTTAAGTATAAATCTTTAAAATATAATTATAAAATATAAGATCTTAAATTAATATTATTACAATCAAACTTTCCAAATCATTTTAATTCGAAAACATGACCAACGGTGTCCATATATTGTTTTCTACCCTATGGTCAAGTGATACGAATATTTATCATTTCAACCCGCAATTTATAAAATTTCTACGGGTTTATCATTTCAACCCGCAATCCCAAATTCAGTAAAAATCGTTCAGGTCTATCATTTCAACCCATAACGATTTTCCCTAATCTAATGTCTGTTCGGGTATGTATCATTTCAACCCTTAGTGATTTTTCTAAACTAGGGGTATATACAACATAACAAACCATCATATATAGTCAATCACATCATAGTAATATATATTCAGTGTACATACATGTCATATGAATATCGTGTCACATATAAAAGTGTATATTTAAACAAACAATTTCTACTGACAATCCTATACATTTCATAACAGTTCATTTAGTTGATCTAACATCTATGAAGTAATGTGAGTCAGGTGTGAGATAAACTAACTTTTCGTGGCGTAGATTAAAGACAATAGATGGATTTATGCAGAACTGAAACGACGACTTCCATGCACGATTCAGAATAATTTCAGCTCGATGATCGCTCAATATTTTATTTTATAAGAGCAGAAGGGATTTTCTCAGCAAAACAACATAGAAATTGGATTTGTGGAACAGTTTACGAAACCTTTTTTTCATAGGTATAAAAGGAGCAACACAATTACACAAAAATTCCATTACCTTATATATATTATATATAAAACATACACATCAAAATTCTTACATATATATATTTTTTATAAAAAAAATCAACTCTACAATCCAAACACCTATCAAATTTTCAAAAATATTTTCTTTATAAAAAGAAAACAAAATAGAAACTTAACCCAAACTCATGCATACAACAGCTATATACATATTATATAAAGGGAGCGGTTATATGAACACAAAAATTTGAAATAAATCAAAAGGTATAATTTCTCAACCACATGATCAATTTATCTTTATGTGAGGGGTGCAAATCATGAGGTAATCTTATGGTTTAGATTTTATATCACTCAATTTGTGTCAAATCTTTGTGTCTAAATAGACTTTCCTTTATATAAATCACACAAACACATACACGTAGGCGAAATAAAAAAAAAGCACGCCCCAAACAAACACACACACACACACACACACACACACACATATATATATATATATATATATATATAATATAAATTAAACATAAATCAACACAAAAAAACTGAAGTAAGATAAACCCACACAAACACATAACTTGACCCAATGGGCAAGGGAAATGCAAGAAGGATGGATCATGATTTTTACCAAAAAGTTACAAAACTAAACCAAATTTTTAACCATTTTAAAAGTGATTTTTGAACAAGTTAAATTCAGAATCTGGAAAAATCATAAACTGAAAAGTTGTTACAAATTCTTTTCTCTTCAATTTAAAAAAAAAAACCAATTTCCGATAAAATTTGAAGAAGATATGATCAAAACAGCGACGAACAGATATTTGAATCTGAAATCTGGCTTCAAAAACGCACCTGAAAGATTGGCAGTTTCGACCAAGAAAAATTCGAAATCTGAAAAAGTGTATTGCACAAAAGTTTTAGCTCTTTCAATTTTACACAATTTGAAAAAAAAGTGAAGTCGATTTGGGTTCCGTATGAGGAAGTTATGGTCCCTACAAAACAGAACAAAATCTGAAAAAAAAAATAGAAAATAAAAGGAGAAAAAGGAGAAGAGATTGATGGATTTGGTTGCTTCTATTTCTTTTTGGTTTGAGAAGTTTCTCCATTAGATTTAGATGTAGATCTTGATTTTAGCCATGGTTGATTGCTGAGAATTTTGGAGAAGAAGAAAAAGGGAATGGTTGTATGAATGAATAACATGATGATATAAACAAAAAACCACTGTAAATAATCATTCATGGCTTTCCAATTTTTAATGTTAATTAATGAATGTGTCCCCGCAAATTAATTTTCACCAATTCAAATTCAATCCAGTATTAATATAAATGAGAATGTAAAGAAAGATATTGATTTTACACACACATATATATATATATATACATATATATATATACATATATATATATATATACATATATATATAGAAGCTTTCATATCTTTATAAACGAAGAAGAAGAATATAGGGAGGGGTGGAGAGATAACAGTAAAAGAACAGAGCAGGTTATAAGGAAATGGGAATGGAAAGTTTTAAATTGCTGTATTATTTTCATGAACTAATGCTTGAAAAGTGACAACAACTTTGAAAAAAAAATTAGGAACCGAAGGGGTTATTGGGAAGGATTCAATGTTTAAGAACAAATAGATTTTAAAAAGGGAATTAAATAGTTGTTTCACAAAATCAGAGGAACAAAAGGAAATAATTAAAGAAAATGGGACAGTGTAAATTTCCAAAACAAGTAGTTAAGAATGGCAACTAAAAAATTAGAAGTCAAAAAAAAAATGACAACAAATTATTTCACAAGGAATTTAAATATATATATATATATATATTTACACTAAATGAATCAAAGGAGATGAACGGTTAAATTTTGAAATAATAAACATGCAAGGAAAGTAATTGTACTAATAAATGGACATCGAATTTTAAAAGTTACACATTAATTGCAAATAAAAGGAAATATAAATTTTTAATTCAGAGGATGAATTGTTTGACAATAAATAAATAAACAATCAAACATTTCGAAATTCAAAATGCATAACATTCTTTTGGAAATAGAAACTTGCCATTGGAACGTAAGTGAACGAATGGAAACAGGGAACCAAAATGAATGAATACAAGGAAATAAATGGAAGGAAAACGAACGTTTAATTTTTTGAAATTAACAACCATGTAAGGAAAGGAATAATATCAAGGAATAGATGTTTAACTTTAAAAATGTAAACGGTGTTGGCAAATAAAGGAAATGATATAAATATATTTTTTGCAAATAAAATAAATAATAGACGAAATAAAAAAAATCCAAACAAATAAAATAAATAAAACAAAATTTAAAATAAATCATTAAATAAAATATACTCTAAAAATTGAGGTTGTTACATCTTTAGCATCTTCCGGGTCGACCTTAACGTCTCAAGCTTACTTCCCTTCTATTGGGAATTCTAATCTACCTTCGTCTATTAATGCATCGGGAAACAACAACTAGACAAACCAGGCATGTCTTCTAGCCGTTCTCATGTATTTGACAACTTTTCTCATTTCACTTTTTCCTATATGGGTCTACTGTCTCTTTTTTTCGACAAATTACAATCGCTGTTCACCTTACCTGTCATTTATTCATGATTTAGCCGCTCTCACGTTTACCATTTGCTCCATTCAGGTACTGAACTCAATATTGACCAATGCAGAACCTACTCTACTTGGTCGAAAAAACAAACACCTTTCGACTTCCTCAACGTCCACTATTCAACGGGAAAAAAACATAGCAAAACCTACCATTCAACGTGCATGCTCCGTTCTACATCCAGCTATACCATCTACAACGCATTGTTTGCCTAAATCATCTGGAAGTGCATCCACCTCTTCTTTGCATCATGTATTCCTTCTTGATGATATACGTAATGTGTTTGCATCCAACGCGTGAACATACCTTTTGTTCTTCGATGTTAAGTTATCTTAGTACCCTATGTTATGCTTGCAGTTAAATGGAAGAAACGACGTCATCGAGTTGGCGTGTTGCAATCCAAAAATATATACACATCCAAAAATATACGACATGGTACTGTGTTTGTCTATGTGATAAATCCCACTTTTTAGCCGAAAATGTGTTTCAAATGTGAACTAAGACCTTCTTTTCCTTTTAGTGTTCAGTCTTTCTTCACACTCCGCTGCACTGTCTACAGGATATAATGCATTAGATGATACTGATGCAATTACAAATGATAATGGGATATCTGCCACTGAACTTTGTACCAGCAGTCCATTGACTATTTTTTTCCGACGCATGCCTGAGCTAGCCACATGTAACGTACATCAACGTGAGTTTTATCTTACACTTTTCATACATCTCCACATGTTCGCAATTTAAACATAATTTTGTGCTTGCTCCATCATAGGTACCATTTTCAAACCTTGGAATTTCGGGCCTCCAACAAGCACGTGTGCGGAATGTAGTGCAGTTGTTCGGTACGCTGAGCGAAACAGGAAAAATGATAATCCAACGTCTGCTAGATTCTCTATATGTTGTCAAGGGGGAAAAGTTTGTTTGCCACTATTAAAGAAAACCCCTCCTCTTCTAAAACGTTTGTTGGATTATAACAAAGGAGGAATATCTGCACGTTTCTGTGAACAAATACGGGTTTACAACTCCATGTTTGCTTTCACATCAATAGGCAGACGTGTGGACAATAGTATCAATAATGGTAAAGGAGTCTACGCATTTCGATTGAATGGTCAAAACCATCACAAAATTGGTTCACTCCTCCACGTTGATGGTGTTCCCAAATTTGCACAGTTATACATTTACGACACTGAAAATGAAAGGGAGAATAGGTTTCGTGCATGTGGAAATGGCAACCGTAAGGAAGTTGATCGTAGATTGATAGATAGACTTATTGCCATGTTCGATGAGATAAATGAACTAGCAAAGGTATTCGGAATGGCTAGAGATCGATTTACAGTGGCTAATTTGCATAATGTTACTATTCGAATTGTTGGTAGAAGAAACAGTGACGGGAGACAATACAACTTACCCACATCTTCAGAAATAGCTGCTTTAATAGTTGGCGATGACAACCAAGCTGATGTGTACCGCGATATGATCTTACAAGAACAGACGGGTGTCCTACGTCGTATAAACGAAAAACACCCTTCTTTTATGGCCATGCAGTATCCAATCCTTTTTCCTTTTGCCGAAGACGGATTTAGGCCTAATATTGAGTATCGCAATCCTCAGTTTGCTAATAATGGTGAGAGAATTTATTTATTTAACGATTCGCGAGTACTACGCGTTTCGTTTGCAGAATAGGGATAATGAAGGACAAACATTACTTAGGGGTGGTCGTTTGTTGCAGCAGTATATTGTTGATGCATACACCTGTATTGAAGAAGAACGATTAAGATGGATTAGAAACAACCAATCAATCATACGATCAGAACTGTACAAAGGGTTGCAAGATGCTGTCCTCGCTGGAGATATTTCTGCTAAATCGGTTGGTAAACGTACGATCTTGCCCTCCAGTTTTACCGGAGGTCCTAGATATATGGTTCAAAATTATCAAGATGCAATAGCTATTTGTCGATGGGGTGGATGTCCAGATTTATTTATCACTTTTACCTGTAATGCAAAGTGGCCAGAAATTGCATACATGCTGGACGTTATTCCAGGTCAAAAACCCGAACATCGCCCTGATATCATCGCCCGTGTTTTCCACATTAAACTGAAAATTTTCATCCGGGATATTTATGAAGATGGGCATTTCGATCGAGCTAAAGCAGGTACTATTTTTGCCAACACGCACATTCAAACATTGTTCATAAAAATTAACCTGTATTAACTTTTTTCCATTCATGCCTTATAACCCTATGTTTTACGCTTATTTACAGTTATATACACCGTAGAATTCCAAAAACGAGAGTTTCCGCATGCTCACATCTTACTGTTCTTGCATTCCGAAGATAAACCAAAAGCCCCATTACAGGTTGATAGAGTAATAAGAGTAGAGGTGCCAAATCCTAACATAGATCCAATTGGTTATGATGTTGTCGGACAATTTATGGTTCACGGCCCCTACGGGCCAGCTTATCCAAATGCACAATGTATGGAAGGTAATGCTTGTGGTAAGCGTTATCCAAAGCCTTTTTCAAACGATACAACCTTTGACAAGGATGGCTTCCCAATATATAAACGTCGTAAAAATGGGCATTCCATCCTCATATCATCCGAACTTAACGTTGACAGTGGATGGATGGTACCACACAATGTAGATTTATTGGTTAAGTATAATGCGCATATAAATGTAGAGGTATGCAATAAAACCAAATCCGTCAAATATCTTTTTAAATATATCAACAAGGGGCATGATAGAGCAACAATTGTAATTGAAGAAAACGTCAATGATACACAAAGAAATCCCGAACAAGTTGATGAGGTTAAAAAATATCTTGATTGTCGGTATGTCTCCGCTTCCAAAGCATGTTGGCGTATATTTGAGTTTGAGGTACAATATCGTAAACCCTCCGTACAAAGACTAAGTTTTCATCTCCTTGGAGAACACACTGTTACTTTCACCGACAACGATACGGTACCACAAACTATACAACGACCGAATATAGAACGAACAATGTTCACAGAATGGATGAAAACAAATACGCTCCATTCAGATGCTACGCTTTTGCCCTATGTAGATTTCCCAACAAAGTGGTATGGTACAAAGATGAGAAACATTGGAAAAGAAGACAACAAGGTGAAAAAATAGGCAGGATTTATTATGCGCACCCAACATCTGGAGAAAGGTTCTACCTACGGATGCAACTTAATGTTGTAAAGGGACCAACATGCTATGAAGACATCAGAACAGTTAATGGTATGGTATATGCTGATTTTCAATCTGCATGTGTTGCCCTAGGGTTGCTTGAAAACGACAATGAATGGAATAATGCTCCTTTAGAAGCAGCTAATTGGTGTTCAGGCAAAATCTTACGTCAAATGTTTGTAACGATGCTCCTTTTTTGTGAAATTTCTAATCCATCCGAAGTATGGAATAAAAATTGGAATTTGCTAGCAGATGATATACAATGGCATCAACGACGTATCCGCAACAATGCAACGTTGGTTTTGACAGAAGAAGAATTAAAAAATTGTTGTTTAATAGAACTTGAAAATATTCTTACTTTAACCAATCGTTCTTTGCTTGACTTCCCCGCTATGCCAACTCCAGACTTATCGGTGTAACGTCCTTATCAGAACAGATTAGTTGAGGAAGAATTAAACTACGACTGTGTTGGTTTGGAGCAAGAAGCTGTAACAATGCTATCTCAACTTAACATGGAACAAAAGACTATATTTGATGTAGTATCCAATGCTGTTAATCATAAACTAGGTGGTTTTTACTTTGTATATGGTAGTGGAGGTACTGGGAAAACTTTTCTTTGGAAAACATTGATAACCGATATGCGTTCAAGGGGTGAAATTGTTCTGGCGGTTGCATCATCAGGTATAGCATCTCTACTATTACCCGGTGGCAGAACTGCCCATTCTAGATTTAAAATACCAATTGATGCCGCAGAAGATGCAACGTGTGGTATTCCAAAACAATCAAACCTTGCTAAGCTTATAATAAGAACAGACTTGATAATTTGGGATGAGGCTCCTATGGTACATCGTAATTCTTTAGAAGCATTTGATAGGACTCTTCGGGATTTAATGGATGATGGCGTAAATTGCTTCGCTGAATGCATTTTTGGTGGAAAACCGTATTGTTGGGAGGTGATTATAGGTAGGTCCTGCCAGTCATACCCAAAGGATCACGGAATACGATTGTTCAGTCCTCTATAAACAAATCCCACCTATGGGCTGAGTGTCGTACTTTTAAATTAAACATTAACATGCGCTTAGCATCGACTGATGGTTCACCTACCGAAATAGAAAAACTACAAAACTTCACCAAATGGGTGTTGGATGTAGGTGATGGGAAAATCCCTGCCATTGCATTGCAAGCAGGAGCTGAGCCAACATGGATACAAATACCAGAAGATTTGTTAATCAATGAAACATCCAATCCGATCAGAGATATCGTAAATAGTACGTACCCCGACTTACAAACACGACTGCATGAACTAAATTACTTGCGATCTCACTGTGTTTTGGCACCGACGAATGATTCTGTCGAAGACATTAATACTTATGTAACAACATCTCTATCTGGATCTTTAACTACTTACCTTAGTGCTGATACAATTAGCCCTGCTTCAGAAGGAATAGGGGATCAACACATATTGTTTCCAACTGAATTTCTAAACACTCTTCAAGTTTCAGGAATTCCAAATCATATATTAAACCTGAAAGTAGGCATTCCAATTATGCTTCTTAGAAATCTAAACCAAAGTATGGGTCTATGTAATGGAACACGTTTTATTGTCACCCAAATGGCATCAAAAGTCATACAAGCCGAGATAATCACGGGTGCAAATGTGGGGAATAGCGTGTTGATACCTCGATTTGTGCATACGACATCAAATACAAAATGGCCTTTTGTCCTTCGTTGGTTGCAATTTCCAATGTAGGTTTGTTTCGCAATGACCATTAACAAAAGTCAAGGGCAAACTTTGGATAATGTTGGTGTATATCTGCCAAGACCTGTATTTTCACATGGCCAATTATATGTTGCTATTTCAAGAACAACATCGCACCATGGTCTTAAACTGCTTATCAAACAACAAAGTTCAGAGAAAGTAGGAAGCACCGAAAATATTGTATTTCGTGAAATATTTGACAACTTATAAACAACCATGCTTACACATTGATTTGTTTTCGTTACTTCATCTTCGATGATGAAAGGTGAAAGTAGAAAATAAATGTCCTTTTATAATGTATGTTCTGACCAGTTGAACGTCTATGTTCCATGGTTATCAAGAACGCAGATTTGCCTTTAGTTTTTGCGTTACCTTTCTTTATAATAGTTGTTCCATTATTCAAATAATTACAGCTTGATGGTTGAATTTTTTGTTACGTTTCCAATGTATGCTACACCAACTTTATGACTCACTTAAACATGTTAATTACGGACAAATCACGGCTGCTACATGCTGATGACAAATATGTTTTGAATAGTTATTCACATGACTGGCAGTGGAAGACAAATATGTCCAGTTGATGTATTTTTTCATATGTGTTTGGTTTAGACTTTCCGGTCTTGGTACAACACCCGATTGTATGAAAATATTACTCTGAAATTTTTTCCGCCATCACTTTCTCAACTATTGAATGCTTTTGTCCTCATGTTCTTTTACCCCCACTTTGTGTTATATATTGTCTATGATCTCTTCCATGTATGTTTACTGTCTTTTACCATATAATTTTAGTACACAATATACTCGCACGTAGATAGACAGTTTATTACGTACATGATTAAGATCACACTGGATACATCAACGTCCCGTCACTTTGATATCTACCGCTTCCAAAGTGTCGAACATAACACATATTCACAGACAGATGAAGATCATATCTGTGTACCTTCTTTTATTTATCCTTATGTCAAAGCTGTAGGTGCACACAGGGTGCAAATAAACTTGCCTAACCAAAATAAAAGTTGTCTCTATTAAATTGATATTTGGCAAACATAGTAGCATCGATCTCTGAAAAACATTACTATTCTTCCAGCTTTTTATACTGAAATACCTGCAGTCTGCTGAAATAAATCCTTCCATGCTTCTGCTATAGCCTCAGGTACTTTTGATGTAATACCAATTTATAGTTCTTCTTTCTATGCTGCTCATTCTCTTACGTCATATATTTTATCAAATAAAAAGGTTTTATTGTCCTTTTTTCCTTCCTGTTGAATGTCTTCCCGTTAAATTTTCGTACATTCTGCTTCATCCTAAAAGAAATAGTCATGTTGGTGCCATTTTGGACATCATGATTGGAGTTTGCAAGACATGATTTACAAGTATTTGATACAGATGGTTGCGTTTAGCTTAGATCAGTTCTAACCTTTATGCTGGATAGTATGGTGGAGTTATACGAAGGCCCAAAAAATTTAAAGTTATTCAAATATGAACATTTACAACATCCCTTTTTCGGCTTCTGCCTTTTATTACATATTAATTAATCAAGTCAGAAGCCATTTTAACGTTTTTCTTTCACTTTCAGCAATACACAATCTATGTTTACCTCTCTGGGCTCACTTAGCATTGATAGTATACAATTTGAGTGCAAATTGACAGATTACAGGATACCATCAGCTTAAGAAGCAATGATGTGTTCGGCTTCAATTTACAGCTTTACACAATGAGGTCTTTCTGTTTCCAATTACTTCATTATGTTACAAACATCTAATTCGTGCATCACGTTTTTTTAATGCATTCTTAATAATATTTTTGATGAATTCTTCGATTATGAATGTTTATGGATTTTATTCATATGTTGCAATTATACTTGGACTACAAGTTTATGCTTTGTTGTTCATGACAAGTATTCAATAACCGTTCCCATCTTTGTTTATGTCTATTTCTGTTTTTCCAATATTATATGTTAAAAACGAATCATAAGTACTGTACCAGAAAATTTTATGTCACCAACTGTTGATCATCCATGATTAATTTTGGCAATGAAAGAGTCGATATTTTGGCTGCCTACATAATGTTAATACAATTGCATACAACCATTATACGCTAGATATTAGTTATAATTTATATGATTCAAGTTTTTAATAAAAGAGTGGTCATGTAAATTTTTTAAAAATTCAGAAATAAATAAAAAGACAAAGAATACTCATTTACAAGGTTATATAAAAATTAGTCCACCGGACATCATCACATAGATAATCATGTGATTATGGTTTATAAAAACATATTGTAGAATACTTACCCTACTGTTATGCAGACCTGCAATGAGGGAGGCTAAACAAGGTGGGACTGTATACGTAGGGAACATACACATCATGAGCCAGCAAGCAGCAGTCTATTTTATGTTCTTTGTCGTAAGCTATTTAGTACTTCTGCATCATTCGTTTTTTGATTCCAGGGAATTTATAGGTATTTTTCCCGTTGCATCCCTAGATGGTATACTCTTCTTGGTAGATCTACCTAATTTGATAGGGCATCTTCCTGCTTTTATGGGACCAGATTTGTATTGACTCTTTTATTTGTTTATGCATTCATGGTGTCAGATTTTGTTAAGTTTTCTACCTGTTTGTGGATATTTGGTGTTAGGATAGAAAACATTTTTCGACCAAACCTTCTTAAACAAAATAATTTATGTTAGATTTAAAAATGGTTTGGTCATTGCAATTATTTAACAGCATTACTTTTAATATGGGTTGTCAAAATTTCTGGGGCATTATAGTTATACATGCACTATCAAAACATGGTTTTGTCCCCGTAAAAATCTTTAACATGTTCCCTGCTTTTAATGACTCTTTGATATTTCCACTCTTTTCAAAATAAAGGTTTTGCTCTGTCCTCCACTCTCCATGGTCTGGTCACTGTGTACCGTTTGGTTTCACACACGATAGTTTTGCGGATCTCTTAAATCTGCACTCAGTCCAAAGAATCTATGTATAAATTCATGATTGAGGTATTTTAGTACTCTTTTTCCTAATCATTCAATATCTTAAATCCAATTAGATAACAAAATTTTCTATTTAATTTTCTCAGATTAATACTTTTGATTTCGCGAATTTCACGTATAATAACTCTTTTGGCTTTCCTGCACCTACACACGATAAAGGGCATCCTTAGCAAACCTACAATCGAGGTACTTTACTACTATTTCTTTATTTTTTCAGCTTTCTAAGGATCGATGAATATGGAAAGGGTAATTATCGTAAAGCATGCGACATACTTCCTTCATACTTTTATGCTGTTAACTGTAGAGTGCGACATTCTTCCGATGTTTAAGTTTCATCAATTCTTCTATTTTCATTTGCCATTCTGAATAACCAATGTTTTTCATTTCCATTAGATTACTGGGCCGTGTGATGGACAACCAGATGCAGCTAATGAACTGTGCTACAACATTTTGCTCTGCACTAAGCAATTCCTGAAAGGTAGCATGCGTTTTCTTGGAAAAAATGTATATTATGAATATTTTTCTTCTGTTCACTGATATGTCACTATATAATTATGTCAGCAATTGTGGAACATGATAAGGCGGTTAAAAAGAGAAAAGGCGTCATCTCTTTTGGGTATTATTGGTGCATTTTCCTTGAAATAGCATGTAATCAAATAAAGAAAAGTAAATTGGAAAATAAAAAATAACTATATGTTTCAATATAACATTGTAAATGGCTTCCTACAGCGTAAGCACATCGATAAAGGAATGGTAGAGGCCAATTCTGCAACGAATAAGGCATATGCTCTTGAATCTTCTTATTTCAAATGGAACATTGTAGATAAACTTCATTGTGTAAGGTTGCTGATAAAAATTCTCTATTGGGTTTTCAAGTCGTCAAAGCCACTACAAGGAAAACATGAAACTCGACATTAAACCTAATGGTCGGCTCTGGTATGAAGTAAAGTTTTATGAACCATCTTTCTTATTAGCATACATAAACTAAGAAAACTACACGTTAATTAAAAAAAATATAATATGTTGAAAATCTTTGTATTTCCACTTTGAATTCAATATGCTCTCTTGAAACACTAAATAAAATAGTCAGTGGCATTTAGCTTTCTCCTGTATTGATTATGATGCTTCTCAGGTGATAATTATACTGTTCCAATAACCACTATACAGATGAATGGTCCTATTTTTACGTGACATTGAGAACAAAATAGTTGTAACAACCCGGAAATCTGGGCCAGGTTAAAAATTTTATTTTGGCAATTTTAGCGAATTTTGATTATTTAAAATGAATTATTTTAAATAATATCGACAAGAAATTTATTTTGAATAGAATTAGAACGTATATATTATATACGTCGTCGTTAGAATATAAATAATTATTTATAATTATAAATAGAATTGAAAATGGCGCGGTAGTTCGATAATTCGATTTCAAATTTCATTTGAATGTACCGGATGCAAAACAATCCGGAATTTAGTGAAACCAGAAACATTAGGATCTAATTGATGATATCTTTCCAACGAATCCGAATAATCGAAATTTCATAGCGGGGATCAAAAGATATGTCCAGATGAAAATTCTGAATAGTCGCCATGGAATTCAGGCCCTTAAAAATGGACATTTTGCAAACGACCTCGGATTTCGACGAAACCAGTTTTGTTGGGTCCGTGATGTAAAGTTATTGCTAGGTTTCAAATTTCATAATTTTTCGAATCAATATGTGAGCGTGACAAAGGAAAACGCGTTTGACCAGTTTCAGTTGATTTTAATCGACTGGAAATTGGCCATTTTTCAAACGGTCTCAGAATTTGACGAAACTAGTTTTGTTAGGACCGTATCGTCAATACGAAGCTAGAAAATATTTTTCGAGAATTTTTAGAGTTCGTATATGACCCCGGTAAATTGAAATATACGTATAAAATTCAATATAATGATTTAAATGTTAATTTAGATGGAAACTGATCGAAATGATAGAATTGGCTTACGAAGCATGTCCCATTGTGTTCGGAATGGGGGTAATTAGCTAGGGGAGGCAGTCATTGGGTTTGATTTAGAGAACGGATTGATAAGCAACTATTTTCGGAATTTAAATAATAATAATAAAAAAAAAACTATATAAGACCCTAAACCCTATCCACTCAGATTTTTCCGCCGCCTCCTCTACTTCGAACGGATGATAAGCTCCGATTTTCTTCCTCCCTTTTCTCTTGATCCACACAACTAAATCAAATACTTCCAATGCCAAAATCGAAGCCACCTTCGCCCTCTTTCAATCCAGAAGGGTATGATGATTCCTCGCTATCTGGAGCGCTCGATTTCCGTGCTTCAAGACAAGCCGTTCGACGGCGATTTCCAGCTGCAGGCGAACTTCGAGCTCGACGTTTGGGGGTGCCTCCGGCTGCTGACGCGACGGGGCACCAAGGGGGGGGGGTTTGATCGTGATCCGGCGATCGGATTTGGCTTGGGCGGCGAGCCCTAGGGCGGTGATGGGTTCGACGAATAGACGCAGTTTTCTTTCTTTCCCTCTTCTCTTCAGCAGAAGGTAAATTTCTTATTTTATTTCTTTTTAAATAAAATGAATTTCATATGGTTTATAAAATCTGAAACTTTATTTATATATAAATGATTTTCAGAGAATAAATAATGAAATATAAATAAAAAAATAGATTTTTAAATATGAAAAACAAGGAAGTCCAAGCGGGTTCAGAAGACTGAACGAGGAAGAGGCCTTTTTGACTGTGAGTGTATCCTTGATTTTTCTTTTCCATTTTTAATAGTATGACAGTGAATTAAAAATGAGATTTTCATGAAGTAAAGCATTGTGAAAAAAACATTGGTTAGAAAAATAAAAGAAGCAGAATTTTTAATAATATAAATACATTGTTTAAATGTTTTTTTATTATTATGAAATTGTTTTTAAATGTGTTTTTGAAAACAAAATATCATTGTTTTAAAATTATAAATGTACATTATTTTTAAAAGTAGAAAAATTTACTTTGTTTTAAAAGTAGAAAAATTTACTTTGTTTTAAAAGTAGAAAAATATACTTTGTTTTTAAAGTAGTAAAACATACATTGTTTTTGAAAAATATAAGATTTTGTTTTTGTAAATAACATTGATTTCAAAATGAAATATTTAAAATAAATACGATGAAATTTTATTTTTAGTTTATAAAAATAAAATAGCGAAGTAAAAATTCGATTTTTATATATGTAGTGGCTACGGTCAACGAAGGTGACAAAAAGGCGAAACGACGAAGACTTCTGCAAATGAAGAGCCGTGGAGCTAGGATAGCTATTGGTGAGAATTTCTCACTCTTCAATTTCTTTTTCTAGTTATATATATATACTAGGATGCAGACGGTGCTTAGTAGCACCCGACACAATCGTCCACAGACCATGGACTTGTTTGTTTGGTTGCATAGATTAGTTAGATTATTTGATTGAAATTGAATTGTTTGGTGAAATGAATGGATTGGATTGATGTGTGAATGGCGTGGGCCTTCACTAGACCGGGGATAAGGCTAGGCCTTGTCCCGTTTCTAGTATCGTGCCGTTATGCCGCCGAAATTTTCTAAAATAAGTTAGAAAAATAAAAATATCATTTTATTGTGTAAATGAATAATAGAAATTCATGTGTTGGAATAAAATTTTTATCGTTAAAAATATAATTTTTAACGTGAATATGGATAAATGAATATTTATAAACAAATCGGCCGATTTGTTTATGTACACCTATTTGAAGGACATTGATTGGGACGATAAATTTCACACATCGCCAACTGCACAAATAAAAATAAATGTTTGTTGATTTGAAACCCCACACGGGTGTTGGGATGAAATTTGAAGTTCACTCATCCTGATTGATTAAATATGTCAATCGATTGATTGACAGGCTGTTATAAGCGTTAGATATCTATATTTGATGCTTACACAGTGTAGTGCACTTTGGTTGATGGTTGATTATTTTTCAATGCTATTATACATGTGTTGTATGAAAATCCATATAATTAACTTTATATGGTAATTGATTGGGCCTCATTCCAATTTGAAAAATAAAGAACAATATAAAATAAAGGTTCATGTGTTGACAGTACTCATCCATTGAGATTGGTCATGTGTTGAACGAAATATTTTAGTAATAAAATTTACATCTTAATCAATATAAAATAAAGGTTCATGTGTTGACAGTACTCATCCCTTGAGATTGGTCATGTGTTGAACGAAATATTTTAGTAATAAAATTTACATCTTTATCAATATAAAATAAAGGTTCATGTGTTGACAGTACTCATCCATTGAGATTGGTCATGTGTTGAACGAAATATTTTGATAATAACAACTATTTTGAAAAAAAGAAATATTTGAAATAGAATATTTGAAAATAGAAATTTATGAAGCCGTGTTGATTAGATTGACGCCATTTTGACGTGAACGATATTTATATCGATTTTATTCATTTCGAAATGAATTGAATATATAACGATTTCGAAATGAATTGAATATATAACGATTTCGAAATGAATTGAATATGTAACGATTTCGAAATGAATTGAATATATAACGATTTCGAAATGAATTGAATATATAACAATTTCGAAATGAATTGAATATATAACGATTTCGAAATGAATTGAATTGAAAACGATTTCGAAATGAATTGAATATATAACGATTTCGAAATGAATTGAATATATAACGATTTCGAAATGAATTGAATATATAACGATTTCGAAATGAATTGAATATATAACGATTTCGAAATGAATTGAATATATAACGATTTCGAAATGAATTGAATATATAACGATTTCGAAATGAATTGAATAGGAAACGAATGTGATTTCAATTAAATATATAACGAATTTGATTCGAATAGAAAACCAATTTGAATTGAATCGAATAGAAAACCAATTTGAATTGAATCGAATAGAAAACGACTTTGGAATTGAATTAAATTGAAAACGAATTCAAATTGAATTGAAAGCGAATTGAAATGAATTCAAATTGAATTGAAATTTGAATTGAATAGAAATGAATTTTAAAACGAATTTATAAAGAAGAATTCAATTTTGATTTGAATTGAAAAGAAAGTTGAAATTGCTTTTGAAACGATTTTAAAACTATTTATATAATTCGTTTTAAATAGAAATCGACGAAGTATATATATTATATATATAATATAATGGCCTGAATAGAACGCGCCGCGCCGCGGCAGTTCGTGAATTTCGACCATTTATTTCAAACGGACATTACGGGAGATCCGACCGTCGGATTCTCCTAAAACCGGAACCGTTGGGTTCGTATCGAAAAGAGCTTTCTAACGAATATTAGAAATTAGAAATCTAACGGTTGGATTTGGAATTATGTCCAAATCAAATTCGAAAAAGGTCGTTGTAAGTGCAGTTCGATGGCCATTGATGGAAATCGACTGTACGGGCCTTGATAAAATTATTAAAAATAGTAATAATTTGTGTAAAATCATAAGAAATGATTTAGAAAGAATTGGGATGAAAAACTCCATATTTGAAAAGATAAAAATAGATTCTTATCAAAATGAACTAGTTTTGAACTAGAAATATAATTCTATTTATTTTTAAATAAATAAATTGAATTTGAAAAGGGTTTTAAAAATAACCAGAATTTCCAATGATTGCATTGGAGTGGATTTGAATCGAAATTGTCTTCGGAATATTTCGATGTTGGAATTCGTGATTATACAGATGTTGTTATGGAAATTTGAAAGATATATATCTATATCGTTATTTCCAATACGACATTTGTTAATCGTAGAATTTGATATTGAATATAAGCCGATATATTTTCTATTCAGAGCCTTATATTGAATATCAAATGTGATTTAAGTTTGTCGTGAATGGTGTCTTCACTAACACTGTTCTTGAACCCAGTTGAGAAAAGATTAAATCTTTTTATTTAGATTTAATGAAGTGTACCAATTAAATGATATTTAATTGGAATTGAATTGGTATTGATTTTTGGGTTTATCGTGAACAGTGTTTTAAATAACACTTGTTCTTTAACCCGATAATTAATGGAATGATTTTTGGGTTTATCGTGAACAGTGTTTTAAATAACACTTGTTCTTTAACCCGATAATTAATGGAATGATTTTTGGGTTTATCGTGAACAGTGTTTTAAATAACACTTGTTCTTTAACCCGATAATTAATGAAATGATTTTTGGGTTTATCGTGAACCGTGTTTTAAATGACACGGATTCTTTAACCCAGTCGAAGATTAAAACTAAGTGGAGTTTTTAATGAATCTTTAATTAGATTGAAAAGATCGAAAATGGAGTACCACCAGTTTTGCTCCAGGCGATAGTTAAATCTTTAATTAGATTTGAACGTGAAATGGTAATTGAATTTACCGATAACACCATGGTGTTAGATATGAAGTATTACCAGTTTTACTTCATGGGATGAATAGGTTGGGATTGGGAAATTAAAACCAATGATTACTACGTTAAGGTTCGCTAATTCCGACTAGTTGAATCGAAATTCAAAGGAAGATTAGAGAATAAATTAAGGAATTTATCTTGGATAAAATTAATGGGAACCTTTCCCTATGAATGTGAAATCAGAAACTAACTGTCGGTTAGCTAAGCAGAATGGTTTTCTGGATATTGGTCTGATGTTGGTTTCGGCCTTCGGGGTTAATATTTGGGGAATTATTCTCTTGATTAATTTACGGTTAGTGACTGATGAATTGGAATGGGGCGTATGTTGTGTTTGTGTAACACTTATTTAAAATATACGCGAGTTATTTGGAAAGACCGGGTTTATCCCATTCTGAATAACTGATACGACGATAAGTCGAAGATGAAGACGGTGGTCGAAGACCAGAAGTCTTCACGTCGTTTGGGTGATTACTGATGATCTTGATTGGGCTGTACACCCAAGAAGATGGAAACAGTTGGTGATCGTCCAGACGTACTTGGAGATCGATGGATATGCGAGGTACAAGGTGCCTCCGGTTTCGTTCAGACCCAGAACGGACTTGTATATGGACGGTGTGTCTGACATTGGATTTTAGTCCGTGTGATTGATCTCTATTAAATATATATCTGTTTGGCGGCGGAGAATTTATTCTCTTGCTTAACGCCCTTTTCTGAGACGTACGAGCTCAGGGGTTATATATTGATGGATATCAAACGCATGGAGTGAATTGCCTGTGTGGCATGCCTAAGTGGAAAATGATCAAGGCTTCTGTTGAAAAGCAAAGTCTTGTGGTTGATGATCAAAGCAAGGCCTTTGTGGCGTAGCTTTGTGTAACGTTTACTTCGCGAGTTTCACACCCGGTATGAACCAAAAACGGGAGACGGACCTCAGGGGGGACATGCGTTTTCTTTCTAGCTAGGAGTGGCGTCAGTGCTTGAACTGGCTGACGAGTTTGACTCATGTGGATGTTACCTATTATTACTTGCTGAAAAGCGAGGTGCCTCGTGATATCGGTTTCGGCCGATGCTTCTGGTCGGCTGACGAGCCAGGCTTACGCCCCAAAGGGCGGAGAAACGTATTGTTCAGGCATTATAATCCACATCGGTGGACCGGCCCTGACGATCCAAGGGGCAGTTGCGGCTGTTCCTAGACATGGGCTAGATTGTCTAAAATCGGTGAGGATCTTGCCCCTAGCCTCGGTTCATACCATAAATGATAACCCAGCTTCCAATACGACATTGCGATTTTGATTGTAAACTTATATATGGCGACATAGTGTTATGGGGCATTCATGTCGCCTATGATTGATACTTATGATTTGAAGTTGTTTTATACACTATGCACTTATTATAGTATCAAATGATTTGTTTTAAACGTATCAAGCATTCTTTGGCTGTTATAAGGGAAAACCCTATCCTCGGCTGCGTTGCATTGTGTGATGGGACCTGGGTCTTATAACAGCTTCATTTTTCTTTATTTAGCATTGCGCTGTTTGTTTTATGCACTGGTATTCTTGGGAGGAAACCCGTTCCGTGTTATACGGCGTGGTCCCTTGATTTACCTAACTTTAAAATAAAGATTAACTGTTTTAGTTCTCACACCAGTCACATGACTGACCTGGAGTTTATTGTTTTAACCTAAACTCTGGGTGCCCCTATTTTGACACGGGCAGCTAGTAGTTTTGGTTTTGCAGATTTATATTCACAGGATCCTGGTTTACAGCTGGAACGATATCCGGAAAGCTTTGTATCCGTATATCTCTTCTAGTTGTGTATTTTATTATTTTCCACTGCTATGGATTTAAATGTAATTTAAATCCCTAATATTTCTGTGTAAGATTCATTTATACTCTGTATATTCTTGTAATCTGATGCATTGTTGTGATATACAATGAAATGTTCTTTTGTATGCGTTCTGTTGTGGTTTGTTCTCGAACTATCCGACGCTTTCCTTTACGGGGAAGTTACGGGTTTTCACAGTTGGTATCAGAGCTTTGGTTTACAAAGCTCAGAGAACAAGGCACGTTAGAACCATACGAAAGAATTCATCAGATATTGGATTAACAATATCCAATTAGAATGACTCGTTAGAGATAGGATCAGTAGTATCCTAGAACGAGTGTGAAGAGTATATTTTTGAAAATGAAAACAAAACTTGTTTTGAAATATAAATCAATTATTCGTATTCGGTTATTTATTTATATTGATGTGGACAATCCAGTATATATAGATTTTGCGTATACGTCTGATCCGCGTGTATTCAAAGTTTTAATATACTGGATAGATATAGAATTACACTCTAGTCGCCCGGGGGTGATTCTGATGATTGATATATCATCATCAGAATTTATATTCGAGTGACGAACGTGTAACATCTATATATTTCCTATTGACTGGTGTGAGAACCAAAAATTAGATAGGGCCTATTGTTGTGATTTGGCATCAAAAACATGATTTTTGTATATGTATCAAAATTATAAATTTGAAACATTAATCCACTAATTGATTGATGTTTGTGTTGTTTGTTTATTTGTTTGCTAATTTTGAACCATTATGCCTAATTGAACCAAATATTGAACTGTATTGAAAATTGGTTGCATTTGCTTGCATATACATATACTTGCATTGAACAGGTCATAGCAAGGAGGCTAGAGCCAGAGAATAAAATTTGTTTGCCCGACAAATAGGTACATGTTTACTACATAATTTACTGTTTTGTTTGGGTGATGATGATTTTATGAGCCTATTGGCTAGCCGCTTGGCTTTTTCTTTTTCTTTTTGAGATCTGAAGGACCGGGGAAGCTATTTGAGATTTCCCGATGCTCCCGGTGCAGGGGAGGTTATGGCGAAATTTTTCGAAAATTTAGGGTGTTAGCCAAATTTTTGAAATTTTGAAAATTCTCAGAAACTAAAGAGTTGGAGAATGGAAGCCGGATCGAACGTAGAGTTGATTAATCAAACCACTTTCGACTTTGTTCCTTTTCGGGGACGAAAAGTTTTAAGTGAGGGAGATTGTAACAACCCGGAAATCTGGGCCAGTTTAAAATTTTTATTTTGCCAATTTTAGCGAATTTTGATTATTTAAAATGAATTATTTTAAATAATATCGACAAGAAATTTATTTTGAATAGAATTAGAACGTATATATTATATACGTCGTCGTTAGAATATAAATAATTATTTATAATTATAAATAGAATTGAAAATGGCGCGGTAGTTCGATAATTCGATTTCAAATTTCATTTGAATGTACCGGGTGCAAAACAATCCGGAATTTAGTGAAACCAGAAACATTAGGATCTAATTGATGATATCTTTCCAACGAATCCGAATAATCGAAATTTCATAGCGGGGATCAAAAGATATGTCCAGATGAAAATTCTGAATAGTCGCTATGGAATTCAGGCCCTTAAAAATGGACATTTTGCAAACGACCTCGGATTTCGACGAAACCAGTTTTGTTGGGTCCGTGATGTAAAGTTATTGCTAGGTTTCAAATTTCATAATTTTTCGAATCAATATGTGAGCGTGACAAAGGAAAACGCATTTGACCAGTTTCAGTTGATTTTAATCGACTGGAAATTGGCCATTTTCAAACGGTCTCAGAATTTCACGAAACTAGTTTTGTTAGGACCGTATCGTCAATACGAAGCTAGAAAATATTTTTCGAGAATTTTTAGAGTTCGTATGTGACCCCGGTAAATTGAAATATACGTATAAAATTCAATATAATGATTTAAATGTTAATTTAGATGGAAACTGATCGAAACGATAGAATTGGCTTACGAAGCATGTCCCATTGTGTTCGGAATGGGGGTAGTTAGCTAGGGGAGGCAGTCATTGGGTTTGATTTAGAGAACGGATTGATAAGCAACTATTTTCGGAATTTAAATAATAATAATAATAAAAAACTATATAAGACCCTAAACCCTATCCACTCAGATTTTTCCGCCGCCTCCTCTACTTCGAACGGACGATAAGCTCTGATTTTCTTCCTCCCTTTTCTCTTGATCAACACAACTAAATCAAATACTTCCAATGCCAAAATCGAAGCCACCTTCGCCCTCTTTCAATCCAGAAGGGTATGATGATTCCTCGCTATCTGGAGCGCTCGATTTCCGTGCTTCAAGACAAGCCGTTCGACGGCGATTTCCAGTTGCAGGCGAACTTCGAGCTCGACGTTTGGGGGTGCCTCCGGCTGCTGACGCGACGGCGCACCAAGGGGGGGGTTTGATCGTGATCCGGCGATCGGATTTGGCTTGGGCGGCGAGCCCTAGGGCAGTGATGGGTTCGACGAATAGACGCAGTTTTCTTTCTTTCCCTCTTCTCTTCAGCAGAAGGTAAATTTCTTATTTTATTTCTTTTTAAATAAAATGAATTTCATATGGTTTATAAAATCTGAAACTTTATTTATATATAAATGATTTTCAGAGAATAAATAATGAAATATAAATAAAAAAATAGATTTTTAAATATGAAAAACAAGGAAGTCCAAGCGGGTTCAGAAGACTGAACGAGGAAGAGGCCTTTTTGACTGTGAGTGTATCCTTGATTTTTCTTTTCCATTTTTAATAGTATGACAGTGAATTAAAAATGAGATTTTCATGAAGTAAAGCATTGTGAAAAAAACATTGGTTAGAAAAATAAAAGAAGCAGAATTTTTAATAATATAAATACATTGTTTAAATGTTTTTTTTATTATTATGAAATTGTTTTTAAATATGTTTTTGAAAACAAAATATCATTGTTTTAAAATTATAAATGTACATTATTTTTAAAAGTAGAAAAATTTACTTTGTTTTAAAAGTAGAAAAATTTACTTTGTTTTAAAAGTAGAAAAATATACTTTGTTTTTAAAGTAGTAAAACATACATTGTTTTTGAAAAATATAAGATTTTGTTTTTGTAAATAACATTGATTTCAAAATGAAATATTTAAAATAAATACGATGAAATTTTATTTTTAGTTTATAAAAATAAAATAGCGAAGTAAAAATTCGATTTTTATATATGTAGTGGCTACGGTCAACGAAGGTGACAAAAAGGCGAAACGACGAAGACTTCTGCAAATGAAGAGCCGTGGAGCTAGGATAGCTATTGGTGAGAATTTCTCACTCTTCAATTTCTTTTTCTAGTTATATATATATATACTAGGATGCAGACGGTGCTTAGTAGCACCCGACACAATCGTCCACAGACCATGGACTTGTTTGTTTGGTTGCATAGATTAGTTAGATTATTTGATTGAAATTGAATTGTTTGGTGAAATGAATGGATTGGATTGATGTGTGAATGGCGTGGGCCTTCACTAGACCGGGGATAAGGCTAGGCCTTGTCCCGTTTCTAGTATCGTGCCGTTATGCCGCCGAAATTTTCTAAAATAAGTTAGAAAAATAAAAATATCATTTTATTGTGTAAATGAATAATAGAAATTCATGTGTTGGAATAAAATGTTTTATCGTTAAAAATATAATTTTTAACGTGAATATGGATAAATGAATATTTATAAACAAATCGGGCGATTTGTTTATGTACACCTATTTGAAGGACATTGATTGGGACGATAAATTTCACACATCGCCCAACTGCACAAATAAAAATAAATGTTTGTTGATTTGAAACCCCACACGGGTGTTGGGATGAAATTTGAAGTTCACTCATCCTGATTGATTAAATATGTCAATCGATTGATTGACAGGCTGTTATAAGCGTTAGATATCTATATTTGATGCTTACACAGTGTATTGCACTTTGGTTGATGGTTGATTATTTTTCAATGCTATTATACAAGTGTTGTATGAAAATCCATATAATTAACTTTATATGGTAATTGATTGGGCCTCATTCCAATTTGAAAAATAAAGAATAATATAAAATAAAGGTTCATGTGTTGACAGTACTCATCCATTGAGATTGGTCATGTGTTGAACGAAATGTTTTAGTAATAAAATTTACATCTTTATCAATATAAAATAAAGGTTCATGTGTTGACAGTACTCATCCCTTGAGATTGGTCATGTGTTGAACGAAATATTTTAGTAATAAAATTTACATCTTTATCAATATAAAATAAAGGTTCATGTGTTGACAGTACTCATCCATTGAGATTGGTCATGTGTTGAACGAAATATTTTGATAATAACAACTATTTTGAAAAAAAGAAATATTTGAAATAGAATATTTGAAAATAGAAATTTATGAAGCCGTGTTGATTAGATTGACACCATTTTGACGTGAACGATATTTATATCGATTTTATTCATTTCGAAATGAATTGAATATATAACGATTTCGAAATGAATTGAATATATAACGATTTCAAAATGAATTGAATATATAACGATTTCGAAATGAATTGAATATATAACGATTTCGAAATGAATTGAATAGGAAACGAATGTGATTTCAATTGAATATATAACGAATTTGATTCGAATAGAAAACCAATTTGAATTGAATTGAATCGAATAGAAAACCAATTTGAATTGAATCGTATAGAAAACGACTTTGGAATTGAATTAAATTGAAAACGAATTCAAATTGAATTGAAAGCGAATTGAAATGAATTCAAATTGAATTGAAATTTGAATTGAATAGAAATGAATTTTAAAACGAATTTATAAAGAAGAATTCAATTTTGATTTGAATTGAAAAGAAAGTTGAAATTGCTTTTGAAACGATTTTAAAACTATTTATATAATTCGTTTTAAATAGAAATCGACGAAGTATATATTATATATATAATATAATGGCCTGAATAGAACGCGCCGCGCCGCGGCAGTTCGTGAATTTCGACCATTTATTTCAAACGGACATTACGGGAGATCCGACCGTCGGATTTTCCTAAAACCGGAACCGTTGGGTTCGTATCGAAAAGAGCTTTCTAACGAATATTAGAAATTAGAAATCTAACGGTTGGATTTGGAATTATGTCCAAATCAAATTCGAAAAAGGTCGCTGTAAGTGCAGTTCGATGGCCATTGATGGAAATCGACTGTACGGGCCTTGATAAAATTATTAAAAATAGTAATAATTTGTGTAAAATCATAAGAAATGATTTAGAAAGAATTGGGATGAAAAACTCCATATTTGAAAAGATAAAAATAGATTCTTATCAAAATGAACTAGTTTTGAACTAGAAATATAATTCTATTTATTTTTAAATAAATAAATTGAATTTGAAAAGGGATTTAAAAATAACCAGAATTTCCAATGATTGCATTGGAGTGGATTTGAATCGAAATTGTCTTCGCAATATTTCGATGTTGGAATTCGTGATTATACAGATGTTGTTATGGAAATTTGAAAGATATATATCTATATCGTTATTTCCAATACGACATTTGTTAATCGTAGAATTTGATATTGAATATAAGCCGATATATTTTCTATTCAGAGCCTTATATTGAATATCAAATGTGATTTGGGTTAGTCGTGAATGGTGTCTTCACTAACACTGTTCTTGAACCCAGTTGAGAAAAGATTAAATCTTTTTATTTAGATTGAATGAAGTGTACCAATTAAATGATATTTAATTGGAATTGAATTGGTATTGATTTTTGGGTTTATCGTGAACAGTGTTTTAAATAACACTTGTTCTTTAACCCGATAATTAATGGAATGATTTTTGGGTTTATCGTGAACAGTGTTTTAAATAACACTTGTTCTTTAACCCGATAATTAATGGAATGATTTTTGGGTTTATCGTGAACAGTGTTTTAAATAACACTTGTTCTTTAACCCGATAATTAATGGAATGATTTTTGGGTTTATCGTGAACCGTGTTTTAAATGACACGGATTCTTTAACCCAGTCAAAGATTAAAACTAAGTGGAGTTTTTAATGAATCTTTAATTAGATTGAAAAGATCGAAAATGGAGTACCACCAGTTTTGCTCCAGGCGATAGTTAAATATTTAATTAGATTTGAACGTGAAATGGTAATTGAATTTACCGATAACACCGTGGTGTTAGATATGAAGTATTACCAGTTTTACTTCATGGGATGAATAGGTTGGGATTGGGAAATTAAAACCAATGATTACTACATTAAGGTTCGCTAATTCCGACTAGTTGAATCGAAATTCAAAGGAAGATTAGAGAATAAATTCAGGAATTTATCTTGGATAAAATTAATGGGAACCTTTCCTTATGAATGTGAAATCAGAAACTAACTGTCGGTTAGCTAAGCAGAATGGTTTTCTGGATATTGGTCTGATGTTGGTTTCGGCCTTCGGGGTTAATATTTGGGGAATTATTCTCTTGATTAATTTACGGTTAGTGACTGATGAATTGGAATGAGGCGTATGTTGTGTTTGTGTAACACTTATTTAAAATATACGCGAGTTATTTGGAAAGACCGGGTTTATCCCATTCTGAATAACTGATACGACGATAAGTCGAAGATGAAGACGGTGGTCGAAGACCAGAAGTCTTCACGTCGTTTGGGTGATTACTGATGATCTTGATTGGGCTGTACACCCAAGAAGATGGAAACAGTTGGTGATCGTCCAGACGTACTTGGAGATCGATGGATATGCGAGGTACAAGGTGCCTCCGGTTTCGTTCAGACCCAGAACGGACTTGTAAATGGACGGTGTGTCTGACATTGGATTTTAGTCCGTGTGATTGATCTCTATTAAATATATATCTGTTTGGCGGCGGAGAATTTATTCTCTTGCTTAACGCCCTTTTCTGAGACGTACGAGCTCAGGGGTTATATATTGATGGATATCAAACGCATGGAGTGAATTGCCTGTGTGGCTTGCCTAAGTGGAAAATGATCAAGGCTTCTGTTGAAAAGCAAAGTCTTGTGGTTGATGATCGAAGAAAGGCCTTTGTGGCGTAGCTTTGTGTAACGTTCACTTCGCGAGTTTCACACCCGGTATGAACCAAAAACGGGAGACGGACCTCAGGGGGGACATGCGTTTTCTTTCTAGCTAGGAGTGGCGTCAGTGCTTGAACTGGCTGACGAGTTTGACTCATGTGGATGTTACCTATTATTACTTGCTGAAAAGCGAGGCGCCTCGTGATATCGGTTTCGGCCGATGCTTCTGGTCGGCTGACGGGCCAGGCTTACGCCCCAAAGTGCGGAGAAACGTATTGTTCAGGCATTATAATCCACATCGGTGGACCGGCCCTGACGATCCAAGGGGCAGTTGCGGCTGTTCCTAGACATGGGCTAGATTGTCTAAAATCGGTGAGGATCTTGCCCCTAGCCTCGGTTCATACCATAAATGATAACCCAACTTCCAATACGACATTGCGATTTTGATTGTAAACTTATATATGGCGACATAGTGTTATGGGGCATTCATGCCGCCTATGATTGATACTTATGATTTGAAGTTGTTTTATACACTATGCACTTATTATAGTATCAAATGATTTGTTTTAAACGTATCAAGCATTCTTTGGCTGTTATAAGGGAAAACCCTATCCTCGGCTGCGTTGCATTGTGTGATGGGACCTGGGTCTTATAACAGCTTCATTTTTCTTTATTTAGCATTGCGCTGTTTGTTTTATGCACTGGTATTCTTGGGAGGAAACCCGTTCCGTGTTATACGGCGTGGTCCCTTGATTTACCTAACTTTAAAATAAAGATTAACTGTTTTAGTTCTCACACCAGTCACATGACTGACCTGGAGTTTATTGTTTTAACCTAAACTCTGGGTGCCCCTATTTTGACACGGGCAGCTAGTAGTTTTGGTTTTGCAGATTTATATTCACAGGATCCTGGTTTACAGCTGGAACGATATCCGGAAAGCTTTGTATCCGTATATCTCTTCTAGTTGTGTATTGTATTATTTTCCGCTGCTATGGATTTAAATGTAATTTAAATCTCTGATATTTCTGTGTAAGATTCATTTATACTCTATATATTCTTGTAATCTGATGCATTGTTGTGATATACAATGAAATGTTCTTTTGTATGCGTTCTGTTGTGGTTTGTTCTCGAACTATCCGACGCTTTCCTTTACGGGGAAGTTACGGGTTTTCACAATAGTTCTATAATACATGTTTATGATTAAGTTCTAAAATCCTTGCTTACTCAAAAGGATCTGTAATTCTGGCACAACCAAGGATAGAATCAAAAATAAAATACAATAAATTATAGGGATTAAAATAAGTGGCTGGAATCAACAACGATCAGGTACATGGTTTCCCTAGCACAGGGTTCGTTGAAGCAATAAACCTCAGTGAATAATTGTAAACTTACAACAATCTGATTTTACAATGGTGGAATAACAAGTGAAGAATTTTTTGCTGTCTTCATTTTTTTTTGTATTTCTAAATTAATTTTCAATGTTTTGACATTACGTTTGTTAGTTTCATGTTCTTAAATAAGTATATCGTACATGATTACTCGCTTTTTTTTTTTTGATCTCTTATTTGTTCCCATCTCCAGTGATTTTAAAGGATCTCTGTTTAGTAGATTTAAACTATTACATATCAAAAATATATAGAAGGCCAATCATGCTACCTTTTATGTGTCTAAGATGTTAGTATGATGCATTTTTTTTTCTCTTGGTTTATGGACTATATGGATATGATATCATATAATTGTGGGTTTCCTTACAATGAAAATGGTGTCCTTTTACACTAAATATATTCTCAACTCTTTGCAAATTTTAAGTTTATACATCAAGGTTAGGCAATCTGAAGGAAAAAACATATAAAATAAAAACAATGGTCTTATTAAGCCGTAAACAAGATACCACTACTAAACCGTTTATATTTTGTAATAAGGAGAAATTGTAGAAAATGTTAAGTAATTAATATGACAAAAATCATTTATAAGTGCACTCAATAAGTTATTCAAGTTTAAACTTGCGTTTAAAAGTAAATAAAGCGTTAAAATATTTGCACCCACTTAAATACTTAATAGCCCCACTTAAACATTTACCAAAATTAAGCCATAAAGTTTAGTTAAAGAACTCACCTTAAACTTAAAAAAAGACCTGGAAGTAAAAACAACATAATAATGTGTAACCTAGCAATGTAGAAATAAAATAAATTGAAAAATATTTATTTCCAATCATATCAATCAATAATGGCTGAAGAAGATGACACGGAGAACACAAGTTGTAAAACATATTTGTTCAAGTTTAAATTTGCAGTTGATGACTTGAGATATTTAATTGCATTTATAATATGCATGCAAATGAACATTATTCTTTTGCATTAATTTTCCTAGAACGGATAATGGTAACAAATTATTTTTGACTATACCAATTGGTGACATAGTTTATTTATTTCAAACAACCAAGAAGTTAATTTCTATTTTCTGTCATCGCACCAAAATTTGATGAAAATATGCGTCTGTACTATATATATATTTGTGTCTATGTGTGTGAAAATGTGAGTATGGGGGTCTGTATTTGGTTAAACACAAGATAAATTAGTAAAATAAGGTGTATTTGTGGAGTTTAAATATTATTATTATTTCAATATGATCTCCTGTCTAATAGAAAATCAAAACAAGATATCATGCATCAAGGGTAATGCTTAAATATTGACACCAGCAATTTGATGTATTAAACAAACCAAAAATTGGTACCTTTGCATAATTAACTTCCTCTTATAAATCTTACATTGGAACGGGACATCATAAATAAAATGTGCATTGTCCCCTCTTACTAAGGTTAGTTTTCTGTTCATATTAAACTTGCTATATTCTAACATTTGCTTTTTAATTAAGTCTGTTTGTAATCTCATTCGTGCTAGCATTTTAAATTGGGTACTCTTTCTCACTCGCCACAATTTATGTATTAGGAGTGAACGATTAATACCATTTTTTAATAAATTTACCTTTAGATTAAATGTATACTAATCTAATAAAAAACTTCGCTAAAAGTATCAATTTTTGTATTTGCGACGCATTCCTTGCCTCTTTTGCTCAAAATTAACTTTGATGCACACACAACAATTAGCAAATTAAATAGGTATATAAAGGTAGTGGTAACTGTGTTCATCGTAATACCAAATAATATTCCAATCTTCGATAAAAAAAATCGTGTGCCTCTTTTTTGCGCAACCAACCTGAGACTGTTTTGACATTTGACCTTCAAATCTACGATATTTTTGGTTCATTATGAAGGTTAATTTTTATTTCTCTATAGAAAATTATCATTAGTTGTAGCTCATCTTTCATATTATACACGTTTTATGATTCATTAAACTACCAAACCTCATCTCATTACTTTTCCAACATCTTAGTTTATGGAAAACTGTCATATTTTGTATAGGTTCAGTTTTAACTTTTATTTTTTAAGTTTCTTTAAAGATGGATAATTTATAATTCTGGCAATTTTCAGGATTTTATTTTGTCATTTTTCCAGCTGTGGCATTGTTAGCACATTAATCCACATTTATGTCCTCCTTTGGCTGTTCAGATTATGATGAAATATATTCCTTCTTACTCACCTGAAATTCATCCGGTAGTCAAAGAGCCATCCTCATGTATATATGTATACACTAAGTACGCATCAGTTACATCATTTATTTATCGTATTAAATTAGTCTATGAAGACCTGCCACAGTTTGAATCTCAACAGTTTGTGTAATTAAAACTTATATCAATAAATTCAACGGACTACCATAAGTCATATGTTACACATAACTTGCTCCTACATATAAAAACACATTGTACACTACCATAAAACCCTATCTGCCTCCTGCACTACTGTCAACAATGGATCTTCAAAGTACACCTCTCAACTCCCTCACCATTGGCACTGCAGGTGCAACCATCAGCGTGCGAGTCAGCAGGCTTTGGGACTCCGTCAACCTCAGAACAAATGACATTTTCGGCTTCAATACGCAGCTACTCGATATTGAGGTACCATCTCCTTTGTTTTCAACTATTCTGCAACTCTCCGCCCCGCTGATATACGTATACATAGTATATACAACATCAACTTGGTATGCATGCTGTCCCACGTTTCATCTGCTTTTACACAACAGATTTATGTTATAATTTTGTACATTCACCCGATTTTCAAAGCTTGAAATTAAACTCATACGTATAATATTGCATAACCTTTACTTAAACTGGGTTCTAATTGGCACAACTGTAAGTTTAAAATAATTAACACTTTGACGCTTGCATTTGTGGTAATGTTAGATCTATATTACAGTCAACAAAATAATTTAATACTTTTTTTCCAATTTGACCTACCACTGATATAGCTTTGTCCGCACACGACAACGCTTCCAGTTTTTAATCAAACAATTGCTATAAATTGAAGCGTCTTTTCCTGCAACAACCATTCACCCTTTATGCAATTGCATATAGAATTATATATGTAAATTCAATTAAACAACCATTATATAAGTTACCAATTCATACCACGTACTTGCATATCTTATACGCATGATCAGTTAATCTTTGATTTACTTTCATACCATGTATTTCAGTTCAACTTCAACCGTTGGTTTTTTCCTTCAGATTTCATGTTCGTTGCTGCTAATTGCAACCTCGATCTTTGTATGAAAATTACGCATTACTGAACTATTCCACTATGTTCTAGGGTGGAGAGATCCATGCAGAAGTGGGCCCACGTTACGTGCCACTCTTCTGTGGAAAACTGGAAGAAGGATTGGTGTATGACATAGCCGAATTCAATGTCATAGCTGCAAGTGCTAATTACCTCTCAGTCCACAAACCCATCAAGATTGAATTTAACGCGTTGACTACCTTCACAGAAGTTCAAGATGATTGTTCCGCCATACCAATGCATAAGTTCTCCTTCACCGATTACCCAACAGTGATCAAAAGAACTCACACAACTAAGTACCTAACAGGTTTGCCCTATTTACTCATTTAATTTTGACAATAGTACGCATCGTTAGCATTCACCCTTTATTGCTGCTGTTATCAACTTCATGGCAGATATCATTGGAATTCTGCACCACGTTAGTGACGTCGTTGGCCAATCAACCAGCAACAGCGCATCTACCCCAAAGTGGGAACTGGTTTTATACTTGCACTGGTACTTTTTCCGTATCAATACTATATATGCAACATGCTTACATCACTTAATTAATGACCAATTGCTCACTCAACATGGTTTTGTTCTGTTTGAAGTGGCAATCGAATTTCGGCAACTCTGTGGGGGAAATAAAACATCCTACATCGACCCAACAGTGCTTGATGAAAACAACAAAACTGTCATCCTTACCTCAATGATTGTCAAAAACTATCTAGGTATATTCTACATTAAAGCTAATATCACCTTCTTTAATTCACAATGATATCTCTTTGACTCTATCTTCTTTACATACCAGGTAAACCAACCCTCACATCTACCACAGCGACCTATGTGTACACTAATCTTGATACCACTGAGGGTAACGAGCTAATGAGAAGGTATCATTTAATGAAATATATTACACTATTAATACGCACCATAAACAACCTCTACTAACTTGGGTTTTGTCAGTTTTCACAAGAGAAAGCTACCCGCAGTTACACATGACCACATCCAGGTGGACAAACAATCAACCATAATTACTGGGAAAAAACTGTCGGACATACTAAATTTAGAACTGTTGGGGTATGAGGTAACAATATATAATCCAAACATCTTTGTTTTCCATCCATCAAATGTTATGCATGCTGCCCGCATTAGCTTTCCCAAAATACAGCTGCACGTGGTACAACAATTGACATACATGTTTTTTTTCCTGCCATAAATAGTACTTCGTCAAATATCAGTACCACTTAAATTACACCAGCTTGAGGTACGATTCATAGACCCATTATGCACGTATACGTATCGATATTTTTTTATCCAAACTTTGCTTTTTCATTCATAGAACATAACTTACATCTTCTGGTCTCCTGTAGTTTTTCTTCTTTTTCTTCTCACCTACATTTTTAACCACCTCTAAATCATCATACTCCAACAACAAGGCCTAACTTCTAATTATACAAGACGGTAGTGGCTGCATCATATACTACTCTAACCAACAAGAATATTGACATTATTAATTTAACTTTTTTTCCATTTTCAACTTCTTTAATTTTCTTCTACGGTGTTTATTATATTTAACTAACACTATGACCATTGTCCCTAAAGACATTACTTGTGCTAATAAACGGATACTTCAAATTCATTTTTTACTTAACACATATATGTAATATTCTTATATACTATAATTTTCATTTGTTTTCCATACATATTAAGCTTTTTTTCCCACATATATTAATCCAACTTGTGTATGTAAATCCACATAAATTGCATTTCCACAGGATTGCACATTTGAATTTGAAGAAAAGATCATTGACGTCAATCTCAGCAACGGTTGGGAGTACCTATCCTGCAATGTTTGCAAAAAAAGAGTTGGAAACTCCACATCCACAAAATACTGCATAAAATGTGAATCAGACGCACCTTACCCGTTACGCAGGTAATCTCATCATCACCAAAATAAACCTGATATGATTTGATTTAACTGTACACCACAATACTATATATACATCTATTAGGTTCCGCCTAGAACTGATAGTCGACGATGGGACTACTTCTGGATCGCTTCTCCTTTTTGACTATGTGGCTGAGTACCTCCTCAAATATAAGGCGGATACTTTGTTTACCATGCAACAGTTTGATGTGCGTAACGTTAATATATCCATGTATTCATTTTCGTACAAGCTCCCCATTTTTAGTAAAGTTACCATCTACACAATTTCATTTACAATTGATATAACTGAAGGTTTGGGGGTCCACAAAGGGTTGCAACCATCATCAAACAAGTAATTGGATGCAATGAAAAGTTTCACGCAAAATTTGATAAACTCTTCGTCTCTGGCGGACAGAAAAAGCTGATTGCATCTAAGATTGTCGCACGTGCAAACGATAAGGAACAACCTAAGACCAGCTCCTCCTCTGCAAAGGTCATTTTCAACTAGCAGCAAATTAATCTCAACTTCAATACTTCTTACCAACCAATATGCCTCTAATCTTCCATACATTAACTTCCAGGTTCAAACAAGTACTTCAACCAAGGGTTCTCAAATCAAGGGAGGAGATAAGAAGTAATATCGTACGACAATCGATTAAGCACTCTACCCTTCTTCGTATTAGCTATCTATCTATGTTTTCAATAATGTACTTCATGTACTGTGTTTTTGTGCTGCTGCGTGTGGAATGAATATTTGTACCTTTTACTATATTTCATTTTACTCCATTTATGTTCCAGTTTTATTGTTACTATCCCATTTTAACTTAACATACCTTTATTCCCTGTACACAACAATGCTTTGATAAAAAAAACCTTAATTCCAACATCCGGTAATAACTGCCCGTGTCCGGATATTTTTAAAACTCCTGCACATCGTAACTAATTTCAAACATGTTAATTACATATTAACCTTCCATTAATAAATAATACCAACTACACATGTATAACTATACAAACACACTGCTGGATATACATAGTATACTGCTATCTGTTTACCCAACTTTGAATACTCGCAAATGAAACTCATCATTGATTCCTCAACCATTTTTAAATGTTTAAATTTTGATCTTCCTTCACATATATGATTCTTGTTGTTGCTGCCTTTTTCCTAAAACGCTGGTACTGTTACAGGTTTACATCACACTTTATTCCACTATAGTTGGGGGCACAAACTTACTGTCAACAACAATTTGGTACGCAAAATACCTAGCAATTCCCATTTAAGAACAAATCTCACATCCCCAAAGGGGCCTGACAAGGTACAAGACAACAAACGAAACATAAATACATATCCTTTTTCTGTATGCATGCACACAAATATAAATACACATAACCACCACTCTATGTACCCCAAAATGAATATGCACAATTATTTGCAAACACTAACCACTCATATACCATTTGCTATTTATAAATTAACTTCCGTCTTCTCACTACATGTGAAACAAATACAACTTGCAGAACACTGCTACTCACATCCAAATCCATGGACAGGCAAACCTACACTCAAGTTTTCAACGTTCTATGCAAGCAGGTTAATTAACTCATACTAACCATCGGCTTTCCTTTTCCATTTTAATCATATGATCTGCGCATATGGATAGAAATATTGCATTGACCTGCTCACTTTTGAAGTCACAAGGAATTCAAGTCGATATCTCTCCTCTTCCAGCTAAGTTACCATACACTTTTTTTAACTATATCTTTTATTCGCCTTTGGCCACCATAAGTAATCTGAACGGCAATGATATTAAATAATCCAAAAATGCCACATCTTTTGTAAATTTCATTTTCTAACATAATCTATACAACAGCCTCCTCGCGAATTGCATGCTGCTTTGCTACAATCTAGGAATGAGACAAAGTTCCTACGTCGCATTATGCAAAGGTCAACATCTGCACAGGTACACCACATACACCTTGCTACATTACACAAAGCCACACGTTTGCTATTTTCAAGCACTCATTTACCATCATTTTTTTCCTAGCGTTCGAGATACTTACCTTCGCAGTTAGAAATACAACAGCAAATAAGAAAATTGGAAACTCACATCCCTTGCCACAATGACACTACAGGCTGCAACGTAAACAAGGTAAACATATTTACTTTTGCATAATTACACATTCACAACCAAATCATCAAACCCCATCTATTTTCAACAGGTGACCGTTCGCATTAATAATTCTTTCGGCGGAATCTACATATCTAGCATGGATTTACTTTCAGTTATGCGTAGACATAAGTTCAGCATTATAGCATTCTCCACTGATCCACATATGCAACCATCAAGTGCATCTCAACGGTACGTCCTACCTAACACATATGCGAATCACGGGTGTGCAAGATTTCTTACAACTGAAACTCAAATATTAAATATATATCTATTATGCCTTTTATTGGTATATGGTTAATATAGTATTCGCGAGCTGACTATGGTTAACTTCCTTTACTCTTATAATTGAATTTGTCGAGACAAACCTGTTTTTTACGATTTACTCGGAACTTCAATGTTTGAGATTGAATGCATGTTTTAAAATTCAATCTAACACCATAATGAGTACAGATTTCTTCTGTACATAAAAATAACATTTTCCCTCAAACTGTCATATTTTAGCCCTATATATTTTTTATACACAAAGATTGTTCAGTCGGCTATGGCAACAATTTTTTTATTAATACGTATATGTGTTCGACCTACTAAACCTTGGATCTGTATCCAATCCGATTGTTTACTAGGCTTGGATATGGTTCGATCATTGCTTCAATCGATCTGAAGTTTGTTTATTTTAAATCTACATTTTCATTTGGAACAAGCTTGCATTCAGCTTAATGAGCTTTGTATATAGCACGGGTATTTATTTAGTTTGTAATAACTTAATGAACACCCATCAATTATTATTTTTAATCTCCATTTATACACATTGAAACAATTTTGTCTACTTCTGACATTAGTCGAACAAGCATAAACGATATTACAAATATAAAATGGGCAGTTTGGTTAAAGTCCCTTTTCAGTTTCAAAATAGTCAAACATCCTTCAAAAAAGGTGTATAAATTAAGTTTCTGGAACTAAGTTAACTAATAATCGTTTAATTTTTTGCACTAATTTTGCCAATAGTAGCAAATATTTAAGCACTTTTATCTAAAAATTGAATAATATATGCAACTTTCCCATGAAAAGTGCGCACATTCGCCACAATTTTTTTTAATCAATAATAGCCGAAAGTTCCATGAAAAAGTGCTGATTATTACAGTAGTTAAATTCTATGAATGTAATTTACAATAATTATTAGGAACGAATTTTTGTGCATCAAGTTTTATATTAAGGACCTAGGCCTACTACTCATAATATTAAAATAGGTCGTAAATGTATTTTTTGCCAAAATTGATACCTTCATGCTGATCCACCTAATTTTAATACAGCTACGGTAAGCATCGATGTTATTTTTGTTCCTTAAATCTCCTGCTGCTGAATTTGATGTATACATCATTAACCAAAAGTGTCTACACCTACGTATTTATGCATATAACAAACAATTAAGCATACTACAAGGGATGTAATGAAAACTTGCTTTTCTATATTTACTCTTTTCATAACTTCATTATGTCAGACAATGTCTTTTAAACTACCATTTCACATGACTCATTCAGGGTGCGTATATACAGCCACTTTAATAATATAAAATTAATGATATTTTTTTCCGCCAATAACCTAATGTTCACTTTATACGTAGCTGAAAAATAAAACAATCGTACGCTCAGTTGGAAATTTAATCAGTCCCTTAATACATTTAATGTTTTCTGCATTATATTCTTTCATATATGCATTATATTGAAGAATGTCTTTTTGACTATCATGTAACATGCCTCATTGACAGTGGGTGGTTCCAGCGTGTACATATACGACGTCTTTTGCACGGTTTTATATCCATAAACCAAACTGAAATGAAACGCTGCCAATTATTTCCCACCAAGCGTTCAATAAAAACACGTATAATAACAACGCATATAGGTAGGAGAGTAGAGCCAAACAAGGAAGTTTTGGGTCGGGTACTGTATATTATGGGAATGTTCGAACTGATGGTTGCATCCTGAAGGGGAGAACAACATCACGTGGAATTAGCGATCGGAAATACTAGAGGAGCAGCATTATCACTGTTGGCAGTCAGGTTCGACAAAGATTGTGCGACTACTTCGGTGATACTACGAAATATTCGAGATCATGGTGAAGATTTGACAGGCAGTGGCGGCAACAGAATTGGTGCACCGTTGGAGCAGTGGTGGTGGAATTATCGGCAGTTAGTAGTTCCTGTAAAACAAAAATCAAAAAAACAAAAAATAAGAAAAAAGAGGCATGGTGGTTTCAGACTGTCAGGTAGGTAAGAATACTTGCATATGGCATGAAAATATGGGGTAGATTGTTCAAGTACTAACAGGGAATGAGTGCAGAACATAAATTATTGCAGACATGAAAAAATTAGTTCACAGTACAAAGGGGAGAGATGCAATAGGGTTTATCATGTGTATACCAGGAAGACGAGAGGAACGAAACGGACCAGATATGACAAGTGGATGAAACTGTGAAAATGATAGAGTTAAGGTGTTAACCGTCCTGTTTGCGAGTGTTAGAAGTAATTAACCCCTAGGCTTACTTAAGACATATTATTAGTTATTATAATTATAGTCATAATATTTGTGTTGAAGACTGTTCTTTTGGCTATTTCATATTTTTGTTTACATTTACCACATCTAAAGTTCTTTACCGTGACAATTTACTACCTTTTCACACCATACATTTTCAGTCTTTGACCTATGAATTTTCTATGCAGGTAGTTACTGGGCACGGCATGCACAACAGCAAAAAACAAGAAATGAGCTCATAAACAATGACTGCTTAGCGTTTTCTGCCGTGCAACTGCCTGTTATTTATGTATGACAAAATGTTTTATGTTATGTACCAGCATTATTCATGCTGCATGCTTTTTAATTTATGTAATGGTTTGGAATTCACATAGTGTTTTCATCCTAATCTAATTTTCTTCAAATCACGTTACTACCTTCTGCCTATTTTCAGCGTGTGGCAGGAAATTTGTTATTTATGGAACCAATTTTTCTTCTACTTCATGGCTTTAAACATTGGTATTGTTTTCTTTCGACCTGTGGTCCTCTTTGCAGCATGTCAAAATATACATCTGTGCCAACGGTACTTTATAACATCATATTCTGAGAATTTTTACTCATTCACATGGTACGTGTGCAATTACAATAGATTGTACAAATGGATAATATTATATATTGCATGCTGGCATTTATTCATTCAATGATTTCATTCCCAAGCTAAGCCTTCGTCCTTTGTTATCATTTACATGTTGTCCTCTCTGAATATTTTTTATAACTTAATATTTGCTTGGTCTATCAAATATTCAAACTTTCATTATACCAAAAATAAAATGCTACGGTATTTTTATATCCTACAATGTATGTTACCCATGCACGCATAATGAGACAACACTTAATCATTATTACGCAAATGTCACTGCACACACCCGCTATTATTACCGTGTACATTTTAATTTACTGTACCTCACCTGTTTAACTTTTCTTTCATTCACTGTATGCCCACAATATTTCCGCATCTCCGTGTGCGAAGCACGGGTGCACACTCGTTTAAATATATATAGCCGTGTTGATTAGATTAACGTCATTATGACGTGAACGATATTTATATCGATTTTATTCATTTTTAAAATGAATATCGAAAAGGAATTGATTTCAAAATCTGATGTTTGAAAATATTGTCATTTATATATCGATGATATGGAATATTCAATTTTGATTTGAAATTGGATATGAAGTTGAAATCGTTTTGAAAACAAATTTAAAACGATTTATAAAATACGTTTTAAATGGAAATCGACGATATATATATATATATATATATATATATATATAATGTCCTGAATAGAACGAGTCGCGCCGCAGTAGTTCGCGAATTCCAACCATTGAGTTCGAACGAACATTACGGGAGATCCGACCGTCGGATTCTCCTAAAACCGTAACCGTTGGGTTCGTATCGGAAAGAGTTTTCTAACGAATATTAGAGATTTGAAATCTAACGGCTGGATTTGGAATTATGTCCAAATCAAATTTGGAAAAGGTCGTTGTAAGTGCAGTTCGATGGCAGTTTATGGAAATTGACTGTACGGGCCTTGATAAAATTATTAAAAATATCAATAATTAGTGTAAAATCATAACAAATGATTTGGAAAGAATTGGGATGAAAAATTCCATATTTTAAAGGATAAAAAAATATTTTTATCGAAATGAACTAGTTTGGAACTAGAATTATATTCCAATAATTTTAAATAAATAATTGGATTTGAAATTGTTTTAAAAATAACCAGAATTTCCAATATATAAATTGGAAATGGATTTGAATCGAAATTGTCTTCGGAATATTTCGATGTGGGAGTTAGTGATTATACAGATTTTGTTATGGAAATTTGAAAGATATATTTATATCGTTATTCCCAATACGATATTTGTTGGTTGTGCTATTTGATATTGAATATAAGCCGATATATTTTCTATTCAGAGCCTTGTATTTAATATCAAATGGGATTTGGGTTTGTCGTGAATGGTGTCTTCATTAACACTGTTCTTGAACCCAATTGAGAAAAGATTAAATATTTTTATTTAAATTTAATGAAGTATACCAATTAATTGATATTTAATTGGAATGGAATTGAAATTGGTCTTTGGGTTTATCGTGAACGGTGTTTTAAATAACACATGTTCTTTAACCCGATTAACAATGGAATAAGATTTTGGGCTGTCGTGAATGGTATCTTTAATAATACTGTTCTTGGACCCAATGGAGTTCAGAAAATCAGAAACTAACTGGAGATTAGTTAAGTTGAATGGTTTCCTGGGTATTGATCTGATGTTGGTTTCGGCCTTCGGGGTTAATACTTAGGGAATTGTTTTCTTACTAATTTACGATTAGAGACTGATGGAATGTGAATTGGGTTTATTGTGAACTGTGTTTTAACGACATTCTTCTTTAACCCGATTTATCGTGAAATGTGATTTGGTATTTGTAAATCTTTTGTTAAGATTTAAAGGAGATTTTCCAAAGTAAAGTTTTCCAATTTAACATATTAAATTGGAATTGAATGGAATTCGATTTGGTAATAATCGAAATAAGCTTCTATAAAGGAAGACGGTTAATATATATGGAATTTAAAAGTCCTTGTTGTTATTCCATTTATATTATCAGTTGGATATGGAAGTTTAAATCGAATATATATATTTATTTGTTTTCCATGAAGATTCCATTGTTAATGGAATGTGATTTTGGGTTGTCGTGAATGGTATCTTTAATAATATGGTCTCTCGTTGAGACGACCCCAAACCTCGTTCCCCGACGGCAAGGGTAATCTTTGGAACATAACACATAAACCGATAATAGCAGAACAGAAATAAGTAAATACATAAGATAATTTACAACAGAATACACTGGATATACATAATCATCAGAGTTACACAGGATCATACTTAGTACAAAATACAATTCAGCTTTACATAGGATGTCTACAACGGAATCAAAAACATAATATGTACAACAGGAACTGAACAGCATAAAAAGAAAGAAGTGATAGAATACATCTTCAGCTCCATGGCTATCTAGAAAGAGTCTGCTAAAACCTGAATACAAGGCTGCCCGTGTAGAAAGAGGGGCACCCAAGTTTGCAAGTGAAACAAACTACGAGTCAGTCATGGGACTGGTATGAGAAATCTACTACTTAACTTATTTTATAATAAGGCCAACCACAAAACCAGCGCTCTAACGCGGAACAGGTTTACTCCATTGGATTGCAAGTGCTTAAAACCAATAAATCATTTAAACATCGCAATGCTTTTTATAAAAATGAAGCAATTATAAGACTCAGTTCCCATCACATAATGCAATGCAAACCGGAGGATAGAGTTTTACCTTATTATGGCCAAAATATGCTTGATACAAATAAAACAAAATCATTTGATATTATTACTAGTGTTTATATGTTTCAAAAACAATTCCAATCATAAGTATCAATCATAGACGACATAAATACCCCATACCACTATGTCGCCATATATAGGTATATAATCAAAACCGCACGATGTCGTATTTGGAAATTGGATTTGCATCATGAACCAAGGCAAAAGATAGTCCTTACCGCCTAGAGACAATCTAGGCTACCATGTCTCAGGAATAGCCGCAACTGCACCTTCGATCGTCAGGGTTGGTCCACACGGAGTGGATCAAAATGCCTGAACAATGCGTTTCCCCACCCTATAGGGCGTAAACTGGTCATATCCTGACCAGACCATCGGCTCCGAAGAGAATAAAATAACCGGGGTGCCTCGCTATCCATCATCCACATAAGTAAAATGCCCGGTCGAGTAAAACCCAAAACACCACTCCTAGCTAGAAAGAAACGCAGGTCCTCCCTGAAGCCCTCACCCGTTTCTGGTCCATACCAGGGTGTGAGGCTCGCGAATCAACGCTAAACACAAAGCTAGCTATTTAGAGCCCTGGTTTGATCATCCACCACAAGACTCTGCTTTTCAAAAAAAGCCTTGATCATTGCATCTCAGCATGCCACACAGGCAATTCACGCCATGCAACTGACGTACATCAGTCACACGGAATGAAATCCAATGTCAGACACACAATCCATTTACAAGTCCATTCTGGGTCTGAACGAAACCGAGGCACCTTATTCCTCTCCCGTATGTCCAATACAGGAGAGAGGCCCTCGCACATCTGAATGATCAACAAGTACGTCCAGACGACCACCACCAAAACTCCTTCAGGGCAGCAACTCCCATCAAAGGCATCAGTAGCCATCCATTCGATGTCAAGATCCTCGGTCTTGCACCGTCTTCATATCTTTGACTTCTAACCGTCGATCAATTATTTGAAATGAGAATTAACTTGGCCTTTTTAAACAATTCACGTATATTTAGAATTTCAAATCAATTCATTTCAATGGTTAAATTATCTGACATTCATAATTCAGTTTATTAATGTAATTTTCACGTCGAACACATTCAACCATCAAATATCCTATAAACAGAGTAAATTCAGTTTGTTTCCATTCCATATCGTTTATAATATTTTATAACGATTTATCGCTATTTTTGTTTATTTAAATATAGCCAATTTATTCAAACGACGCTTCAGGCCATAACGCAGCCATGGCGCTGTTTTTCTTCAAATCTGATTTACACATATCTGAAAATCTAAACGTTGGATCTTTACAAATTTTCTATCATTGGAAAGATCTTTTCAAAGCGGACCCAACGGTTCCAGTTTTGGGAAAATCCAACGGTCGGATCTCCCGCTACAGTCGTTTAAAGTTACGATTTCAAAATACGAACTGTAGAGTCGTTATTCGATTTATTTTAATTATATTTATATATAAATATATATATAAATATAATCCATTCTTCGATTTCAAAAACCACTTCAACTCATATAGGTAATAAAAATGATATTTTTATCCAGCAGATATTTATTTCAACACATGAATATTTTTAACAATTCATACATATAGTAAAAATGTGATTTTTATTGTCAAAACAATTTATTTGAAACACGATTATTTTATATACTTCATATAGATGATAAAAATGTGATTTTTATTATTAATGCAATTTATTTCAAAAATGAATATTTTTAGCGATTCATGTATATTATAAAAATGCAATTTTTATTGTCAAAACAATTTATTTCAGACACGATTATTTTATATACTTCGTACATACGATAAAAATGTTATTTTTATCGCTCAAACTATTTATATTTCATACATTCGATAAAAATGTTATTTTTATCATTCAAACCATTTTTATTTCATACATTCGTTAAAAATGTTATTTTTATCATTCAAACCATTTTATTTCAAAAATGAATATTTTCCAACACATGAATATATTTCAATACATGAATATAAATCAAACACAAGAATATTTCAGAAAATTTCGGCAGCATAACGGCAGGGTAGTTAAAACCGACACCATCCCGAGTACGGCTCCTCGCTCTACCTTAAAGCCTCGCAGCTTTTGACAATGGGGATTTCAATATCTAGTTCATACGCAGATGAATTTTCCCATAAACTAATCCTATTGGGATTTCAACCACAATCAATCATATCAAATCAACCATTCGTAGTATTCACCAAATTTCACATCAACCAAATCCAAACAATCACAACCAATATATATCGTCCATGGTCTGTGGACGAGGGGAGTGTGTGTGTGTCTATATATATATATATATATATATACATATATGAATATATTTCGACTTCATTTCAATTCCATTCAATGCATATATGATTTTTACAACGTATATATAACTTATACATCGCACATACAACTTATACAATGCTTATACATGGATGTACAACGCTTATATAACTCATATATCGACCGTATAATTTATATATCGTCATTCCATATCGTTTATAATTTAGAAATCTCACTTTGGGTTCCACTCCTCCAAAAATTGTACAAGGCTCAAAAAATTATTCGGTCTTTTCTAGAATGTAGAAGACGTCCACACGGTCCCGGTGTCTCTTGTTTCACTGGATTTCGACAACATAGAAAAAAAGATATGATTTTTATTGTAAAATCATATTTCGTAGCGCTTTAAATTGGTATTAACAGTTTAAAATAAAATAAACTGTTACCTCACAGAAATGTTCAAAACTAGGTTTCAAATTACTTCCAATCCGTGTAGCTAGGGGCCAATCGGCTTGCGCCACAGCGTAGAGCTAGGAGAGGCGCGCCAAGTGGTGGGGACCGCGTCAGGTGCAACGGAGGGGCTTCGAAGGTCAGAACTTCGAGGGCATGAAACTCGATGATGGCGCAGCGAGGGGAGGTGTACCAGGTATGGATTTGAAGAGGGAGGCGAGCTCTACAAAAAGTCCAATTGGGGCAAGGGAAAATATGGAGTGGATTCGCCGAAATCTATTCGGGAAGACAACGAACGATTTTTGCCTTCGACGCGATAACGGGGAGAGAGAAAATCACCTTTTTTTATTTTTTTATATTAATGAATGGAATTTTCTGATTCGTCGATATTTATAAAAATTCCAAAAATATCTGTTTCTCCAAACGAACTCCAATTCAAACCCAACGACTGTCGTCCCTAGCTAAATACCCCCATTCCGGACACAATGGAATATGTTTCGTAGGCCCATTCGACTGTTTCAGCCAGCTATTCTTCAAATTAAAATATAAAACATTGAAATATGGATTTGAATGTACATTTCAATTTGCCGGGGCCACATTCTAATCCCAAAAATTCCAGAAAATAAATCTAGCTATGTTTTGACGATACGGTCCCAACAAAACTGATTTCGTCGAATTTGGAGACTGTTTGAAAAATGGCCATTTTCTGGTCGATCCAAATTGACTGAAATTTACCAAACACATTTTCCTTTTCCACGCTCACATATTAACTCCAAAAATGAAGGAATTTGAAACCTAGCAATAATTTGACATCCTGGATCCAACAAAAGTGGTTTCGTCGAAAACGGAGGTCATTTGCAAAATGTATATTTTCAAGGGCTATATATACTCTATAGCGACCTTTCTGAAAATTCATTTTGCCGTAACTTTCGATTCCCGCTATGAAATTTTGATTTTTCAGATTCGTTAGAAAGATATTCATAAACAAATTTAAATATTTTTGGTTTTACTAAAATCCGTTTTATTTTGCATCCTGTACAGTCAGTCAAAGTTCGAATTCAAATTTTCAAACTGCTACGCCATTTCAGGCCTTGTTTTATAATTAAAATAAATATATTTATTTTCCAACATCGATTCAAATAGACTTTTGGTCGTTATTATTTAAAATAATTTATTTTAAATATTCAAGATCCACTAAAATAGCCAAATTAAAATTTTTAAATTGGTTCAGATTTTCCGGGTTGTTACACCTGTATACAATTATTCATAATACTTGCATACTTAAGTGCAAATATTGCTAAATTTTATCCATAACTCTTTTTTCAAAGGAAACATGAAAAATTCGTAGTTATATGAAAGTACTGTTATATACAAGCGTAAATGGAAATGCTATAAATATTTTGTTTTATGAACATATTTTGAATACTTGCATACATATGCATTTTTTATATAATTGCTTACATTAGTGCAAGTATTTGTAGATTCAGTACAACAGTCGATGTTATCTTTCTTTTAAGATATCAAATTATTAAATTGGAAAATATGTAGGTAAAAATAATTCATGATTTAAAAAGGAAACAATTATTCAACGATAAAAGAGAATATGCCTACACGCTAAACATTTACAAACTTGCATGCACTTAATAAGAATAGTTGCATACTTGTATGCAACAGAATAGAATACTTGTATACATTATCTAGTTATATCAATACTTTTGTACCTGTATGCAGCAAATCCGATATGTTTCATATAATTATGAATCTATGCAAAATGTCATCAATGTGATACAAATAATCAGTATAATTGCATACATTTGCAACTATACAGAATAATTGCATACAAATAAGCTATTAAAAGAATAACTGTAAAAAATAGAGAATTCAACATTAAATTATTGAACTAAATTTAAAGCATCACATAAATTTTCACAGCAATTTACACAACAACCAAGTGTCATAAAATAATAATAATAACAAAGCATATCTAATAGTCTATTGAAGAACAAGTCCTTTTGTTATGACCCAGATTCTTGCACAAACCACATCTAATCATCTTTGTAAACTCACCTAATGATTTCAACCTTTTAGAAGACGATGGACGACCAGACATTCTTCTATCATTTGAAGGTGCTATAATTGCATCTTCAGCAGAAACGTCTTCACCCATATAGTTTATGATAGGATTGATTGGATGAGAATAAGACATTTGAAAATAACCGACTTTGAAATAAGCTTCAATGTAGTCATACACATTCAAATTTTTGCAACTTAAAATACATCTGATGGCATGAGCGCAAGGAAAACCATTAATTTGCCACATGTTACAAGAACAGTCCCGATTACATAAATCAACAAATTGGTGGATGGGAGAATGAACTTCAAAATTATATTCACTTGATTTGATAACAAACCATGAAGCTCCTTCCAATGAAGATTCCGTGACCGAGTTTCATTCACAGGACACAAAGCATTATTCCAAGTAGAAGCAGCTTCACGACGATCAGACATAAGTTTCATTAACTTTAATCTAATTTTATCCAAATAAGCAGTGATTGGTAAATGTCTTTCCTCCAAAATCCACTTGTTAAAATTTTTAGAACAGTTAGATGACATTTCACCGTAACGACAACTAGGAAAAAATACGTTAGTAAACTTCTCAAAAGGAAATCCACTCAAAAAGTTTGCCACAGTAGATCCACCAACATCTCTAAAGTTCTTCAATGTAGCACTAAAATCGGTCAAATTATATGCGTAAGCAATTCTAGCAAAAATATCCAACAACAACCTCTTATTTGTTTTGGAAAATTGAGATTTTAGAGCAACCTTTAAGTTGTTGGTCAGATGATAAAAACAAGATCCATGAACTGAGTTTGGAAACACCTTTGGAATTGCAACAAGAATACCAGGATGACGATCAAAAATGAAAACATAACTTCTATTGTCATCTTTAAGAAACTCTTTAAGTTGTTTACAATACCAAATCCATTTGTCTTCATCTTCTCCCGATATAATAGCAATTGCTATAGGGAAAAATCCTATGTAAATAAAAAAAAGTTAAACTAATAAATAGAACAAAAAACAACAACAAGTAGAAAAAATAGCAGTAAAACATGCATATTCTAAAAACATTTGCGTACTTGACTGTGCAATATCAGAATTGATACATTAACTCTGTAGAGTTAGAATTTATGCATTCTATTATGCATTTATACATAATAGATGCACATACGTATGCAAATATATTTAATATTTACAAACTTGTATGCATATATTCAAAACATGAGCATAATTAATTGTAGTAAAATTATATTAGAGCAGTAGATTGAAAATTACATCGTAGATTTACAGTAAAACTATATTCAAACAAACAATTCTAAATTATTTTACCATATTTATCCAAATTATTTTACGTGCATGCAGATTATAGAAACATTTGCATACTTAAATGCAGAAAATCAGAAATGATGCATTCACTCTGTACAGTTAGAATAATTGCAATCAACTATGCATAAATATAGAATATTTGCGCATTTCTATGCAAATATGTTGAATATTAGAACACCTATATGCAGATACGCAAAACTGAGCAACATTGTTTGCATATATTCATTTCCTTTTTTTACATGTATGCATTAGTTTAGAATTATTGCATTAATATATGCAAAAAATTTAAAAATTTGCATATAGATGAGCATAAAATCTTAAAAAATGCTGTTATCAATGCGAATTAACTTGTAAAACAACAAACCTTCATTTATATTTTTACCATTAGCAGCCATTAAACAACCTTTAGCTCTTCCCTTCATAAAAGTTGCATCAACAAAAATTAAAGGTCAACAATATTGAAATCCATATGTGCAAGCTTTAAATCCAATAAAAACTCTCTCAAATTGACGTGTATCATCATTACACTCCAAAATAACTTTACTCCCAGGATTAGTAGTAACAATAGCATCACAAAACGACTGTAAATGATGGTAGGACATTACATCACTTCCATGTAAATCCTCTAATGCCAACCTCTTCCCACTGTAAGCATAATAATACTTCAAGATAACATTATACTTCGTTTGAAACAAATTCATAATATCCTTTGTCTTCATTAACGGATTAGCTTGAATATAATCACAAACCAACAACTTAATCAATTTACTAGATATAACCAGATTATTTATTTCATGAATTCCGGAACCACAATTATGTTCATGTTGAAATCCCTTCACAACAAAATATCCAAGAAGATTAAACTTAAGAGAAGCATGAATCCTAAAACTATAATTTTGTTTAGAACAAACAGCCGTAACTAGTTCTTTATCATTCTTGATCAAATTCAGCTTGTATCCAGTTTTCATATTATACATCATCAAATAAAGTCTAAATTCAGTAACACCTCCTGAAAATTGTTGACCAACACCAGAAAAAATAGGTTGATTCAAATCACTTCTCAACAATTGCCTAAATTGATTATTCGAATCATTGGTACTAGCAAAAGAGGAATCACTGCCAAAAGAAGAATTGCTACCATAAGCAACTGAAGAACAACTACGATTGACGTCAAAAAATATAACCAAATAATCCTTGTGATTATGTGCAGCCAACAAAAGAATAGACTGAAGATTAGAATTACTTTCGATATTCCTTCTCAAACCATCTCTGAGGTGATATAAATCAAAGGACAATGGACTTAAATCAGTCCACTTACCACAAATAGCATCTCTCACGATATTAACAGAACTATCAAAATATAGACGAATAGAACAATTATCATTCCCAAACTTCAACAGCACCAATGCACCAATATCAGCAGGAACGCTGTTAAAAAAAGAAGAGAAGCAGCATTGATAAGCCAAATGTGCAGTAATCATATAAAAATACAATCATCTTCAAATAATTATAAACAGATGCATACTGTAACGACCCAGAAAATCTGAACCAATTTAAAATTTTTAAATTGGCTAAAATAATGGATTTTAGATATTTAAAATAAATATTTTAAATAATGGCGATGAAAACTGAGTTTGAATCGACATTTGAAAACGAATATAATTAATTATAATTATATATAGAATTGAAAATGGCGCGGTAGTTCGATAATTCGATTTCAAACTTCAATTGAATATACCGGGTGCAAAACAATCCGGATTTTAGTGAAACCAAAAATAATGGAATCTAATTGATAATATCTTTCTAACGAATCCGACCAATCAAAACTTGATAGCGGGAATCAAAAGATATGTCCAGTTGAAAATTCTGAATAGTCGCTATGGAATTCAGGCCCTTAAAAATGGACATTTTGCAAACGACCTCGGAATTCGACGAAACCACTTTTGTTGGATCCGCAGTGTCAAGTTATTGCTAGGTTTCAAATTTCATAATTTTTCGAATCAATATGTGAGCGTGGCAAAGGAAAACGCGTTTGACCAGTTTCAGTTGATTTTAATCGACTGGAAATTGGCCATTTTTCAAACGGTCTCAGAATTCGACGAAACTAGTTTTGTTAGGACCGTATCGTCAATACGAAGCTAGAAAATATTTTTCTAGAATTTTTCTAGTTAGTATGTGACCCCGGTAATTTGAAATGTGCGTTTAAAATTCAATATAGTGATTTAAATGAAAATTCAAAAGGAAACTGATTGTAACGATCAAATCAGCTTGCGATACATATCCCATTGTGTTCGGAATAGGGGTAAAACGCTATGGACGACAGGCGGTGGGCCTCGTTTCGAGGTCGTATGTAAAAGTCAACCCTTTTGCAAATTTAAATAATAAAAAAAAAAAAAAATTAATTTTTAATTTCTCCCCCCCCCCCTTTATCTTCATTGCCCCCCCCCCCCCCGATTAATAAAATCAGAAAACGAAACGAAAAAAAAAAAAAAAACCTAAACAAATCGAGACCCGCCCCCCCCCCCCTCGTCTGGACGCCGACGAAGAGCCGCCCTCCCCCTCAGGCGAACGCCGCCGAAGACAAGCCATCGCCCCCTCCCCTCCATCGACGAAGACCCGAAGCCCCCCAAGATCGCAATCGCCGACGACATCTTCTCCCCCCTCGCTCGCGAAGCTGAAGCCGACCGCCACCAGAGAAATCCCCCCCCTTCTTCTAAATACTGTAAGTATTTTATGGTATTTTATTTTTATTTTAATTCATTAAAAATAATTTCGATTTTGGGTATAAAAACAGATTTTTTAAAGGGTTTAAAACAGATTTTGAAAGAACTTTAAACTGATTTTATTTTTATACATTTATAAACTGATTTTAAAGAATTTAAAACTGTTTTTTTTACATTTATAAAAACTGTTTTTTTAAAGATATATAAACTGTTTTTTTTTAAAATATATAAACTGAATTTTTAAAGATTTAAAAACTGATTTTTTTTAAAGTATAAAAACTGTTTTTTTTAGTATAAAAAAAACTGATTTATAAAAATATAAAAACTGATTTTGTTTTAAAGTAAAAATCATATTTTTATATATCGAAAGTCGAAGTAAAAATCATATTTTTATATATTGAATAGCATAGTAAAAATTCAATTTTTACATGTGTAGAGAATACAGGCGAAAGCGACAAAAGGCGAAGATTTTATACAAGGAAGAATCGTAGAGTTGGATAGCTATTGGTGAGATTTCTGATTTTAAAAATATTATATATGTGTTGAAAATGAAAGTGAATTGCTATATATAAATATATATATATATATACGCCCCTCGTCCACAAACCATGGACGATATTTATTGGTTGAAATTGTTGTGAAAATTGATTGATAGCGAATGATTGTTTGGGATTGTTTGTGATTGATATTGGTTGATTGTGGTTGAAAAATACCCATTTGTGGTTGTGAAATATTTGGTTGAAACCACATAGGATTAGTTTGTGGAAATGAAATAAATATATACATGCCGCCTGCGTGCGAACTAGATGCATGATCCCCATTGTCAAAAACCGCGAGGTTTTAAGGTAGAGCGAGGAGTCGTACTAGGGACGGTGCCGGTGTAACTACCCTGCCGTTATGCTGCCGAAATTTTGAATAATATTCTTGTGTTTGAATTATTTTCATATGCTTAAACTATAGAAACATTCATGTGTTGAATTGATATTCATTCGTTGTTTAGAAATTCATGTGTTGAATGGTATTCATATTTTGAAATAAATTGTTCGATAATAAAAATCACATTTTTATCGATATATAAAAACTATAGAAACATTCATGTGTTGAATTGATATTCATTCGTTGTTTAGAAATTCATGTGTTGAATGGTATTCATATTTTGAAATAAATTGTTCGATAATAAAAATCACATTTTTATCGATATATAAAAACTATAGAAACATTCATGTGTTGAATTGATATTCATTCGTTGTTTAGAAATTCATGTGTTGAATGGTATTCATATTTTGAAATAAATTGTTCGATAATAAAAATCACATTTTTATCGATATATAAAAACTATAGGAACATTCATGTGTTGAATTGATATTCATTCGTTGTTTAGAAATTCATGTGTTGAATGGTATTCATATTTTGAAATAAATTGTTCGATAATAAAAATCACATTTTTATCGATATATAAAAACTATAGAAAACGTTCATGTGTTGAATTGATATTCATTCGTTGTTTAGAAATTCATGTGTTGAATGGTATTCATATTTTGAAATAAATTGTTTGATAATAAAAATCACCTTTTATCGACTATATGAACTATATAGAAAAGTAGTGTTTTGAAATGAATTGTTTTACAATAAAAATCACATTTTTATTGTATGCATAAATCGTTGAAATGTGAAGTGTTAAAAATAGCCACTTGTTCAAAATAAACATATATGAGTTGAAATATTCATTAATTAGCTAATGAAACGATTTGCACCTATTTATGTAACATTAGAATGAATGGAGTTTTTAAACAAAATAGAAATCAAATATGAAGTCGAATAGAAATTGATAAATGATAAGAACTGTATATATATGTACATGCAATATTCATTGAACAGGTAATAGCAAAAGGGGCTAGAGAAGAGGAGTAAAATTTTGTGCCCGACAAATAGGTACACATTTACTGATTTGTTTGGGTGATGATTTTGAGCCTGTTGGCTAGCCGCTTGGCTTCTTCTTTTTCTTTTTGAGATTAGAAGGACCGGGACGCTATTTGCGATTTCCCGACGCTCCCGGTGCAGGGGAGGTTATGGCGAAATTTTTCCAAAATTTAAGGTGTTAGAAATTTTTTTTGAAGTGAAAACGATATTGAAATTGCTGAATGAACTATATTTATATAAATATATAAATATAAATAAAATTAAAACGAAACGAAGCCGTGCAGTTCGTATTTTGAAACCGTGATTTCAAACGACTAGTGCGGGAAATCCGACCATCGGATTTTCCCGAAACCTCAACCGTCGGGTTCGCCTTGGAATAATCTTTCCAACGGCACCAACCTTGTAAAAATCCAACGGTTGGATTGTCTGGAATGTTTAATTCAAATTTGAAGAAAAACAGCGCCAGAATCGATTATATTTATTTATATATATAAATATAATTATATTTAATCGAATAACGACGCTGCAGTTCGTATTTTGAAATCGAAATTTCAAACGATTGTACCGGGAGATCCGACCGTCGGATTTTCCCGAAACTGGAACCGTTGGGTTCGTTTTGAAAAGACCTTTCTAATGATGTAAATTTTGTGAAGATCCAACGGTTAGATTTTCAGATATGTGTAAAGCAAATCTGAAGAAAAACAGCGCCACGGCCGCTTTATGGCCCGAAGCGTCGTTTTGAATAAAATAGCTATTTTAAAATAAATAAAAATAGCGATAAATAGTTATAAAATATCCTAAGCGATATGGAATGGAAATAAACTGAATTTGCTCGATTTATGTTGTATTTGATGGTTGAATGTGTTTGGTGTGAAAATTACATTAAAGAACGAAATTGGTGTTGTCGAATAATTTAACCATTGAAATAAATTGATTTGAAATTCTAAATATACGTGAATTATTTGAAAAAGCCGAGTTAATTCTCATTTCAAATAATTGATCGACGATTGAAAGTCGAAGATGAAGACGATGGTCGAAGACTGGAGATCTTCACCTCGTTTGGATGGTAACCGAGGTCCTGATTGGGAGGCATCCCGAAATATGGATAATGAGTGGTGATCGTCCAGACGTACGTGGTGATCGAAGGGTTTGCGAGGTATTTAGTGCCTCCGGTTTCGTTCAGACCCAGAACGGACTTGTAAATGGACTGTGTGTCCGACATTGGAATTTGTTCTGTGTGATTGATAGCCATCAGTTGCACGGTATGAATTGCCTGTGTGGCATGCTAAGATGCAGTGATCAGGGCTTCTGTTGAAAAGCAAAGTCTTGTGGTGATGATCAAAGCACCGCCTGTGTGGCGTAGCTTTGTGTATAACGTAAATTCGCGAGCCTCACACCCCGGTATGAACCTAAAACGGGAGGAAGGACCTCAGGGAGGACATGCGTTTCTTTCTAGCTAGGGTGGTGTCAGTGACCTACCAGCCCTGACATTTATATACTTTTCACCTATGTGGTTGTTGCTGTTGCGAGGCGCCTCGGTTTGATCGGACGATCCGGGTCCGATGGAGTCATTCGTTGGCTCGTTTACGCCCCAAAGGGCGGGGAAACGTATTGTTCAGGAATTTTAATCCACATCGGTGGACCGGCCCTGTCACTCCAAGGGTCGATGCGCTCTGACCCTGTGGCTCGGGCTAGAGAGTCACGAAGTCGGTGAGGACTATCTTTTGCCTTGGTTCATGACGGAAATCCAGTTTCCAAATACGTGACGATGCGGTTTCGATTGTATATATATTTGGCGACATAGTGGCATGGGACGCTCATGTCGTCTATGATTGATAGTTATGATTTGAAATTGTTTTCAAAGCATATAGACACTAACAATAATATCAAATGCCTTTGTTTTGTTCGTATCAAGCATATTTTGGCCGTTATAAGGTAAAAACTCTATCCTCCGGTTTGCGTTGCATTGTGTGATGGGAACTGAGTCTTATAACGGTTTCATTTTTATAAAAAGCATAGCGATGTTTAAAAGAAAGATTTGTTTTAAAAGCACTGGCAATCCAATGGAGTAAACCCGTTCCACGAAAGTGGCGTGGTCCTGGGATTAGCCAATTATATATGTGTTGAGTGGATTTCTCATACCAGTCCCATGACTGACTCGTAGTTTGTTTCACTTTCAAACTCGGGTGCCCCTTTTTCCACACGGGCAGCCTTGTATTCAGGTTTAGCTGGTTCTTTCTGGATAGCTGGAGCTGAAGATGGATTCTATCATTTATTTCTTTTTATGCTGTTCAGCTCCTATTGTACATATTTTGTTTATTTCCGCTGTAGACATTTATGTATAGCTGAACTGTATTTGTACTAAGTAAGATCCTGTATACTGTGTAACTCTGATGATTACTTTTATCCAGTATATTTTGTTGTTCATATCTGGTGTATTTATTTATTTCTGTTCTGCTATTATATGTTTCTGTGTTATATTCCAAAGACTAACCTTGTTTCCGTGAGAACGGGAAATCGGGTCGTCTCAACGTGGTATCAGAGCTTTGGTTAAGCTTAGTTCTGGAATATAACATTTGAACGAACTCGTCAGAAATAGAACCAGTAGTGTTCTAGGACGGGTAACTCTATACAGATAAGATCAGCAATATCCTAGTATGAGTAAAGCAGAATGAAATTACACCTTGATAGACACATTTACATTTGAAGTATTTGTCTCTATATTTTGAAATATCTTTTCTGTTGACCTGACACTTGATCTGCTATTTGCAGAAGTACTAGAAAATGAGTGACAGGAACAGAGGAAGTAATCGTATGGCTCGACTAGCTAATGAGCCAGTTGTGCTCCCGCAGTCAGAATACAATATAGAAGTTCTATTCAAGAGATTTCGAAATCTTGGTGGATCGCCATTCTTAGGCAAGGAGTCCATTATGGAAACACAAGCTTGGATTTGTTCTGCAGAAAAGATCTTCGAGGGTTTAAAGCTGAGAGACGATCAGAAAAGATTACTAGCGTCTTGGGCACTCAAAGAAGAAGCTTTGTTTTGGTGGGATTCTGTTATTAAAGATAATCCAGAAGGTGATATCACCTGGGATAGATTCAAAGTTATTTTCTTGGAAAGATTTACTCCTCCCGAAGCAACCGAGAGATTATGCGATGAATTTTCTTATCTGATACAAGGAGACATGACCATTCCCGAATATCATAAGAAATTCAATGAACTTTCTCACTTTGCTCCTCATCTAATTCAAAATCCGAAGAGTAAAAATATGAGATTTATTCACGGGCTTCAAAGGAAATACCAGAATAAAGTATTGGGGCATGTGAAGCTTCCTTTTTCAGAAATGATTTATATGGCTTATCAATATGAAGATCTTCATAAGAAAGGAATGTTACGCGACGAAGAAGAAGTCGGTTCTAGTGACAAAGAAGATTCGGAAACTGATATTCCTGAAGCCAGTATGATGTCTGAAGTCGGTAAGGAGCCCGAAGTAAATAGAAAAAGGGCTAAGTCTGGGAAGGAACCGGTGACGACAGCTACTTGCTCTAACTGCAATAAGAAAGGACATTTGTCGATAAGTTGCAGATCTTTAAAGAAACAAAGAAAAGAAGGATATAGAGCAAATCGAAAGCAAAGGAAGAAAAGGTTCAGAACTGACGGGGAGTTCCAAGAGAATAGAGAGTGCAAACAGTGCCACGAAGCTGGTCATCTTGCAAAGGATTGCCCGCAGTTAAACAAGCCTGAAATGGTTCAAGTAAATGAAGTAGCAGAAACTTCTGAGCCCGCAGCTAGGCAAGAAAGATCCGATGTTTTGGAAGGCATGCTCAATGTCAAAAACATTCCAGTTAAAGTACTGTTTGACACAGGCGCGTCACGAAGCTTTATTGCAAAGAGTGCAGTCAAGAAGTTGGATTTGAATTTGAAGAAGCTCAAAGAGCCAATGACTGTCCGAAATCCAGTTGGGGGTTCAATTGATCTCAGTTGGATTTGTGCAGTACCTGTCTCTTTTTCTTGCTATAAATTCCCTATTATCTCCGTCGTCATGAATTTTGATGAATTCGATCTTATTCTGGGATTGGATTGGCTAACCAAATATGAAGCGGAAGTTAAATGCGCCGAGAGAGTTGTAAAGGCAAAAGCACAATTAGGAAATTATATAACCATACCATGTGAAGGCCCAACATCAAATAGAAAGGATTTCTGGTCAGCTCTCGATGTTTCTCCAGCCCAAATTGAAAATGTTCCTGAAGTCACGGAGAATATTCCTGACCTCATCAAAGACATTCCTGTTGTCAAGAACTATGCGGATGTGTTCGAAGAAGTTGTTCGCTTACCTCCGCAGAGAGAAATAGATTTCAAGATTGCTTTGATTCCGAATGCAAGGCCGGTAGTTCACGCTATTCGAAGAATGTCCTTGAAAGAGAAGGAGGAATTAGACAATCAAACACGACAGCTAGTACGGAAAGGTCTGATCAGGCCTAGTTTCTCTGATTGGGGTGCAGCAGTGGTATTTGTCCCAAAATCTGACGGTACTCTACGGCTATGTGTGGATTATCGTGATTTGAACAAGCAGACCATAAAGAACAAATATCCATTGCCGCGGATTGATGATTTGTTGGATCGATTAAATGGAGCACAAGTATTTTCACGAATGGACCTAGCTACAGGCTTCCATCAACTTCGAATTGCCGAAGAGTGTGTTCCAATGACAGCGTTCAGAGGCCCCGACTTATTCTACGAGTGGTTAGTAATGCCGTTTGGCTTATGTAACGCTCCAGCTTATTTCGTCGATCTGATGAATAGAGTATTCAGAGGAGTACTGAACAAATTTGTTTTGGTTTTTATTGATGATATTCTAATCTTCTCTAAATCAAAGGCCGAGCATGAAAAGCATCTGGAACAGGTTTTGGAAATCCTGAGAAGGAATGTATTAAAAGCCAAGTTTTCCAAATGTATATTCTGGCAAGATGAAGTGAAATTTCTGGGCCATGTCGTATCGAAAGATGGAATCGCTGTGGATCCAAGCAAAATCACAGCTATTCAAAATTGGAAACAGCCCAGTACTCCCACTGAAGTCCACAGTTTTCTCGGATTGGCTAGCTATTACCGGAAGTTCGTTAAAGACTTTTCGAAGATATCTGGTCACTTAACAAAGCTTACAAAGAAGCATTCTAAATTCAAATGGACTCAAGAAAGTGAGGAGGCTTTCGAAGAGCTAAAGTTGAGGTTAACAACAGCTCCAGTGTTAACCATCATCGATGGCAACCAAGATTTAAAAGTGTGGACTGATGCTTCTAGAGAAGGCCTTGGCGCAGTGTTAATGCAAAGAGGCCAAGTAATTGCTTATGCTAGCCGTCAACTGAAGCCACACGAGAAGAACTACGTAACTCATGATCTTGAGTTATTGGCTATCATATTCTCTTTGAAAATCTGGAGACATTATCTTCTGGGTGAGAGATTTGAACTGTTTACAGATCACCAGTCGTTAAAGTATCTGTTCACTCAGAAGGACTTGAATTTGAGGCAGCAACGTTGGCTGGAGTTCCTTGCAGCATATGACTTTGAAATTATATATACTCCAGGAAAAGCCAATGTCGTGGCCGATGCGCTGAGCAGAAAGAATGTAATGATCGCCAGTTTCGTCATTGCGACTTCGTTGATTGATAAGATATCGGCTCTCCAAGAAGGCGACCAATTTATCAAAGGAATAGGTCAGCGAATTCGTGAAGGCAATGCTTCGGATTTCCAGTTAGACAGCGAAGGGATTCTGAGGTTAGAAGGGCGAATTTGCGTTCCAAAAATTCCTGAACTCAGAAGAGAGGTGCTTGATGAATGCCACAAATCTAAGCTCAGTATCCATCCAGGTGTGAATAAAATGTATAACGATATCAAACGCACATTCTGGTGGAAGTCGTTAAAAAGAGACATCTCGATATATGTGAGTCGATGCCCTACTTGCCAGCTAGTCAAAAGTGACCAACAGAAATTGGCTGGATTAATACAACCACTGGAAGTTCCTGGTTGGAAGTGGGAGCATATTTCTATGGATTTCATTGATGGTCTGCCCAGAACCAGAAAGGGAAATGACAGTGTTTGGGTGATCGTAGATCGCTTCACGAAGACCGCCCATTTCATACCTGTCAGATCAAACAGAACCGCTCAGAGTCTGGCGCAGATTTACTTCAGGGAAATAGTTAGACTGCATGGAGTGCCGCTCAGTATAGTCAGTGATAGAGATACAATATTCACTAGTAAATTCTGGGAAGCATTTCAAGTCGAACTGGGAACGAAGTTAAACATGAGCACCGCTTATCTTCCTCAGACAGACGGTCAGACTGAGAGGGTGAATCGCATTTTAGAAGATCTATTGCGGGCGTGTATTCTAGATTTCGGTGGATCATGGGAAGACCATCTGCATTTGGCTGAATTTTCTTATAACAACAGCTACCAGGTGAGTCTGACAATGTCGCCATTCGAAGCATTATACGGTAGACCGTGCCGATCTCCTGCTTGTTGGGTCGAGCCTGGAAATAGACTTGTGTTGGGTCCGGATATGATTCGAGAAGCTGCCGACAAAGTCGATTTTATTAAGAAGAGATTACTCGCCGCTCAAAGCCGACAAAAGAGCTATGCCGATAAAAGAAGAAGAGATATATCCTTTGAAGTTGGCGACTATGTATATTTGAAAGTATCGCCGATGAGAGGAGTTATCAGGTTCGGTAAAACTGGAAAGTTAGCACCCAAATTCATTGGTCCGTTTCCTATTCTGGAACGGATTGGAACTCTCGCTTATAGGGTCAAACTGCCTGACTGGTTGCCTGGAGTGCATGATGTATTTCATATATCTCAACTTCGAAAACACGTTCATGATCCAGACTTGATCGTGGAAGAAGCAGCTCAGCAGGATATTGAAATTACTCCAGAATTAGCTGTGAGGCGAGAGCCGCTAAAGATCATCGGCAAAGAAACCAAAGAGCTGAGGAACAAGAAGGTTCGCTTAGTCAAAGTGCAATGGAGTGGAGATCCGCGAGATTGTACTTGGGAAACTGAGGAGAGCATTCGGAAAGCTTATCCTAGATGCCGAGTAGATATCTCTGATTGACTCCGGTGCAAGGTACATTTACCATACTTTGCATTACCATTCAATTCTCTATTCTGTTGCTATTTTCTTTTCATAGATGTGCGCTTTTGATTATATAGTCTGAATGATTTTTAAAGAATATAGAATTTGATTAGTATATTTTCGAAAGGTTAGAAACAAATTGGTTATTGTGTTGTATGATTATGGATTTGTCAAACCACTTTCGACTTTGTTCCTTTTCGGGGACGAAAAGTTTTAAGTGGGGGAGATTGTAACGACCCAGAAAATCTGAACCAATTTAAAATTTTTAAATTGGCTAAAATAATGGATTTTAGATATTTAAAATAAATATTTTAAATAATGGCGATGAAAACTGAGTTTGAATCGACATTTGAAAACGAATATAATTAATTATAATTATATATAGAATTGAAAATGGCGCGGTAGTTCGATAATTCGATTTCAAACTTCAATTGAATATACCGGGTGCAAAACAATCCGGATTTTAGTGAAACCAAAAATAATGGAATCTAATTGATAATATCTTTCTAACGAATCCGACCAATCAAAACTTGATAGCGGGAATCAAAAGATATGTCCAGTTGAAAATTCTGAATAGTCGCTATGGAATTCAGGCCCTTAAAAATGGACATTTTGCAAACGACCTCGGATTTCGACGAAACCACTTTTGTTGGATCCGCAGTGTCAAGTTATTGCTAGGTTTCAAATTTCATAATTTTTCGAATCAATATGTGAGCGTGGCAAAGGAAAACGCGTTTGACCAGTTTCAGTTGATTTTAATCGACTGGAAATTGGCCATTTTTCAAACGGTCTCAGAATTCGACGAAACTAGTTTTGTTAGGACCGTATCGTCAATACGAAGCTAGAAAATATTTTTCTAGAATTTTTCTAGTTAGTATGTGACCCCGGTAATTTGAAATGTGCGTTTAAAATTCAATATAGTGATTTAAATGAAAATTCAAAAGGAAACTGATTGTAACGATCAAATCAGCTTGCGATACATATCCCATTGTGTTCGGAATGGGGGTAAAACGCTATGGACGACAGGCGGTGGGCCTCGTTTCGAGGTCGTATGTAAAAGTCAACCCTTTTGCAAATTTAAATAATAAAATAATAAAAAAAAAAATAATTTTTAATTTCTCCCCCCCCCCCTTTATCTTCATTGCCCCCCCCCCCCCCCGATTAATAAAATCAGAAAACGAAACAAAAAAAAAAAAAAACCTAAACAAATCGAGACCCGCCCCCCCCCCCCCTCGTCTGGACGCCGACGAAGAGCCGCCCTCCCCCTCAGGCGAACGCCGCCGAAGACAAGCCATCGCCCCCCCCCCCCCTCCATCGACGAAGACCCGAAGCCCCCCCAGATCGCAATCGCCAACGACATCTTCTCCCCCCTCGCTCGCAAAGCTGAAGCCGACCGCCACCAGAGAAATCCCCCCCCCTTCTTCTAAATACTGTAAGTATTTTATGGTATTTTATTTTTATTTTAATTCATTAAAAATAATTTCGATTTTGGGTATAAAAACAGATTTTTTAAAGGGTTTAAAACAGATTTTAAAAGAACTTTAAACTGATTTTATTTTTATACATTTATAAACTGATTTTAAAGAATTTAAAACTGTTTTTTTTACATTTATAAAAACTGTTTTTTTAAAGATATATAAACTGTTTTTTTTTAAAATATATAAACTGAATTTTTAAAGATTTAAAAACTGATTTTTTTTAAAGTATAAAAACTGTTTTTTTTTAGTATAAAAAAAACTGATTTATAAAAATATAAAAACTGATTTTGTTTTAAAGTAAAAATCATATTTTTATATATCGAAAGTCGAAGTAAAAATCATATTTTTATATATTGAATAGCATAGTAAAAATTCGATTTTTACATGTGTAGAGAATACAGGCGAAAGCGACAAAAGGCGAAGATTTTATACAAGGAAGAATCGTAGAGTTGGATAGCTATTGGTGAGATTTCTGATTTTAAAAATATTATATATGTGTTGAAAATGAAAGTGAATTGCTATATATAAATATATATATATATATACGCCCCTCGTCCACAAACCATGGACGATATTTATTTGTTGAAATTGTTGTGAAAATTGATTGATAGCGAATGATTGTTTGGGATTGTTTGTGATTGATATTGGTTGATTGTGGTTGAAAAATACCCATTTGTGGTTGTGAAATATTTGGTTGAAACCACATAGGATTAGTTTGTGGAAATGAAATAAATATATACATGCCGCCTGCGTGCGAACTAGATGCATGATCCCCATTGTCAAAAACCGCGAGGTTTTAAGGTAGAGCGGGGAGCCGTACTAGGGACGGTGCCGGTGTAACTACCCTGCCGTTATGCTGCCGAAATTTTGAATAATATTCTTGTGTTTGAATTATTTTCATATGCTTAAACTATAGAAACATTCATGTGTTGAATTGATATTCATTCGTTGTTTAGAAATTCATGTGTTGAATGGTATTCATATTTTGAAATAAATTGTTCGATAATAAAAATCACATTTTTATCGATATATAAAAACTATAGAAACATTCATGTGTTGAATTGATATTCATTCGTTGTTTAGAAATTCATGTGTTGAATGGTATTCATATTTTGAAATAAATTGTTCGATAATAAAAATCACATTTTTATCGATATATAAAAACTATAGAAACATTCATGTGTTGAATTGATATTCATTCGTTGTTTAGAAATTCATGTGTTGAATGGTATTCATATTTTGAAATAAATTGTTCGATAATAAAAATCACATTTTTATCGATATATAAAAACTATAGGAACATTCATGTGTTGAATTGATATTCATTCGTTGTTTAGAAATTCATGTGTTGAATGGTATTCATATTTTGAAATAAATTGTTCGATAATAAAAATCACATTTTTATCGATATATAAAAACTATAGAAAACGTTCATGTGTTGAATTGATATTCATTCGTTGTTTAGAAATTCATGTGTTGAATGGTATTCATATTTTGAAATAAATTGTTTGATAATAAAAATCACCTTTTATCGACTATATGAACTATATAGAAAAGTAGTGTTTTGAAATGAATTGTTTTACAATAAAAATCACATTTTTATTGTATGCATAAATCGTTGAAATGTGAAGTGTTAAAAATAGCCACTTGTTCAAAATAAACATATATGAGTTGAAATATTCATTAATTAGCTAATGAAACGATTTGCACCTATTTATGTAACATTAGAATGAATGGAGTTTTTAAACAAAATAGAAATCAAATATGAAGTCGAATAGAAATTGATAAATGATAAGAACTGTATATATATGTACATGCAATATTCATTGAACAGGTAATAGCAAAAGGGGCTAGAGAAGAGGAGTAAAATTTTGTGCCCGACAAATAGGTACACATTTACTGATTTGTTTGGGTGATGATTTTGAGCCTGTTGGCTAGCCGCTTGGCTTCTTCTTTTTCTTTTTGAGATTAGAAGGACCGGGACGCTATTTGCGATTTCCCGACGCTCCCGGTGCAGGGGAGGTTATGGCGAAATTTTTCCAAAATTTAAGGTGTTAGAAAATTTTTTTGAAGTGAAAACGATATTGAAATTGCTGAATGAACTATATTTATATAAATATATAAATATAAATAAAATTAAAACGAAACGAAGCCGTGCAGTTCGTATTTTGAAACCGTGATTTCAAACGACTAGTGCGGGAAATCCGACCATCGGATTTTCCCGAAACCTCAACCGTCGGGTTCGCCTTGGAATAATCTTTCCAACGGCACCAACCTTGTAAAAATCCAACGGTTGGATTGTCTGGAATGTTTAATTCAAATTTGAAGAAAAACAGCGCCAGAATCGATTATATTTATTTATATATATAAATATAATTATATTTAATCGAATAACGACGCTGCAGTTCGTATTTTGAAATCGAAATTTCAAACGATTGTACCGGGAGATCCGACCGTCGGATTTTCCCGAAACTGGAACCGTTGGGTTCGTTTTGAAAAGACCTTTCTAATGATGTAAATTTTGTGAAGATCCAACGGTTAGATTTTCAGATATGTGTAAAGCAAATCTGAAGAAAAACAGCGCCACGGCCGCTTTATGGCCCGAAGCGTCGTTTTGAATAAAATAGCTATTTTAAAATAAATAAAAATAGCGATAAATAGTTATAAAATATCCTAAGCGATATGGAATGGAAATAAACTGAATTTGCTCGATTTATGTTGTATTTGATGGTTGAATGTGTTTGGTGTGAAAATTACATTAAAGAACGAAATTGGTGTTGTCGAATAATTTAACCATTGAAATAAATTGATTTGAAATTCTAAATATACGTGAATTATTTGAAAAAGCCGAGTTAATTCTCATTTCAAATAATTGATCGACGATTGAAAGTCGAAGATGAAGACGATGGTCGAAGACCGGAGATCTTCACCTCGTTTGGATGGTAACCGAGGTCCTGATTGGGAGGCATCCCGAAATATGGATAATGAGTGGTGATCGTCCAGACGTACGTGGTGATCGAAGGGTTTGCGAGGTATTTAGTGCCTCCGGTTTCGTTCAGACCCAGAACGGACTTGTAAATGGACTGTGTGTCCGACATTGGAATTTGTTCTGTGTGATTGATAGCCATCAGTTGCACGGTATGAATTGCCTGTGTGGCATGCTAAGATGCAGTGATCAGGGCTTCTGTTGAAAAGCAAAGTCTTGTGGTGATGATCAAAGCACCGCCTGTGTGGCGTAGCTTTGTGTATAACGTAAATTCGCGAGCCTCACACCCCGGTATGAACCTAAAACGGGAGGAAGGACCTCAGGGAGGACATGCGTTTCTTTCTAGCTAGGGTGGTGTCAGTGACCTACCAGCCCTGACATTTATATACTTTTCACCTATGTGGTTGTTGCTGTTGCGAGGCGCCTCGGTTTGATCGGACGATCCGGGTCCGATGGAGTCATTCGTTGGCTCGTTTACGCCCCAAAGGGCGGGGAAACGTATTGTTCAGGAATTTTAATCCACATCGGTGGACCGGCCCTGTCGCTCCAAGGGTCGATGCGCTCTGACCCTGTGGCTCGGGCTAGAGAGTCACGAAGTCGGTGAGGACTATCTTTTGCCTTGGTTCATGACGGAAATCCAGTTTCCAAATACGTGACGATGCGGTTTCGATTGTATATATATTTGGCGACATAGTGGCATGGGACGCTCATGTCGTCTATGATTGATAGTTATGATTTGAAATTGTTTTCAAAGCATATAGACACTAACAATAATATCAAATGCCTTTGTTTTGTTCGTATCAAGCATATTTTGGCCGTTATAAGGTAAAAACTCTATCCTCCGGTTTGCGTTGCATTGTGTGATGGGAACTGAGTCTTATAACGGTTTCATTTTTATAAAAAGCATAGCGATGTTTAAAAGAAAGATTTGTTTTAAAAGCACTGGCAATCCAACGGAGTAAACCCGTTCCACGAAAGTGGCGTGGTCCTGGGATTAGCCAATTATATATGTGTTGAGTGGATTTCTCATACCAGTCCCATGACTGACTCGTAGTTTGTTTCACTTTCAAACTCGGGTGCCCCTTTTTCCACACGGGCAGCCTTGTATTCAGGTTTAGCTGGTTCTTTCTGGATAGCTGGAGCTGAAGATGGATTCTATCATTTATTTCTTTTTATGCTGTTCAGCTCCTATTGTACATATTTTGTTTATTTCCGCTGTAGACATTTATGTATAGCTGAACTGTATTTGTACTAAGTAAGATCCTGTATACTGTGTAACTCTGATGATTACTTTTATCCAGTATATTTTGTTGTTCATATCTGGTGTATTTATTTATTTCTGTTCTGCTATTATATGTTTCTGTGTTATATTCCAAAGACTAACCTTGTTTCCGTGAGAACGGGAAATCGGGTCGTCTCAACGTGGTATCAGAGCTTTGGTTAAGCTTAGTTCTGGAATATAACATTTGAACGAACTCGTCAGAAATAGAACCAGTAGTGTTCTAGGACGGGTAACTCTATACAGATAAGATCAGCAATATCCTAGTATGAGTAAAGCAGAATGAAATTACACCTTGATAGACACATTTACATTTGAAGTATTTGTCTCTATATTTTGAAATATCTTTTCTGTTGACCTGACACTTGATCTGCTATTTGCAGAAGTACTAGAAAATGAGTGACAGGAACAGAGGAAGTAATCGTATGGCTCGACTAGCTAATGAGCCAGTTGTGCTCCCGCAGTCAGAATACAATATAGAAGTTCTATTCAAGAGATTTCGAAATCTTGGTGGATCGCCATTCTTAGGCAAGGAGTCCATTATGGAAACACAAGCTTGGATTTGTTCTGCAGAAAAGATCTTCGAGGGTTTAAAGCTGAGAGACGATCAGAAAAGATTACTAGCGTCTTGGGCACTCAAAGAAGAAGCTTTGTTTTGGTGGGATTCTGTTATTAAAGATAATCCAGAAGGTGATATCACCTGGGATAGATTCAAAGTTATTTTCTTGGAAAGATTTACTCCTCCCGAAGCAACCGAGAGATTATGCGATGAATTTTCTTATCTGATACAAGGAGACATGACCATTCCCGAATATCATAAGAAATTCAATGAACTTTCTCACTTTGCTCCTCATCTAATTCAAAATCCGAAGAGTAAAAATATGAGATTTATTCACGGGCTTCAAAGGAAATACCAGAATAAAGTATTGGGGCATGTGAAGCTTCCTTTTTCAGAAATGATTTATATGGCTTATCAATATGAAGATCTTCATAAGAAAGGAATGTTACGCGACGAAGAAGAAGTCGGTTCTAGTGACAAAGAAGATTCGGAAACTGATATTCCTGAAGCCAGTATGATGTCTGAAGTCGGTAAGGAGCCCGAAGTAAATAGAAAAAGGGCTAAGTCTGGGAAGGAACCGGTGACGACAGCTACTTGCTCTAACTGCAATAAGAAAGGACATTTGTCGATAAGTTGCAGATCTTTAAAGAAACAAAGAAAAGAAGGATATAGAGCAAATCGAAAGCAAAGGAAGAAAAGGTTCAGAACTGACGGGGAGTTCCAAGAGAATAGAGAGTGCAAACAGTGCCACGAAGCTGGTCATCTTGCAAAGGATTGCCCGCAGTTAAACAAGCCTGAAATGGTTCAAGTAAATGAAGTAGCAGAAACTTCTGAGCCCGCAGCTAGGCAAGAAAGATCCGATGTTTTGGAAGGCATGCTCAATGTCAAAAACATTCCAGTTAAAGTACTGTTTGACACAGGCGCGTCACGAAGCTTTATTGCAAAGAGTGCAGTCAAGAAGTTGGATTTGAATTTGAAGAAGCTCAAAGAGCCAATGACTGTCCGAAATCCAGTTGGGGGTTCAATTGATCTCAGTTGGATTTGTGCAGTACCTGTCTCTTTTTCTTGCTATAAATTCCCTATTATCTCCGTCGTCATGAATTTTGATGAATTCGATCTTATTCTGGGATTGGATTGGCTAACCAAATATGAAGCGGAAGTTAAATGCGCCGAGAGAGTTGTAAAGGCAAAAGCACAATTAGGAAATTATATAACCATACCATGTGAAGGCCCAACATCAAATAGAAAGGATTTCTGGTCAGCTCTCGATGTTTCTCCAGCCCAAATTGAAAATGTTCCTGAAGTCACGGAGAATATTCCTGACCTCATCAAAGACATTCCTGTTGTCAAGAACTATGCGGATGTGTTCGAAGAAGTTGTTCGCTTACCTCCGCAGAGAGAAATAGATTTCAAGATTGCTTTGATTCCGAATGCAAGGCCGGTAGTTCACGCTATTCGAAGAATGTCCTTGAAAGAGAAGGAGGAATTAGACAATCAAACACGACAGCTAGTATGGAAAGGTCTGATCAGGCCTAGTTTCTCTGATTAGGGTGCAGCAGTGGTATTTGTCCCAAAATCTGACGGTACTCTACGTCTATGTGTGGATTATCGTGATTTGAACAAGCAGACCATAAAGAACAAATATCCATTGCCGCGGATTGATGATTTGTTGGATCGATTAAATGGAGCACAAGTATTTTCACGAATGGACCTAGCTACAGGCTTCCATCAACTTCGAATTGCCGAAGAGTGTGTTCCAATGACAGCGTTCAGAGGCCCCGACTTATTCTACGAGTGGTTAGTAATGCCGTTTGGCTTATGTAACGCTCCAGCTTATTTCGTCGATCTGATGAATAGAGTATTCAGAGGAGTACTGAACAAATTTGTTTTGGTTTTTATTGATGATATTCTAATCTTCTCTAAATCAAAGGCCGAGCATGAAAAGCATCTGGAACAGGTTTTGGAAATCCTGAGAAGGAATGTATTAAAAGCCAAGTTTTCCAAATGTATATTCTGGCAAGATGAAGTGAAATTTCTGGGCCATGTCGTATCGAAAGATGGAATCGCTGTGGATCCAAGCAAAATCACAGCTATTCAAAATTGGAAACAGCCCAGTACTCCCACTGAAGTCCGCAGTTTTCTCGGATTGGCTAGATATTACCGGAAGTTCGTTAAAGACTTTTCGAAGATATCTGGTCACTTAACAAAGCTTACAAAGAAGCATTCTAAATTCAAATGGACTCAAGAAAGTGAGGAGGCTTTCGAAGAGCTAAAGTTGAGGTTAACAACAGCTCCAGTGTTAACCATCATCGATGGCAACCAAGATTTAAAAGTGTGGACTGATGCTTCTAGAGAAGGCCTTGGCGCAGTGTTAATGCAAAGAGGCCAAGTAATTGCTTATGCTAGCCGTCAACTGAAGCCACACGAGAAGAACTACGTAACTCATGATCTTGAGTTATTGGCTATCATATTCTCTTTGAAAATCTGGAGACATTATCTTCTGGGTGAGAGATTTGAACTGTTTACAGATCACCAGTCGTTAAAGTATCTGTTCACTCAGAAGGACTTGAATTTGAGGCAGCAACGTTGGCTGGAGTTCCTTGCAGCATATGACTTTGAAATTATATATACTCCAGGAAAAGCCAATGTCGTGGCCGATGCGCTGAGCAGAAAGAATGTAATGATCGCCAGTTTCGTCATTGCGACTTCGTTGATTGATAAGATATCGGCTCTCCAAGAAGGCGACCAATTTATCAAAGGAATAGGTCAGCGAATTCGTGAAGGCAATGCTTCGGATTTCCAGTTAGACAGCGAAGGGATTCTGAGGTTAGAAGGGCGAATTTGCGTTCCAAAAATTCCTGAACTCAGAAGAGAGGTGCTTGATGAATGCCACAAATCTAAGCTCAGTATCCATCCAGGTGTGAATAAAATGTATAACGATATCAAACGCACATTCTGGTGGAAGTCGTTAAAAAGAGACATCTCGATATATGTGAGTCGATGCCCTACTTGCCAGCTAGTCAAAAGTGACCAACAGAAATTGGCTGGATTATTACAACCACTGGAAGTTCCTGGTTGGAAGTGGGAGCATATTTCTATGGATTTCATTGATGGTCTGCCCAGAACCAGAAAGGGAAATGACAGTGTTTGGGTGATCGTAGATCGTTTCACGAAGACCGCCCATTTCATACCTGTCAGATCAAACAGAACCGCTCAGAGTCTGGCGCAGATTTACTTCAGGGAAATAGTTAGACTGCATGGAGTGCCGCTCAGTATAGTCAGTGATAGAGATACAATATTCACTAGTAAATTCTGGGAAGCATTTCAAGTCGAACTGGGAACGAAGTTAAACATGAGCACCGCTTATCATCCTCAGACAGACGGTCAGACTGAGAGGGTGAATCGCATTTTAGAAGATCTATTGCGGGCGTGTATTCTAGATTTCGGTGGATCATGGGAAGACCATCTGCATTTGGCTGAATTTTCTTATAACAACAGCTACCAGGCGAGTCTGACAATGTCGCCATTCGAAGCATTATACGGTAGACCGTGCCGATCTCCTGCTTGTTGGGTCGAGCCTGGAAATACACTTGTGTTGGGTCCGGATATGATTCGAGAAGCTGCCGACAAAGTCGATTTTATTAAGAAGAGATTACTCGCCGCTCAAAGCCGACAAAAGAGTTATGCCGATAAAAGAAGAAGAGATATATCCTTTGAAGTTGGCGACTATGTATATTTGAAAGTATCGCCGATGAGAGGAGTTATCAGGTTCGGTAAAACTGGAAAGTTAGCACCCAAATTCATTGGTCCGTTTCCTATTCTGGAACGGATTGGAACTCTCGCTTATAGGGTCAAACTGCCTGACTGGTTGCCTGGAGTGCATGATGTATTTCATATATCTCAACTTCGAAAACACGTTCATGATCCAGACTTGATCGTGGAAGAAGCAGCTCAGCAGGATATTGAAATTACTCCAGAATTAGCTGTGAGGCGAGAGCCGCTAAAGATCATCGGCAAAGAAACCAAAGAGCTGAGGAACAAGAAGGTTCGCTTAGTCAAAGTGCAATGGAGTGGAGATCCGCGAGATTGTACTTGGGAAACTGAGGAGAGCATTCGGAAAGCTTATCCTAGATGCCGAGTAGATATCTCTGATTGACTCCGGTGCAAGGTACATTTACCATACTTTGCATTACCATTCAATTCTCTATTCTGTTGCTATTTTGTTTTCATAGATGTGCGCTTTTGATTATATAGTCTGAATGATTTTTAAAGAATATAGAATTTGATTAGTATATTTTCGAAAGGTTAGAAACAAATTGGTTATTGTGTTGTATGATTATGGATTTGTCAAACCACTTTCGACTTTGTTCCTTTTCGGGGACGAAAAGTTTTAAGTGGGGGAGATTGTAACGACCCAGAAAATCTGAACCAATTTAAAATTTTTAAATTGGCTAAAATAATGGATTTTAGATATTTAAAATAAATATTTTAAATAATGGCGATGAAAACTGAGTTTGAATCGACATTTGAAAACGAATATAATTAATTATAATTATATATAGAATTGAAAATGGCGCGGTAGTTCGATAATTCGATTTCAAACTTCAATTGAATATACCGGGTGCAAAACAATCCGGATTTTAGTGAAACCAAAAATAATGGAATCTAATTGATAATATCTTTCTAACGAATCCGACCAATCAAAACTTGATAGCGGGAATCAAAAGATATGTCCAGTTGAAAATTCTGAATAGTCGCTATGGAATTCAGGCCCTTAAAAATGGACATTTTGCAAACGACCTCGGATTTCGACGAAACCACTTTTGTTGGATCCGCAGTGTCAAGTTATTGCTAGGTTTCAAATTTCATAATTTTTCGAATCAATATGTGAGCGTGGCAAAGGAAAACGCGTTTGACCAGTTTTAGTTGATTTTAATCGACTGGAAATTGGCCATTTTTCAAACGGTCTCAGAATTCGACGAAACTAGTTTTGTTAGGACCGTATCGTCAATACGAAGCTAGAAAATATTTTTCTAGAATTTTTCTAGTTAGTATGTGACCCCGGTAATTTGAAATGTGCGTTTAAAATTCAATATAGTGATTTAAATGAAAATTCAAAAGGAAACTGATTGTAACGATCAAATCAGCTTGTGATACATATCCCATTGTGTTCGGAATGGGGGTAAAACGCTATGGACGACAGGCGGTGGGCCTCGTTTCGAGGTCGTATGTAAAAGTCAACCCTTTTGCAAATTTAAATAATAAAATAATAAAAAAAAAAATTAATTTTTAATTTCTCCCCCCCCCCCCTTTATCTTCATTGCCCCCCCCCCCCCCGATTAATAAAATCAGAAAATGAAACGAAAAAAAAAAAAACCTAAACAAATCGAGACCCGCCCCCCCTCGTCTGGACGCCGACGAAGAGCCGCCCTCCCCCTCAGGCGAACGCCGCCGAAGACAAGCCATCGCCCCCCCCCCTCCATCGACGAAGACCCGAAGCCCCCCCAGATCGCAATCGCCGACGACATCTTCTCCCCCCTCGCTCGCAAAGCTGAAGCCGACCGCCACCAGAGAAATCCCCCCCCCCCTTCTTCTAAATACTGTAAGTATTTTATGGTATTTTATTTTTATTTTAATTCATTAAAAATAATTTCGATTTTGGGTATAAAAACAGATTTTTTAAAGGGTTTAAAACAGATTTTAAAAGAACTTTAAACTGATTTTATTTTTATACATTTATAAACTGATTTTAAAGAATTTAAAACTGTTTTTTTTACATTTATAAAAACTGTTTTTTTAAAGATATATAAACTGTTTTTTTTTTTAAATATATAAACTGAATTTTTAAAGATTTAAAAACTGATTTTTTTTAAAGTATAAAAACTGTTTTTTTTTAGTATAAAAAAAAAACTGATTTATAAAAATATAAAAACTGATTTTGTTTTAAAGTAAAAATCATATTTTTATATATCGAAAGTCGAAGTAAAAATCATATTTTTATATATTGAATAGCATAGTAAAAATTCGATTTTTACATGTGTAGAGAATACAGGCGAAAGCGACAAAAGGCGAAGATTTTATACAAGGAAGAATCGTAGAGTTGGATAGCTATTGGTGAGATTTCTGATTTTAAAAATATTATATATGTGTTGAAAATGAAAGTGAATTGCTATATATAAATATATATATATATACGCCCCTCGTCCACAAACCATGGACGATATTTATTGGTTGAAATTGTTGTGAAAATTGATTGATAGCGAATGATTGTTTGGGATTGTTTGTGATTGATATTGGTTGATTGTGGTTGAAAAATACCCATTTGTGGTTGTGAAATATTTGGTTGAAACCACATAGGATTAGTTTGTGGAAATGAAATAAATATATACATGCCGCCTGCGTGCGAACTAGATGCATGATCCCCATTGTCAAAAACCGCGAGGTTTTAAGGTAGAGCGGGGAGCCGTACTAGGGACGGTGCCGGTGTAACTACCCTGCCGTTATGCTGCCGAAATTTTGAATAATATTCTTGTGTTTGAATTATTTTCATATGCTTAAACTATAGAAACATTCATGTGTTGAATTGATATTCATTCGTTGTTTAGAAATTCATGTGTTGAATGGTATTCATATTTTGAAATAAATTGTTCGATAATAAAAATCACATTTTTATCGATATATAAAAACTATAGAAACATTCATGTGTTGAATTGATATTCATTCGTTGTTTAGAAATTCATGTGTTGAATGGTATTCATATTTTGAAATAAATTGTTCGATAATAAAAATCACATTTTTATCGATATATAAAAACTATAGAAACATTCATGTGTTGAATTGATATTCATTCGTTGTTTAGAAATTCATGTGTTGAATGGTATTCATATTTTGAAATAAATTGTTCGATAATAAAAATCACATTTTTATCGATATATAAAAACTATAGGAACATTCATGTGTTGAATTGATATTCATTCGTTGTTTAGAAATTCATGTGTTGAATGGTATTCATATTTTGAAATAAATTGTTCGATAATAAAAATCACATTTTTATCGATATATAAAAACTATAGAAAACGTTCATGTGTTGAATTGATATTCATTCGTTGTTTAGAAATTCATGTGTTGAATGGTATTCATATTTTGAAATAAATTGTTTGATAATAAAAATCACCTTTTATCGACTATATGAACTATATAGAAAAGTAGTGTTTTGAAATGAATTGTTTTACAATAAAAATCACATTTTTATTGTATGCATAAATCGTTGAAATGTGAAGTGTTAAAAATAGCCACTTGTTCAAAATAAACATATATGAGTTGAAATATTCATTAATTAGCTAATGAAACGATTTGCACCTATTTATGTAACATTAGAATGAATGGAGTTTTTAAACAAAATAGAAATCAAATATGAAGTCGAATAGAAATTGATAAATGATAAGAACTGTATATATATGTACATGCAATATTCATTGAACAGGTAATAGCAAAAGGGGCTAGAGAAGAGGAGTAAAATTTTGTGCCCGACAAATAGGTACACATTTACTGATTTGTTTGGGTGATGATTTTGAGCCTGTTGGCTAGCCGCTTGGCTTCTTCTTTTTCTTTTTGAGATTAGAAGGACCGGGACGCTATTTGCGATTTCCCGACGCTCCCGGTGCAGGGGAGGTTATGGCGAAATTTTTCAAAAATTTAAGGTGTTAGAAAAAATTTTTGAAGTGAAAACGATATTGAAATTGCTGAATGAACTATATTTATATAAATATATAAATATAAATAAAATTAAAACGAAACGAAGCCGTGCAGTTCGTATTTTGAAACCGTGATTTCAAACGACTAGTGCGGGAAATCCGACCATCGGATTTTCCCGAAACCTCAACCGTCGGGTTCGCCTTGGAATAATCTTTCCAACGGCACCAACCTTGTAAAAATCCAACGGTTGGATTGTCTGGAATGTTTAATTCAAATTTGAAGAAAAACAGCGCCAGAATCGATTATATTTATTTTTATATATATATATAATTATATTTAATCGAATAACGACGCTGCAGTTCGTATTTTGAAATCGAAATTTCAAACGATTGTACCGGGAGATCCGACCGTCGGATTTTCCCGAAACTGGAACCGTTGGGTTCGTTTTGAAAAGACCTTTCTAATGATGTAAATTTTGTGAAGATCCAACGGTTAGATTTTCAGATATGTGTAAAGCAAATCTGAAGAAAAACAGCGCCACGGCCGCTTTATGGCCCGAAGCGTCGTTTTGAATAAAATAGCTATTTTAAAATAAATAAAAATAGCGATAAATAGTTATAAAATATCCTAAGCGATATGGAATGGAAATAAACTGAATTTGCTCGATTTATGTTGTATTTGATGGTTGAATGTGTTTGGTGTGAAAATTACATTAAAGAACGAAATTGGTGTTGTCGAATAATTTAACCATTGAAATAAATTGATTTGAAATTCTAAATATACGTGAATTATTTGATAAAGCCGAGTTAATTCTCATTTCAAATAATTGATCGACGATTGAAAGTCGAAGATGAAGACGATGGTCGAAGACCGGAGATCTTCACCTCGTTTGGATGGTAACCGAGGTCCTGATTGGGAGGCATCCCGAAATATGGATAATGAGTGGTGATCGTCCAGACGTACGTGGTGATCGAAGGGTTTGCGAGGTATTTAGTGCCTCCGGTTTCGTTCAGACCCAGAACGGACTTGTAAATGGACTGTGTGTCCGACATTGGAATTTGTTCTGTGTGATTGATAGCCATCAGTTGCACGGTATGAATTGCCTGTGTGGCATGCTAAGATGCAGTGATCAGGGCTTCTGTTGAAAAGCAAAGTCTTGTGGTGATGATCAAAGCACCGCCTGTGTGGCGTAGCTTTGTGTATAACGTAAATTCGCGAGCCTCACACCCCGGTATGAACCTAAAACGGGAGGAAGGACCTCAGGGAGGACATGCGTTTCTTTCTAGCTAGGGTGGTGTCAGTGACCTACCAGCCCTGACATTTATATACTTTTCACCTATGTGGTTGTTGCTGTTGCGAGGCGCCTCGGTTTGATCGGACGATCCGGGTCCGATGGAGTCATTCGTTGGCTCGTTTACGCCCCAAAGGGCGGGGAAACGTATTGTTCAGGAATTTTAATCCACATCGGTGGACCGGCCCTGTCGCTCCAAGGGTCGATGCGCTCTGACCCTGTGGCTCGGGCTAGAGAGTCACGAAGTCGGTGAGGACTATCTTTTGCCTTGGTTCATGACGGAAATCCAGTTTCCAAATACGTGACGATGCGGTTTCGATTGTATATATATTTGGCGACATAGTGGCATGGGACGCTCATGTCGTCTATGATTGATAGTTATGATTTGAAATTGTTTTCAAAGCATATAGACACTAACAATAATATCAAATGCCTTTGTTTTGTTCGTATCAAGCATATTTTGGCCGTTATAAGGTAAAAACTCTATCCTCCGGTTTGCGTTGCATTGTGTGATGGGAACTGAGTCTTATAACGGTTTCATTTTTATAAAAAGCATAGCGATGTTTAAAAGAAAGATTTGTTTTAAAAGCACTGGCAATCCAATGGAGTAAACCCGTTCCACGAAAGTGGCGTGGTCCTGGGATTAGCCAATTATATATGTGTTGAGTGGATTTCTCATACCAGTCCCATGACTGACTCGTAGTTTGTTTCACTTTCAAACTCGGGTGCCCCTTTTTCCACACGGGCAGCCTTGTATTCAGGTTTAGCTGGTTCTTTCTGGATAGCTGGAGCTGAAGATGGATTCTATCATTTATTTCTTTTTATGCTGTTCAGCTCCTATTGTACATATTTTGTTTATTTCCGCTGTAGACATTTATGTATAGCTGAACTGTATTTGTACTAAGTAAGATCCTGTATACTGTGTAACTCTGATGATTACTTTTATCCAGTATATTTTGTTGTTCATATCTGGTGTATTTATTTATTTCTGTTCTGCTATTATATGTTTCTGTGTTATATTCCAAAGACTAACCTTGTTTCCGTGAGAACGGGAAATCGGGTCGTCTCACATACATATACGCATATATCAATAACAAATGCATACTTGTATGCAAATTCCAGATGCACATACTTTCAATCAGAATATATGCAACAAACTGTTACTACGCATATATTAATAATATATGAATATTTGTATGCAACTCAACAGCAAGCACACTTAAACAAATTTTTAAAAAGATCTGTGAATAATTATGCATATATGTAGAATATATGCATACTTATACGCAACTTTCCCGAATGTGCACGCATGATAAAAGTAGTTGCATACATATATGTTCATATCAACAATATATGCGTATTCTTATACACATATTAAGAATATAAGAACACATAAGATGAAAAATTAATAAATATAGCTGTATGATCCATAAAAACAATAAAATTTTATACAATCCATTGACAAATATAAACAATTAAAGAACATCAGAATAATCAATCAACAAAAAAAAGAAAAAAAACAATGATATACGTATAGAAATTAAATCATTAAAAAGTAACAATTACCTTGAAGAACAAGTTGACATTGTATAAATCAAGAAGTGATGTAATTAAATCCCTGGAAATTTTTTGTTTAAAGTGAATGATCGATATACAAAATTTTGATATTGAAAAATTTAAAATGATGATGGCGCCTCCACGGACAATGAAAGATAGTTTCTCGATAAGTAAAAAATTTACGTACTAAGTAAATCCGACCTAGTTAATTACGGCGATAAATAAGAAAAATGGCAGATTAGGAAAAATATTAGTCGTTGTTTAAAAAATAGGGATGAAATTTATATGTTTTAGAATATGAGGATGTGAGCTTAATTAAGTTTTATTTCAAGGATGTGACCCTAAATTTTCACTTAATATTTAATTAAATTGAAAATAAAAAATCATTTTAAAACTTATTTAAACCATAAAATGTGTAAAAATTTCGTAGACCTAAAAATATCATTAATTATTTATTGAAATTCTAAAATTAGAAATAAAGTTTGGAAAATAATTTTTATTTATGTTTTATGTAATTACTAAAAAAAATCAAATAAAATTTATTTTAATGTAACGAATTTAATAATAAATTATCTTGAGTTGTGCACATGATTTAAGATTTTATTAGAAAATATTTTAGTAGTTAAATTAATATGTGTGTGTATGTGTTTATATATTACAAATATAGTTATGTGCATACATTTGTGTGTGTGTGCATTAATTAGAAAAATCCTTTCATTATATGTATATTTGTACACACATTATTCACGATCAATAAGTAAATAAATTTTTTGTATTTAAATGACACGACCCGAACTTCCCCGTGAAGGAAAGCACGGATAGCGTTGAGAACAGGACAAAATAGGACGCATACGGAAGAACATTTCATTGTTATTACAACAATTCCATCAGATACAAGAATATACAGAGTATAAATGAATAAATTACATTCGATAAATATAAGAGATTACAATAAATTACATAGCAGCGGAAAATAATACAAAAGCACAACTGAAAGTAATGCACGGATACAGAGCTTTCCGAGCATCGTTCTAGCTGTAAATCAGGACCCTGTGAATATAAATCTGCAAAACCAAAACTACTAGCTGCCCGTGTGGAAAATAGGGGCACCCAGAGTTTAGATTAAAACAATAAACTCCAGGTCAGTCATGTGACTGGTGTGAGAACTAAAACAGTTATAATTCTTTATTTTAAAGTTCGGTAAATCAAGGGACCACGCCGTATAACACGGAACGGGTTTCCTCCCAAGAATACCAGTGCATAGAACAAACAGCGCAATGCTAAATAAAGAAAAATGAAGCTGTTATAAGACCCAGGTCCCATCACACAATGCAACGCAAGCCGGAGGATAGGGTTTTCCCTTATAACAGCCAAAGCATGCTTGATACGTTTAAAACACATTATTTGATACTACAATAAGTGTATAGTGTCAAAACAATTCAAATCATAAATATCAATCATAGGAGGCACGGGTACCATCTATCATGTCGCCATACTAGTTCTACAATTAAAACCGCAATACACATATTGGAAATTGGATTCCGTCATGAGCCGAGGCAAGGGGCAAGCTCCTCTCCGCGTTCGAGACACTCTAGCAATGCCTCAGGACCCCACTCTGATCCTTGGAATCGGCTGGGCCGGTCCTCTCTTACTTTTGAGGATTAGTTATTCCTGAACACACGTTTCCCGGTCCTTACAGACCTATATCTGAGGCGCCTCATATCCAACAACTACACAGGTGAAAAGTATATAAATGTCAGGGCTGGTAGGTCACTGACACCACCCTAGCTAGAAAGAAACGTCGTGCTCTCCCAGCGGTCCGTCTCCCGTTTTTGACTCATACCGAGGTGTGAGGCTCGCGAATTCACGTTATACACAAAGCTACGCCACACAGGCCGTGCTTTGATCATCAACCACAAGACTTTGCTTTTCAACAGAAGCCTTGATCAATTGCCACTTACGCATGCCACATTGGCAATTCACTCAATGCGACTGATGTCCATCGATATACAACCTCTGAGCTCGTACGTCTCAGAGAAGGGCGTTAAGCAAGAGAATAAATTCTCCGCCGCCAAACAGATGTATATTTAATAGAGATCAATCAACACAGAATAAAATCCAATGTCAGACACACAATCCATTTACAAGTTCGTTTTGGGTCTGAACGAAACCGGAGGCACTTTCCTCGCATATCCATCGATCTCCAAGTACGTCTGGACGATCACCGACTGTTTCCCTCATCTTGGGTGTACAGCCCAATCAAGATCATCAGTAATCACCCAAACGATGTGAAGACTTCCGGTCTTCGACCACCGTCTTCATCTTCGACATCTCGTCGAATCGGTTATTCAGAATGGGTATAAACCCGGCCTTTCTGGATAACCCACGTATATGATAAACAAATGTTACACAAACACAACGAACGCCTCATTCCAATTCAGAATATTCTTTTATTCACAAAATCACATTCTTAGGGAAATGTTCCCATTAATTTTATCCAAGATAAATTCTTCTAAATTTATCCTATAATCTTCCTTTGGATATCATTTTAAACTAGTCGGGATTAACGAACCACACCGAAGTAATTATTTATTTTATTTCCCAATCCCAACCTATATATCCCATGGAGAAAACTGGTAATACTCCACATCTAACACCACGGTGTTATCGGTAAAATTAATTACCATTTCACGTTCAAATCTAATTAAAGATTTTAACTATCGCTTTGGAGCAAAACTGGTGATACTCCACTCTCGATCACTTTTCAGATTTGATAATTTAAATTATCAATTCACTTTTTAATCTAATTAAAGATTCATTAAAACTCCACTTAGTTTTAATCTTCTCAAAAATCAATATTATGTCATTAACTGGGTTAAAGAACCAATGTCTTCTAAAACACGATTCACGATAAACCCAAATCACATTTGATATTAAATACAAGGCTCTGAATAGAAAATATATCGGCTTATATTCAATATCAAATTCTGAAACCAACATATATCGTATTGGCAATAACGATATAAAATATATCTTTCAAATTCCCATAACAATATCTGTATAGTCACGAAATCCAACATCGAAATATCCCGAAGATAATTTCGATTCAACTCCAGTCCAATTCACGTATTGGAAATATCGATTATTTTCAAAATCACTTTCAAATTCAATTTATTTATTTCAAAAATAAATTGATTTTAATTCTAGTTCAAAACTAGTTCATTTCGATAAAAATCTATTTTTATCTTTTCAAATGTGGAATTCTCTAGCTCAATTCTTCCCAAATCATTTCTTATGATTTTACACAAATTATAGATATTTTTAATAATTTTATCAAGGCCCGTACAGTCGATTTCCATCAACGGCTATCGAACTGCACTTACAGCGACCTTTTTCGAATTTGATTTGGACATAATTCCAAATCCAACCGTTAGATTTCAAATTTCTAATATTCATTGGAAAGATCTTTTCGATACGAACCCAACGGTTCCGGTTTTAGGAGAATCCGACGGTCGGATCTCCCGCAATGTCCGTTTGAAATAAATGGTCGAAATTCACGAACTGCCGCGGCGCGGCGCGTTCTATTCAGGCCATTATATTATATATATAATATATATAATATATATTTCGTCGATTTCCATTTAAAACGAATTTTATAAATCGTTTTAAATTCGTTTTCTGAAATAATTCAACTTCTATATTCAATTTCAAATCGATTTGATTTCAATTCAATTCGAGTTCATTTCAATTCAATTCAAATTCAAATTCGTTTCAATTCAAATTCAAATTCGTTTCAATTCAATTCAATTCGAATTTACCTTCTATTTGATATAATTCGAATTCGTTTCAAATTGATTTCAATTCAATTTCAGTTTGTTTTAAATTTCAATTTTAATCTAATTCAATTTGAATTCATTTCTATTTTACTCGAATTCAAATTCACTTTCTATTCAATTCGAATCGAATTCATTTTCTATTCGATTCGAATTCATTTCAAATTGATTCAATAAAATTTCAATTTTTAATCTAATTCAATTTGAATTTCCTTTCAAAATATTAAATTTTGAAATCACTTTTCAATATTCATTATAAAACGAATAAAATCGATATAAATATCGTTCGCGTCAAAATAACGCAACTCTACTCAACACGGCTTTATATATTTCAATAAATTCGTTATTCTATTCAACAAATGAATATTTATTTCATTCAACACATGAATCTATATTTCTTTCCACACACGACTAATCTCAACACATGAGTACTGTCAACACATCACTATTTTTGTTAAGTAAAATATTTTATAAAACTATGGTATCTATCATTTGATTTTAATTAGACTCCACCGTGAAGTAGATTCTAATCGTAAATATGATAAAGATGTAATTTTTATTATTTAAAATATTTCACTCAACACATGAACCTCGTCAACACATGACTATTTTTATATTCAACGCATGAATTTTCTTTTATAATATTTCTTATTTTCCCGATTGGAATGAGGCCCAATCAATCACCATATAATGTTAATTATATGGATTCCATACAACACATGTATATAATAGCTTGGAAAAATAATCACCATCAACCAAAGTGCACCACACTGTATAAGCATCAAATATAGAAATCTTACGCTTATAACTGCCTGTCAATCAATCGATCGACATATTTAATCAATCAGGATGAGTGAACTTCCAAATTTCATCCTAACACCCGTGTGGGGTTTCAAACAATCAAACACGGATTTTATTTGTGCAGCTGGGCGATGTGTAAAATTTATCGTCCCAATCAATGTCCTTCAAATAGGTGTACATAAACAAACCGTCCGGTTTGTAAATGAATATTTTATTTATTCACATTCACGTTAAAAATTATATTTTTAACGTCAAAAATATTTATTTCAACACTTGAATTTCTATTCAGTTCATTTACACAATAAAAATGATATTTTTATTTTTCTAACATATTTTAGAAAATTTCGGCGGCATAACGGCACGATACTAGAAACGGGACGAGGCCTAGCCTTATCCCCGGTCTAGTGAAGGCCCACGCCATTCACACATCAATCAAATCAATTTCAATTCACCAAATAATTCAATTCAAACCAATAACCTAACCAACTACACAGTCAAACAATTTAACAAACAAGCCATCCATGGTCTGTGGATGACGGGTGTCGGGTGCTACTAAGCACCGTCTGCATCCTAGTATATATATAACTAGAAAAGAAATTTAGAGTGAGAAGTTCTCACCGATAGCTATCCAACTTCACGACACTTCTTTTATAGAAATCTTCTTCGTCATCCCATCTTCGTCATCTTCGTTGCCCGTAGTCACTATATATATAAAAATCACACATTTTTATATTTTGATGTCTTTAAAATAAAAATCACATTTTTATTTGTTCGTTTTCAATTTAAAAATCATATTTTTATAATCACTTCATATATTTAAAAATCGAATTTTTACTATGCTATTCAATATATAAAAATCATATTTTTACTATCACGCTTTATGGATAAAAATTCTATTTCTACATTACTACTATATAGATAAAAATTCCATTTCAAAATATAGATTTCGCCCTTATAAAAATATAGATTTCGCCTTTTCTAATATGAAGTTTTCGCCTTTATAAAAATAAAGTTTTCGCCTTTATAACAATTACCACTTTATCTCAACGTATATAAAATAAAAATCAGATTTTTATTTCGCTACATATACAAAGATGATATTTTTATATTCTCTATCCTATAAAGATTATATTTTTAATATTTTAAAAATAATAAAATCATATCTTATCCTTCTACCTAATAAAAATCCCGTCTTTTCTCTTTTTAAAAATATGATCTTTATTTTTTGCAAGTTCGAATCTTTTCCTACTAAAAGATTAAACCTTTTTCAAATCAGTTTTTATATTTTTAACAAATCCGTTTTTAAACTCTTTAAAAAAAATCAGTTTTTGAAACCTAATTAAAATCAGTTTTAAATGCTTTTAAAATCAGAATTAAACCCCTTTTTAAATTCAGATTTATATCCTTTTTTTTTTATTTTAAAATCAGATTTTCAGAATTGAAAGTAAAAATAAAATAAAGTAAAGAGAAAAAAAAAACTTACTGTATCGAAGAAAAAAAGGGGGGCATTGACTTCGTCGGCGGCAGGTGATCGGAGGTCCGGGGTGAGGGGCGGTTGTGGGTGCGGTGGCGGCAGAAGGCTCGGTGGCGACTCGATATTGGTGGAGATTGGGGCTTCGATTGGGGGAGCTGGGTGGTCTCGCGTCGTTCGATGCGAAGGAGGAGGGGATCGCGAATGGGTGGGGCCCGCCTGGGCGGCGGCGCGGTGGCGCAGTCGGGGAGCGATGCGGCGGCGGCTCTTCCCCCCCCCCCCCCCCCCCGTCGCCTTCCTCTTTCCATTTTTTTTTTCTTTTTTTTTATTTTGATTTCTGAAATAAATCGCGGGGGGCCAGAACGTATAGGGGAGAAAGGGGGTTTTCTTTTTTTATTTATTTTTATTTTGATTTCTGAAATAAATCGGGGGGGACAGAATGTATAGGGGAGAAAGGGGGTTTTCTTTTTTTATTTATTTTTATTTATTATTTTATTATTTTTAAAAGTTGACTTTTACATACGTCATCAAAACGAGGCCCACCGCCTGTCGTCCATAGCGTTTTACCCCCATTCCGAACACAATGAGATATGTATCGCAAGCTGATTCTATCGTCTCGATAAGTTTCCGTTGAATTTACATTTAAATCGCTATATTGAATTTTAACGTACATTTCAAATTACCGGGGTCACATACTAACTCTAAAAATTCTCGAAAAATATTTTCTAGCTTCGTATTGACGATACGGTCCTAACAAAACTAGTTTCGTCAAATTCTGAGACCGTTGGAAAAATGGCCAATTTCCAGTCGATTAAAATCAACTAAAACTGGTCAAACGCGTTTTCCTTTGCCACGCTCACATATTGAATCGAAAAATTATGAAATTTGAAACCTAGCAATAATTTGACATCACGGACCCAACAAAAGTGATTTCGTCGAAATCTGAGGTCGTTTGCACAATGTCCATTTTTAAGGGCCTGAATTCCATAGCGACTATTCAGAATTTTCAACTGGACATATCTTTTAATTTCCGCTATGAAATCTTGATTTGTCGGATTCGTTGGAAAGATATCCACAACGAGATCCTATTATTTTTGGTTTCACTAAAATCCGGATTGTTTTGCACCCGGTACATTCAATTGAAGTTTGAAATCGAATTATCGAACTACCGCGCCATTTTCAATTCTATTTATAATTATATATAATTATTTATATTCTAACGACGACGCGTATAATATATACGTCGAATTCTATTCAAAATAAATTTCTCGTCGATATTATTTTTAAAATAATCTATTTTAAATATTCAAAATTCGCTAAAATTGCCAAAATAAAAATTTCAAACTGGCTCGCATTTTACGGGTTGTTACATTAAACAAGTTATTTATTTAAAAAAATTATAATAATATGTGTATATACATTATTGTAATATGTATATGTATTATTGATATTTTCTTTATTAGACATTTCATGTATGAGTATTTGAATACGTTATTAACTAATAAAATTATCAATTTTTATATGAAATTCCAAATAATATGCAAAGCTCAAAAAATAACTTATTATTATTTTAAAATATAATTTAGTTGAATATTAACATAAAATATTAGTGAAAATTTATTTTTGGACTTTGTTTCAAAATTTAAGTTCCTTGTAAATCAAATGACTATTGAGGTTTGAGAAATTTTCTTATAATATTTTTAGTACAAATAATTTTTTAAATGACATGTTAATATTCAACCAAATTAAATGTTAATTTTTAAAATTAAGAATTTCCATTCCGATCGAGAGCTTATATGCCATTAATTAAACTTAATTTCATAAAGCTTTAAAAATAACATTCATACATGTTTTAATTAATACAATTTACTTATATTGTATATCGATTTAAATAGTATTTGGTAATAATAAATATTCATAAAAATTATTTTCTTTGCAACGAAAATTGGCATTATTATAAATCTTACACAAAAAAATCTATGACTAATTTAATCATAATGTGATGTTGTAATTAAATATAAAAAATAAATATGTAATTAATAATACATAAATTAATTGCTTAATAAGATATTGAATTTTATTATCATATGGCTGCATTGATTTGAAATATAATACAAAATGGTTTTTTAAATATAAACATTTGCATGCATATTACCAAAATATTTCTAACAACATTATTATGTATAAGAATCGTTACTTAATTGACAATACAATGTATGCATAATAAATATTATAACGAGAATTATAATTTGTAATATGATAAAAATCATGCCTTAATTCCAAATCTTTGAAGTACACATGATAAAGAAAAACACTTCCTTTGAGAAGATTTTTCTGATTGAGCAAATTGATAGTCTTTGAACATTGACCTTTAGCTATCAAATAGTGATCAAATCTAACTTGATTTGAATTCGTAATGACGGAGAAGAAAAGGCGTAATTCGGCCAACAAAAAGGGAATATGAGTTAGCGAAACGCCTATATGTAATTTGGGTTAGGGATTCTTATACAGTTGATAAAATGGATAGAAAAGTGGACATAATCTCATATCTCCTTCAACCCAAGAAATCTAAATTCAAGCCCCTCTACACCATAATTGATCCATTTATTCTATCTTAGTTCAACCCAAATTCTCAACCCTATAATGGGTTCTAAATCCATTTAAGTCAATAATAAAGTATTATGTAATTTAATCCATTTAATCACTTATTGGTATTGTATGCTAATGATCTATTGATAAATGTTATAGTACATTTTGTAATGTTTATTTCTCAAATCATAATCAAATTTTATGATTAATATTACATAAATATTAATTAATTTATAATAATTATAAACTGATTAATCCTTACGGCTAAAATCTAATATCAACATTCACACATCATTTAGCAGATTGTATAACATTTAAACCAAATTTTTTGCTTGCTTAGTTTCAGTAAAATTTAATTTCACTTTGTTAAGTATTGCTCAGTTGTGACTTTTATTTACACCAATTATCTTTATTTAAACTATATCACTTTGGCCTTAGAGGATCTGATCATGTTTAAAATTCAAATATCATCTATATTTAACTTTGTAGTCTAAACACAAAGTTATTTATTCGACAATAACAATTATAATTAGTTAAAATGCTTTGGTCAGAGACAATACATTTGAATTTGGCAAGGCCAACCAATTTTTATAGTGATCTATAATAATTTTTATTACAACAAATAATAAATACAGTACATACATGAGTTAGGAAGATTGCCTAACTACATGTTTCAATTTAAGTGGACCGGCCAAATTCCTTGGGTAAATTCTATTTGATCACGAGAATTTGCTAAGTAGGACCCTACAATCCAGCAAAAACGTAACAATCCGGATTTTCAGAACCAATTTTTTTTTTAGTTGTTTTAATGAATTTTGGATATTTAAAATGATTTATTTTAAATAATAACGATTTAAAATTTATTTAAATCGAAGTTAGAGCGTATAAATTTATTTTTATTATAAAACGAGCCTGAAATGGCACGGTTGTTTGAAAATTTGATTTAGAATTTCAAATGAGTGTACAGGATTAAAAATAAGTCGGATTTCAGTAAAACCAGAAATATTTGAATCTGTTTAATAATATCTTTCTAACGAAGTTAAGAAACTGAGATTTCATAACGAGAATTGAAAGTTATGTCCAATTTAAAATTCAAAAAAGTCGTTATGCAATTTATATATATTTTATATAAATATAGCCCTTAAAATAGCCATTTTGCAAAAGACCTCCGTTTTCGACGAAACCACTTTTGTTGGATCCGGAATATCAAATTATCGCTAGATTCCAATTTTCATAATTTTTGGAATTAATATGTGAGCGTGGTAAATTTAAACGCGTTTGGTAATTTTAGTTTGAATTTAATCGATTGGAAAATGGTCATTTTTCAAACGGTCTCCAAATTCGACGAAATTAATTATATTAGGACCATATCGTCAAAACATGGCCAGATTTATTTTTCTAGAATTTTTGGAGTCGGTATGTGGCCCCGGTAAATTAAAATGTACATTCAAATTCAATATACATTGATTTATATTACAATTTAAGAGAAAACTGATCAAAAAAGAATTAGCTTACGAAACATATACTATTGTGTTCGGAATGGGGGTATTTAGCTAGGGGCGACAGTCGTTGGGTTTGATTTGGAGTTTGTAGGGTTAAACAAGTAATTACTGAATAAAATACTATTAAATAGTATATATAACCCTAGCAATCCCAAACCCTAAGTCAAAATAAATATATGCGGTCAACCCCTTTGTTCTAGCTGACACTTCTTCAACCGACGATCGAAACCTCACAAATCCTTCCCCAAATTTCCGTTCCAATCTCTCATCAAATTCAAACATTGATAACTACAAGATTGTCAGCCTATGTGAGCTCTAGTTATCCAACGCTGGATTCGTTTTGATGTGCGATGGATTGACCGGAAAATAGCCAAGAAGTCGTCGACTTCGAGCTTGCATGGAGGGACGGATCTTGCATCGGAAGAGGTGCTACCACCGACGAAGGTCAAGGTTGGACAACCCTTCGAAGTGGCATTTTCTGATCGATGGATGGCGTCTCGTGGAAGCGACAGTGATGAAGCCCTAGGGTGGAGTTGGGTTCGGTTCTTTCTGCGATGGCCTGAAGTGGAGATAGTATATGGGTTAGAGATGGAATGTAATTAAAAGTGTAATTATTTTTAAGAAATTAATTTATATTTTAAGGTAATTAATATTTAAATTATCATATCTTGGCCATACGGAAACAGATTTTGACAAAACTGAGTCCGTTATAATCGTGAAGACGGACACTACGCAATGGAACCGACCAGAACAAATTCAGAAGTAGTCAGGAATTTTGATTGAATTAAACGCAGATGTTAATTCGGTTAAAAACAATCGTTATCAACGATTTCTTAAACCAATCAATGTGAGAACTTCTTCTCACTATAATTATTTATAGTTATTATATCATAGGTTGCTGACGGGGCTTAGAAGCCCCCGACACTATTTATTGTACAAACCATGGACGATTTGATTGACTGTGTTGTGTTGTGATGATGCGTTGTATAAAATATATATACGATGTAAAAAAAATTGTATATACGATGTGTTGTATAAAATTATATATATAATGTGTTGTATAAAATATATATACGATGTTAATAATATATATATAAACGCGATGTGAAAAAATATATATATGAAGAGTGAATAATATATATATGAAGTGTGAATAATATATATATACGTGAAGTGTGAATAAAATATATATATATGAAATGTGAATAATATATATATGAAATGAAAATAATATATATATATGAAATGAGAGTAATATATATATATAAAATGAAAATTATATATATATATGAAATGAAAATAATATATATGAAATGGAAATAATATATATGAAATGTGAATAATATATATATGAAATGTGAATAATATATATATGAAGTGTGAGTATATATATATATATATATGAAACATGAATAATATATATATATGAAATGTGAATAATGTATGTGTATATATATATATGAAATGTGAATAATATATATATATATATATATATGAAATGTGAATAATATATATATATAAAGTGTGAATAAAATAAATATTTGTTGGTTAAAAATAGTATTTTTAACATATATATGAGATGTATAAAATTGTCATGTAATGGAATATTCAATTTTAATTAAAAATTGAAATGGAAGTTGGAATCATTTTTAAAACGAATTTATGAACGATTTATAAAATACATTTTGAATTGAAATTGTGACGGCTCGCCCCGCACCAGTCGACATTTCCAATGAAAGTGCGCTGTGCCAATACCCGACTAGCATGGGACGGTCGCCAAAGAAAGGAAAAGAAGGGAATTTGAACTAACTAGGAACCTGTAGAATGTCTCACAGCGCATGGGATAAAATATAATAATAACATAACTTTGACATAAAACAGGCGAGACAGTGCATAAGCTAAAAACTAAACTATCATAGCAACGGAAATTCAATTACAGCTTATGTTCCACATCATCATTATTACAACTTTTCAAACTGTCTCTAAAGCAAAGTAAAGGAGAACTACACTACTAATGCCCAAAGTAGTGACCAACAACGACACAGGGAGAATATATATAGAGGATAATACGTGTAAGCCTACTGCTCGTCTCCAGACAGCTACTCGTGCACAACCAGCTAATCTGTCTCTAGTCTTCCCATTCAAAAGCACCCAGAGTAATAAGAAGAGACATAAAACTCTGGGTCAGACAAAAGTCTGGTATGAGCAATAAGCAAAAAAACAGAACAATAACAGGTATAATCCAATCATACCGGAACCTGGACCTGCAACTAAAGAGTTAGCACAACAAGATGTACAATACTCTAAGGTGACACTATCATATTATGTAAAGATACCAGGGTGGGGGTGTGCATGTCATAATGATGGAAAACAATCAAGCATAACAACCATCCTCACATCTCTCACTCAGTGAGTAAAGCATACGATATCCATTGCTTTGATCACCCAAATCCTTGTTATGATCACTCTGCCCCCATGGAGTTATAGCGGCTGCACTGATCCATAGCCAATATCCGTCTCTCAGTGGTGAGTCAAAGCTATAGACATCGATAAACCCTTTGCACACGTCCCGCAGCAAATCCCAATCATGAAGTTAACTCGTCGGTTCCCATATGGATCCTGAGTGCTACCTTCTCATTTGGACTACCTTTGCATCTCGGGTTTTGGTCTCCATCACGGTTTGGTCTCCAACTGGTTCGGTTCGTGACCGTCATACGGGTTCGGGTCGTGATTACCCAACCGGGTCAGGTCAGGCGTATCCATCCAGGTCGATTCGGGTCGTGGTAATACTCCAGGTCGGGTCGAGCTCCTTCACTGGTTCGGGTCGTGCTCCATCAGTTCGTGGTCAAGCTTCGGGTCTACTCCTCTTGGCGGTGCGGTCGTGAGCACTCCATGGTCCAGGTCGATTCGTGACAACCCCTCCGAGTCGGGTCGTGATTCTCTAGCTCGTGGCATCGACTCGTGGATGTTGTGCAGTCTGGGTTCGAAGTAGCAGATCAGCTTGTGATGGGGTGTGCCTCACAGGCGGTTCGGGTCGAGCTTCCATCACCGGTTCGTTATACATGCTTCGCGAGTGGAGGGGGCGATCCGATCCGATCCTGCACATTTTTCTGCAACTTTGTCCAGCGAGCTGTTTACGCCATTCGACGGCGTTTTCGACCAATCTAACTTTTCTATGCAATCACAAATCACTCCAAACAGTCATAGCAACATGTATAATCAACCATAAACACCAAAACGACAATATAACATGTCAGAATGGATCAAACATACCCAAAACCCATGTTTTCCCCTTAATCCCCCTTAATCATGTTTAAGCATACAATTAGCAAAACTTATCCAAATTAGCCCAAATTTCTACCAGAGCCCTAAAGTAATATTTTAGGATTTTACAAATTTTTCCAGATTTTTCTGAGCCATAATTTCGCTAATTATCACTAATCACCCCTAATTTGCCGTAATTAGTGAAAAACAATGCAAATCACTCACTTTGCCACAAATTAAGATATAAAATCTGAAACTCTACTATTTGGGTCGAATTCCTAAGCAACACAGCAGCTCCAACTCTGATTTGGTGTTGATTTGCCTTGATTTGATGTAGTTTAGCCTAATCCTTGATTAAACGGTGATTAAAGATGATTCTAGGAGGTAAAGGCCATTGCTAGGGTTGAGAGGATGTTAGTGGCGGCTAAAAAATGACAAAGAAAAGGTTTCTCTAACCCTAATCAGCTCTCATATATCTCTAATCCCGAAATCCCCTAATGGGCCTAGCTATTAATCACCCGGTTAAGCCCAATTAAGTTGTTTTTCACTTTCTAAACCTTAATTCAGCCATATCTCCCAAATGGTAAGTCCGTTTGACAAGTGTGACCATTCTACGGAAAGATAAACCATCATCCGGATCTAATGGAAGTGATTTTAGGTCAAAGCTCCATACCAATCAAAAGTTATAGGCAAAACAAGATTCGCCAAGGGTAAACGGTCATATGAGAAATTTCGCCAAGGGAAATGATCCCAATAGTCGTTCCCTAAAGTTACACGACTATACGACCTCATATGAGAAAGAAAGAAATATTCTACGATCCTTCGATACGTAGAATGCGAGTCATTACACTCTACCCCCAAGAAATTTCGCCTCCGAAATTCCTTAACCAAAAACATACAAAGGTGTTCTGCATGCTATCAGTCATTCACAAACAATCAAACATACAAAACAAACCTATCCTAGCATGCGGAAAGACTAAATCGAAATGAAAACCTTACCAGGCAAAGAGTTCTGGATACGCCTCCTTAATGCTCTCTATGTCTCCCAAGTACGGTCATTCTCATCCCCGCCCCACTGAACCTTGACTAGATTCACCGCTTTCCTTCGAAGTTTCTTCGTATCGTTCTCGATAATACGAATCGGCTTGCAGTTCCCAACCGCCTCGGGTTCTACTTCGATATCATCCACCTGATCAGGTGAAATAGCCACATCGGGGTCGTGCATGAATTTCCTTAACTAGGAAGAATGAAATACGTTATGAACTCCTGCCATCTTGTCCGGCAACTCAACTTTATATGCCAAATTCCCAACTTGCTCGAGAACTGGGAATGGACCAACAAATCTTGGTGTTAACTTGCCTCTGCTACCAAATCGAATCACGCTCTTTAACGGAGAAATCTTAACAAACACCAAGTCGCCAATGGTGAATTTCAATTCTCTTCTCCTCTTATCAGCATAACTCTTCTGCCTACCTTGGGCAGTCTTCATTCGCTATCGTATAACCTTGATCTTATCTGAGGTTTCTCTTATCACATCCGGTCCAAGCACAAATTTCTCACCGGTTTCTAACCAACATGATGGTGAGTCGCATGGTCTTCCCTACGAAGCTTCATATGGAGCTATACCAATACTGGATTGATAACTATCATTGTATGCAAACTCAACCAGATGCAAATGGTCATCCCATGATCCACCAAAATCCAATATACAAGCTCTCAAGAGATCTTCTAATATACGATTCATTCTCTCTGTCTGACCGTCGGTTTGAGGATGATACGCGGTACTGAGATGTTCTGATCCTAACGCCTCTTGTAAGCTCTTCCAAAATCCACTAGTAAACAACGGATCTTGGTTGCTCACAATGCCTTTGGGTATTCCATGAAATCTCACTGCCCACTTCATATACGGTTCTGTTAATTTAGCTGTTGTTCTATTCGACTTGACGGGTATAAACCTTGCACTCTTGGTCAATCGGTCCATAATCACCTAAATGCTACCTTGACCCGATCTAGTCCTTAATAACCCATCAATGAAATCCATTGAGACTTGCTCCCATTTCCATTATCGAATTTCTAATGGTTGTAACAACCACTAGGCTCCTTTTGCTCAGTTTTAACTAACTGGGAATTCATGTACTTCTTCTCTCAATTCATTAACATTGGGTACAACCAGTCCCCCATTCTTTCAAAGCCATCCTTCTCTATCATGTCCATACTTGCTCATCTCCTTGCTATCGATATCCATTTCTACCTTGGAGATGATTTTCAATAGGCTAGGATCGTTCCTCTAACTGGAATCAATCCGCTCAATCAAAGTCGGTCTGATCGTCTAACTTGCTAACATTTCTGGATCCAATCCATACTTACGTCTGAGATCATATCCCACGATATACTCCAGTTGCTTCCATCCAGGAAACATAGCATCTAAACTGTCATGTCTCCTATTCAATGCATCAGTTATCGCACCTAGTCCAGTAGCACAGGCATCCGTGTATGCCGTCATCTCTTCATTCTCTATTACCAGAATCCTACAGGTGATAGTCTACTCAAGGGAACAAAAATAGGAACAAACATAGCAACCATAGCATCCACCAATCATGTCCTATCTATCAACTACTAAAGCCATAAATACGTCGATACCTACCTGACTGGTCCAACCAAACCCAAGGCTAATGGAACCCCTCCTCTATACATACGTCGATGCCTACTTGACTGGTCCAACCAATCCCAAGGCTAATGGAAGCCCCGCCTCCATACAGACTACCATACGTTTATCCTCCAAGGATAACTAGATCGCATCCAACGGATCTAAGGTAACGGGCGTCCCCATATACCTCTGCTTTGAGTCCGCCTAGAACACTCTAAGTATCGACGATTTCTTGGTACTTTCATCAGAAGAGCCACCCACATACTTAGACCATGTCTTGAGTATCCATTACCCACAAACTCGAGCACAAACTCAAGTCCAACATGAGTTGTCTCCCTATTCGTTGCATCTCCAAGATCAATGAACAACCATTTTTCCTTTATGAGTTCAAGTCCAACTTGAATCGTCCTAACCTTCGTTGTATCTCCACGATCAACGAGCACATCTTATCCCTTCAAAGTTCTACCATTCTTGAACCAAAGAGAACATCAACATAGGGTCCCAAACAATCCATTACCTAGCAGCCTCCTCAAGTCCCACTCGAGTCATCTCCTATCCCTATCGAATCCAACTCGGGGCAGTCCATACCATTGAACAGTCTTATCATGCCACGGCTGCACATCACTCCTCGAGTAAGCCGAGATATCATTCAATGGTAATCACAACAACTACCTATATCTCACGCAAACATCCTAGTTGGACTCGGCATTCCCTAAGCACAAGCCCCAAAGGCCTAAACCAATATCAGACAAGCACTCAAGGAGTATCTCCTCCGAATTCGGACAATTTACGTGAGATGATACTAGCAAAACAACTAAGCAATCACAAACAAACATACATCCGTAACTCGATAAGACCACATTATAACAAATCATGCAAAGACTAATCGAACCACCTATCGGGTTCGTCAAAACTAAAGGTCTATCGACTATCTCAAGTTCCAATCCCAACTTATCTATCAGGTCACTAGACATAAAGGAATGGGATGCCTTGCTATCAGCAAAACCAGAACAGAAACATCATAAATAGAAAGCATACCTCGAATAATGATGCCCTTTCCCTTCTCTGCCGCAGTTGGGGCATTCGACGAAGAAGGAACAACGTTTATAGCATATGCTTTCATAATATGCTTCTCTTTAGAGGGTTGCAGGAAATTATCCTTGTGATGTCCCACTTGGCCGCAATTGAAGCACTTCCTTTCCCCAGGCTTTTCACAACAATCTCTAGCATAGTGGCCCTTCTTGCCACAACTAAAGCACTCTTTATCATTCTTGTCCTTCTTTTTCTGACCACCCTCGGTCTGATCCTATTTTCTCTTATTCTGAGATTCCTTCTTACCTCCACCGCTTGCTTGCGGCTTTGGTTCCTCTACAGATGCAATAGCAACATGGGCCTTTGACTTAGGGTAAAGGCTCTTGGATCTCAATGCTTTCCCTACAAAAGATTCGAACGTCTCATCGATGTGGTTTCTCAGCCTTTCCCCTAAGAATTCATATAAGCTGGTTATGAACTTCTCGTTCTTCTTCTCGGCGGTATCAATAAGGGATAATCCATATTTCTATAGGGTATCGAACTCGGCAATAAATTTCGAAACTGCCCTATCATTCTACTTAAGCTCCAAAAATTTCCTAAACAATTCAGATTTGTGAGCAACTGGAATGAACTTTTCACTGAAACTAGTCATAAATTGATTCCAAGTAACTTGATCTTCAGTAGTAGCTGCTTTAATAGCATTCCACCAATTCATAGCTCGTCCTTGAAGCTGACGCGATGCTAACTTCCTCTTCATGGCATCATCGATTCCCAAGTCTTCGAAGATGCGCACACAACTATCCTGTAATGACCCGGATTTTGAGCGACTTTGGTTATCGACATAAGCACGATGTCGATAACCAAAACATCGAAAAATCCTGGTAATTAGTGAAAGAAATTAGAGGGTCAGAATAGATAAGATAGAAACTTAGAATAGAAGAAGAAGAAGAAGAACACAACATCAGAGTAACACGAACCTCACAGCGGAACGAATAAAATCTAATATATATAACATAACTTGAAATATACATCTGTACTTGAATATACACATCATTATCAAAGTACAGCACTTACAACACAGCGGAATAATAATAGCGATATAATTCTGAAGCCTCCTGCTCCAGCTCTTCAATGTATCTGTAAATCCCAACTACTTGACTGCCCATACAAATTTAGGCACCCAAGAGTTTAGGGAAAACAACAAAATAAACTCCGGGTCAGTCATGGGACTGGTATGAGTAAAACAGTTTAAAACAGTTCGAACAAGTAAACGATATCTCATAAGACCACGCCGCATAACGGAACGGGTTTTCCCTTATGAGAATCCAAAATATCTTTATATCAAAAACCTTTTGATATTATAATAATGTCTATCAACCACAGTATATATATAATCATCTAGCAGAAACGCTTTCATCTCACGTTCTACATATATAGTATACAATCAAAACCGCAAGCACGTATTGGGTAATGGATTTCCAACTATGACAAGGTATGGAACCACCTATCGCTCGTGTACCTCTAGAGAGGAATACACTGGGTTCAACAAGAACATCTTGCAACCCGGCCACACATGACCGACCACTCATTTCGCTTGAGCGTATCGAATGTATATCACCAACGGTTGGGATCAGCAACCGTTTCCCAAATGGGACAGCATCAACAATAGATTTTTAGAAGTAAATGAAACTCTAGATCAGGTGATTATACACCCTACTTCGGTGCGACCGACTTAGCCATGCTGCCTGCCCGATTTCTGTCATTTACCGGATGTGAGGCTAGAAGCTACGCTTTATCATCACACCAGATTCACTTTGAATGCCACATCATCAAATCCATCAAATCACCGATTGATGTCCTCAACAATACTTTATGTGTTAGCTAAAAGAAGTTTCCTTCTCCGCTTCCACTCTTGGTACGGTTGGAGAAATCAATATATGTGATCGTCTGGAAATATTCTGTCAGACATTCGTCCATACAAGTCATCCAGGAACAGGATGAACCGAAGGCACTATTCTGTAAACAGGATAGCCCTTGCATAACTCCGTCTTCAATTTCCTTTGGCATATACGATTCGCAACGCTTATGCCAATACAGAGTGGTTCTTTGGATAATAATCCAACCGGTCTCTCCATATTAACAACGTTAAAATGGTCAAACTTCGATAGTCTGTGATTTAACTATCGAATAAAAACAAGTGTGCAAACAACGTTATTATTTCCAAATGGAAATTATATCGAACAAACATCATTTAACATTCATCTCCTTAGTTCCTTTTTCATCTCCTGTTTCCCTATATTCAACATTTCTTATTTTCTAAATTTAGAAACTATATGTTATTAATAATGGAAAACATTTCCATTTCTTGTTTTCTTTGTTAGAAAACATTTCTGGTTTCTTATTTGAAAAACATTTCCAAAGCTTCTTCATTGGACTTAGACAGATGTTTAAACAAACCATCACGATGCCAATTCAAACCATTTCCTTTACTGCCGAACCTTAACTATTTCTTAGTTAAAAACGAAGCCAATCAAGTTGGGGTAGAACCATCACGATTTAAGACGAACTCTGTATATTCAGTTGAAGTTCAAATCGCCAAATAGCGAACTGCCGTGCCATTTCGAGCTCGAATTCAATTATATTATAATTATACGTTCAAACTGTCGTTCAAATAATATATTCGTTATTCAAATTCAATTCCAAGCTGAATTAAACATCACAGATGATCCAGTTCACATCATATCGCCATTTCAGTAAATTTTGATTATTTCAGAATTAAATATATTATTTAATTTATTATTTTAATTAAATATTCATCATTATTTAATTCCATGACCATTAAATTCACTATACCACCATTTATATAATTAAATAAATTAATTCTAATACCTCTGCCAATGCGGGTCATTACAATCTTCCCCACTTAAAATAATTTCGTCCTCGAAATTGCTAAAAGTAGAGGATGACCCTATTGACTGGTTAGAATATATTTGTTCACTTCTTAACTTCAGTTTCAACTATACCAATTTAATTTCAATTAAATTATTAATTAATTCTTATCAACGAAAATCTTCAAAAATCCTGAAAATTTTCTAACGCCTTAACTCTTCGAAAAATTTCGCCAGCACCCCCTTTGTACTGGTCAATACGTCAAACTCCAACTCGCCTCTCTGGGCCATCTTCAACCCAAAAGAAAATCTAACAACCAAGCGACTTGCCAATTCGGCTCATAAATCTTATATCCAATAGAAATATAAACTTGTACCTTTTGTCGGCATATCAACTCTATCACTTCCATATGCTATCAACTCAGCATATACTGATGTTATCCCAATCAAATTCCAAATCAGTTTTATCTCTAACACAACCATTCGTTTTAACTAAGCCAAATCCCATTTCAACTCAAGTTCAATTCTTGATTTTCAATTCCTTAACTCCTCAATCCAATTTTCATTTCAGATTCTTATCTCGACAATCCAATTTTATTCAAGAATAAATTTTTCCTGATATCATTCTATTTCCATTCAGTTTTCACTTAACTGTTTCAATTCAATTTCAGCTTACTTCCGCAAACTTCTATTTAAATTTGTTCTTAATTCAAACAGTCTCTTCCTGGGAATTTTAAACAGTTTACTTTTTCAAAAATCAAATTTTCCTTTTTGAAATTCAACTGAGCCCATAATCAATATTCCATTAGTTAAATCACTTATGTATTTCTTTATCAATATTTGTTAACCAAATATTTTCAATAACCATATTGGCTTTTTATGTTATTTGGAAAACATTTCCGAATATCGCCTTCCTTTATTTTCTAAACTTTTTAGAAAATATATGCTATTTATAATTGGAAAATATTCCAATTACTTATCTCTTTTCCGATCTCGTTTATTTCTATACTTAGGAAATATTTATCATTCTATTTCCAAGTTACACTTATTTGGGTTAAAACGGATGTTGTGTAAAACGTCGTTACGACAACTCAAATACTATATTCAACTAACTCTTATTCAACATTGGTCTTCGAGCTTGAAATCTTACTGTTTATCTGTTAATAATGAAATCAATCAAGTTGGGGTATAACTACCTCTCAGACCTTGACTGAATAACATTTATAACGTCAAAACAGATATGACTACTTACTCGAATAATCAATACGATACAACTACTTATTCACTTTTAAACACATATACGCTTCCTCTTTCTATTCTTACTAGATTTTATTCTTAGTCTTCCTTTTTGATTTTACTATTCTATTTCTAAGTTCGTTTCCTTATCGACTTCTATATATTTCGATACGTTGATTTCTAACTATCAAATTATCTTAAAAATATTCTAACTCCTTAAATTCCTGGAAAAATTTGCCATAACCTCCTTTGTACTAGGAGCATCGGGATATTTCAAATAGCCTCCCATGGCCCTCACCAATCCAAAAGAAAAAGAAAAAGCCAAGCGGCTAGTCGATACGGCGCATAAAATCTCATATGTGAATTAAATACATACCTTTTTGTCGAGCATTCTATTTATATACCTTCATACCTTATCCATACCTATCTTATGTATATATATACCTGCCCAATCTATTTTAACTATAACTGATCGTTTTAACTCAATTCGTTAATTAATTTGTTAATTAACTCTTTAGTCTATTTCACTTTTATATTTGAACATGACATGTTCAAATATATTTTAACTTGCTTATTAACTAATTTGAATCCAATTTCAAACTTAAGTTCTATATTCGATTTCGAATATCCATTTACAAATCCAATCCACCTTTCAAAGTTCAACTTCAAATTCAAAACTCGATTAACTAATTCCTCTTCGACTTAGTTAATTCTATTCAATTTCTATTCAAATTTTATATCACTTCTATTATTCAAATTCTATTATCAAATTCTATTCAAATTCTATTCAAAATTTTATATTTGAATTTCGTTTCAATTTCCTTATTCAAATTCTATTATCAAATTCTATTCAAATTTTTATATTTGAATTTCGTTTCAATTTCCTTATTCAAATTCTATTATCAAATTCTATTCAAATTTTTATATTTGAATTTCGTTTCAATTTCCTTATTCAAATTCTATGTTTGAACTTCCTTTATTCAGATTCCTTTAAATAAGTCTCGATTTCAATTCCTTTTGAAGTCGATATTACTACCTTTGGAAAATAGATTTCCCTTTCAATTTCACACTTGTATTTTTATTTCTGAATTATCCAATGATAATTCTTTTCACTTCATTTATAACCTTCGTTTATAAAAGAACTATTTATAAACTTCGTTTATAAAGGAACTTCTCGTTTTATTTCTTTTAAAACAAGTTAATATTCCAAATCTATTTAAAAATTCCAATTCTATATTTTAAATCCCATTTTGAAATTCAACACAACTTGTCTTTCCCAAACAAATTCAAAACAGTATCTCTGGCAGTAATTCGTCACTTACAACTCGAAAATGAATACTGATGATGCAGCTGTCATCATCAGAATCTATTTTCCAGCGATCGAAGTGAGTTCAATACTATAAAACCATTTCTAAACATTTCCACTTTGAAATTCATTTCAAAATATAATTCACACTGCTTGTAAAACAATTTAAAATCTCCCAGGATCTTAAATTTTCCTTATTTTCAATCCAAATCCATTTACAAACACTTATCCAATTTTCCAGAATTTTAATTCAATTTCTGGTTTAAAATTTCAGATTCAACTCATCTGATTTCACGTATTTCACTTATATTAATCCTGATTGGTTATTTACATAACCATTTAATTTATAATCTTACTCGATTATAATAACAACTAATATATCCACTGTATTATAATTTTGATATACATATCTTCTCTATATCAAGATATACCTTGGGTAAACTTATTTTAATTTACCCTCTTTTCAAAACATATCATGACGGTTCATCGTATTCGAGTGTTTAGTAACTCCTACCGATACAGTGGATCAAACTGATCGACCATAACTCATAAACAACTCAACCAATGAATCTCCACAATATAAAACCATTTTTATATCAATAACAAATACATTCACTCGTATATATACACTCAATCTCAGTCTAGGGTATTACTAACCCTATCTCTACCGAGTCACGCCACAAAGCCAAGTAATTCTTTTAACCTTCTGCTCTGATACCAACTGTAATGACCCGGATTTTGAGCAACTTTGGTTATCGACATAAGCACGATGTCGATAACCAAAACATCGAAAAATCCTGGTAATTAGTGAAAGAAATTAGAGGGTGAGAATAGATAAGATAGAAACTTAGAATAGAAGAAGAAGAAGAACACAACATCAGAGTAACACGAACCTCACAGCGGAACGAATAACATATAATATATATAACATAACTTGAAATATACATCTGTACTTGAATATACACATCATTATCAAAGTACAGCACTTACAACACAGCGGAATAATAATAGCGATATAATTCTGAAGCCTCCTGCTCCAGCTCTTCAATGTATCTGTAAATCCCAACTACTTGACTGCCCATACAAATTTAGGCACCCAAGAGTTTAGGGAAAACAACAAAATAAACTCCGGGTCAGTCATGGGACTGGTATGAGTAAAATAGTTTAAAACAGTTCGAACAAGTAAACGATATCTCATAAGACCACGCCGCATAACGGAACGGGTTTTTCCCTTATGAGAATCCAAAATATCTTTATATCAAAAACCTTTTGATATTATAATAATGTCTATCAACCACAGTATATATATAATCATCTAGCAGAAACGCTTTCATCTCACGTTCTACATATATAGTATACAATCAAAACCGCAAGCACGTATTGGGTAATGGATTTCCAACTATGACAAGGTATGGAACCACCTATCGCTCGTGTACCTCTAGAGAGGAATACACTGGGTTCAACAAGAACATCTTGCAACCCGGCCACACATGACCGACCACTCATTTCGCTTGAGCGTATCGAATGTATATCACCAACGGTTGGGATCAGCAACCGTTTCCCAAATGGGACAGCATCAACAATAGATTTTTAGAAGTAAATGAAACTCTAGATCAGGTGATTATACACCCTACTTCGGTGCGACCGACTTAGCCATGCTGCCTGCCCGATTTCTGTCATTTACCGGATGTGAGGCTAGAAGCTACGCTTTATCATCACACCAGATTCACTTTGAATGCCACATCATCAAATCCATCAAATCACCGATTGATGTCCTCAACAATACTTTATGTGTTAGCTAAAAGAAGTTTCCTTCTCCGCTTCCACTCTTGGTACGGTTGGAGAAATCAATATATGTGATCGTCTGGAAATATTCTGTCAGACATCCGTCCATACAAGTCATCCAGGAACAGGATGAACCGAAGGCACTATTCTGTAAATAGGATAGCCCTTGCATAACTCCGTCTTCAATTTCCTTTGGCATATACGATTCGCAACGCTTATGCCAATACAGAGTGGTTCTTTGGATAATAATCCAACCGGTCTCTCCATGTTAACAACGTTAAAATGGTCAAACTTCGATAGTCTGTGATTTAACTATCGAATAAAAACAAGTGTGCAAACAACGTTATTATTTCCAAATGGAAATTATATCGATCAAACATCATTTAACATTCATCTCCTTAGTTCCTTTTTCATCTCCTGTTTCCCTATATTCAACATTTCTTATTTTCTAAATTTAGAAAATATATGTTATTAATAATGGAAAACATTTCCATTTCTTGTTTTCTTTGTTAGAAAACATTTCTGGTTTCTTATTTGGAAAACATTTCCAAAGCTTCTTCATTGGACTTAGACAGATGTTTAAACAAACCATCACGATGCCAATTCAAACCATTTCCTTTACTGCCGAACCTTAACTATTTCTTAGTTAAAAACGAAGCCAATCAAGTTGGGGTAGAACTACCTCTCAGACCTTAACTGAACAACATTTCTAACTTTGAAATACGCAAAGTTCACTTTATATCCCTTTTACTAACTTCCTTACTTAACCTTCTTCGAATAGCTATATTCGATTGACTCTTTTCACTTAACTATATTCGATTAACCCTTATCAATTAACTCTATTGGACTAACACTATTGGATTAACTCTATTTGACTAATGCTATTGATTTACTCATTTCACTTAACTCCTCTCGAATAAACTATATTCGATAACTCCTTTTACTTTCTTCGAATAAACTATATTCGATTAACTCGTTTGCTTCTATTCGAATAAACTATATTCGATTAACCCTTATCAATTAACTCTATTGGACTAACACTATTGGATTAACTCTATTTACTTTCTATTCGAATAACTATATTCGATTAACTCATTTGCTTCTATTCGAATAACTATATTCGATTAACTCTTTTTACTTATACACTAATCGATTAACTAACATCGATTAACTTCTTTTATTTTAACACTAATCGATTAACTAACATCGATTAACTTCTTTTACTTTAACTCTAATCGATTAACTAACATCGATTAACTTCTTTTACTTTAACTCTAATCGATTAACTAACATCGATTAACTTCTTTTACTTTAACTCTAATCGATTAACTAACATCGATTAACTTCTTTTACTTTACAAATGATTTTCCTTTTATAAAACTCTATTCGTTTTAAAAACATTTTTCCCTTTTATTTACTTTCGAAATATTTCCTTTTATAAAATCTGTTAATTTTATAAAATCCCTTTATTTCAATATACATTGAAATAATTCTTTTTACATCCCAGGGTCTTTTATGATATTTAAAATATCGAATAACAATGATCAACATCACTCCAACACATATAATCCATAACATATTATATAACACATCATATATTACAATATTTGAAAAACAGTAAAATAAATGTTGAGGAATCCAGTTGGATTCCTCCAACCTGTTTCCCTGCATCACAGATGTTAAACAATATAATATAACATCACTTTCATTTCAATATGATATATTCTGTTAAACAGGATCAATATAGAAATTTAACTAACTGACTAGCAGTTCAATCAAACAGTCAACACACAGTCAAACAACTAATATTTAACAGTTCTAAAAGTAATACATGAAATTATAAACTGTTCAGAGTTAGTGAGATTTACTCACATTGGTTCACGGTTGACGATTTTGTGTTTGTTCCATTTATTTTGAAACAGACGTATAATTTTCTACAAAATTCCAGTAGCTAAATTTTCAGTTGCATCGGTTCCCAACAATGTTCTCCTCGTCACGGTTCCAACTGTTGTAGTAGCGTCTGATTCTGATTACGGATGTAAAAGATATTAAATTAACAAATAAATACGTTATTTCATTTTGAATTAAACTAAACGATATAACTTTCCTTGGGCCTCACATCTAAACAAATCTGGCCCATCATCAACCAATCCGCACGTGAAGAGTGCGCTCCCCCGTCTTCTACATTCCAATGTAGAAACCATCTCCTCATTTAGCTCCTCAAACAAAGCCATAGCCGAATCTCTTTGGCCTTCACGTTCACATTTCCATACTCTTCTCACTCTCAAATAAGCACTTCTCTAATCATCTCCACCCAAACCGTAATACTGGAACTCCTCTTCTCCTTCCAGTATTAAACCCGTCCCCCTCCATATCCGTACACAAACCTTCCCATTTCTTCATGCGTTTACAAACAGGAACCATCACAAACCATTTATCGTTAGAGTTTGCACCATCTACCTCGAATCCTCACTCCCTCTTTCATCTCCAGATCTTGTCACTGATTCCGTCATCTCCTCAAATCGTGACAGCCTCCCCATTACTCACGACCAACAGTAGTCCCGCGTAAGTAAAGAAGAAAACATCGAACCAAATTATCACGTAAACTTCCCAACCTTCACAAGGAATCCAAATACGCACATGAATTCACCAACCACTGCTTTAATTCCCTGATGAACAAATCACCTCGCACGCTTCTCTTAAGGACAGCGAACTCTACCTCATTCGAACTCAAAAAAAACGACAAAATATTGAAGAGGTTGGTATAAGAAGATCGATGGAGTTTGTCTCAGGATTTTAGAGATTTTATCTAAATTGATTTTGATTTCTGAAACTATCGAAATCTTGGTTTGGGAAAATGTACTGGCGGCGGAGAAAAGGTTTCCCATTTTGACTACAGATAAGAAAATTTTAGGTTTATGAATGGATTAGGATATAAATACTTTGATCTTTTATAGACGTGGACATTGGGTCTCCATGTTGAAGGAGGGGAGAGATGTGGCTGAGGATAAGGGTGCGTGGCCTTCGTTTTGTCCAAGGAAAATGAGGATGTTTATATTTTATTTTAGTTTATTCTTTTACAATTTAAGTGTCTTGCATTACTAAAAATTTCATTCATGTCCGAGCTGCTGCTGACAGAAATAAGGTTATGGGCGTAACGAGCGAGGTGTCACGATCCCAAAAATATAATAATATCGGTAGGTCGACTCATATTGTGAAATACCAAAATGTTCATTATAGGGTGCAGATTTCTTCAAATAAAAAGTTGCTTATTTATTTAATTAAAAATTACAGTAAAATTCTAAAAATTAAATTATCACTACGTCTCAAAGGAACCTTGTCTAAATTCAAACCCGATATTCAAATATATTGGAAACCCTTTTATAACGTAAATAAAGCGTTGCAAATTATAAAGGAATTCCACAGTGACTTTTCTGAAATTTGATTTGGACATAAATCAAAATCTACACGACGAAATCCCGATTTTTCTCTTTCACTAGAAAGATATACTTCACCAGCTCCACACGTTTCTTGTTTCTCAGAAATCCGATTTAAGACGAACTCTGTATATTCAGTTGAAGTTCAAATCGCCAAATAGCGAACTGCCGTGCCATTTCGAGCTCGAATTCAATTATATTATAATTATACGTTCAAACTGTCGTTTAAATAATATATTCGTTATTCAAATTCAATTCCAAGCTGAATTAAACATCACAGATGATCCAGTTCACATCATATCGCCATTTCAGTAAATTTTGATTATTTCAGAATTAAATATATTATTTAATTTATTATTTTAATTAAATATTCATCATTATTTAATTCCATGACCATTAAATTCACTATACCACCATTTATATAATTAAATAAATTAATTCTAATACCTCTGCCAATGCGGGTCATTACATATCCAACCAATCTTGAACATCCGTAGCCGACTCCGTTTCGTGGAACGGCTTGCCGCCAAGACTAGTATAATCCTTGTTAAGCTTGGCGAAATCGGCCCTAGGCGTCTGCACTACTGCACCACCACCATTAGCAGCATTAGGAACTGCTCACCGAGCATCGCTAAGCATCTCTCTCATGAAGGTAGTAAACATCGTCCTCATATCAGGAACATCCCTATTGTTTGCTCCTAAACCTATACTCCTCGTATATCGGCTCATCGTTCAGTCTGTAAAGAGAAAACGATTAACCATCTCAATGTGGTGCCAGTGCAGTGCGACTACATCCTTAGATATACTAGTAGAATATATATAGCTTTTGAAAACCAAAATATCACAAATACGCACTCTCATATACGTATACAACCTCTCCCTGGTGTCTTTCCCTAGGTTAACTATGAAACCCAGAGCTCTGATACCAAGTGTGACGGCCCGCCCTGCACCAGCCAACATTTCCAATGAAAGTGCGTTGTGCCAATGCCCGACTAGCATGGGACGGTCGCCAAAGAAAGGAAAGAAGGGAATTTGAACTAAATAGGAACCTGTAGAATGTCTCATAGCGCATGGGATAAAATATAATAATAACATAACTTTGACATAAAACAGGAGCGACAGTGCATAAGCTGAAAACTAAACTATCATAGTAGCGGAAATCCAATTACAACTTATGTTCCACATCATCATTATTACAGCTTTTCAAACTGTCTCTAAAGCAAAGTAAAGGAAAAGTACACTACTAATGCCCAAAGTAGTGACCAGCAGTGACACAAAGAGAATATATATAGAGGATAATATGTGTAAGCCTCCTGCTCGTCTCCGGATAGCTACTCGTGCACAACCAGCTAATCTGTCTCTAGTCTGCCTGTTTAGGAGCACCCAGAGTAATAAGAAGAGACATAAAAACTCTGGGTCAGACAAAAGTTTGGTATGAGCGATAAGCAACAAAACAGAAAAATAACAGGTATAATCCAATCATACCTGAACCTGGACTTGCAACCAAAGAGTTAGCACAACAAGATGTGCAATACTCTAAGGTGACACTATCATATTGTGTAAAGATACGAGGGTGGGGGTGTGCATGTCATAATGATGGCAAACAATCAAGCATAGCAACCAACCTCACATCTCTCACTCAGTGCGTAAAGCATACGATATCCATTGCTTTGATCACCCAAATCCTTGCTATGATCACTCTGCCCCATGGAGTCATAGCGGCTCCACTGCACTGATCCATAGCCAGTATCCGTCTCTCAGTGTTGAGTCAAAGCTATAGACATCGGTAACACCTTTGCACACGTCCCGCAGCAAATCCCAATCATGAAGTTAACTCGTCAGTTCCCATATGGATCCTGAGTGCTAACTTCTCATTTGGACTACCTTTGCATCTTGGGTTTTGGTCTCCATCGCGGTTTGGTCTCCATCTGGTTCGTTTCGTGACCATCATATGGGTTCGGATCGTGATTACCCAACCGGGTCGGGTTAGGCGTATCCATCCAGGTCTATTCGAGTCGTGTTACATACTCTGGGTCGGGTCGAGCTCCTTCACTGGTTTGGGTCATGCTCCATTGGTTCGTGGTTAAGCTTCGGGTCTACTCCTCCTGGCGGTGCAGCTCATAAGCACTCCATGGTCCAGGTCGATTCGTGACAACCGATCCAGGTCGGGTCGTGATTCTCCAGCTCGTGGCATCGACTCGTGGATGTTGTGCGGTCTGGGTTCGAAGCAGTAGATCAGCTCGTGATGGGGTGTGCCTCACAGGCGGTTCGGGTCGAGCTTCCATCACCGGTTCGTGATACATGCTTCGCGAGTTGGGGGGGTGGGGGCGATCCGATCTGATCCTACACAATTTTCTGCAACTTTATCCAACGAGCTGTTTATGCCATTCGACGACGTTTTTGACCAATCTAACTTTTCTATGCAATCAAAAATCACTCCAAACAGTCATAGCAACATGTATAATCAACCATAAACACAAAAACAACAATATAACATGTCAGAATGGATCAAACATACCCAAAACCGTTGTTTTCCCCTTAATCCCCCTTAATCATGTTTAAGCATACAATTAGCAAAACTTATCCAAATTAGCCCAAATTTCTACCAGAGCCCTAAAATAATATTTTAGAATTTTACAAATTTTTCTAGATTTTTTTAAGCCATAATTTCGCTAATTATCACTAATCACCCCTAATTAGCCGTAATTAGTGAAAAACAATGCAAATCACTCACCTTTGCCACAAATTAAGATATAAGATCTGAAACTCTACTATTTGGGTCAAATTCCTAAGCAACACAGCAGCTCCAACTCTGATTTGGTGTTGATTTGCCTTGATTTGATGTAGTTTATCCTAATCCTTGATTTAGCTGTGATTAAAGATGATTCTAGGAGGTGGAGGCCATTGCTAGGGTTGAGAGGATGTTAGTGGCGGCTGAAAAATAACAAAGAAAAGGTTTCTCTAACCCTAATCATCCCTCATATTGCTCTAATCCCGAAATCTCCCAATGGGCCTAGCTGCTAATCACCCGGTTAAGTCCAATTAAGCTGTTTTTCACTTTCTAAACCTTAATTCAGCCATACTCCCAAACGGTAAGTCCGTTTGGCAAGTGTGACCACTCTACGGAAAGATAAACCATCATCTGAATCTAATGGAAGTGGTTTCAGGTCAAAACTCCTTATAATCAAAATTAAAGGCGAAACAAGATTCGCAAGGGGTAAAACGGTCATATAAAAATCAGCAAAAATCATGAACATGGGAAATGACCCCAATAGTCGTTCCCCAAAGTTACACGACTAAATGACCTCAGATGAGAAAGAAGTAAATATTTTATGATCCTTCAATACATAGAATGCGGGTCGTTACAGAAATCGACGAAATATTTTATACATACATATATATATATATATTATAATAATGGCCTGAATAGAATGCGCCGCGCAATGACCGTTCGTGAATTTCGACCATTGACATCAAATTGATGTAACGGAAGATCCGACCGTCGGATTCTCCTAAAACCGGGACCGTTGGGTTCATATCGAAAAGAGCTTTTTAGTGATAATAAGGGATTTGAAATCTAACGGTTGGGTTTGGAAATATGTCAAAATCAAATTTGGAAAAGGTTGCTGTAAATGCAGTTCGATGACTGTTTATGGAAATTGACTGAAAGGGCGTTGATAAAATTATTAAAAATATTAATAATTTATGTAAAATCATAATAAATGATTTGGAAAGAATTTAGATGAAAAATTCCACGTTTGTAAAGATAAAAATATATTTTTATCAAAATGAACTAGTTAATAACTAGAATAATAATCCAATTATTTTTAGAAATAAATAAATTGGATTTGAAAATGGTTTTAAAATAACCAGAATTTTTCCAATGAATAAGTTGGAATGGATTTGGAATGGATGTAATCTCCGGAATATTACGATATGGAATTACGTGACTATACCGATATTGTTGAGGAATTTGGAAGATATATATATATATATATCGTTATTCCCAATATAATGTTTGTTGGTTTTAGAATTTGATGTTAAATATAAGCCGATACTATTTTATTCAGAGCCCTATATTTAATATCAAATTGGATTTTGGGTTTGTCAGGAACTGTGTTTAAATGACATTGGTTCTTTAACCCAGTTAAAGCAGGATTAATTTCTAGAAAGTTGAACAATCAATAAGAAATGATTTTTGGGATTGAAACCAATTGGAGTTTGAATAAATCTTTAATTAGATTGTGAATGAATAAATGGTAATTGAATTTAGCAGAACACGTGATGTGATTAAACTAAATTTACTTGGTTGTTGATATTGATTGTGGTTGATTGATTGTTTGGATGGTGCTCAACCAGTTTATGAGCAGAATATACTTTTACATTTAGCATTAGGTTGGGTAAAAATATCTATGTGCTAACACCTTGTGAAACACTTCATGATTTGACTATAAGGTGTTTAGCAATGTTTAGTTCAAAATTTAATGAATGAAATTGAAATGAGATTTCTTAAGTGAAAAGAATAGTATTCCCGACTTTGAACAAGGAACGTTTTATAAAATAGAAAGGATTTTGAGGGCTAAGCCCGATGATTTCGAAATGATTTGGAAGTGTATTATGGTTTTACATTGTGGTCATTCGCGTATCCGGTTAGTTGCTATTGATAACGTATTTGTGTGGTGGTGGAGAATTTATTCACTTGCTTAACACCCTTCTTTGAGACGTACGAGCTCATAGGTTATGTGATTAATAGTGACGGATCATATGTGTGAACTGCTGATGTGAAGTGCTATATTTTGAAAGTACTTGTGATTACTATGTATGCTTCCATGCATGGGAGGTAACCCGAGAGTGACTAAAAGTATGGGTGTTATAGCCTTGAATGGCTTTGGGCGATGTATGCTTCCATGCATGGGAGGTGCATCGTCAATGTAGCCTGCTCCATCGTGGGAGGTGAACACACACACATATACATATATATATATATACACACCGAGTTGGAGGGGCGCTTACAGCCTAGTCTGAGGGCCGTGCACGAGATTTGGTTGCATACTTGTTTGTATGCATTGTTATGATTTGGAATTCATATTTCCAAATGATTTGATTTGAGATCCCAAAGTGAAATCTACTTTGATATAAAAGCTAGATATGTATTTCAAATGATTTGAAATAGAAATCGGGAAATAAAGTCCAACGGAACAATTTCTGTAAATTGAATTGGATTTGGAAAATCTAAGTGTGATGATTAATCTAAATGGGTAGACAGGGATATTGCATGTTGATTGATGCATAGTAGATCCATATCTCTGTTACTGATTATTGTTTATACATTGGCATTCATGGGGGTAAACCCGTTCCACGTTGGCAGTGTGGTCCTATGATTCGCCTTAACATTTATATAAGTTAATTTTAAATGTAGAGTTTCTCACACCAGTCCTATGACTGACCTGTAATTTGTTTTTCCCTTGCAAACTCGGGTGCCCCTATTTTCCACATGGACAGTCGAGTGGTTTGTTTTTCAGATATTTATTTATTGAGCAGGATTCTGGATTGAAGCTTAAAGCTATGTCCAAAGCATTGATAGTCTTCCGATGTGTTAGTTTATTTGTTTCCGCTGCATTGTATTACATTTATTGTAAATTAATCTTCCGCTGTATTTTTTTTTGGTGTACTCTGATATTCTATACTCTGATGTAACATCATTATGATGTTTATAAAAGTCTTCTGTTGTTTGTTCTAATGTATTGTGCGCCCAGAGTTAGCGTATCCGGGTTTTGAACGGTCTTGATCGATTTAGCGATCGATTAGGTCCGAGCATAAAAGGAAACTGCACAACCCAAACTCACTTGAAACGCTGAAACAAACCATGTGAAGAACTGCAATAGTAAGTCTTGGAATTAGAGCACTGCAAGGAGAACATGTTTAGAGAAAATGCAGCAAAACTCGAGAGCAAGTCGCTTTCTCACAGCTCCATTACCGAGGCAATCGCCGAGGAGAGAATCAAGTTAAGTGCAGCTCAAAGCTCAAAGCCAAATACAAATAGCTGAAACTCAAACTACATATCAGCAAGACATGGGAAAAGATGAACCAGATTTCACAAACCAAGAACACCAAACCAAAGTTGAACATTATGAAATAAAGATAACCAAGCCACAAAGGAATGGATTGACAAGTTAACAACATATCATAACGTACTAGCAAGGAATCAATACACAGGAAGGAGACCTACCACCCACAAGCCAACAGAACCAAGATGATCTAGCTGGTTGCGGAGTAGGAGCTCCACCAAGGAGCTGCCCAGATCTACCACCTCAAATTACCACTCAACCCAAAGAAAGCATAACCCAAATCGTATGCAGAACGCAAAAAACCATCCACAATCGGCAGAAGCAAACAAAAGAAAGATGAAACACACAAACAACTAAACCCCAAAAAACCATAGAGTCAAATATTACCAACCGCCCAATAGTTGTTTCCAGTCACAAAGAGCAGTGGTTAACAGCATCGACCGAGCAGCGTTATGAAGAAAAATCATTCTTCGAGTTAGATCTAGCCATCAAAGGATATCAAGACCGAAGAACGAGAATTTGAGAATATCGCGATGTATATCTGAGAATGATAAATCAGGGTTTAGTGTTGAGCTAATGTTAGGTCACAGGCATGTCGAGAACTAGTTACGAAGGAAAAAAAAGTGGATAAAATAAGTGGGGCGAGATGTAAGGATGAGGGGATTAGAAGAGAAAGGAGGCAGCGTGAAGAGAGGCACTAATCGCCATTTCCATGACCTAACGAAGCTTTCTCCAAAAAAAAGCAATAAATTTGAATTGACCTTAGTTGAATGTTAAACCAACCTCATATAACTAAGAGAACAAATACTCTCTTTCAAAGTGCTTTGCCTACAATACTTCTGCTCGACTCAAATATAGTCATTTGATAGATGTCATGCCATGATTCATCTAGAATCAAGAGAAGCATCCATTTTGAAGATCAACGATATTCTTAAGTTAAAAGAACTATGTAAATCAGTCACATGAGTATTTTCTTTTTGAGTTTGGATATACTAACCTATATAAAACTATCGAACAAGTCGTTTCATACTTATCAAATAACTATCAGCAAGGAACCTGGGTGTCTCTACTAATCTTGAATAATATACCAACATTTAGAGAGCGTTACATATTCTATTTTCAATGAATCCATTAATATATGGTCTCAACGCATCTTGACTAGAACATTTAAAAAAAATCATTGTGATAAATTACTCATGATCATAATACTTTGTAACTACTATCACAAAACGTTCCACCTATGGATTTTCTATACAATACGTTTTTAATTAGATTAATTAACATATTACACTATGAAATTATATAGTAAAAAAATGTTTTATTTTGAACAAGATTATTATCCAATTAGGTATATGTATCAAACACAATTAAGTATATAGAATATATGAGGTTTGCCGTTCGGCCTAAATTTAAGACCGCTAGACCAAATTATGTTGCTACTATTTTACCGTTTTCCTAATTCTTGTTTTAGTCAATAATTTTAACCTTACAAATTTTCTTAACTCAACTATAAGCTAAATTTAACGACCAAAATGAATGACTACAAGAAAGGTAGATTATTATACTTGAAGTCATCTAGTAGTGTTGAAAAAGAATACTCAACTTGAAAAAAATCTTGAAGATGATGGAATTCTAAAGAAAAGGAAGTGTTCACAAGCATAGGATGGTTACAAACGATGAGATATATTTTTATTGGAAGTTAGACTAAGTCGAAACTACTTTATCCATTATAAACCCATTGGGATCATGACATTATATCATTTTCTCTACCAAATTTGGAGTTGATAATCTAATCTGGAGAAGATAACTTTTAATTTTGCCCAATCACATTACTCTATTAGGACATACAAAGTTAAAACCCCATCCTCTAATATTAATATTTCTAACCACAATTATTCAACTTCTTTCCCCTAAAAATTGGAGTTGATAATTGGATTTTAGAATAAATAGTACGGAGTTAAGTGCATGGTAGAGGATTCGATCTTTTCTCCATCAGGAAATCGCCATAGGTTTTGATTGCAATTCAGGATAGTCAGTCGAAATACTAAGTTCAAATTATTATTTGAATTTTTTTATCTACTTTATTTGTTGATATATGTTTGCTTATTGGAACACAACCTTTTGTACTTGTATTAAATGAACTAATAGTAAAAACAAAAATTAAGTAGGTGTACACATAACTTATTGGTGACCTACTATAAAATTGTGGTGTTATTTCTACTTCTTATTATTATATTTTTGTTTATTTCCATGAAAGTATGTCTACTTGTTATTCTAGTTATTTTGATCAAGTCTATATTATTTTTTAACCGATAAAAATAACTTTGGTTTACATTAAAAACTAATGATCTTGTAAGCCGACCTTGGGTGTTTTGTGCGAAGATATTTTAAACAAGCTATTAAAATCTTATAAAGTTGTTTATAACTCTAGTGCAGTTGACAAGGGCTCATAGCTTCTTAGTGAGGGAGATGGTCTGATCCTTGACAACGATAATGTAGAGGGTATTTATTTGTGGAGGCATGCCATAGTCCTCTAAACGAGATAAAACTCTGAGATCAAAAAGTGCCTAGCCTGGTTTGAATTGGAGGTGCCGGCTAAAGCGAGCCAACCTACATCTTTGACCTACCGAAGTATGAATCTTTTTTAATTTACAAAGTCTGAATTTACCGCTAAAAATGAGTACTTAATCTTACTTTCATAAGATGTTATTGTGTTTTATAGAAACTAAATAAATGAGCGTACACAATTCAAGTTTGGGAAAGCATGATTTATGATTTGACCAGCCCTACAATGATGAGATTTTTCTTATCGGACATTAATATGTTTAATCAATATGTATAATTGGTAAATTGTAATCTTGATTGCACATTTTTTATCCTTTACTTAAGATTCAAATAAATATGTGTGTTGCAGGGGTGAGTTGGTGTGGATGCTAGTACAAAAGTTATTTTTAATGTTGATCAAGTTTTCACAGGGATAGGAATGATAATGTGGTGAGTCTTGAGCCCAAACCTTGTAGACTCGCCCATGTCTTGGCCTATCCAGATTCATTATATTAGGTTATCTGAAAAGCTAGACTCGTGACCCGTTAAAGAGAGCTTCACGTTTAGGGTTGGGTCAGCGTACCCACTCTAATCTGGTCCTTTGAGATCTCAACAAACCACTTTATTATCATACCGATGATTTGATAATCTGTTTAAATAGTAAGAAATGATTATTATGACATAAATGTTATAATACTCCAATCAACATGCCATGAATTTGTATAGTATTAAGTTTCATCATTGATGCTTATATGATAATAGATGTATTTTTTAAGTATTTATTTACACTTCATCGATTAGTGATAAAAATATATTAATTAACGACAAAAACTATGAATAAATAAATACATGTACATTATACACAATTTTAATCAACACGGTCTTATCGGATCTTGGGATGGAATGAGTTTACCGAGCCTCCTATGGCTTAGAATTAAAGATAAAATCTTAAATCTGCGTGAGTCTAAAGAACGAATTTGGAGCATAGTCAGAAAAGTAAGACTGAACAAAAATCAGCGCCATTGTCGTTGCTCCACATTGGTTACTATTACAAAAATGGACATATTGGACACTATTTTTATGTGGTTCTAGATCAAAAAAGCATTGCCTTAAGCCGTTTTTTCAAATACGCAACACCAGAGGGGTGTGGCAACCACGACCGTTGCCGTAGCTCTCTAAGGCAACGCTTTTGCCCATCTATTGCCACGAAAAGAAAGTATTGCGTTATAACCGTATTGCAATAGTACTTACAAGTAATGTAACAATATACAGTGTTATCTTAAGCATAAGTCAGAATCTGGCTTTCAGGTCACGATAGTAGGGCCCACATGAACTTTTCACGTCAGCTGCCAACGTGTCACACGCCACATCGGCTCTCAACGTCAGCTGCTCATGTGTCACATGCCACGTCAGCTATCCACGTGGCACCATGTCAGTTGTGGGTCTTACGTGTCGTACCATAGTGGAATTAATAATATTGTACTTAATGAAACATCACAGCACTATGTAATGCAACACCATTATCTTGTAATGCAACATCAAAAAAAATCATATGCAATAGTAAAGAAGGCAAATGCTATATTGGAAGAAGGCAAATACAACCCTGTAATTACAAATTCTGCAGTACATACAATCCAAAACATAGTACCACATTCAAACGTACCAAAATATTCATACAATAAATCCACCCAGAACTTTCATCACCACGTTCATACCATCCAATTCTATATACCAAACCACAAGTGTCATCACCAGCACATACCACAAGTGCCATCACTAACACATACGATCAAGTACATAATTTAAAAGTACAATTCGAATATATCACAAGTGCTAACATAAACCATCCAAAAACTTGTGAAGACCCGTAACTTCCCCGTAAAGGAAAGCGACGGATAGTTCGAGAACAAGCCACAACAGAACACAAACAGAAGAACATTTCATTGTATGTTACAACAATGCATCAGATTACAAGAATATACAGAGTATAAATGAATATTACACAGAAATATCAGAGGTTTAAATTACATTTAAATATATAGCAGCGGAAAATAATACAATACACAACTAGAAGAAGATATACGGATACAAAGCTTTCCGGATATCGTTCCAGCTGTAAACAGGATCCTGTGAATATAAATCTGCAAAAACCGAAACTACTAGCTGCCCGTGTCAAAATAAGGGCACCCAGAGTTTAGGTTAAAACAATAAACTCCAGGTCAGTCATGTGACTGGTGTGAGAACTAAAACAGTTATTAATCTTTATTTTTAAAGTTAGGTAAATCAAGGGACCACGCCGTATAACACGGAACGGGTTTCCTCCCAAGAATACCAGTGCATAAAACAAACAGCGCAATGCTAAATAAAGAAAAATGAAGCTGTTATAAGACCCAGGTCCTATCACACAATGCAATCGCAAGCCGGGGGATAGGGTTTTCCCTTATAACAGTTAAAGAATGCTTGATACGTTTAAAACAAATCATTTGATACTATTATAAGTGCATAGAGTATAAAACAACTTCAAATCATAAGTATCAATCATAGGCGACATGAGCGTCCCATGCCACTATGTCGCCATATATAGGTTTACAAATAAAACCGCAAATGTCACGTATTTGGAAATTGGGTTTCCATCTATGAACCGAGGCTAGGGGCAAGATCCTCAACCGATTCGAGACGCTCTAGCCCGTGTCTCAGGAACAGCCGCAACTGCCCCATGGAGCGACAGGGCCGGTCCACCGATGTGGATTATTATGCCTGAACACTACGTCTCCCCACCCTATGGGGTGTAAGTCTGGTCCGTCAGCCGACCAGAATGCATCGGCCGAAACCGATATAACCGAGGCGCCTCGCAACAGCAACAACCACATAAGTCAAACTCGTCAGGGCGTATAAAACCACTGACGCCACTTCTAGCTAGAAAGAAACGCAAGTCCTCCCTGAGGTCCGTCTCCCGTTTTTGGTTCATACCTGGTGTGAAACACGCGAGGTAAACGTTACACAAAGCTACGCCACAAAGGCCGTGCTTTGATCATCACCACAAGACTTTGCTTTTCAACAGAAGCCTTGATCATTTGCATCTTAGCATGCCACACAGGCAGGCCATCCTATGCAACCGATATCAGTCACACAGAATGAAATCCGATGTCAGACACACAGTCCATTTACAAGTCCGTTCTAGGTCTGAACGAAACCGGAGGCACCTAGTACCCCGCATATCCATCGATCTCCAAGTACGTCTGGACGATCACTAACTGTTTCCATCTTCTTGGGTGTACAGCCCAATCAAGATCATCAGTTATCACCCAAACGACGTGAAGACCTCCGGTCTTCGACCATCGTCTTCATCTTCGACTTATCGTCGTATCAGTTATTCAGAATGGGATAAACCCGGTCTTTCCGAATAACTCGCGTATATATTATAAAAGTGTTACACAAACACAACATACGCCTCATTCCAACTCATTAGTCATTAACCGTAAATTAATCAAGAGAATAATTCCCCAAATATTAACCCCGAAGGCCGAAACCAACATCAGATCAATATCCAGAAAACCATTCTACTTAGCTAACCGACAGTTAGTTTCTAAATTTCACGTTCAAATCTAATTAAAGATTTAACTATCGCCTGGAGCAAAACTGGTGATACTCCATTCTCGATCTTTTCAATCTAATTAAAGATTCATTAAAACTCCACTTAGTTTTAATCTGTGACTGGGTTAAAGAATCTGTGTCATTTAAAACACGGTTCGCGATAAACCCAAAGTCACATCCCATTAATTATCGGGTTAAAGAACAAGTGTTATTTAAAACACTGTTCACGATAAACCCAAAAATCAATATCCATTCAATTCCAATTAAATATTATTTAATTGGTACACTTCATTAAATCTAAATAAAAAGATTTAATCTTTTCTCAACTGGGTTCAAGAACAGTGTTAGTGAAGACACCATTCACGACAAACCCAAATCACATTCATTAATTATCGGGTTAAAGAACAAGTGTTATTTAAAACACTGTTCACGATAAACCCAAAAATCAATATCAATTCAATTCCAATTAAATATTATTTAATTGGTACACTTCATTAAATCTAAATAAAAAGATTTAATCTTTTCTCAACTGGGTTCAAGAACAGTGTTAGTGAAGACACCATTCACGACAAACCCAAGTCACATTTGATATTCAATATAAGGCTCTGAATAGAAAATATATCGGCTTATATTCAATATCAAATTCTACGATTAACAAATGTCGTATTGGAAATAACGATATATATATATATCTTTCAAATTTCCGTAACAACATCCGTATAATCACAAATTCCAACATCGAAATATTCCGAAGACAATTTCGATTCAAATCCACTCCAATGCAATCATTGGAAATTTTGGTTATTTTCAAAACCCTTTTTAAATTCAATTTATTTATTTAAAAATAAATAGAATTATAATTCTAGTTCAAAACTAGTTCAATTCGATAAAAATCTGTTTTTATCTTTTCAAATATGGAGTTTTTCATCCCAATCTTTTCTAAATCATTTCTTATGATTTTACACAAATTATTACTATTTTTAATAATTTTATCAAGGCCCGTACAGTCGATTTCCAACAATGGCCATCGAACTGCACTTACAGCGACCTTTTTCGAATTTGATTTGGACGTATCTCCAAATCCAACCGTTAGATTTCAAATTTCTAATATTCGTTAGAAAGCTCTTTTCGATACGAACCCAACGGTTCCGGTTTTAGGAGAATCCGACGGTCGGATCTCCCGCAATGTCCGTTTGAAATAAATGGTCGAAATTCACGAACTGCCGCGGCGCGGCGCGTTCTATTCAGGCCATTATATTATATATATAATATATATAATATATATTTCGTCGATTCCTATTTAAAACGAATTATATAAATAGTTTTAAATTCGTTTCAAATTCTATTTCAACTTCTATTTCAATTCAAAGCAAAATTGAATTCTTCTTTATAAATTCGTTTCAAAATTCATTTCTATTCAATTCGAATTTCAATTCAATTTGAATTCATATTCAATTCATTTCATTTCGAAATCGTTTTCAATTCATTTTGAATTCGTTTTCAATTCAATTCATTTCGAAATCGTTTTACAATCGATATAAATATCGTTCACGTCGAAATGGCGTCAATCTAACCAACACGGCTTCATAAATTTCTATTTCAAATATTCTATTTCAAATATTTCCTATTATCAAAATATTTGTTATTATCAAAATATTATTTATTTTCACGATTGGAATGAGGCCCAATCAATCACCATATAAAATTAATTATATGGATTTTCATACAACACATGTATATAATAACATTGAAAATAATCAACCATCAACCAAAGTGCACGACACTGTATAAGCATCAAATATAGATATTCAACGCTCATAACAGCCTGTCAATCAATCGATCGACATATTTAATCAATCAGGATGAGTGAAATTCATATTTCATCCCAACACCCGTGTGGGGTTTCAAACAATCAAACACAGATTTTAGTTGTGCAGTTGGGCGATGTGTAAAATTTATCGACCCAATCAATATCATTCAAATAAGTGTACATAAACAAACCATCTGGTTTGTAAATGAATATTTATTTATTCACTTCACGTTAAAAATTATATTTTTAACGATAAAACATTTTATTTCAACATATGAATTTCTCTTCAATTCATTTATTCTATAAAATGATATTTTTATTTTTCTAACATATTTTAGAAAATTTCGGCGGCATAACGGCACGATACTAGAAACGGGACGAGGCCTAGCCTTATCCCCGGTCTAGTGAAGGCCCACGCCATTCACACATCAATCAAATCACTTTCGTTATGCAAACCACAAAATTTGGAGTAAGGATCTAACCTAGCCTTACTCCTTCGCCTTATAACGGCGCACGTCTAATCCTAACCAATTTATCGATTCGATTTTTCATACCACAAACCACATTCAAACCAATATCGGAATCAATCACCAAACAGCCAAACAAACAAGTCCATGGTCTGTGGACGATTGTGTCGGGTGCTACTAAGCACCGTCTGCATCCTAGTATATATATATAACTAGAAAAGAAATAGAAAGGTGAGAAATTCTCACTTATTGCTATCCTAGCTCCACGGCACTTCATTGATAGAAATCTTCATCGCTATCGCATCTTCGTCATCTTCGTTGCCCGTAGCCACTACATATGTAAAAATCGAATTTTTACTTCGTTATTCAATTTATAAAAACCGAATTTTTATTTCAAAGTCCAATATATAAAAATCGAATTTTTATTTCAAAGTTCAATATATATAAAAAACGAATTTTTATTTCAAAGTCCAATATATAAAAATCGAATTTTTATTTCAAAGTTCAATATATATAAAAATCGAATTTTTATTTCAAAGTCCAATATATAAAAATCGAATTTTTATTTCAAAGTTCAATATATATAAAAATCGAATTTTTATTTCAAAGTTCAATATATAAAAATTCTATTTTTATTTCGCTACTTCATCATAAAAACATTATACTTTTATATCGACCTTTTCATAACAAAGATCATATTATTACTTCGCCACTTCCTATATAAAAAAAACCACATTTTTATAATCATAAAAATCTAATCTTTTTCTTTTTAAAAAAACAAATCTTTTTCTTTTAAAAAAATCAAATCTTTTTCTTTTTTTTTTAAGTTTTAACAAAATATAAAAATCAGTTTTAACAAAATATAAAAATCAGTTTTAACAAAATATAAAAATCAGTTTTAACAAAATATAAAAATCAGTTTTAACAAAATATAAAAATCAGTTTTAACAAAATATAAAAATCAGTTTTAACAAAATATAAAAATCAGTTTTAACAAAATATAAAAATCAGTTTTAACAAAATATAAAAATCAGTTTTAACAAAATATAAAAATCAGTTTTAACAAAATATAAAAATCAGTTTTAACAAAATATAAAAATCAGTTTTAACAAAATATAAAAATCAGTTTTCTAATATGTTTAAAATCAGTTTTCTAAAATGTTTAAAAATCAGTTTTCTAAAATGTTTAAAAATCAGTTTTCTAAAATGTTTAAAAATCAGTTTTCTAAAATGTTTAAAAATCAGTTTTCTAAAATGTTTAAAATCAGTTTTCTAAAATGTTTAAAAATCAGTTTTCTAAAATGTTTAAAAATCAGTTTTCTAAAATGTTTAAAAATCAGTTTTCTAAAATGTTTAAAAATCAGTTTTCTAAAATGTTTAAAAATCAGTTTTCTAATTATGTTTTAAAATAAAAATAAAAGTAAAATAAATAAATTAAAAACTTACGGGGGGGCTGACGCGAGGGGCCTGGTCGGAAGAGCTCGCCTGGTCGGAGGAGCTCGCGTCGGGCGGTTCTAGGGTTAGGGCGAGGGTTCGGCGGTTTCCTGGGGGCTTCGACGAGGAGGGACGAGGGGCGGATGCGAGGGAGAGGGGAAGAAGAGGAAGAGGCGGCGGCTGGTGGGGCTCCGCCTGGAGGCGCGGCTCTCAGGGACGACGAGCCCGTCGTTCTTCCCCCTTTTCTTTTTTTTTTTTTTTTTTTTTGTTTTGATTTCATCTGTTCGAATGAAACAGCGGGGGGGCCAGAGCGGTTTTAAGGGGAGAAAAATATTTTTTTTTTTTTATATTTAATTATTATATTTGGCTAAAAGGTTGACTTTTACATATGACCTCGAAACGAGGCCCACCGCCTGTCGCCCATAGCGTTTCACCCCCATTCCGAACACAATGGGATATGTATCGCACGCTGATTCGATTGTTAAAATCAGTTTCCTTTTGAATTTACAATTAAATCAATATATTGAATTTTAAACGTACATTTCAAATTACCGGGGTCACATACGAACTTTAAAAATTCCAGAAAAATATTTTCTAGCTTCGTATTGACGATACGGTCCTAACAAAACTAGTTTCGTCGAATTCTGAGACCGTTAGAAAAATGGTCAATTTCCAGTCGATTAAAACAACTGAAATGGTCAAACGCGTTTTCCTTTGCCACGCTCACATATTGATTCGAAAAATTATGAAATTTGAAACCTAGCAATAACTTTACATCCCGGATCCAACAAAAGTGGTTTCGTCGAAATCCGAGATCGTTTGCAAAATGTCCATTTTTAAGGGCCTGAATTCCATAGCGACTATTCAGAATTTTCAACTGGACATATCTTTTGATTCTCACTATGAAATCTTGATTTGTCGGATTCGTTGGAAAGATATTCTCTATTCGATTCCATTATTTTTGGTTTCACTAAAATCCGGATTGTTTTGCACCCGGTACATTCAAATGAAGTTTGAAATCGAATTATCGAACTACCGCGCCATTTTCAATTCTATTTATAATTATATATAAATATTTATATTCTAACGACGACGCGTATAATATATACGTTCGAATTATATTCAAAATAAATTTCTCGTTGATTTTATTTAAAATAATCTATTTTAAATATTCAAAATTCGCTAAAATTGCCAAAATAAAAATTTTAAACTGGCCCAGATTTTCCGGGTTGTTACAATCTCCCCCACTTAAAACTTTTCGTCCCCGAAAAGGAACAAAGTCGAAAGTGGTTTGATAATTCAACTCTACGCTCGTCCTGGCTTCCATTCTCTAACTCTTTAGTTTCTGAGAATTTTCAAAATTTCAAAAATTTGGCTAACACCCTAAATTTTCGAAAAATTTCGCCATAACCTCCCCTGCACCGGGAGCATCGGGGAATTTCAAATAGCTTCCCCGGTCCTTCAGATCTCAAAAAGAAAAAGAAAAAGCCAAGCGGCTAGCCAATAGGCTCACAAAATCATCATCACCCAAACAAAACAGGAAATTATGTAGTAAACATGTACCTATTTGTCGGGCAAACAAATTTTATTCTCTGCTCTAGCCTCCTTGCTATGACCTGTTCAAAGATATATATGTATATGCAAGCAACTGCGACCAATTTTCAATATAAATCAATATATGATTCAATCAGGCTAATTGGTTAAAAATTATCAAACAATTTATCAAACAACACAAACATCAATCAATTAGTGAATTTAACGTTTCAAATTCATAATTTGATATATATACAAAAATCATGTTTTTGATGCCAAATCACAACGATGAATTCTAGCTATATATAAGTTTTGGGTTCTCACACCAGCCTAATGGAAATATATAGAGAATCACACCTTCGAGACACGAACATAAATACTGATGATGTCATGACAATCATCAGTACCATCTTCGGGCGACTAGAGTGTGATGCTATATCTATCCAATGTATTAAAATTTCGAATACACGCGGATCAGACGTATACGCAAAATCTATATATACTGGATTGTCCACATCAATATAAATGGATAATCAAATACGAATAAGTGATTTAAATTTTCAAAACAAAAATTTGTTTTCATTTTCAAAAATATACTCTTCACACTCGTTCTAGGATACTACTGATCCCATCTCTAACGAGCCATTCTCATTGGATATTTCTAATCCAATATCTGATGAATTCTTTCGTATGTTTCTAATGTGTCTTGTTCTCTAGCTTTGTAAACCAAAGCTCTGATACCAAATGTGAAGACCCGTAACTTCCCCGTAAAGGAAAGCGACGGATAGTTCGAGAACAAGCCACAACAGAACACAAACAGAAGAACATTTCATTGTATGTTACAACAATGCATCAGATTACAAGAATATACAGAGTATAAATGAATATTACACAGAAATATCAGAGGTTTAAATTACATTTAAATATATAGCAGCGGAAAATAATACAATACACAACTAGAAGAAGATATACGGATACAAAGCTTTCCGGATATCGTTCCAGCTGTAAACAGGATCCTGTGAATATAAATCTGCAAAAACCGAAACTACTAGCTGCCCGTGTCAAAATAAGGGCACCCAGAGTTTAGGTTAAAACAATAAACTCCAGGTCAGTCATGTGACTGGTGTGAGAACTAAAACAGTTATTAATCTTTATTTTTAAAGTTAGGTAAATCAAGGGACCACGCCGTATAACACGGAACGGGTTTCCTCCCAAGAATACCAGTGCATAAAACAAACAGCGCAATGCTAAATAAAGAAAAATGAAGCTGTTATAAGACCCAGGTCCTATCACACAATGCAATCGCAAGCCGGGGGATAGGGTTTTCCCTTATAACAGTTAAAGAATGCTTGATACGTTTAAAACAAATCATTTGATACTATTATAAGTGCATAGAGTATAAAACAACTTCAAATCATAAGTATCAATCATAGGCGACATGAGCGTCCCATGCCACTATGTCGCCATATATAGGTTTACAAATAAAACCGCAAATGTCACGTATTTGGAAATTGGGTTTCCATCTATGAACCGAGGCTAGGGGCAAGATCCTCAACCGATTCGAGACGCTCTAGCCCGTGTCTCAGGAACAGCCGCAACTGCCCCATGGAGCGACAGGGCCGGTCCACCGATGTGGATTATTATGCCTGAACACTACGTCTCCCCACCCTATGGGGTGTAAGTCTGGTCCGTCAGCCGACCAGAATGCATCGGCCGAAACCGATATAACCGAGGCGCCTCGCAACAGCAACAACCACATAAGTCAAACTCGTCAGGGCGTATAAAACCACTGACGCCACTTCTAGCTAGAAAGAAACGCAAGTCCTCCCTGAGGTCCGTCTCCCGTTTTTGGTTCATACCTGGTGTGAAACACGCGAGGTAAACGTTACACAAAGCTACGCCACAAAGGCCGTGCTTTGATCATCACCACAAGACTTTGCTTTTCAACAGAAGCCTTGATCATTTGCATCTTAGCATGCCACACAGGCAGGCCATCCTATGCAACCGATATCAGTCACACAGAATGAAATCCGATGTCAGACACACAGTCCATTTACAAGTCCGTTCTAGGTCTGAACGAAACCGGAGGCACCTAGTACCCCGCATATCCATCGATCTCCAAGTACGTCTGGACGATCACTAACTGTTTCCATCTTCTTGGGTGTACAGCCCAATCAAGATCATCAGTTATCACCCAAACGACGTGAAGACCTCCGGTCTTCGACCATCGTCTTCATCTTCGACTTATCGTCGTATCAGTTATTCAGAATGGGATAAACCCGGTCTTTCCGAATAACTCGCGTATATATTATAAAAGTGTTACACAAACACAACATACGCCTCATTCCAACTCATTAGTCATTAACCGTAAATTAATCAAGAGAATAATTCCCCAAATATTAACCCCGAAGGCCGAAACCAACATCAGATCAATATCCAGAAAACCATTCTACTTAGCTAACCGACAGTTAGTTTCTAAATTTCACGTTCAAATCTAATTAAAGATTTAACTATCGCCTGGAGCAAAACTGGTGATACTCCATTCTCGATCTTTTCAATCTAATTAAAGATTCATTAAAACTCCACTTAGTTTTAATCTGTGACTGGGTTAAAGAATCTGTGTCATTTAAAACACGGTTCGCGATAAACCCAAAGTCACATCCCATTAATTATCGGGTTAAAGAACAAGTGTTATTTAAAACACTGTTCACGATAAACCCAAAAATCAATATCCATTCAATTCCAATTAAATATTATTTAATTGGTACACTTCATTAAATCTAAATAAAAAGATTTAATCTTTTCTCAACTGGGTTCAAGAACAGTGTTAGTGAAGACACCATTCACGACAAACCCAAATCACATTCATTAATTATCGGGTTAAAGAACAAGTGTTATTTAAAACACTGTTCACGATAAACCCAAAAATCAATATCAATTCAATTCCAATTAAATATTATTTAATTGGTACACTTCATTAAATCTAAATAAAAAGATTTAATCTTTTCTCAACTGGGTTCAAGAACAGTGTTAGTGAAGACACCATTCACGACAAACCCAAGTCACATTTGATATTCAATATAAGGCTCTGAATAGAAAATATATCGGCTTATATTCAATATCAAATTCTACGATTAACAAATGTCGTATTGGAAATAACGATATATATATATATCTTTCAAATTTCCGTAACAACATCCGTATAATCACAAATTCCAACATCGAAATATTCCGAAGACAATTTCGATTCAAATCCACTCCAATGCAATCATTGGAAATTTTGGTTATTTTCAAAACCCTTTTTAAATTCAATTTATTTATTTAAAAATAAATAGAATTATAATTCTAGTTCAAAACTAGTTCAATTCGATAAAAATCTGTTTTTATCTTTTCAAATATGGAGTTTTTCATCCCAATCTTTTCTAAATCATTTCTTATGATTTTACACAAATTATTACTATTTTTAATAATTTTATCAAGGCCCGTACAGTCGATTTCCAACAATGGCCATCGAACTGCACTTACAGCGACCTTTTTCGAATTTGATTTGGACGTATCTCCAAATCCAACCGTTAGATTTCAAATTTCTAATATTCGTTAGAAAGCTCTTTTCGATACGAACCCAACGGTTCCGGTTTTAGGAGAATCCGACGGTCGGATCTCCCGCAATGTCCGTTTGAAATAAATGGTCGAAATTCACGAACTGCCGCGGCGCGGCGCGTTCTATTCAGGCCATTATATTATATATATAATATATATAATATATATTTCGTCGATTCCTATTTAAAACGAATTATATAAATAGTTTTAAATTCGTTTCAAATTCTATTTCAACTTCTATTTCAATTCAAAGCAAAATTGAATTCTTCTTTATAAATTCGTTTCAAAATTCATTTCTATTCAATTCGAATTTCAATTCAATTTGAATTCATATTCAATTCATTTCATTTCGAAATCGTTTTCAATTCATTTTGAATTCGTTTTCAATTCAATTCATTTCGAAATCGTTTTACAATCGATATAAATATCGTTCACGTCGAAATGGCGTCAATCTAACCAACACGGCTTCATAAATTTCTATTTCAAATATTCTATTTCAAATATTTCCTATTATCAAAATATTTGTTATTATCAAAATATTATTTATTTTCACGATTGGAATGAGGCCCAATCAATCACCATATAAAATTAATTATATGGATTTTCATACAACACATGTATATAATAACATTGAAAATAATCAACCATCAACCAAAGTGCACGACACTGTATAAGCATCAAATATAGATATTCAACGCTCATAACAGCCTGTCAATCAATCGATCGACATATTTAATCAATCAGGATGAGTGAAATTCATATTTCATCCCAACACCCGTGTGGGGTTTCAAACAATCAAACACAGATTTTAGTTGTGCAGTTGGGCGATGTGTAAAATTTATCGACCCAATCAATATCATTCAAATAAGTGTACATAAACAAACCATCTGGTTTGTAAATGAATATTTATTTATTCACTTCACGTTAAAAATTATATTTTTAACGATAAAACATTTTATTTCAACATATGAATTTCTCTTCAATTCATTTATTCTATAAAATGATATTTTTATTTTTCTAACATATTTTAGAAAATTTCGGCGGCATAACGGCACGATACTAGAAACGGGACGAGGCCTAGCCTTATCCCCGGTCTAGTGAAGGCCCACGCCATTCACACATCAATCAAATCACTTTCGTTATGCAAACCACAAAATTTGGAGTAAGGATCTAACCTAGCCTTACTCCTTCGCCTTATAACGGCGCACGTCTAATCCTAACCAATTTATCGATTCGATTTTTCATACCACAAACCACATTCAAACCAATATCGGAATCAATCACCAAACAGCCAAACAAACAAGTCCATGGTCTGTGGACGATTGTGTCGGGTGCTACTAAGCACCGTCTGCATCCTAGTATATATATATAACTAGAAAAGAAATAGAAAGGTGAGAAATTCTCACTTATTGCTATCCTAGCTCCACGGCACTTCATTGATAGAAATCTTCATCGCTATCGCATCTTCGTCATCTTCGTTGCCCGTAGCCACTACATATGTAAAAATCGAATTTTTACTTCGTTATTCAATTTATAAAAACCGAATTTTTATTTCAAAGTCCAATATATAAAAATCGAATTTTTATTTCAAAGTTCAATATATATAAAAAACGAATTTTTATTTCAAAGTCCAATATATAAAAATCGAATTTTTATTTCAAAGTTCAATATATATAAAAATCGAATTTTTATTTCAAAGTCCAATATATAAAAATCGAATTTTTATTTCAAAGTTCAATATATATAAAAATCGAATTTTTATTTCAAAGTTCAATATATAAAAATTCTATTTTTATTTCGCTACTTCATCATAAAAACATTATACTTTTATATCGACCTTTTCATAACAAAGATCATATTATTACTTCGCCACTTCCTATATAAAAAAAACCACATTTTTATAATCATAAAAATCTAATCTTTTTCTTTTTAAAAAAACAAATCTTTTTCTTTTAAAAAAATCAAATCTTTTTCTTTTTTTTTTAAGTTTTAACAAAATATAAAAATCAGTTTTAACAAAATATAAAAATCAGTTTTAACAAAATATAAAAATCAGTTTTAACAAAATATAAAAATCAGTTTTAACAAAATATAAAAATCAGTTTTAACAAAATATAAAAATCAGTTTTAACAAAATATAAAAATCAGTTTTAACAAAATATAAAAATCAGTTTTAACAAAATATAAAAATCAGTTTTAACAAAATATAAAAATCAGTTTTAACAAAATATAAAAATCAGTTTTAACAAAATATAAAAATCAGTTTTAACAAAATATAAAAATCAGTTTTCTAATATGTTTAAAATCAGTTTTCTAAAATGTTTAAAAATCAGTTTTCTAAAATGTTTAAAAATCAGTTTTCTAAAATGTTTAAAAATCAGTTTTCTAAAATGTTTAAAAATCAGTTTTCTAAAATGTTTAAAATCAGTTTTCTAAAATGTTTAAAAATCAGTTTTCTAAAATGTTTAAAAATCAGTTTTCTAAAATGTTTAAAAATCAGTTTTCTAAAATGTTTAAAAATCAGTTTTCTAAAATGTTTAAAAATCAGTTTTCTAATTATGTTTTAAAATAAAAATAAAAGTAAAATAAATAAATTAAAAACTTACGGGGGGGCTGACGCGAGGGGCCTGGTCGGAAGAGCTCGCCTGGTCGGAGGAGCTCGCGTCGGGCGGTTCTAGGGTTAGGGCGAGGGTTCGGCGGTTTCCTGGGGGCTTCGACGAGGAGGGACGAGGGGCGGATGCGAGGGAGAGGGGAAGAAGAGGAAGAGGCGGCGGCTGGTGGGGCTCCGCCTGGAGGCGCGGCTCTCAGGGACGACGAGCCCGTCGTTCTTCCCCCTTTTCTTTTTTTTTTTTTTTTTTTTTGTTTTGATTTCATCTGTTCGAATGAAACAGCGGGGGGGCCAGAGCGGTTTTAAGGGGAGAAAAATATTTTTTTTTTTTTTTTTATATTTAATTATTATATTTGGCTAAAAGGTTGACTTTTACATATGACCTCGAAACGAGGCCCACCGCCTGTCGCCCATAGCGTTTCACCCCCATTCCGAACACAATGGGATATGTATCGCACGCTGATTCGATTGTTAAAATCAGTTTCCTTTTGAATTTACAATTAAATCAATATATTGAATTTTAAACGTACATTTCAAATTACCGGGGTCACATACGAACTTTAAAAATTCCAGAAAAATATTTTCTAGCTTCGTATTGACGATACGGTCCTAACAAAACTAGTTTCGTCGAATTCTGAGACCGTTAGAAAAATGGTCAATTTCCAGTCGATTAAAACAACTGAAATGGTCAAACGCGTTTTCCTTTGCCACGCTCACATATTGATTCGAAAAATTATGAAATTTGAAACCTAGCAATAACTTTACATCCCGGATCCAACAAAAGTGGTTTCGTCGAAATCCGAGATCGTTTGCAAAATGTCCATTTTTAAGGGCCTGAATTCCATAGCGACTATTCAGAATTTTCAACTGGACATATCTTTTGATTCTCACTATGAAATCTTGATTTGTCGGATTCGTTGGAAAGATATTCTCTATTCGATTCCATTATTTTTGGTTTCACTAAAATCCGGATTGTTTTGCACCCGGTACATTCAAATGAAGTTTGAAATCGAATTATCGAACTACCGCGCCATTTTCAATTCTATTTATAATTATATATAAATATTTATATTCTAACGACGACGCGTATAATATATACGTTCGAATTATATTCTAAATAAATTTCTCGTTGATTTTATTTAAAATAATCTATTTTAAATATTCAAAATTCGCTAAAATTGCCAAAATAAAAATTTTAAACTGGCCCAGATTTTCCGGGTTGTTACAAAACTTCATTCAGTTGCAGGGGTTGCAGGGGTTGCAGGAGTTGCAGGAGTACCAATGTCATCTTCATTACTTGTTGTGGTGACATAAAATTCTCCGACATCTAAATTAAGATATGGATTAGCTTCACCAAGCTTTTTCAACACCCATGACACGTTCTCTTTCACTTTTCTGTTCATTTTTGCTTCCAAATCAGCCTCAAGCTCTTGCCTTATTTATTTGGTCATCTCTTACATATAACTGTCTGCAGAACCAAGAGTTGTTGGAGAATTTTCAGACATTTTACCTCGCCTTCCCACAAGCCAGTTCCGTCCATGAGTCTTCCCACTATATACAATTGCATCTGCCTCAGCAATATTTTATGCATCCACCATTGCTTGAATATTCACCTACAAAATGAAAACCAGGCAAGCATATAAAATGAAAGCCAGGGAAAGCAAGAATTAAAAAAATGTTTTGAGTTTCAAAAGTAGACTAGATAATGAAAAGATATGCCAAACACAGGCAGGAATTAATTATTAACAAAGCTAGTTATCTTTCAAACTAACTATTTGTTCGATTTAATAAGCAGCTCCAACAAACGTACAATGTACCTACTATACTGACACACGTAATGATTCATAATTGATCTTGGGTCAAATATTATATATAAGCTACTCAATTTTTTTTATTAACCGAACCTATTATCTTTCAAACTAACTATTAAAATATGGAAATTTTAGCTACAATGTGGTTATCTTTCAAAGTAACTATTAAATTGCTATTTCAGTATCTAATGTACTTATGTATTTGGCTTTTAGTTCATCCGTATTTGTCTTGTAAGTTTTCCCTTTTCTCGTTTATACGTTTCCAAATAACCAAGGCAACAGATGGGCTGGCTTTTTTGGGTCCTCATTTCTCTATCAAGTATTAGGATTATTAAAAATTAAACAGAATTTAAATTAAACAGAAATTTTAACGTTCAATCTTAAGAATTTACAAATCATGATGCTGCTACCTATGAACATTGTGTAAATGATATAATAAATTAAAATTATCATGTGGTCGATTCAACTCAATCACAAAAAAATTAACTTAAAGTTCAAAAAACACATATTATCTTTTCTTTAGCTAGTGCATGGGTTTTGGGACCCATGGTATGTGTCTCACTTAATGAATTACGATGCGCTGAATTAGTCTTAGCTAGGCCCTGGAAATCCAAAAAAATAATTAGCACTAAACAAGATAATGCGAACTACTAAAGAAAAGATTAGCACTAAACAAGATAATGTGAACTACTAAACATATTAAATGTGAATATCATTAATTTATTTTATTTAATTTTTCCATCTATTGCATGATTATTAAATTAGCATTATACAAATTAGTTTTCTTTTGTTGTCACATTTAAGTCGTACCTAAACTGCTTCATCCCCTAGTATTTCAAGAGCATTTTAAAATCCTCCAACAAAATTGTATTGGGCCTATTCGTAAGCCTTTCCTCATAAGTTGGATATTTTTTATAATACCTTGCTTTCATACTAGACTTGTACTGCCTCCAAGAGTCATTAAGTTTGTTCAAGACCTACTTGTGTCCTTCATCTGGAATGACGTACCTAGCCTACAATATAGCAAACACAAAATTCAAGAAACAAATTAATTAATTAAAACCAAACATTTATGAAGTTAGTTGAACTACGGTTTAGGGTGATAGAATTTACCAGAGCATATTCCAACATTTGCTGCTTTAATTGATCAGGAACACCATGCCAGTTGACGTAAATAAGAGACACATTATGCTTTGCTAGTGTCACAAGAAAATTGTTTAACTCCATAATATTATCAAAAACTGGCTGACCATCCTCATTCAAAGCAATGACTACTTTATCATTTGGGGTTCTAGCATCCACCTTGGTCATTTTTGACTTCCCTCTAGGTTTTTTTTGGAGCTTTTACTTTATATACCAGTTTCAAAAAAATGAATATAAAATTAATGTATGGCCTTACATATACGTATAATATGCATGCAAAACTTATAATAGACACACTCAATAGTGCAGTACAATGCACAGATAAAGAAACATTGTACCTGCTTCATCTTCCTCTGCAATCCATTCCTGCTCTAATTGATTTGTAATATTTTCCATTGTTGGAGCTGCAACATTCTTCTTTTGATGTTCCTGCATCGCTAAATAAGCAGTGACTGAACCAGTAGCTTCACAACTTGTTGATTGTTTGAATATTTTGCTGCATGTAGGTTTAAAAACTGGTGGACGAGACATTGTAGGTTATAAAACTGTTGGATGAGACATTATAGGTTGCATTAATTTCCTATATGTTTATGAAATTTTATCCAGGTTACTGACTTTCTTTGGAGTGGAAGTGTGTGTCATCACTTCCTTGTTAGAGCCAGCTTTCATTGGAAAGGGGTGCGGGTCATCGCTTCCTTTTCAATTTCAAGGGTTGCATTGGCTCACGAACGAGTTCTCGGTCCAGATAAAGGTTCCTTTGACTTAACGACTTTGATTCTCTACAATTAAATCAAAGTTCAAGATTTTTAGTTTAGGATATTTTACTTTTATAAAGGCAAAGACAATAAGTAGTAAACAAGTAACTTTTTTTACCTCTGAATCCGATGAATCATCACTGTCATCTTCACCATCATTTTCTGGGATGTATTCATCACATCCATCAATATCTTTACCTTTTTCTTGGCTATTTCGTGTTGCAGTTTCTTTCATACTACTAACCAATGAAGGCCCCCCAAGTGATCTACTAACTGCATCATTTTCTTGCATACGCGCGATTCGGTCTTGTTTATACTTCGTCAACACTGTTGGTTGTGAGAACTTCAAGCAGATTAGCATTATTGTTTACCGTCGATGATAAATTTAAGCTAGTTAACCAAATAGAGTCGATGTATAAACAGTTCTTGCATTTTTGATGGAATGTAGGCACAAAGAACCAATAGTTACTTGAATTAGCTGCAACCTTCGTGGTCGGAATAGGAAATGGACACAGTAATAGAAACACACAAATGTTTATCCCATGAAGTTGGTCATTAAGTCTACTAATTTCATTTTGAAAACCAATATATCGAGTTTGCAGTGTTGTAAGTTGATGTTGTAATTCATTTGTGTACTCAGCAGCTTGACTTGGAGAACGATGGTCAATCATTGCCAAAAGGTACAACCTGTGGGATAAACGCGACATCTAAAATAGCGACGACCAATGTTAACTCCAATTGAAATAAGATCTTCAACAATGGCATACCCACACTCACACATTATGATTGGTGAGTCAACTTGTTGTTCGTTAACCACTTGGTTGTTCTGATGTTGACGACACAAGGCAACACGACTTTTCCATCGATGTAGCCTTTCTTCATGTTGTTGTTGTTCTCGGTTTTGTCTTCAGAGTTCTTGTTCTCTAGTTCGTACTCACGCAAATCTTCGTAGTGCCTTTCTTGCATCTCTATATAGAAATCAATAGGATTTTCTGGTGATGATGGGTTTGACAGTCCTAGATCACCCATGCCCAGGGTATCTTCATAGTCATATGATGTAGGAAGAGAAATAGGCATTGTTTTACTACAAACAGAAGTAAACATTTAAACATTTAAATTAGATTTCTTTTTTCTTTTGTCCTCTAATTTTTTTCTACATTTCGCAATTTGACATTTAAACATATTGAGTTAGTGTTAATTTATTTACCAATACATCAATGGTTTGGAAAACACAAAAATACAAAACTTGCACAATATCAACACAGGCAAAATATAAATGTAACACTTCAAGTATAAAAAACCGAAAATATTCAAATAAAAAACCCCAAACATATAAACATTCAAATAAAAATGAGCATAAAACCCTAATTTAAGGCAATCATTATACCTAAATCACACAGAGACTTTGAATGTTGACCAAAATAAGTTAGAGATGAAATCACCTAAATAAAACCCAAATGATGAAGCCCTAACTACCTGTAATTGTCCTAAATAATCCAAATCGATGGTGTAAAGTTTGTAAAATAGGAGCAACCGGAGGTATATAGTTTGTAATCAGAGGTACAGTAGCAATCAGATATGTTTGTGGATTTCATGGAGAGAGTTTGTGTTGATTTTGTCGAGTGATTTTGTCGACAGAGAGAGATGAGTAGAGAGGGAGAAATTTGTTTTTAGGGGAAGTATTTCGTGAAGGGGAAACGTCGCGCCAGAATTTCACATAACTGAAGCAGCGATCGATATGAATTGTTGGATTAATCATCATCTATGGTTATTTATTTTTTTATTCTAATAACGCATATCTCTTACCTGGACTGTATTTATGTAAATCTACGCTTTGTTCTGATGTTGCACGTCACAACACTAGAATTCCAACTACAACAGTGCATTCACGTCTAATGCAGCAACATATGGATATTGTTGTAGAAGATCAAAGAAAGCATAGCTTTCACCATACTTTTCATGCAACACACACATATTAGTGTCGAATATGCCCACTTATGGCGTAGTGTTGCTGTTGGAAACATTTTGTATATGTAGTGAATTTATTTTTAAAAAAATACTACAGTTACTAAGAATTTATTATTGAGCAATTATTGCAATCAGGTCGTTGAAAGATATAATGGTAATAGATCTACATACATACATATACATACATATATATATATATATTTATATATATATATGAGCTATTATTGCGACTTAGCGGTTACACTAGCACAACGGTCATATATTTATGTGACTTTTTGTCGAGCTATTACAAAAACAAATAGTATTAAAATATTGTTATGAATGATAAATAAATTAAAACTTATTAACATTCATCGCTTTTGAAATGTATACTATTTACACACGTTATAAATTGCGGTTTTTTGACCGTTTCTTTCATGTATTATGGTATTAATTATGATTTAACTTTCCTTCCACTAACATAACAAATGTTACATTTCTGCATTTTGTTTATGTAAGAAATAAAATAGACAAAGAAAATTATCGAACAATTTTTTCATCTTCTTTTCAATTCAAAAACCTCCTTATCTTCATTGAAAATTTTTCGTTACATAAAGAAAAGAACGGTAAAGTTTTTTTTTTAAATTTGAGTGCAAATCAGGCTCTGTTCGTTTGTGCAAGTGAATTGATATTGAAGAAGAGGCTATTTTATCCTAGAGGCAGCGGCGAAATGAGCGAACTTCTTTGCACCATTGACCAGATCGCCGAAACGTCTTCAAGAGAGCGACATTGTCCGCGACTCAACCGTTAGTTTTCCTATAATTTGAAGACGTTCAGACAACTAATGACTTCCGCTTCCTCTACAGCTGCAAACAACAACAAAGATGTCGCACTTGCTTCAATGTTTCAGATCCCACTTGTCACTACTGCTCCTTTCAGGTTTGAAGGTCTCCACTTCAAATGTTGGACAAAAAAATGGAGTTTTTTCTGACTATGTGAAAAGTTGTCAACGCTTTATTAACCAAAAAACCACAATTACCAAAAAAACCAAATGAAACCGATGCAGATTAGAAGGCGGTTTGGATAGAGAAATAGAACCAGTTGCAGACTTGGATTGAGGAGGACTACATGTGCAAGAACTTCATACTCAATAGCCTTAGCGACGATCTATATGACTATTATAATTCAGACAAATCAGCGAAGGAGATCTGGGAGGCTCTAAAGAAGAAGTATGACACTGAAGAGGTAGGCGCAAAGAAGTACGCTGTAACACCCCATATTTTTTATAAACGTTAATGTAATAAATCAAAGTATACTTAATTTTTAAGAGAAGAATTAAGGGAAACAGGTTATTCCATTGCGTTCGTCTCGGAATTCTATTTGAGATAGAGTCCGAGTTTGCATGATTCAGACTTCGTATGAAGAAGTTATGGGCTTCGGAAGTTTCAGTTCAAATTTAAAAACAGCTCGAAACTGAATTCAAAATTCAAAACAGAACCCAGAAGCGGGCTGGGCAGGAAATTTCCCGCCCAGGACCCAGGTCGACCAGGGGTCGACCTGCCCTGTTTTTCCAGATCCGAGGCAGAATTCATTTTTATGTATCCGGGCTGATTTCTAGACCGAATTCACGAGTTCTACGCTATATAAATGCCCCCAAACTTCACTTTCTCCACACAACTTCATTACGCCTATACTCTGCCTCAATCCTAATTAAAATAAATCTTATTCTCCATTTAAACAAGTTATAGTTCTTCTTTAAATTGGATATTCAAATCAAGATAAAGCTTCAAGTTGGACCATAGGCATTCCGCTTCAAGCAACGTCACTCGAATCATAGCAAATCGCCTTTTTCTAAACCGATCACTGTATGTTCGGTTATTCCTTATATTTGAACGTGTAATTGGAATTGTGAATGTAATGAATCAAAATATAGAACTATACCAATTTGCAAGTTAATTATCTTTGATTCGTGCTTATGTCAAATCGAAAGTTATCTATGCCTTTGGATCTGATTTACGACTATGACTATGATACTTTTGCCTAAGACTATGACTATGAAACTATTGCCTATGAAGTTATTGCCTATGACTAAGACTATGAATATGAAACTATTGCCTATGAAGCTATTGCCTATGACTATGACTATGACTATGACTATGAGACCTTTATCTAAGACTATGGCCATGAACTGTCGCCTATGAAAATATTGCCTACGACTATGAACCATAACTATGAGACTATTGCCTATTACATTGGTTAAGAAATTATTGTGATTAGTCGCCCATGTCTATTGTGGTTAATTGCCTATGATTATTGTAGTTAGTTGCTTTTGCTATTCCCATTGTTATAAATAACCGAACATGGTGTACCTTGAACTGGCATTATGTTGGACCAAATCACCTATGTCTATTCCCTTGATCATGTGGATCTCATATTTAGTGTGTAACTTGGCTAGTTTATTCCTATTCACTATTATGTACATCGAACCTGTTGGAGCCATTATTTTTGTACTGCCTAATCTTTTATATCAATTCTTGTGCTTATCCCCTATTCCTTTTGATTAGTGACATTTCATGAGTACATAGAAAACTTTTGAAATCATGTTATACGTACGATTATGATGCGGGGATTGGGCGTAGCTTAATTAAGTTAGTTTGGCATAATAAATATGTTGGCATAGTCTAAACTGGCTATAATAGTGAATGATTTACATGCATATTAGACTTGGGCATAAGTTGATAAATTTAATTGACCGCAAGTGTGTAATTGGCGTGTAAACCAAGTTTTGGACATAAACGGTAAAATAGAATATTAAATCTAGTTTTGACATGAACCGTAAATTTGAATATTAATCTAGATTGGGCATGAATTGTAAAAGGGGAATATTAAATCTAAATTGGTATAAACTGCAAGTTGGGATGATTGATAGGTAAATCAAGTTTTGGGCATAGAATATAAATATGCTAATTTGCATGACAAATGAATATGATCTAGGCTAAATTGATTTACGAAAAAATTACATAAATAGTAAATATGTAAATTTAGTAAAAGACAATTATGCCTAACCCGAGGTTAGACTGAGTTGTGGTGTAAAACTGCCCGGAACCGCCCGGCACATCCAGTGACCACAACAGTACCTGTCTAATGTGGGTGGTTAATGCATCAAGCCTAGAAAGACCCGAGGTTAGACTGAGTTGTGGCGTAAACCTGCCCAGAACCGGCCGGCACATCCGTTAACCACAACAATATATGTCTAATGTGAGTGGTTAGTGCTTTAATTAATTAATTAATTAAGGCTCATGAATAAATCAAGCTAGAAATGGTGAGGTTAAGTAAATTTAGAACACTTAACCGTAATAACATGATAACTAGGCAAGTGGGTGAGGTTAAGTAAATTTAGAACACTTAACCAAAATATATAATGACATGTGGTGGGGTTAAGTAATACAAGAGGGAAACACTTAACCAATTATATAACATGATGTATGGGAAGAGTTAAGTTAACACGAGAACAACACTTAACCAATTTAACATGATTTGAGGTAGGGTCAAGTCAACACCAGAAGGAAACACTTAACCAACATGATGTGACGGGTGGATGGGTTAAGTCAACTTGAATTGATTAATGACACTTGATCAATATAACTTGATGAGCGAATGGGATTAAGTTAAATGGGAAATAATTAACCAAAATAACTTGATGAATGAATAGGGTTAAGTTAATAAATCACACTTAACCAATCCAACATGATAAACAAGAGAGGTTAAGTTAATAAGAACCACTTAACCAACACAAATTGACAAGTACGAGGTTAAGTACATGTCGGGTAGGTGGGTAATATTAGTAAATATAGGCCCACAAAACTTAACCATTAAATAAACATGCTTGAATCCGTGGGAAGGTTAAGTGCATGTCGGGTTGGTGGGTAATATTAGTAAATATAGGCCCACAAAACTTAACCATTATATAAACATGCTTGGATCGATGGGAGGGTTAAGTACATCTCGTGTAGGTGGATAATATTAGTACCTATTGGCCCACAAACTTAACCATTAAGAAAACAAGCTAGAATCGTTGGGAGGGTTAAGTACATCTCGTATAGGTGGGTAATATTTGTATATATAGGCCCACAAACTTAACCAGCAGGAAACCCTTGTAACGGGGACCCATTTCAGCAGTAACCCACATAGAATCGTTGGGAGGGTTAAGTACATCCCTAGTTGGATCTAGGTCGCGTAAACCCTGAATCCAAGAACCGTTCAATAGGTAGCATAAACCCTAGTGGCCCTGGGTAGCGTAAACCCTGGTTGAATCTAGGAAGCGCTCGATAGTAAACCCTAGATTAGATCTAGGTAATAAATGGAATCCCCATAATAGATGTACACCTGAAGGCAACCGCAAATATGGGGATTGGGATCACGTTATCATATGATCATAGATTACTAGTTTGGACACTAGTAGGTAGTGCAGAGATATAGAAATCAGTATAACAGGGTAGTTGCGAAGCAGAGAAGGAGTAGAAGTGCATTCAGTTTATCAGTACATTCAGTTTATCGGTACATTCAGTTTATCTTGCCATATCCCATGCTTACCCCATGTTATCTTGTTACTATGATTTAGTCTTATATTTAGTTTATTCATGTCATGGCCCTTTTCCTCGTTTAAATACTAAGAATCACTGGACTTACCAGACTTTATGTCTAACCTAGTTTGCTTTCGCCACTTTTCTTCCATTCCCCCCCCCCCCCCCCAAGGTAGTTAGGGAGGGAAAAGCTCAGCTCATTTTGGGGTCGTTACTCTTTCCGAGCTTGAAGATTCTTTGGTGCATTGCTTTGAACTCCATTTTCTACTGCTATGGCTGGCTCATGCTTTATTGGGGAATATCATTGTCTGTTTGTGCTTCTTATATATTAAACAAGACAGATGCTTTCTGGTAATAAGTATTGGTGTTGTAAAGCAATCTTTGTACAAGCTGTTTTAATCAATAAAGGTTATTTATTTTTCGCTGCTTTATTTGTCTGTCTTGTACTAAAAAAATGCTCCACCGAAGTTTAGGCATTTCCTTTGTGAGCAACCTTAACGGAGGTGGGGTGTTTCACTTGGTATCAGAGCTGAAGGTTACCGGATCAGATAAAAGATTTGAAAAATTATTTTCAAAACAGTTTTAAAAGAAGCATTTCCAAAAGGAAAGTTTTGTTTTAAAGGCATATTCCCTAAAGCCATATGCACTATCTTTTGATCCTCTGTTCAAGTCCTTGTTTCCTTATTTCCTGAGTCTTCGGGGCTCCTGGCTTTCTGGGAGGTAACCTCATCGCGACATTATTCCGCAGGCTTGATGAGACTACGACACTTATCAAAGGGCAAATAAGTGCCTAACTTCCATCTATAGCCGTAATTTTCTTTCGAGATTTGTAGGATTCTCCGTGCGATGGAGGCAGCTTCCGAGAGACAAGTCAACAAGTTACACAAGGGTGGAAAAGTTGAGAATGAGGGGGTTTGGCTAAGGAGCACAACACAAGGATGAAGAACCCATGGATATGGACTTGGTTCACAAAGGAGGGGAGGAAAGAATAGTAAAACCTAAAACAAGAGGAATTATCTTTATTTTGGTATAGTGGGTCGTATAATTAAGGGCAAGGGTAAGAACAAGGGACAGGATTTTCCGGAAGGCGGGTGCATGCTCTCACCGCAAGCATACCTGAGAGAGAGAGGCAGTAAGATTTCGGTTGAAAGAGTTTTTCCTTTTTGATTATCCTTTTAGTACTCCTTCCGATTTTAGCGCTTCACATCCGTATATATATTTTCTTCCATAGTTGAGTCTCTGTACCCTAGATATTGTGTAGTAGAGGATCCCATTATAGTCTTAAATCCAATTGCTGGTTCGACCCATTTATCTTTGACTTGTGAGGATTTGAGAATAGCTATATTTATGCTTATGTTTTTGGGCTATGGGTTGATTCTAGGCATTGATTGGTTAGCTAGTAATTATGAAACAAGAGTAGTTAGACTTTCGACTTGCCTCGAGAATACCCTTGAGATTTCGTACGATCCTAAGGGATCAGTTTGTCTTAGCTACCTAGAATCACTTTACTTATCTATCGACGATTTTCGATCCGTTGGGGTGGTCCATGAGTACGCAAGATGTTTTGACTAGGGTAGGGGTTTTCCCCCTAAGAACTCGAGACAGACTTCCGCATGTATCTAGATGACACTGCAAAGCCAGTTATGCGATCAACGATAATTCTAGAGCAAGATTGGCGAGGATAGCCAGAGTCGGTAAAGTGCTCAATTGTTTGGTTGTTTTGTTAGTATCATCTCACATAAGATCATCCTAATTCGGAGGAGGTATCCCTTGGGTAATTGTCTGATATTGGTTTAGGCCTTTGGGGCTTGTACTTGAGGGATGTCGAGTTCGACTAGGATGGTTTGCGTGAGAAATAAATGGTTGGGGGCTGGCACCCTAAGTTAGACTGACCTTAAAAGAGGTAATAAGCACATAGTAACCATTAGCTTTAGACCCTCAGATTTTCAGCATGATGGATAAGCTAAGTAGAGGAGAGACCTCTAATCATCTTAGGTATATACACCTGGTATCATGATTAACATATGTTTTATCTTGGAAAGATAGTTCAACTACATTGGATACCCTCTAGCATAGTAAGTGATCGAAGGCCTATCTTTACTAGTGGGCTTTGGAAAGGGAGGTCAAGAAGCTTTGCAACCATGAAGTTAAGTTAGATAAGGTACAGTGGAGTGAAGCTCAAGAAGATGCGACTTAGAAGACTGAAGACTAGATACGCGCATCTTACCCTTTTTGAGGGTATATCCTTGATTCCTCTTTTTCTGAAAAATCTATTTGTATGCTAGTCTTTAGCTTTTAAGTATATCCTCTCGATCCTATCCTCAATCCTTAAGTAGAAGCCAATGGATGTTAACATGTGTTTGAGACATGTTATGTTTGGTGGATGCAAGTGTTTACAAGTGTTTGCTAGTGGTTGCTCGTGGATGCATATACACACATTAGGCACTAGATCGGCTCAATCACTTTCATGTTTGCATATGCATATATGTATTTGTGTATGGATTAAAACTTGATGTGTTATCATATGGATGTTGCATATGGATGAATGAATATGCACGCATATAGTACTTACATGACTAGGGATAATTGCATACATGATGGACTCATAGCACTGACATAATTCACATTAAGGAGGTCAACTGAATCAGTAGACCGCCTGATTTTACATTAGATAAGGACATGTACACATATTATGCATAGAATCATGAAAGCATTAGAAATCCTTTTAGGGACAATGGATGCCTGTGATTGAATGTTTGAGTAGATAGATGCTGGATGTTAGGATACATTTTTCTTAACTTGAAGATTTCGGGGATGAAATCCATTAAGGAGGGAAGAATGTAACACCCCGTATTTTCTGTAAACGTTAATGTAACAAATTAAAATATACTTAATTTTTAAGAGAAGAATTAAGGGAAACGGGTTATGCCATTACGTTCGTCTCAGAATTCTACTTGAGATAGAGTCTGAGTTTACATGAATCGGACTTCGTATGAAGAATTTATGGCCTTCGGAAGTTTCAGCTCAAATTTAAAAACAGCTTGAAACTGAATTCAAAATTCAAAACAGAACCCAGAAGCGGGCTGGGCGGGAAATTTCCCACCCAGGACCCAGGTCGTCCAGGGGTTCGACCTACCCCGTATAGGTCGACCTGCCCTGTTTTTCCAGATCCGAGGCAGAATTCATTTTTATGTATCCGGGCTGATTTCTGGACCAAATTCATGAGTTCTACGCTATATAAACGCCCCCGAACTTCACATTCTCCACACAACTTCATTACGCCTATACTCTGCCTCAATCCTAATTAAAATAAATCTTATTCTCCATTTAAACAAGTTATAGTTCTTCTTCAAATTGGAGATTCAAATCAAGATAAAGCTTCAAGTTGGTCCATAGGCATTCCGCTTCAAGCAACGTCACTCGAATCATAGCAAATCGCCTTTTTCTAAACCGATCACTGTAAGTTCGGTTATTCCTTAGATTTGAACGTGTAATTGGAATTGTGAATGTAATGAATCAAAATATAGAACTATACCAATTTGCAAGTTAATTATCTTTGATTCATGCTTATGTCAAATCGAAAGTTATCTATGTCTTTGGATCTGATTTACGACTATGACTATGAGACTTTTGCCTAAGACTATGACTATGAAACTATTGCCTATGAAGCTATTGCCTATGACTAAGACTATGACTATGAAACTATTGCCTATGAAGCTATTGCCTATGACTATGACTATGACTATGAGACCTTTGTCTAAGACTATGGCAATGAACTGTCGCCTATGAAATAATTTCCTACGACTATGAATCATAACTATGAGACTATTGCCTATGACATTGGTTAAGAAATTATTGTGATTAGTCGCCCATGACTATTGTTGTTAATTGCCTATGCCTATTGTAGTTAGTTGCTTATGACTATTCCCATTGTTACAAATAACCGATCATGTTGTACCTTGAACTGGCATTTTATTGGACCAAATCACCTATGCCTATTCCCTTGATCATGTGGATCTCATATTTAGTTTGTAACTTGGTTAGTTTATTCTTATTCACTATTATGTACATCGAACCTATTGAAGCCATTATTTTTGTACTGTCTAATCTTTTATATCAATTCTTGTGCTTATCCCCTATTCCTTTTGATTAGTGCCATTTCATGAGTACTTAGAAAACTTGTGAAATCATGTTATACGTACGATTATGATGCGGGGATTGGGCGTAGCTTAAGTTAGTTTGGCATAATAAATATGTTGGCATAGTCTAAATTGGCTATAATAGTGAATGATTTACATGTATATTAGACTTGGGCATAAGTTGATAAATTTAATTGACCGCAAAGTGTGTAATTGGCGTGTAAACCAAGTTTCGGAAATAAACGGTAAACTAGAATATTAAATCTAGTTTTGACATGAACCGTAAATTGGAATATTAATCTAGATTGGGCATGAATTGTAAAAGGGGAATATTAAATCTAAATTGGTATAAACTGCAAGTTGGGCTGATTGATAGGTAAATCAAGTTTTGGGCATAGAATATAAATATGCTAATTTGCATGACAAATGAATATGATCAAGCCAAAATTATTTACGGAAAATTTACATAAATAGTAAATATGTAAATTTAGTAAAAGACGAATATGCCTAACCCGAGGTTAGACTGAGTTGTGGTGTAAAACTGCCCAGAACCGACCGGCACATCCAGTGACCACAACAATACCTGTCTAATGTGGGTGGTTAGCGCATCAAGCCCAGAAAGACCCGAGGTTAGACTGAGTTGTGGTGTAAACCTGCCCGGAACCGACCGGCACATCCAGTAACCACAACAATATATGTCTAATGTGAGTGGTTGATGCTTTAATTAATTAAATAATTAAGACTCATGAATAAATCAAGCTAGAAATGGTGAGGTTAAGAAAATTTAGAACACTTAACCGTAATAACATGATAACTAGGCAAGTGGGTGAGGTTAAGTAAATTTAGAACACTTAACCAAAATATATAATGATATGTGGTAGGGTTAAGTAATACAAGAGGGAAACACTTAACCAATTATATAACATGATGTATGGGAAGGGTTAAGTTAACACGAGAACAACACTTAACCAATATAACATGATTTGAGGTAGGGTCAAGTCAACACCAGAAGGAAACACTTAACCAACATGACGTGACGGGTGGATGGGTTAAGTCAACTTGAATTGATTAATGACACTTGACCAATATAACTTGATGAGCGAATGGGGTTAAGTTAAATGGGAAATACTTAACCAAAATAACCTGATGAATGAACAGAGTTAAGTTAATAAATCACACTTAACCAATCCAACATGATAAGCAAGAGAGGTTAAGTTAATAAGAACCACTTAACCAACACGACTTGACGAGTAGGAGGTTAAGTACACGTCGGGTAGGTGGGTAATATTAGTAAATATAGGCCCACAAAACTTAATCATTAAATAAACATGCTTGAATCTGTGGGAAGGTTAAGTGCACGTCGGGTTGGTGGGTAATATTAGTAAATATAGGCCCACAAAACTTAACCATTATATAAACATGCTTGGATCGATGGGAGGGTTAAGTACATCTCGTGTAGGTGGGTAATATTAGTACCTATAGGCCCACAAACTTAACCGTTAAGAAAACATGCTAGAATCGTTGGGAGGGTTAAGTACATCTCGTATAGGTGGGTAATATTTGTATATATAGGCCCACAAACTTAACCAGCAGGAAACCCTTGTAACGGGGACCCACTTCAGCAGTAACCCACATAGATGTATCATGGTACCCTGAAACTAGGCAGGGTGGGGCACGATTACTGGGCTGATTATAAGCGGTCAAAAATAGCGGCAGGGGGTACGTCAGTGTAGTTTCCGATGGTTTATGGGCGTGCACGTACTCCGGAGTGGAAAAAGCAGGCACTGGGTACCAGTAGTTATACACTGTGCATCTTGAATCGTGTCGGGTCGCTATCATAAGGCTTGATACACCTTACAGTGGGGCCAGCACAGAGTATCTACACGCAAGAGAGGGCCGACTGACACGGACACATGGAAATTAATACAAAGTAGATAGCATAATCCCTAGTTGGATCTAGGTCGCGTAAACCCTGAATCCGAGAAGCGTTCAATAGGTAGCATAAACCCTAGTGGCCCTGGGTAGCGTAAACCTTGGTTGAATCTAGGAAGCGCTCGATAGTAAACCCTAGATTAGATCTAGGTAATAAATGGAATCCCCATAATAGATGTACACCTGAAGGCAACCGCAAATATGGGGATTGGGATCACGTTATCATATGATCATAGATTACTAATTTGGACACTAGTAGGTAGTGCAGAGATATAGAAATCAGTATAACAGGGTAGTTGCGAAGCAGAGAAGGAGTAGAAGTGCATTCAGTTTATCAGTACATTCAGTTTATCGGTACATTCAGTTTATCTTGCCATATCCCATGCTTACTGAAACACCCCACCCCCGTTAGGGTCACTCTCAAAGGGAATGCCCTAATTTTGGTGGAGGTTTATAAGTATAAGTCACAGATATACAAGACAGATATAAGAACACATATTTTTGAACAGCGGAAAAACAACAACTTTTATTTCATTAAAAATACGTGTTACAACAACCATACCATAATTGTCTTACAATACTTCCAAAAACATAACATCTTCATAACTGTCTTGATTACATTATTTAAAGAAGCATAAAGAAAACATAAATAAACTGCAAAAGTCCCATAATTGCTGTCTAAACTAGTTCCCATATTAATCTCTGAACCCATATAAACTAGTTCCCAACTGGCACCCCATAATCAGGGTGAAGTGATCCATTCTATGATGATCGGCTCCTACTCGCATAGTTACATGTGTCTTACGGCCCCCGATGTTGTAGTTACCTATGCTGGTCCCACCATGGGGTGTATCAAGTCCCATGGCGGCGGCCCGACACAACCCTAGAATGCACAGGTATGCTACTGGTGCCCAGTGCCTTATTTTTCTGCGCCGGAGTGTGTGCACGCCCGCACCCCGTTAGAACCTACACTGCTACACCACCGCCGTTGATTTGACCTCTTACAATCAGCCCAGTAATCGTGCCCCACCCTGCCTAGTTCCAGGGTATCATGATACACCTTATAGGGTTACTGCTGAAAAGGGTCCCCCGCTACTAGGTTTTCTATTTCTAGCCAACATGCTAAGTTGGTTAAGTGTTTTATAACCTAACCCCCAATCAGTCTGTTTAGTTTAGCATGTTCCATTTTGATTAAGTCTTTAGTCCACTTAATCCTAACAATCCTGACTCAGCTTTAATTGTCTTAATAAAGCCTTGACCTCTCACATTAGACAGGTATTGTTGTGGCTGCCTGTTGCCGGTTGGTTCCGGGCAGTCTTACGCCACAACTCAGTCTAACCTCGGGTCCTTATTGGGCTCCATGTTTAACCACCCACATTGGATAGGTATTGTTGTGACTACTGGACAGCCGGGCGGTTCCGGCCAGGTTTACATCACAACTCAATCCAACCTCGGGTTAAACACATCGTATTTTCTACATTTACATATTTTGTCTTTCTTCTTTATTTTTCTTATATGTAAATATTTGCGGCCCATTAAAAATCAATGGTGTGAAGGTTACACCAATCATGGGCCCAACCCATACTTGAATTTGGGCCCCTTTTCTTTATATTTTCATTTATTAATAAATTTAACCCAACGTTATTTTCCCCCGTTTAATACGTCCGTTTATTATATATATGTTGGGCTTAGCCTTTTTAAGCCCAACCTAGCCATGCGAAAAGGGGAGGCTTAAAGCGTGATTACATACACAAAAAGGGGAATGTGAACGCATGAACTTGCAACGTGACGTTGGAACTACAAAATAGAAACTGGTGTACTTGCATAGTAGTAACATATACTTTGGTCATAAAGCATAAGTGACATGAATCAAACCATGTAAACTTGTAGTTAAGTTAAGAATATCACTATTGACACATAGGCTTAACTGCAACATAAACCTATATTTTATTTAGGCATAATGTCAAACATAAGCAAATCATGTTTATAAGATTACTACATGTTTACAAAGGTGCTTACTTTTGTGACTAATACAAAAGTATAATTCAACTAGAATTAATCCAACTTAATCATGATTCTAAATCTATTCACATAACCATGGCACACATATACTTATGGCATAAATATTTCTAACATGAAATCATGATTTTTACTTTAGTCATGCAATCTTGCAAATGGGATTTTGAATCTAACCTAGCTATGTACCACATATGTCATCATATAATTCTTGTTAACAATATAGACCTAACATGGTTTTCAATTATGCAAAATATCAATCATAGCCTAGTCATATTCGTAAGTTCACAAAGAGGTTTTCTAGTACAAAAGTATGGCTTAATACATAGATCCTGATGCCAAATTTTCAACATAATTTCATATGGATTATAATAACCCAAATTTGCTCCAATTACTCACAAAATGATTTTTGTATAAAAATACACATTATGATGGCATAGTAGCAAAACCCCAAACTTGCATGAATTTCAATTAAACAACTACATACATGTAGCTTCAACATGGATTACATAATTTGCGAATATTCCAAACGTATACTTGCATAAAACTACCGCAAACATGTAGTTTTTATAATCAATAACATGCTTTGCGAATATCCAAACGTATACTTGCATAAAACTACCGCAAACATGTAGTTTTTATAATGAATAACATAATTTGAGAATATCCAAACGTATACAATATTCCAAATCGATAAGAATCATAGTAACGCACAAATATGGATTACTTTATCACCACAAATCAAGTATACAAACCAACACAGTTATTTGTTCATACCAAAATAATACTCTACTTACAATCGTGTGGCGAATTCTCCAATTCAGGAATTTGGAGATGCGACTCCTTGTTGATTTGATTTGTTTAAGTTGCTTAATGCTTTAGAATTTGCCTCCTAATCTTCTCTCAAATTGGTGGCTACTCCTAGTCGCTCCTATGCAGCATGATGGCCTCGTTCTTATTTTTGAATGAATAGATTAGGTAGAGTCTAGGGTCATTTTTATAGAGTTTATGAACTGATTAGGACCATCGATGTTGCTTGGATTGATCGTAGCCATTCATTCGAAAGAGAGACCAATTAGAGCCTGCCACCTAGCCCTAATGACAAAGCAAGCTTCTGAAAATCGACCAAACACAGACCTGGCCAGCCAGGACTAGACCAGACCTGGCCAGCAGGTCATTTTTGACCTGGGCGCACTTGGCAGGTGCGCCAGGTCAAAAATGTACTGGCGCACTTCCCAAGTGCGCCAGTGCATTTTTGTTCTGGCGCACTTCCCAAGTGCGCCAGTGCATTCTGACCCGTTTTCCGGTTTTTCGCCCAACTTCGTTCGTCCATAACTTCTTCATACGATATCCGTTTTACGCAAACTCAGACTCTATCTCAAGCAGAATTCCGAGACGAACGCAATGGCGTATCCCGTTTCCCCAAATTCTTTGATTTAAAATTATTTATTGTTTAATTTATGAATTTCACAGTTATAAAATACATGGGGTGTTACATTCTCCCCCACTTAAAAGGATTTCGTCCCCGAAATCTTCAAGTTCAGGAAGAATGTACATTTTAACGTCTAAACATTCATCTACTCATCCATCAAACACGAGCATCCATTGTCCTTAAAAGACTTCTAATGCTTCATGATCATATGCGAAGTGTGTGTGTACATGTACTTATCTAATGCAAAATCAGGCGGTCTACTGATTCAGTTGACCTCCTTAATGCGAATTATGTAAGTGCCATGAATCCATTATGTATGCAAATTTTCCTATTCATGATTCTACATGAGTGCACAATCATTCATACAAATGCAACATCCATATGATAACACATTAAAGTTCAACCATATACGAATGCAAACATATATGCATATGCAATATGAAGTGACTGAGCCGATCTAAAACCTAGATTGTGTGTGTATATGCAACCACGAGCAACCACTAGCAATCACTTGCAACCACTTGCAACCATCATCCATAACATGTTTCAACTACATGTTTACATCCAAAAAGATTCTACCTATGGTTCTCAAGATAGGATCGAGGAGAGAAATAGGATAAAACAAAGCATCTAGAATAAGTTAACGATGTACCGCCAGAAGGTCCGGTCTGCTTCTCAGGGCAGTCTTTGCTGATGTGTCCAGTCTTCCCACAATGAAAACATTCACCTTGCTTTCTCTTCCTCTTTCTACAATCCTTGGCTATGTGCCCTTCCGTACCACAGTAATTGCATTTCCTTTTATCACGTGAGTTGTTGTTCTTGCCTCCTTTCTCGGGGTCTACCTTCTTATTCTTAGAATCGTTGGGCTTGACCTCTTTCTTCCCTTGAGAGTTTTCTGCCTCTGTTTCCTTCTTGTCCTTATCTTCCTCGTTCAACAATGCCATCTGCACCAACCTTTCGTACGTAGCTCCCATGGGTATATGGGTCATGGCCAAACTGTGTAATGGCTCATTCAACCCTTTGACAAAGCGGAGAGCCTTCTTGTGCGGGGTGTTGACTAGGTCCAGCCCAAACCTAGCCAGCTCATCGAATTGATTAACATACTCTTTGACTGTCATATTCCCTTGCTTAAGAAATAAGAATTTTTCCAACTGAAGACTCCTTTCAGCTTCCGAGAGAAATTTAGCCTCAAACCTTGCCCTAAAGTCCTCCCATGTTTCCACCGGTCTTTCTGCATTAGTGACTTCCCACCAGTAGGAAGCCTCGCCCTTTAATAGCCACACTGCCAGTTGTACTTTCTGTCTATCTTCTACCTCAAAGATGATGAATAGGTCCTCGGTTTCTTTCAGCTAATTTCTAGCTGCCACGAAGGACTCAGTTCCATGGAAATCCTTTCCTCCCATAGCTTTAAAATCTTTACATATCTTAGCAAACGTGTTTCCCCGTGGAGGAGGTGGAGGAAGAGGCGCTGCTGCAGCTGGATGATTTCCTGCAGCTGGGGGAGGAGGAACGGTAGGACCTGGCTGAGTGGCCCTTGCTTCTAAGAACCGTCTAAACCAACCAGGTATTGGTACACCCTCTGGCAAGTTAAGTTCTTCGGACATGCTGAAACAAAAAGGATAGATTCAAAACGAAGGATAAGAGATAGTACCTATGGCTTTGGGGGAGACTTTGCCATTTTTTTTTTAAAATAAAATAATATTTTTCTTTTAAAAATGCTTCTTTAAATTTCCTTTTTGAAAATAAATTTTCAGAACTTTTTATCTTATCTGGTAAACCTATGCTCTGATACCAAGTGAAACACCCCACCTCCGTTAGGGTCACTCTCAAAGGGAATGCCCTAATTTTGGTGGAGGTTTATAAGTATAAGTCACAGATATACAAGACAGATATAAGAACACATATTTTTGAACAGCGGAAAAACAACAACTTTTATTTCATTAAAAATACGTGTTACAACAACCATACCATAATTGTCTTACAATACTTCCAAAAACATAACATCTTCATAACTGTCTTGATTACATTATTTAAAGAAGCATAAAGAAAACATAAATAAACTGCAAAAGTCCCATAATTGCTGTCCAAAGCCATAGTCCAAAACGAAAAGATCCAAGCAATACATTCTTTCTCTTCAAGCTGGATATGAAGGCTGGTCAAGCTGCGGTGTTCCCTCCCTATGGACCTGGGGGGGAAACGGAAGAAAAGAAGACGAAAGAAAAGTAGAGTCAGACATAAAGCCTGAGTAAGTCTAGGACTATTCTGTCTATGAATAAAGAACTGGGTATGATAAGTATAAACAAGAAGTAGGAAAGCACTATAAACTTAGTTAAGTTGTCTAGGGTCGAATATACTATCGTACCCCATATTAATCTCTGAACCCATATAAACTAGTTCCCAACTGGCACCCCATAATCAGGGTGAAGTGATCCATTCTATGATGATCGGCTCCTACTCGCATAGTTACATGTGTCTTACGGCCCCCGATGTTGTAGTTACCTATGCTGGTCCCACCATGGGGTGTATCAAGTCCCATGGCGGCGGCCCGACACAACCCTAGAATGCACAGGTATGCTACTGGTGCCTAGTGCCTTATTTTTCTGCGCCGGAGTGTGTGCACGCCCGCACCCCGTTAGAACCTACACTGCTACACCACCGCCGTTGATTTGACCTCTTACAATCAGCCCAGTAATCGTGCCCCACCCTGCCTAGTTCCAGGGTATCATGATACACCTTATAGGGTTACTGCTGAAAAGGGTCCCCCGCTACTAGGTTTTCTATTTCTAGCCAACATGCTAAGTTGGTTAAGTGTTTTATAACCTAACCCCCAATCAGTCTGTTTAGTTTAGCATGTTCCATTTTGATTAAGTCTTTAGTCCACTTAATCCGAACAATCCTGACTCAGCTTTAATTGTCTTATTAAAGCCTTGACCTCTCACATTAGACAGGTATTGTTGTGGCTGCCTGTTGCCGGTTGGTTCCGGGCAGTCTTACGCCACAACTCAGTCTAACCTCAGGTCCTTATTGGGCTCCATGTTTAACCACCCACATTGGATAGGTATTGTTGTGACTACTGGACAACCGGGCGGTTCCGGGCAGGTTTACATCACAACTCAATCCAACCTCGGGTTAAACACATCGTATTTTCTACATTTACATATTTTGTCTTTCTTCTTTATTTTTCTTATATGTAAATATTTGCGGCCCATTAAAAATCAATGGTGTGAAGGTTACACCAATCATGGGCCCAACCCATACTTGAATTTGGGCCCCTTTTCTTTATATTTTCATTTATTAATAAATTTAACCCAACGTTATTTTCCCCCGTTTAATACGTCCGTTTATTATATATATGTTGGGCTTAGCCTTTTTAAGCCCAACCTAGCCATGCGAAAAGGGGAGGCTTAAAGCGTGATTACATACACAAAAAGGGGAATGTGAACGCATGAACTTGCAACGTGACGTTGGAACTACAAAATAGAAACTGGTGTACTTGCATAGTAGTAACATATACTTTGGTCATAAAGCATAAGTGACATGAATCAAACCATGTAAACTTGTAGTTAAGTTAAGAATATCACTATTGACACATAGGCTTAACTGCAACATAAACCTATATTTTATTTAGGCATAATGTCAAACATAAGCAAATCATGTTTATAAGATTACTACATGTTTACAAAGGTGCTTACTTTTGTGACTAATACAAAAGTATAATTCAACTAGAATTAATCCAACTTAATCATGATTCTAAATCTATTCACATAACCATGGCACACATATACTTATGGCATAAATATTTCTAACATGAAATCATGATTTTTACTTTAGTCATGCAATCTTGCAAATGGGATTTTGAATCTAACCTAGCTATGTACCACATATGTCATCATATAATTCTTGTTAACAATATAGACCTAACATGGTTTTCAATTATGCAAAATATCAATCATAGCCTAGTCATATTCGTAAGTTCACAAAGAGGTTTTCTAGTACAAAAGTATGGCTTAATACATAGATCCTGATGCCAAATTTTCAACATAATTTCATATGGATTATAATAACCCAAATTTGCTCCAATTACTCACAAAATGATTTTTGTATAAAAATACACATTATGATGGCATAGTAGCAAAACCCCAAACTTGCATGAATTTCAATTAAACAACTACATACATGTAGCTTCAACATGGATTACATAATTTGCGAATATTCCAAACGTATACTTGCATAAAACTACCGCAAACATGTAGTTTTTATAATCAATAACATGCTTTGCGAATATCCAAACGTATACTTGCATAAAACTACCGCAAACATGTAGTTTTTATAATGAATAACATAATTTGAGAATATCCAAACGTATACAATATTCCAGATCGATAAGAATCATAGTAACGCACAAATATGGATTACTTTATCACCACAAATCAAGTATACAAACCAACACAGTTATTTGTTCATACCAAAATAATACTCTACTTACAATCGTGTGGCGAATTCTCCAATTCAGGAATTTGGAGATGCGACTCCTTGTTGATTTGATTTGTTTAAGTTGCTTAATGCTTTATAATTTGCCTCCTAATCTTCTCTCAAATTGGTGGCTACTCCTAGTCGCTCCTCTGCAGCATGATGGCCTCGTTCTTATTTTTGAATGAATAGATTAGGTAGAGTCTAGGGTCATTTTTATAGAGTTTATGAACTGATTAGGACCATCGATGTTGCTTGGATTGATCGTAGCCATTCATTCGAAAGAGAGACCAATTAGAGCCTGCCACCTAGCCCTAATGACAAAGCAAGCTTCTGAAAATCGACCAAACACAGACCTGGCCAGCCAGGACTAGACCAGACCTGGCCAGCAGGTCATTTTTGACCTGGGCGCACTTGGCAGGTGCGCCAGGTCAAAAATGTACTGGCACACTTCCCAAGTGCGCCAGTGCATTTTTGTTCTGGCGCACTTCCCAAGTGCGCCAGTGCATTCTGACCCGTTTTCCGGTTTTTCGCCCAACTTCGTTCGTCCATAACTTCTTCATACGATATCCGTTTTACGCAAACTCAGACTCTATCTCAAGCAGAATTCCGAGATGAACGCAATGGCATATCCCGTTTCCCTTAATTCTTTGATTTAAAATTATTTATTGTTTAATTTATGAATTTCACAGTTATAAAATACATGGGGTGTTACACTTACCCCATGTTATCTTGTTACTATGATTTAGTCTTATATTTAGTTTATTCATGTCATGGCCCTTTTCCTCGTTTAAATACTAAGAATCACTGGACTTACCAGACTTTATGTCTGAACTAGTTTGCTTTCGCCTCTTTTCTCCCGTCCTCCCCCCCCAGGTAATCAGGGAGGGAAAAGCTCAGCTCATTTTGGGGCCGTTACTCTTTCCGAGCTTGAAGATTCTTTAGTGCATTGCTTTGAACTCCATTTTCTACTGCTATGGCAGGCTCATGCTTTATTGGGGAATATCATTGTCAGTTTGTGATTCTTATATATTAAACAAGACAGATGCTTTCTGGTAATAAGTATTGGTGTTGTAAAACAATCTTTGTACAAGCTGTTTTAATCAATAAAGGTTTTTTATTTTTCGCTGCTTTATTTGTCTGTCTTGTAATTTTTTGCATCTTGTACTAAAAAAATGCTCCACCAAAGTTAAGGCATTCCCTTTGTGAGTGACCTTAACGGAGGTGGGGTATTTCATACGCAGTCAACCACTACCTCAAATATCAGATGACAGATGACAAGTCATTAAAGATGCAGTTTCAAGAGCTTCAGAAAATAGCTCATAAGATAATCTCTGCAGGTATGACTTTGGATGATCAATTTCAAATTGTTGTAATAATTGATGAATTGCCTCCAGGATGGATAGATTTTAGGAATGTGATGAGGCACAAGACTAAGGAATTTTCCTTAGAGAGCTTGACAACTCGCCTCCATATTGAGGAGGAGGAGGCACAGAAATAGGACCTGAAAGAGGAGGTGCTGTTTGTCACAAACAACAGCACTAAAAAGACCAAACCAGTTGTTCTGAAACTGAATGCGAAAGAATTGAAAAATCAAAATCGTCACAACAAACAGAATTGCAACCCGCAAGGGAACCAAAAAGGACAACAACAACCAGCCCAAAAGAGTGAAGCTGGACAGTTGTTTCTCTGTTACAATAGTGGAAAACCAGGTCATATGGCATGTAAGTGTCGGAACAGACCAGGCCCTGCACCACAGGCTAACCTGACCGAGGAGCCTTTAATGGCTATGATTACTAAGATTCACCTTGTTGGTTGATCAGAGGGTTGGTGGGTAGCTACTGGTGCTTCTCGCCATGTCTGCTATGATCATGGTATGTTTATTACATACACGGCTGCTGATGATCAGAAGGTGCGGTTGGGATATTCTCACACCACTAAAGTTGCTGGGGTTGAAAATGTGGAAATCAAGTTTACCTCTAGAAAGACATTGATTTTGAAAGACGTGATGCATACTCTAGAGATGAGAAAGAATCTGGTTTCTGTCTTTCTTCTAAGTAAGGCTGACTTTACTCAAGTTATAGGGGCTAATTTGTATACCTTAACTTATAAGGGAACTTTTGTGGGAAAGGGTTATGCTTGTGAGGGAATTTTTAAGTTGAATGTTCAATCTAATAAAGTAACTAGTTTTGCTTATATGTTATGTGATTTTAATATTTGGCATTCTGATTCATGTCTATAACATCCCGCATTTTTAATTATGTAAAATAAAATATAATTTGAAGAACTTCCATAATTTGGTCGTGAGATTAGCGTTATTGCGCCTGTGGTGATTTTCTGGTCAATTTAGACCTATGGATTGCATAAAACTGATTTAGGATGAAAGAGATACCTTTAATTGAAATATTGTAACAAACATGAAAAGAATGTAAAAGAAAACGAACAATTATCACTATTGTTATTAGTCTTGTTAACAAAAGACTATGTAGTCCAGTTGGTAAGAGCATGTGGCTTTTAAGAGCGAGGTGCAAGTTCGATCCCCGCGGGCACCATAATTATATTTTAGAGAAACGGCTAAAATAATACATGTTCTTAAGAGAAAATATGTATAAACACACATATAAAGAAGAACAAAAATATATGTATATGTAAATATATGTGAATATATATATACAAGAGAAAAATTCAAAATAAGGCTACAATTAAAGAAATCTGGTAAGAATTAAATAACAGCATAACACCGTTTGAATTTTGAAAACGAAATAAAAGTTGTGCGTATATATATATGTATAAAATGGGCATTTGAAGTTTTGTATACATATAAGGAGATTATATGTAAGTATAATACTTAAATAAATCAAAGAAAGTATAACGGGATACTAATCAAACGTTTAAATTAAAAACGTAAAAAAGTAAGCATAGTGCCCAAAACCGCTCGCGGGACACAGTGGGGTCGACCCAAGGGTCAACACACCTATAGGGGTGTCGACCTAAGGGTCGACATACCCGTAGGGGGTCGACCCAAGAGTCGACGCACCCGTAGTGGGTCGAACCAGGAGTCGACGCACCCGTAGGGGGTCGAACCAGGAGTCAATACACCCCAGATCTGGGAAGATTCATTGATGAATCTAGACTGTTTTTCTAACCACATTCGTTGTTGACTCAGTGTTATATGTATGATAAAATTATGAACACCTATAAATAGGATGGCAAAGCCTAGCCTAAATCTCACATTTTCTGAGATGCTGTCTAGACTCTGCCTTCTTCCTCCTTAAACTTCTTCAAAACATAGAATAATTAGTATTAGGAGATTCTGATTCAAGATCTGGAGGAAAAGAATGTATATATACAAAAAGGGGTATTCGGAATTCTGTTCGAAGTAAGGTAAATTCTTGGATGTGGTCAATTTAAATTTCTCCTCTTTCTTCCCTTTTTCTTTTATTTGAGAATTATGGATACATGGTTATTTAGGTTCTAAACTCAGTTACGGGAGCCATGGAATGCTAGGTCTGGACCAGGTTCATGAATTGGAAAGCTACTAGGTGAGTGGATTTAAGTTATGCCATTCTGATAATGGTATATTTATCGTTTGGTATTCCCCGTTAAAACGTATAGTAAATCTGCTGAAATATATAAATCTGTTAAAAACATGGAAACGATTACTGTTGTATAAATACATGTTCTAATAACTTGTTAACTGAATATTGTAAGTTAAGTTACAGTGAAATTGGGATAATTACATGTTAATCTATGGCATATTATGTACTTGTACCCTAAACTGTAAGAATTGGGATAATTACATGTTAATTTGTTAGATTGGAATAATTACATGATTACATGTTATTCTTTTAAAAAGGGAGTTAATTACATGTTAGGAAGAGCATGCGACATGATAATCAGTTAAAATGGACTTAATATGATATTAAGTACGACAGGTAAAAATAGATTACAGAAAAATTAGAAAGAATGGATATGCCTAAATTTACAGTAAATAGAAAATTGTAACCGCACTTAGACACGAGGTTAAATTCAACTTATGGTAGAAGTCTGCTTGAAACCGCCCGGCAAATCCAGCATCCACAAGTTGTTAATTTAATGTGAGGGGTCTAGTGCGTAAATATACATGTAACGGTGCTAAGACACGAGGTTGAGTCCAACTTGTGGTAGAAGTCTTCCCGGAACCGCCTGGCAAATCCAGCATTCATAAGTGGTCAGCTTAATGTGCGAGGTCTGGTGCACACACACACACATACACACACACACACACACACACACACACATATATATATATATATGAATATAAAAAGATAGAAATAATTGGCATTGATTGTAATTAATGGAAATGAAGGAAAGTTACAACAATAAAAGGTTTGGAATGAACGAGAAATGATAATAAAGAAACTTGAAAGGGGAAAAGGAAAGAGAATAGGTAGACTTGTACTAGGGACAGGTAGAAATTATAAGTTAGGTTATAATAATGATAGGGGGAATGAGATAACATATGTAGTAAGATAAGTTGTACTTAATTATAAATTAAGTAATCTGTAATTCTGGAAACCTGAAACCTACTGTTTATAATAAGTAAAGGAAAGAAGGGAAAACTTATGAAAGGCAATAAGTTGTACATAATTATAAATTAAGTAATTTGTAAATCTAAAGTCTCAAATCTGCTGATGAGAAAAACATGTTAAAGGCTTATTAATGAACTTAAATGGGTTAAGTTATATAACTAAAATTAATAAGCAAGAGGAACTCGGTAACTTGAATAAGAAGTCAATATGAATTGAAATAACCAAGTTAAATGAAAATCTGAAAAGGTAGAGGAAGCGCATAATTAAATGATTAGACATAAGGTCTAATAACAAATTAGCCCAAGGCGCTTGGACCAGTCTGTATGTTTGAAGGTGAATAACCCAACGGGGTAGATCATCGTGGTGACATGAGGCACGAGGGAAGAACACGTCCATCTGATTATTCTGCCTGTTTTGCTAATATTATGTTGTCTCTAAAGGACTGGAAGGGGAATCACGCGGCTTCCTATGACATGGAGGGTATCCTGGTAGTCCTCTGTATGGTGACGACGCTTAGGCTGTGCTTGTAGAGGTTAGGTCTGCACGTTACTACCCAGTGAGTATACCTTGACTGCCACAATAGGGGGCAATCAGAAGGCTGTAGGATGACGTAGGTGATTCGACGAGATTGGGGCCTTGTGACTAGGCGGGTTGTGACCATCTGTTTCCCTTAGGGCGGGTTTAACCATCTGAAGGATAGTAATTCGTCGCGTACCCATCATCTATAGTTAGCGTGATGCGTGATGAGGAAAGACGAGAGCTAAACCAATAGACCATGGACCTTTCACTATCGAGGCTTTGGTTACGTAGCACGCCAATTTGGATGTAGATTTCTTGTTATGGGGTGTCACTTAGCTCTATTCTATTTGTCTTTCACTAGTTGAGGGAGGGGTCGGGTGGGACCATAGCCACTGAAAATGCAGACCAAGTGATTAGAGGATGAGTTAATAGAACACTTAATGATATCTATACTCTATTTGGAGTGGAGTACCTACCTTCAAGAGTGCTCTTGATAGACTCACCTATGTGAACGTGGAAATATGGCTGTTTCATATGAAGTTTTGGGCAAAACTTCTAGAGCGTTCACTGAACTGGGATAGACGTGCTTGGCTATTAACGCACGGACTTATTTGATTGCACTATAGAAAATGTTGTGTGTGATCGATGTCAAGAATATAGTTCAAGACCACGTGTCACTCTGTAAAAGCTGAAACTTATCCACTATGCAAAGGTTCAAGTCGGAAGACACCTTTGCTTATGCACAATCTTATATTTTTAGAAACCTCTTGAAAAATATTTAAAAAATTCAAGTGGGGGATTGTCGGAAACATTTTGTATATGTAGTGAATTTATTTAAAAAAAATATTACAGTTACTAAGTGTAACGGGCCGCAAATCCATACTATCTGAGTTGACTAAAATACCACACTTGTCCAACCCAAACAACACAGAATTACGAGTCATTAGGGTTAAAGAAAGAAAAGATAAAAGAAGAACATGAATAACAAAACAGAATCTCACAGCGGAACGAATAAAATATATTATATAACATAATCTTTAAAAAAAAGTTTTGTATCATATATACATACCATCATCAGAGTACAATGCAACATTTAATACAAGGGAAAATAATTCTAAAATATCTAACGGTGAAGCCTCCTGCTTCAAACTCCTCAAAGTGAATCTGTAAAAGCCTGAAACACTTGACTGCCCGTACAAATTTGGGCACCCCAGAGTTTAGGTAAAAACTAACAAAATAAACTCTGGGCCAGTCGGGGGATTGGTGTGAGTAAACTCCAATCATATTGTTTAACTTTGAAAAACCTTTTGGAATAAAAGGATAATAGTAAGACCAACCAACACATAAACATGGACGGTTTTCACCTTACTATAATCCAAAACCATTTTGATATGAAAACCACGTGATATTATAATAATGTCTAATCAAATAAATAACCAAATAGTAAGACACTTGCATCTCACGCTCTACGTACGTAGTATAAAATCAAAAACCGCAGGGCACTAATTGGATACTGGATTCCAACTATGAAAAGGTATGGGGCAACATCCCGATCAGTGTACTCTAGAGGGGATACACTGGGGTTCAGCAAGAACATTTTGCAACCCGGCCACACATTACCACCCACTCATTTAGCTTGAGTGTAGCGAATATATTGTCACCCACGGTTGTCGGTCGTCCAACCATAATCCGTAAGATACAGAATCGAAAGAAGAACAAATAATTGAATTTTCTCTAGATCGGTGACAAATATACCCTGCTTGGGTGTGATCCAACTAGCCATGTTGCCTGCCCGATTTTTTTCATTTCCTGGTTGTGAGGTTTGAGGCTAAATTTACTTTTTAGAACATCTAGCCACCCTTCGCTTTGAATGCCACATCGTTAAACCCGTCAAATCACTAGTTGATCTTCCCAAAAATAGTTTGAGTATAAAAGCCAAGAGAAACGAATTCCTCTGCCACCAGACATAATACATTGAAAAGATCTTCTTATGTGGTCTGTTAGGAATACTCTACCAGACATTTATCCATACAAGTTGTCCTAGGTCTGGACAAGCAGAACAGCCCTCGCATTTCACTCCGTCTTCAATTATCTTCAGCATAATCTAATTCGCAATGCTTATGCCTATACGGAGTGGTTTTCGGATAATAAATCTAACCGGTCTCTCTATATTGATAGCGACGGTCAAAAATCTTTAATAGGCAGTGATTTAACTATAAAAGGAAATCAAACATCCAACAAACAATCACTGGACCTTTTTGATTAATATTTTACTTTCCAAATTCCTTATCGAATTCTATATATTGGTATATTGGTTTCTAGTTATCCAAATTTCTTAAAAATATTCTAACTCCTTAAATTTATGGAAAATTTCGGCAGCACCCCCTTTGTATCGGTCAACAGCTCAAACCTCAACTCGCTTCTCTAGACCCTTTCGATTTAAAAAGAATATCAAAAAGCCAAGCGGCTTGCCGAGTAGGCCCATAAAATCTCATATGGAAATTTAAACATGTACTTTTTGTCGGGCACACAAATAATAATCTTCAAATTCTTTTCCTACTCTTCATCCCATACCTATTAACCTATGCATATTCCCATTTCCAATCTGTCTCACATCATCCAATCATTTTAACTCAAATTTGCTTATTTAATTTCAAATTAGCTTATTCTAATTTTACTGTGAATATCTCACGTTCGAACATACTTTTATTCGCTTATATATATAAGTCGAATTTAATTCAAGTTCCACATTCAGATTCCCAAATTACGTTAACAATTTAAATTACTTAAACAAAGTTCATATTTAATTTACAGCTCAAGTCTGGATTTTACTACGGAAAATTGGATTTTTATTCACTGAAAATACTTTTATTTAATTAAACAGACCATTACGGTTTTAAAACGATTATGGCGCTGCTTTTCTAAAAATTTGATTTTGACATAATTCAAAACCTATAATACGAAACTTAGATTTTTCTCTTCCATTAGAAAACTATTAATCAATAGGTCTGAACGTTTCTTGTTTCATTGAATTCTGACTTATATTGAGTTCTGTATACTCAATTGAAGTCTAATTCGTCAAATTACGAACTACGTACCGCGCTGCGCCAGACTCGTTTTAATTAAATTTAAAAATAAATTTTAAACTTCGTTATTTAAATAAATTTCAACTCTAGTCTTCCATATTTTAATATAAATCAAACCACTTTCCCAAATCTAACTTAAATGTTTCGATTATTCAAAAGCGTTGTTTATTCATAACTCAGTTATAAAATTACACAACTCAATTTCTATATTAAATTCTGACTTCCTTGGAAATAAGTTATTTTATAAATATTCGATATAATCGGATTCCAATATTAAATTCCCTTTTATGGAAATAATCCATTAATTCAACATCATTTACCATTACAAACTAATATCATCCTTTGATAATAGTGAAGTCGTTCAAGTTGGGGTGTTTTATTTACCTCTCAGACCTTGATTGACGACGTTCTTATCTTGAGATATATAAAAGCTTGTAATACAAAATCTGGATTTAAAATCTCACCTTTTATTCCATTTCTTATAGTTGGAAACATATTTCCAAATCACTTGATGAAAATTACTTCATCACATTTATAAACGTTGGTTATAAATTACCTTCCTTATTTTATATATTAAACAAACTTCCCATTTAGTAATCCTATTTGAAACTCGATTCTCGTTTTATTATATTATTATAACTTATATATTTAATCTATTTTCATATTAAATTTTAAACTCTAGTTTCTATTAATATAATTTCAATATCCTTTCTAAAAATGATTTATTTCTATAAATTTGATATAGTCGAATTCAAATCGTAAATCCATATGGATTTATTCCAAATTTATTTATATTCCGAACATCGGAAATGATTTTCATTTCCTTTGAAATGATTCCCAATTCCCCTTTTTAATTCATATTTGAATTTAAATAATCCAATTGTTCCCTGATAATTATTCACTTCCATTTATGAAATGACGTTTATAAATTTCAACTACTTGTTTCAAATATTGAAACATGTTTCTATTTCAAATTCTGTTTCTGCTTTTGGAAAGTAATTTCCCATTTTTAATTAGCACTTGAGTTTCCATTTCTAAATTGTCCAATGATAATTTTTCTATTCAATTATAAACATGGTTTATAAATTCAGCTACTTGTTTTTAATTTTAAAAACAAGTTAATATTTTTCTAGCCAAATCTGAAATTCAATTTTTATTTCAAAAAAATAAATTTTCCTTTTTAAATATAAAAATCCATTTTTATGATATTTTTTAAATATTAATATATAGGGCCAGTGATATTCCAACATCCACAAACATTCCAATTATCAGTCACAGATTTTCAAACACATTACATCATATATGATAATATATATGGAATCAAACAATTATAAAATTTGAGGAATCCAGTTGGATCCCTCCAACCTGTTTCCCTGCATCCACAGATGTCAAACAACATAAATAATGCCAATCATGCTTCAAGGCAGGGTATCGCAGTATAGAAGGTCACTCATATATCGTGGGCTGGTAGGGTCATCCGCTAATAGTAATATAGGAATCCACTGATGGTACTGCGGCAAATATCCAATATATATATAATAGCCACAACCACCAAGCCTAAATAACTAATATATATATAATAACCACAATTTATAAATAAACAGCAATGCAACCAATCAACCAACAAACAACGTATAAATATTTGTATTAAATAAAAATCAATTATAATAAATTATAATCGAACTAGAGAGTGAGTTTACTTAACTCGATCTCCATTGTTGAATATCCATTTTAATCCCATATCGCATAGCTATAAATATACTCGACTCCTCTCAAACGAATTTATCAAGTACCTATGGTTATTTATTTATCATTTATTCATTTAAATTACTTAACAAATGAATAAATAAATTAATCCATAGAATTTAAATTAAATACTAAATAAATGAATGAATTATTCTATGTATATTAGCGAAACATATACCATATCATATGACCAACTACGAAGAAATTTCACAATCACCGATCAATCCTGCTTGCAAAACAGCCCCGAAACCGATTCACGTCACTTCGGCATTTTAACAAACACCGTACTGTCAAACTACATCTTCCTTTTTTTACCTTCATCAACTGTCTACTACCGCTACACTTCAAAATGACTCAGCGTCACTGCCCTCCCTATTGAGCATAACTCCAGAGCGTTACATTCCCAAAACACAAATCAATTCCAAAATTAACATACTGCTAAATTCCCCAAACCACCCATGTTCATTATCGGTTCATTCCTTACAACAAATAGGGACCTAAACAATCCACATTTATACACCGCCGCTCCAAATAGTACATCCCAAATCCCAAAAGTCAACAGCCCGATCCCCATGAACCTGCGATTATCCCAAATTCTAGCAGTATTACTCCAACTTGTAACCGTATAAATTGATGTTCAGAAGTCAAATTGCTCCCCCAAAGCTCGTTGCCAGGTCCCCCTCGCAATCGCGATTCCAACATCAAACTTCCTTAGTCACAATAAGCACAACGTTGTATAGAAAACCCAATGTCCATAATAAGCATCACAACCCTGATTATGAATGGCTGTGTGAAGCTTCGGTTTACACGAGTCCAATTGATCAAGAATCAGGGGATTTCGATGCGTATTTAGATTGTCTTGATTTTTTTCCTTTTAATTGGTGGCCTGAGAAAGAAGAAAACGAAGACAACAGACATGGATTATTTGTGGGTTTTGAGATGGAAAAACTGTGAAGGCTAAGGGCTTTATTTATACTCACGAAGGAGGAAAAAACAGTACACACCATTGTTTGCTTGATATTGAGAAGGGAAGGCAGAAATTTGAGCTCGAGAGAGATGGTTGTACGAAAATATTTCCTTAGGTCTACGAAATAAAATGTTAGAGTGGCGTTATAAGGAGTAGGTCAACTGATGTGTGTGTGTGTGTATATATATATATTGATTAGATTTTATTTGATTAAATAACTAAAAATATCTCATAGTCCCCGAACCGCTATTTTAACGTAACGACCAACATTACCAAATTATAAAGCTATTCCATACTCAATGGAACCGATTGAGAAATTTTAATTCGACGGTATAAAAGATAGAACAATTTAAATTAACGAATTATATTAAATTCGATTTAAAATATAAAATGATTCTAAACAATTAAATTTATCGATAATAAACTATTATTATCGTACTAATTCAATATAAATTTTATATTGATCGACTAAATCCTTCCAATTTAGTTTTAACTCTGAATTCAACCGTTATTGTTTCATATTACGATAATTAAATATATTCGATATTAAATCATATACTGATTATTAAATCGATAAATTAAATATAAAAATCAACTTATTATCCCAATTAAATATTTAAAATAAATTTAGATATTCAATATTAACTGGCTAAAAATCTCAGATGTTGCATTCTTCCCCCTTAAAAAAAATTTGTCCCCGAAATTACTAAGGCATAAGAAATGCTACAAACCCGTTAACTTTTCAAAAACCCACTTTGTTATTATTCAGTATTTATATTCTATTACCCAAGGCTTATACAATTTTAAGTTTTCATAGAAATATTTAATTTCATATTTCTCATTCAAAAATCTTCAAATTGAATTCAATTTGAAAGTCATCTCTTTTATCTTTAAAAAAATCAAATCTTTTGAAAAAAAGATCCAACTCCCTAAATTTGGAATTTTTTTGGCAGAGTCTCCCCTGTACGGAGGAGATTTTGCAATATAACAAAAGAGATGAAAAATTATACATACCCATATTGGTTGGAAGACAGTTCATATATCCTAATTTGATATTGCGTAGACATACCTTATATAAGTGTTCATTAAGCGCGCATGCTTAGTATATAAGCAATCTGCGTATCCAAAATCAAGTCAGGTAGCTCCATGTACCTGTACTTACTCAATTTAAACTCATAAGTCTCATATATATCAAATTTGAATAACTTCCATTCGTTTAGAAGATTAAACCCATGAATTCATTAGCCAACAAGTCATATCATGTATATTTAGCACGTACATGCTAATACAAGTTTCAATATTTAGTATATACCTCATTTCATTCATATACACGCCATATACTTATATTCGTTTAATTTGGATGATTTCCAACCAATTAATTCACATTCCATTCATATTTCATTTATATGCATTTATTCAAATTAATGTAAATCAACTTGTTTATTTTCATTTATGGTAAACGAAAATTTTTCTACTCATCTTTGCTATTATTTGGTTAATAAAATAACAATTTATTTTTTCTTGACTAATATCAAATTGATTTCAAATCAATTTATTCATTTCAATATATTTAACTTGCACAAGTTAATTTTTAAATTCCAGAATTCAAATACCCGGTTTTTATTTCAAACCTCTTTTGAAATCATATAAATATACACGTAGATATATTTATAACCATCTCCAATTCAAAACATTTGTATTTTCCAAACAATTTTTTAAAATAAATTTCCTCAAAAAAATTTCTAAGGTAGCAATTCATCACTTAGAAACTCGAAAATGAACACCGGTAATGCCGCGCTTCATCAGCGGAATTATTTTCCAGCGACTGAAGTGAGCTCAATGCTTTATCACTTTCAAAATCCATTAAAAATTATTTTTATTCTAGAATCCTTCCAAAACAATGCTATATTAATTTAATATACTTTAGAAAATATTTCCAACTTTCCGAGAATGAAATTCCAAATTCTGGTTTTAATTCAATTTAATTTCATCTCATTTGTATATATTATTCGTATACAAATTTTGTTTGATTAAATATAACCATTCCAATTTTATAATCTAATTTGATTATAATAATAACAACCAACACACCCATATACTATAATAATTTCAGAAAATTATTCTTTTATATCAAAATATAGTTTTGGGCAAAATTATTTTATTTACCCCTCCTTTTAAACAATACTATGTTGAATTACTCTATTCAAGTATTTATAAATACCTTTCAATATAATTGATCAATACTGTATCGACCAGAGTTCATAAACCACTCTACAAACAATTCAACGCAATATAAAACAGTTTTTATATCAACTTACAAATACACTCTCTCATATATATACACTCAACTCATTCTAGGGTACAGCTGGGCCTATCTCTAATGAGTAAACCCCCACCAAAGCCTAGTTGTTCGCTCAACCTAAGCTCTAATACCAAATGTAACGGGCCGCAAATCCTTACTATCTGAGTTGACTAAAATATCACGCTTGTCCAACCCAAATAACACAGAATTACGAGTCATTAGTGTTAAAGAAGAAAAAGATAAAAGAAGAACAGGAATAATAAAACAGAATCTCACAGTGGAACGGATAAAATATATTATATAACATAACCTTTGAAATACAAAATTTTGTATCGTATATACATACCATCATCAGAGTACAATGCAACATTTAATACAAGGGAAAATAATTCTAAAATATCTAACGGTAAAGCCTCCTGCTTCAAACTCCTCCAAGTGAATCTGTAAAAGCCTGAAACACTTGACTACCCGTAAAAATTTGGACACCCAAGAGTTTAGGTAAAAACAAACAAAATAAACTCTGGGTTAGTCATGGGACTGGTGTGAGTAAACTCCAGTCATATTGTTCAACTTTGAAAAACCATTTGAAAGAAAAGGATATTAGTAAGACCAACCCACACATAAACATGGACGGTTTTTACCTTAGTATAACCCCAAACCATTTTGATATGAAAATCACGTGATATTATAATAATGTCTAATCAAATAAATAACCAAAGAACGCTTGCATCTCACGCTCACATACATAGTATAAAATCAAAAACCGTAGGGCGCTTATTGGAGATTGGATTCCAACTATGACAAGGTATGGGACCACCTCCCAATCAGTGTACTCTAGAGGGGATACACTAGGGTTCAGTAAGAACATCTTGCGGCCCGACCACACATGACCGCCCACCCATTTAGCTTGAGTGTAGCGAATATATTGTCACCTACGGTTGTCGGTCTTCCAACTGTAATCTGTAAGATACAAAATCGAAAGAAGAACAAATAATTGAATTTTTTCTAGACCGGTGACAAATATACCCTGCTTGGTTATGACCCAACTAGCCATGCTGCCTGCCCGATTTTTGTCATTTCCCGGTTGTGAGGCTTGAGGCTACGTTTACTTTTTTGAACATTTGGCTACCCTTCACTTTGAATGCGATATCGTTATGAGAAACGAATTTCTCCGCCACCAGACGTAATACATTGAAAAGATCTCCTTATGTGATCAGTTAGGAATACTCTACCATACATTCGTCCATACAAGTTGTCCTAGGTCTGGACAAACAGAACAACCCTTGCATTTCACTCCGTCTTCAATTATCTTCAGCATAATCTAATTCGCAACGCCTATGCCTATACGGAGTGGTTTTCGAATAATAAATCTAACCGATCTCTCCGTATTGGCAGCGATGGCCAAAACTCTTTGATATGCGGCGATTTAACTATCAAAGGAACACATGCATCCATCAAACAATCACTGGCCCTTTTTGAATATTCAACTTTCCAAATTCGTTATCGAATTCTATATACTGATATATTGATTTCTAGTTATCCAAAATTCTTAAAAATATTCTAACTCCTTAAATTTCTAGAAAAATTCGGCAGCACCTCGTTTGTACTTGTCAATAGCTCAAACCTCAACTAGCCTCTCTAGGCCCTTTCCATTTAAAAAGAAAATCAAAAAGCCAAGCGGCATGCCCAATAGGCTCATAAAATCTCATATGGAAATTTAAACATGTACCTTTTTGTCGGGCACTCAAATTATAATCTTCAAATTCTCTTCCTACTCTTCATCCCATACTAGTTAACCTATGCATATTCGCATTTCCAATCTGTCTCGCATCGATCCAATCATTTTAACTCAAATTTGCTTATTTAATTTCAAAATAGCTTATTCTAATTTTACTTTGAACATCTCACGTTCAAACATACTTTTATTCGCTTATATATATATAAGTCGAATTTAATTCAAGTTATATATTCGAATTCCCAAATTACATTAACAGTCTAAATTACTTAAACAAAGTTAAATTCGACCAAAACCCTATTAGCCAATTTCAAAGAAATTAGTTAACTACATTCAATAATTAAAAATCTGATTTTTATTCCAAAAATCAATCTATTTACTCAACTTGAGTTCATATTTAATTTATAACTCAAGTCCGGATTTTACTAATGGAAAATAAGATTTTTATTCACTGAAAATCCTTTTATATAATTAAATAAACCATTACGGTTTTAAAACGATTATAGCGCTGCTTTTCTAAAAATTTGATTTTGACATAACTCAAAATCTATAATACGAAATTTATTTATTTTCTCTTCCATTAGGAAACTATTAATTTATAGGTCCAAACGTTTTTTGTTTCATTGAATTTTGACTTATATTGAGTTCTGTATACTCAGTTGAAGTCTGATTCGTCAGATTACGAACTACCGCGCTGCGGCAAACTTGTTTTAATTAAATTTAAATATAAACCTTAAAACTTCGTTATTTAAATAAATTTCAACTCCAATCTTCCATATTTTAATATAAATCAAACCAGTTTCCCAAATCTAACTTAAATGTTTCGATTATTGAACAGCGTTGTTTATTTCCTTCAAAGTTTCATAACTCAGTTATAAATATACACAACTCAATTTCTATATTAAATTCCAACTTCCTTGGTAATAATTTAGTTTATAATTATTCGACATAATCGAATTCTTATATTAAATTCCCTTTTATCGAAATAATCCATCAACTCAACATCATTTACCATTACAAACTAATATCATCCCTTGATAATAGTGAAGTCGTTCAAGTTGGGGTATTTTATTTACCTCTCAGACCTTGACCGACAACGTTCTTATCTTGAAATAGATAAATGCTTGTAATACAAAAACTCGAATTAAAATCTTACCTTTTATTCCATTTCTTATATTTGGAAATATATTTCCAAACCACTTGATGAAAATTACTTCATCACATTTGTAAACGTTGTTTATAAATTAACTTCCTTATCTTATATATTAAACAAACTTCCCATTTAATAATCCTATTTGAAACTTGATTCTCATTTTATTATATTATTATAAATTATATATTTAATCTATTTTCATACTAAATTTTAAATTCTAATTTCTATTAATATAATTACAACATCCTTTCTAAAAATGATTTATTTCTATAAATTCAACATAGTCAAATTCTATTCATAAATCCATATGGATTTATTCCAATTTTATTTATATTCCAAACAACGGAAAAGATTTTATCATTTCCTTTGAAATGATTCCCAATTCCCCTTTTTATTTCATATTTGAATTTAAATAATCCAATTATTCCATGACAATTATTCACTTCATTTATAAATGACATTTATAAATTTCAACTACTTGTTTCAAATATTGAAACATGTTTCTATTTCAAATTTTGTTTCTTCTTTTGGAAAGTAATTTCCGTTTTTAAATTAGCACTTGAGTTTCCATTTCTAAATCGTCCAATGATAATTTTTCTATTCAATTATAAACATCGTTTATAAATTCAACTACTTGTTTTTAATTCTAAAAACAAGTTAATATTTTCTAGCCAAATCTGTAATTCAATTTCTATTTCAAAAAAAAATCCCTTTTTAAATCTAAAAATCCATTTTTATGATATTTTTAAATATTAATTGTGACACCCCACGTCCGTTAATGTCACTCGCTAAGGGAATGCATTAAGTTTCGTGAAGTGTTATATGTAATCAGACACAGAATAATTACAAGACAGATATAAATAAGATAGCAGCGAAAATTTAAATTTTTATTTCAACATAAATTAAAATACCGTGGTCCACAATACCATAAGTCACAAAAACCATTACAATAAAACAAGTTTTGGCTTGCATCATTAGAGTACATAATATAAAAACATAATTCCCCAATTGAAAGAGTTAAGCCATAGTAGAGACAAGAACTTGAGCCATACTTCAGAAGTAGCTCCTAGCAAGGTGATATCTGAATCCTGACTAAGCCTGGGTGTTTCCTCCCTGAGAACCTGGGGGAAACGGAAGAAATAAAGAGAAACAAAAGGGTCAGACATAAAGTCTGGCGAGTCTAGTTACTTTTAGCCAGTAGATAAATAAAAGTAACATGATAGGCATATAAAGTGGATAAGAGAGAGATCACTACATAAATGGCAGGTGTGACAAGGTAAGCAAGATAAGGTGTACATGCCTCACTAGTGATTACTCTGCACTGTTACTAGTATATCCAGAAAGAGATGATCCCTTCAACTATAAGGTGGTAGACTTAGGTATACGTCCAAATGTATCCTAACTACTACCCTAATAGATCGGCTCCCTAACCCTCATAGATACCTTGTGCTGGCCCCACAGCAGGAGGTATCACTTCCTAAAGTGGCAACCCCTCGTCGTAACAATGTGCACAACCATATCTACAGGTGTCACGGTCGTCTTATCCCCTTTTGCCCGGCTCATGCACGCACATGGCCCAGTCATTTTGCGCCTCCCACACCATCCTCCACGTTTGGATCTCTTACAATCAGTGAGTAAGCGTGCCCCTTCTCCTCCTAGTACGGAGTACTTTGTTTGATACCTACTCCGGGTTACTGACTGAAATGGGTCCCACACAATATGATACAAGCTTTCCCCTTTGTCTTGTATCCCCCACTAGGTTTTCACTGACTATGTATACCACTAGGTGTCTTTAATTACATAGCCTTGTTTATGTCTACCAGTTATGCTTACCTATAGGTTCTTTAATACATAATCCCTAATCTTCCAACCGGTTATGCTTACCTATAGGTGTCTTTAATTACATAACCCTATCACCTCTACAAGTTAAGTTTACCCTAAAAGGTGTCTTTAATTACATAACTTTATTATTTACACCGATTATGTATACCACTAGGTGTCTTTAATTACATAACCTTACTATTTCCAGCGATTATGTATACCACTAGGTGTCTTTAATTACATAACCTTAACGGGTTAAGTTTGTGGGCCTATATGTGAATATTACCCATTCCCTCTTCAGATTTACTTAAACCACCCCTCAACCATGTTTATTTAACCCCCAACATAAATTTAAGTTCATACAATCCCTATGGATTAACTTAGTTTAAGTAGTCCAATTGTTTACCATGTCCATTTATGGTTTCATAATAGGCTAGACCTCCCACATTAGGCCTACAACATGTGGATGTCGGATATGCCGGTCGGGTTCGGGCCGACTTATTCCATAGTTGGGCCCAACCTCGTGTCATAGCCCGATTCGTATTTACGTACTTAGACCTCCCACATTAGATTTACCATTAGTGGCTGCCGGATATGTCGGTCAGGTCCGGACAGACTTCCACCAATAATGCAACCTAACCTCGTGTAATAAGTACAATTACAAATCCTAATTGTAATTACTAGACATTCCATTTTTAATTAGTCCTTTCCGTTTATAGGCGTCAATACCTATTTTACCCAATAATTTGAATTACATGTCCATAAATGTTCATATTCAAATTATGCCATTTTTAACCCTTTTTACCTCGTTCCTTAACTAGCGCCCTCACAAAATTGGCAACATGCCTAGGCTAGACAATAGCCCAGTCATAGATGATAATAGGGAAAATAATGGGGATATAACTAAAATGATCATCTTGGCATAAACATAAACTTGTATAGTGATAAGGTGAACATACATACTAGCATGGACATGAAATTGTCATCATAACAAGGTGGACATAAAACTGATGAACTATGATGTCACAATATCTAAATTAGCAACTTAGATGTCCAATCGGTTTAGATCTAACATGATAACATAAGGTGATAATTTAGATCATATAAAATAGATCTAACATGTTAACATAAGGTGACAATTTAGATCACATAAAATAGATCTAACATGTTAACATAAGGCGACATTTTAGATCACATAAAATAGATCTAACATGAATCATAAGGTGACAATTTAGATCACATAAAATAGATCTAACATGAATCATGAGGTAACAATTTAGATCACATAAAATTGATCTAACATGAATCATAAGGTGACAATTTTAGATCACATAGAATAGATCTAACATGAATCATAAGGTGACAATTTTAGATCACATAGAATAGATCTAACATGAATCATGAGGTGACAACTTTAGATCACATAGAACAGTTCTAACATGAATCATAAGGTGACAATTTTAGATCACATAGGATATGTAACGACCCGTATTCTACGCATCATAGGATCGTAGGATATCTATTTCTTTCACATACGAAGTCGTATGGTCATGTAACTTTGGGGGATGACTATTGGGGTCATTTCCCATGTTCATGATTTTTCCCGATTTTTAAATGATCATTTTACCCCTAGTTGGTACTGTTTTGGCCATAACTTCTGTCTGGAAAGGAATTTTGACCTGAAACCACTTCCATTAGCTCTGGACAATGGTTTCTCTTTCCGTAGCGTGGTCACATTAGCCAAACGGACTCACCGTTTGGGAGATATGCCTGAAACAAGTTTCAGATGGTGAAAAACAGCTTAATTGGGCTTAACCGGGTGATTAGCAGCTAGGCCCAGAGGGAAATTTCGGGTTTAGAGGTATAGGAGGACTGATTAGGGTTAGGAAATCACTTTCATTTCAGTTTTGAGCCGCCACAAACCTTCTTGAGACCTTAGTAATGGCTTCCATCCTCTAAAACCTCTCCAAAACACATTTTAGTGAAGATTAAGCCTAAACCACATCAAAACAAGGCCAAATAGCATAAGAGCAAGGTTGGAGCTGCTGCTATACATAGGAATTCGACCCAAACAGAGAGTATTTCAGATTTGGTGTTTCATTTGTGGCCAAGGTGAGTGATTTGCATAGTTTTTGCACTAATTACGGTAGTTAAGGGTAATTAGTGAAGATTAGCGAATTTATACAGTAATAAATTCTGGAAAAATGTTTAGAAATTCTTAAATAATGTTTTATGCTTCTGTTAGAAATTTGGTTCGATTTGATTAAGTTTTGTTAACCCTATGATTAGTTTTACTTAAACATGCTTAAGGGAAAATAAGGAGTTTTGGCCACTTTTGATCCGTTTTGATTCATTTGAATTGTTGTTTGGTGTTTGTGGTTGCTCTTACATGTTGATATGACTCTATGGTATGTTTTATGATTGATTAGAATAGTTAGATTAGTCGAAAACGCCGTCAAATGGCGTAGAAAGCTCGCTGGAAAGTTGCAGAAATGTGCAGGTTCCGAACCGGATCGGATCGGAGTAGGGGTCGGATCGGATTTGTGAACTGACCAAGGGAATTCGAACTGGATTGGAACTTGTCACTGGAGGAGGATTGGCGAGAAGGAAGGCCGTTTACTTAGAGTTGGAGTTGGGCAGAGGATTGGATCGGAGCCATGGAGCAGGATCGGATCGGAGTAGACTAGAGAGCGGATCGGATCGGAGTAAGCTAGAGGGCGGATCGGATCGGAGTAAGCTAGGGAGCGGAGCGGATCGGAGCAAACAAGCGAGTGGGAGCGGATCGGGCAAATGGAGAAGGACATGATCGGATCCAGGAACTTAGAAGGGAGTAACCACCAAACCAAGCAGAGAATAGGCACTACACTTCCGAACCGAACCGAGTGGAGAGCCCGAACCGAAGGAGCACCGAACCGAATGGAAAGATGACTACCGAACCGAACCGACGAAGGTGATGACTACCGAACCGAACCGAATTCTAGGACTGTTAATGCGCGACAACTCTTCTGAAGACCCACTCCAATTCGACCAAACCCGAGATGCAAAGGAAGTCCAAATGAGAAGTTAGAGCTCAAGATTCAGATGGGAATCAACGAGTTCGCTTCATGGTTGGGCTTTGCTGCGGGACGCGTGCCAAGGGGTTATCGACGTCTATAGCTTTGGACCACTATGGTAGGAGGTATGAAGGCGGATTCAGGGCCATTATGGCATCGGTAGAACCAAGGGCTACGACCAATGAAGTGGGTCATTGAAATGTTTGGTCATGACTCCATGTGTTTAGCTTGGTCACAGCAGGGTTTCTACAAGTCGGGATTCGTCGTTACCTCAAGTCGTTTAGTGTCCCAAAGTGGTAGATATCGTATGCTTTACGCACTAAGTGAGAGATGTGAGGATGGTTGCTATGGATGATTTGTTTACTATTATTGTGACATGTACACCCCACCCCCGTATTCTTACACTATTTATTATGGCAGCTTAGAGTATTGTACGGTATGTGGTACTAACTCTTTGGTTGCAGGTCCAGGTTCAGGTATGGTTTAGTATACCTGTTATCATTCTGTTTAGATGCTTATCGCTCATACCAGGCTTTATGTCTGACCCAGAGTTTTATGTCTCCTCTTATTACTCAGGGTGCTCACACGAGCAGACTAGAGACAGGTTAGCTGGTGATGCACGGGTAGATGATCCGGAGACGAGCAGGAGGCTTCCACGTAATATATACATAATATTCTCCCTGTGTTGTTGAAGATCACTGCTTGGGCATTGGTGGTGCATCTTCTACTTTAGCTTTCTTTTGCTTAGAGACAGTAAATTTGGAAAATTGTAATAAGCTGTATTTGAATTTCCGCTGCTCTGATGATTGATGTTGATTTTAGTTATCAGCTTATGCATTGTCTCACCTGTTTTATGTCAAGTATGTTATTATTATATTTTATTCCATGCGCTGTGAGATATTCTACAGGTTCCTTGATTAGTTCATTCCCTTCTTTCCTTTCTTTGGCGACCGTTCCGTGCTAGTCGGGACATGTGTACAGCGCACTTCCGGAGGAAATGCAGGTTGGTGCGGAGCGGGCCGTCACATTTGGTATCAGAGCTCTAGGTTGCGTAGTTAACCTAGGGAAGTTATCAGGGAGAGATAATATACGTATACGAGAGAGCGTATTTGTGATTACTTTGGTTTTTAAAAGCTATATATATACTATTACTAGTATAAGGATGAAGTCGTACTGCACTAGCACCACTATGGAGTCGTTAATCGTTTCCTTTTTCATATTGATGATGAGCCGATATACTAGAGGTGCTGGTAGGGGAGCCAATAATGGGAATGCTGCTGACATGAGGACGATGTTTACTGACCTCATGAGAGAGATGCTTAGAGATGTACAGAGGGCAGCTCCCAATGGTGGAAATGGTGGTGGTCCAATAGTGCAGGCGCCAAGAGTCGACTTCGCCAAGCTGAATAAGGATTATACTAGTCTTGGTGGGAAGTCATTCCACGGAACGGAGTCGGCTACGGATGTTCAGGATTGGTTGGATAGTTGCGAACGTATCTTCGAGGATTTGGGTATCGAGGATGCGATGAAGAGAAAGCTAGCGTCCCGTCAGTTGCAAGGGCGGGCAATGAATTGGTGGAATGCTATAAAGGCAGCTACTCCCGAAGATCAGATTACTTGGGAGCAGTTTAAGGCTCTCTTTAGCGAGAAGTTCATTCCAGCTGCTCAGAAGTCAGTGCTGTTTAAGAAGTTCTTGGAGCTCAAGCAGAATGGAAGAGCTGTCTCGGAGTATATTGCTGAATTTGACACTTTGTCAAAATATGGGTTATCTCTTATTGATAATGCCGAGAAAAAGAATGAGAAATTCATAACTGGTTTGGATCAGTACTTGGGGGAAAAACTTATTAACCACATCGATGAGACGTTTGAATCGATTATGGGGAAAGCATTAAGATCAGAAAGTCTCTACCCTAAGCCGAAGACTGAGGTTGCATCCGCAGATGAGCCAAAGCCACAAGCAAGTGGTGGAGGCAAGGGTGGTTCCTAGAATAAGAGAAAGCAGAATCAGACTAAGGATGGCCAGAAGAAAAAGAATAAGCAAGATGTGGAGTGCTTCAGCTGTGGTAAGAAGGGCCATTATGCTAGTAATTGTCGGGCCAAGCCAGCGGATAGGAAGTGCTTCAACTGTGGCCAAATGAGACATCACAAGGACAAGTGTCCGCAGCCCCCTAAAGAAAAGCAAATAGTGAAAGCCTACGCCCTTAATGCTATTCCTTCTTCGTCGAATGCCCCAACAGCGGCGGAGAAGGGAAAGAATGTCGTCATTCAAGGTATGCTTTCTGTTTATGATGTTCCTGTTAGAGTTTTGTTTGATACCGGAGCTTCCAGTTCTTTCATATCTAGTGACCTGGTAGATAGGTTGGGATTGGAGCCCGAGATTGTCGATAGACCTTTAGTAGTGACGAACCCGATTGGTGGTTCGACTAGCCTTAGCATGATTTGTCGTAATGTGGTCTTATCGAGTCATGGATGCATGTTTGTTTGTGATTGCTTTGTTTTGGGCTTTACTGGGTTTGGCATTATTTTTGGAGTAGATTGGCTCCAAAGATACAGGGTGGTGGTAGACTGTGAGGGCTTTTTAGTGACAGCTAGAGTGGATGATGGGCGGAGGATAGTGTTTGGTGGTCTACCCAGTGAGGGGGTATTGGCTAGTTTTCTAAATTCCCTCGACATTCCGCATAGTGAGTTGTCAGGTTTGCCCGTGGTTGGCCAGTATCCGTATGTTTTCGAAGAAGTGACCGGACTTCCACCACACCAAGAGATTGAGTTTCGTATTGATTTGGTAAAGGATGCCAGGCCTATAGTGATGCCACTTCATCGTATGGCACCAAGGGAGCAGCGAGAGCTCGAGGTGCAAGTCAGCGATCTTTTGAGGAAGGGATTTATCAGAAGGAGTGTTTCTGAATGGGGAGCACCAGTTGTATTTGCTATCAAGGCGGATGGTTCCCTTCGGTTGTGCGTAGACTACCGCGAGTTGAATAAAGTGACGAGGAAGAACAAGTATCCTCTACCACGGATAGATGATTTGTTCGATCAGTTGAGTGGCGCGAGAGTATTTTCTCAGTTGGATCTCGCGACAGGTTTTCATCAGCTTAGAGTGGAAGCTGAGAGTATAGCTAAAACGGCATTTCGAACGCCATCCGGATTTTATGAGTGGTTGGTCATGCCATTCGGGCTGACCAATGCCCCAGCATATTTTGTGGATCTTATGAATAGGGTATTCAGAGATCAGTTGAATAAGTTTGTCCTTGTGTTCGTTGATGATATTTTGGTCTATTCGAGGACAGAGGAAGAACACAAGGAACATTTAAGAGTAGCGATGGAGGTGTTGAGAAAACACCAATTGAAAGCAAAGTTTTCTAAGTGTCACTTCTGGAAGAGGGAAGTGAGGTTCTTGGGCAATGTTGTATCAGAGAATGGTATTGCCATGGACCCGGCGAAGGTGGCTACGGTACAAGATTGGCCTACGCCCAAGAACGCAACAATGTAAAAAGTTTCTTGGGATTAGCCGGATATTATCGTAAGTTTATCCAAGGTTTCTCCTAGATAGCAGCACCATTGACCCAGTTGACCAAGAAGAATCAAGCTTTTGTCTGGGGTGAAAGGTGCGAGAATGCATTCAAAAGTCTAAAGGACAAGTTGACAAGCGCACCAGTGTTAGTCATTCCTAAGGGGGATGAAGAGATGAAGGTATACACGGATGCCTGTGGTACCGGACTGGGTGCTGTATTGATGCAAGGCGGTAGGGTTGTAGCTTACGCAAGTCGGCAATTGAAACCGCACGAGAGAAGATACCCTACCCATGATTTAGAATTGGCAGCGATCGTGTTCGCGTTAAAGATGTGGAGACACTATCTCTTGGGAGAAAGATTTGAGCTGTTTACAGATCATAAGTCGTTAAAGTATCTCTTCTCTCAGAAAGATCTGAATCTCCGTCAGCAGAGATGGTTAGAGTTCTTAGCTTCCTATGATTTTGACATCGCATACACACCGGGAAAGGGAAATGCAGTGGCTGATGCATTGAGTAGAAGACAGGCCAGTTTAGGGGCTATGTTCCTTGAATGGAAGCAACTGGAGTATATCGCGGGGTTTGATTTCAGACCAAAGTGCGAATTGGATCCAGAAATGTTATCAAGTTTGACGATCAGACCCACTTTAATTGAGCGGATCGGCTCTAGTCAGAGGGACGATCCTAACCTATTGGAAATCATCTCCAAGTTAGAGATGTGTGTCGATGAGGAGATGAACAAGTATGGGCTTGATCGAGATGGATGGCTTAGAAAGAATGGAAAGATTGTTGTACCCAATGTCAATGGATTGAGAGATGAAATGCTTAGAGAATGTCATCACTCAAAACTGACTATACACCCCAGTGGTAATAAGATGTATCGAGACATGAAGCAAACCTACTACTGGGAAGGGATGAAAAGAGACATTGGGAAGTTTATATCCAAGTGCATGAATTGCCAGCTAGTTAAAGCCGAACAAAAGAAGCCTAGTGGGTTGTTACAGCCCTTAGAAATTCCCGAATGGAAATGGGAGCAAGTCTCGATGGATTTTATTGATGGTTTACCAAGGACTAGATCGGGACACGATAGCATTTGGGTAGTTGTGGATCGACTGACTAAAAGTGCAAGGTTTATACCAGTCAAATCGACCAGAACGGCAGCTAAGTTAGCAGAATTGTATATGAAGTGGGTAGTGAGATTTCATGGAGTACCTAAAGGCATTGTGAGCGACCGAGACCCGTTGTTCACTAGTGGGTTTTGGAAGAGCTTACAAGAGGCTCTAGGGTCAGAGTTACATCTCAGTACTGCATATCATCCTCAGACCGACGGTCAAACGGAGAGGGTGAATCGTATTTTGGAGGATCTCTTGAGGGCATGTATATTGGATTTTGGTGGATCATGGGATGACCATTTACATCTAGTAGAGTTTGCATATAATAATAGCTACCAATCCAGTATCGGTATGGCTCCGTTTGAAGCTTTGTACGGAAGACCGTGTAACTCACCATCATGTTGGATAGAGACTGGCGAGAAGTTTATGCTTGGACCAGATGTGGTGAGGGAAACTTCAGATAAGATCAAGATCATTCAACAACGAATGAAGGCAGCCCAAGATAGGCAGAAGAGTTATGCTGATAAGAGAAGAAGAGACTTAAAATTCTCCGTTGGTGACTTGGTGTTTGTCAAGATTTCTCCGTTGAAGAGCATAATACGATTTGGCAGGAGAGGCAAGTTGGCACCAAGATTCGTTGGCCCATTCCCTGTTCTTGAACTAGTCGGGAATTTGGCATATAGAATTGACTTACCAGAGAAGATGGCGGGAGTTCACAACGTATTTCATGTTTCCCAACTAAGGAAGTTCGTTCACGACTCAGATATGACTATTTCACCTGATTAGTTAGAGGACTTCGAAGTAGAACCCGAGGCGGTTGGGAACCGCAAGCCGGCCCGTATTGTCGCGCACGACATGAAGCAACTTCGAAGGAAGGCGGTGAAGCTAGTCAAGGTACAGTGGAGCGAGGACGAGAATGATTGTACTTGGGAGACAGAGGAGGACATTAGGAAGACACACCCAGAACTCTTTGCCTGGTAAGATTTTGACTTCGATTTAGTTTTCCGCATGCTAGGATAGGCTTGTTTGCTTGTTTTGCATGTTTGATTGTTGTATGTGGTTGTTAGGCATGCGGGATCCTTTGTGTGTTTAGGGTTAAGGAATTTCGGGGACGAAATTTCTTAAGGGGGGGAGAGTGTAACGACCCGTATTCTACGCATCATAGGATCGTAGGATATTTATTTCTTTCACATACGAAGTCGTATGGTCATGTAACTTTGCGGGATGACTATTGGGATCATTTCCCATGTTCATGATTTTTACCGATTTTTAAATGACCATTTTACCCCTAGTTGGTACTGTTTTGGCCATAACTTCTGACTGGAAAGGAATTTTGACCTGAAACCACTTCCATTAGCTCCGGACGATGGTTTCTCTTTCCGTAGAGTGGTCACATTAACCCAACGGACTCACCGTTTGGGAGATATGGCTGAAACAAGTTTCAAATGGTGAAAAACAGCTTAATTGGGCTTAACCGGGTGATTAGCAGCTAGGCCCAGAGGGAAATTTCGGGTTTAGAGGTATAGGAGGACTGATTAGGGTTAGGAAATCACTTTCATTTCAGTTTTGAGCCGCCACAAACCTTCTTGAGACCTTAGTAATGGCTTCCATCCTCTAAAACCTCTCCAAAACACATTTTAGTGAAGATTAAGCCTAAACCACATCAAAACAAGGCCAAATAGCATCAGAGCAAGGTTGGAGCTGCTGCTATACATAGGAATTCGACCCAAACAGAGAGTATTTCAGATTTGGTGTTTCATTTGTGGCCAAGGTGAGTGATTTGCATAGTTTTTGCACTAATTACGGTAGTTAAGGGTAATTAGTGAAGATTAGCGAATTTGTACACTAATAAATTCTGGAAAAATGTTTAGAAATTCTTAAATAATGTTTTATGCTTCTGTTAGAAATTTGGTTCGATTTGATTAAGTTTTGTTAACCCTATGATTAGTTTTACTTAAACATGCTTAAGGGAAAATAAGGAGTTTTGGCCACTTTTGATCCGTTTTGATTCATTTGAATTGTTGTTTGGTGTTTGTGGTTGCTCTTACATGTTGATATGACTCTATGGTATGTTTTATGATTGATTAGAATAGTTAGATTAGTCGAAAACGCCGTCGAATGGCGTAGAAAGCTCGCTAGAAAGTTGCAGAAATGTGCAGGTTCCGAACCGGATCGGATCGGAGTAGGGGTCGGATCGGATTTGTGAACTGACCAAGGGAATTCGAACTGGATTGGAACTTGTCACTGGAGGAGGATTGGCGAGAAGGAAGGCCGTTTACTTAGAGTTGGAGTTGGGCAGAGGATCGGATCGGAGCCATGGAGAAGGATCGGATCGGAGTAGACTAGAGAGCGGATCGGATCGGAGTAAGCTAGAGGGCGGATCGGATCGGAGTAAGCTAGGGAGCGGAGCGGATCGGAGCAAACAAGCGAGTGGGAGCGGATCGGGCAAATGGAGAAGGACAGGATCGGATCCAGGAACTTAGAAGGGAGTAACCACCAAACCAAGCAGAGAATAGGCACTACACTTCCGAACCGAACCGAGTGGAGAGCCCGAACCGAAGGAGCACCGAACCGAATGGAAAGATGACTACCGAACCGAACCGACGAAGGTGATGACTACCGAACCGAACCGAATTCTAGGACTGTTAATGCGCGACAACTCTTCTGAAGACCCACTCCAATTCGACCAAACCCGAGATGCAAAGGAAGTCAAAATGAGAAGTTAGAGCTCAAGATTCAGATGGGAATCAACGAGTTCGCTTCATGGTTGGGCTTTGCTGCGGGACGCGTGCCAAGGGGTTATCGACGTCTATAGCTTTGGACCACTATGGTAGGAGGTATGAAGGCGGATTCAGGGCCATTATGGCATCGGTAGAACCAAGGGCTACGACCAATGAAGTGGGTCATTGAAATGTTTGGTCATGACTCCATGTGTTTAGCTTGGTCACAGCAGGGTTTCTACAAGTCGGGATTCGTCGTTACCTCAAGTCGTCTAGTGTCCCAAAGTGGTAGATATCGTATGCTTTACGCACTGAGTGAGAGATGTGAGGATGGTTGCTATGGATGATTTGTTTGGTATTATTGTGACATGTACACCCCACCCCCGTATTCTTACACTATTTATTATGGCACCTTAGAGTATTGTACGGTATGTGGTACTAACTCTTTGGTTGCAGGTCCAGGTTCAGGTATGGTTTAGTATACCTGTTATCATTCTGTTTAGATGCTTATCGCTCATACCAGGCTTTATGTCTGACCCAGAGTTTTATGTCTCCTCTTATTACTCTGGGTGCTCACACGAGCAGACTAGAGACATGTTAGCTGGTGATGCACGGGTAGATGATCCGGAGACGAGCAGGAGGCTTCCACGTAATATATACATAATATTCTCCCTGTGTTGTTGAAGATCACTGCTTGGGCATTGGTGGTGCATCTTCTACTTTAGCTTTCTTTTGCTTAGAGACAGTAAATTTGGAAAATTGTAATAAGCTGTATTTGAATTTTCGCTGCTCTGATGATTGATGTTGATTTTAGTTATCAGCTTATGCACTGTCTCACCTGTTTTATGTCAAGTATGTTATTATTATAATTTATTCCATGCGCTGTGAGATATTCTACAGGTTCCTTGATTAGTTCATTCCCTTCTTTCCTTTCTTTGGCGACCGTTCCGTGCTAGTCGGGACATGTGTACAGCGCACTTCCGGAGGAAATGCAGGCTGGTGCGGAGCGGGCCGTCACAGGATAGATCTAACATGAATCATAAGGTGACAATTTTAGATCACATAGGATAGATCTAAGGTGATAATTTTTGATCACATAAAATAGATCTACATACATTTGCATCATAGCATATCATAAAAGTTACAACCCAAGATCCATAATAATAACATAGTAGAACAATTGAATTAGATCCAAAGAAATAGATCTATCATGATATAGCATAAGATCTAACAATAACATAGATTCAAGGTTTGCAACGTATCCAAATCACAGTCTTTCATAATTCACTATTATTTATCTAAACCTAAAAGCAACTAGAACTCACTGTGATTGGATTGCTAAGATGATAGAAAAGGTGCTGAGTCTATGCTTGAATCTCATAATTTGATATGCTTTAGAAGAAGATGAGAGACCCTAGTTTAGTTCAAAATCTAGCTGAAACGATATGGATTTCGCTCATACCTAATCGATCGCTAAATCGACTAAGACCGTTCAAAACCCGAATACGCTAACTCTAGGCATACAACACACCAGAACAAATAACAAAAGACTTTTATAAACATCATAATAATGTTACATCATAGTACAGTATATATTATACAGCGGAAGATTAATTTACAATAAATGTAATACAATGCAGCGGAAACAAGTAAACTGTACAGCGGAAGACCATCAATGTTCTGGACACAGCTTTAAGCTTCAATCCAAAATCCTGCTCAATAAATAAATATCTGCAAAACAAACCACTCGACTGCCCGTGTGGAAAATAGGGGCACCCGAGTTTGCAAGGGAAAAGCAAATTACGAGTCAGTCATGGGACTGGTGTGAGAAACTCTACAGTTAAAATTAACTTATATAATAATAAGACAAATCACAAGACCACACCGCTAACATGGAACAGGTTTACCACCATGAATGTCAGTGTATAAACAACAATCAGTAATAGAGATATGGATCTACTTTGCATCAATCAACATGCAATATCCCAATCTACCCATTTAGATTAATTACCACACTTAGATTTTCCAAATCCAATTCAATTTACAGAAATTATTCCTTTGGACTTTATTTCCTGATTTCTATTTCAAATCATCTGAAATACACATCTAACTTTTATATCAAAGTAGATTTCACTTCTGGAACTCAAACTAAATCATTTGGAAATAAGAATTCCAAAATATAACAATGCATACAAATAAGTATGCAACCAAATATCAGGAATCTTCCCTCAGACAAGGCAGTAAGCGCTCCTCCAACTCGATATGTGTGTGTGTGTGCGCGCACCTCCCACGCATGGAGCAGGCTACACTGCTGACCACTCACCCTAAGGTACTGGATCAAGCCCATACTTTTAGTCGCTCTCGGGTCACCCAAATCTTTAGCCACACATCAAACCATTTTATATCCCGAAGTAGGGAAAATCATTTCACAACACAATAATCACAAGTACTTTCAAACTATAGTACTTTACATCAGTAATTCACACATATAATCAGTCACTATTAATCACATGACCTTTGAGCTCATACGTCTCAAAGAAGGGTGTTAAGCAAGAGAATAAATTCTCCGCCACCAAACAGATACATCATTAATAGCAACTAATCGAATATGCGATGAACTACAATGTAAAACCATAATACATTCCCAAATCATTTCGAAATCATAGGGTTTTAGCCCTTGAAATCCTTTCTGTTTTATAAAACATTCCCTGTCCAAAATCGGGAAAACATTTCTTTTCATTTAAGAAAATATCATTTCAAAATCATTCATTAATTTTGAAATGAACTCACAACAGCATCGCTACACATCTCATAGTCAAATCGTGAAGTGTTTCACAAGATGTTAACATATCAGTATTTCTACCCAACCCAATGCTAAATGTAAAAGCATATCTTGCTCATAAACTGGTCGAGCACAATCCAAACAAACAATCAATCACAATCATGAATATCAACAACCAAGTAAATTTGGTTTAATCGCATCACATGCTTTGGTAAATTCAATTACCATTTATTCATTCATAATCTAATTAAAGATTTATTCAAACTCCAATTGGTTTTAGTCCCAAAAATCATTTTAGTCCCAAAACTCATTTCTTATTGATTGTTCAACTTTCTGGAAATTATTCATGCTTTTACTCGGGTTAAAGAACTAATGTCATTTAAACACAGTTCACGACAAACTCAAAATCCAATTTCAATTCAGTTCCAATTAAATATTAATTAATTGGAAAACTTCATTAAATCTTAATTAAAAGATTTAATCTTTTCTCAATTGGGTTTAAGAACAGTGTTAATGAAGACACCATTCACGACAAAACCAAAATCCAATTTGATATTAAATACAAGGCTCTTAATAGAAAATAATATCGACTTATATTCAATATCAAATTCTGAATCAACAAATATCGTATTGGGTATAACGATATATATATCTCCCAAATACCTCCGCAATATCTGTATAATCACGTAATCTAATATCGAAATATTCTGAAGATAATTTAGATTCAAACATTGGAAATTTCTGGTTTTATCAAACCCCTTTATAAATCTAATTTATTTATTTAAAAATTATTGGATTCCAAATCTAGTTAATAACTAGTTCATTTTGATAAAAATAAATTTTAATCTTCACAAATGTGGATTTTTTCATCCAAATTCTTTCCAAATCATTTATTATAATTTTAAACAAATTATCAATATTTTTAATAATTTTATTAAGGCCCTTTCAGTCGATTTCCATAAATGATCATCGAACTGCACTTACAACGACCTTTTCCAAATTTGTTTTGGACATAATTCCAAATCCAACCGTTAGATTTCAATTCTCTTATATTCGTTGGAAAGCCCTTTTCGATACGAACCCAACGGTTCTAGTTTTAGGAGAATCCGACAGTCGGATCTCATGTAATGTCAATTCGAAGTCAATGGTCGAAATTTGCGAACGGTCGCGGCGCGTTCTATTCAGGCCATTAATATATATATAAGGTATATATTTCGTCGATTTCCATTTAAACGTATTTTATAAATCGTTTATAAATTTATTTTAAAATGATTTCAACTTCAGTTTCAATTTTAAACCAAAATTGATTATTCCATATCATTACAATTTTATCCATTCCATATATGCGTTAAAAATTATATTTTTAACAAACAAATATTAATTTCAACATACGGTTATTTTTAACACTTCATATACATGTTAAAAATAATATTTTCAATTCAATTCAGTAATTTGATTCAATTTGGCTAAATTTATCTTTCATTCGCATATTGGTTTTCTTATTTCAATATTTTTATTAATCAAACCAATAATCACGCATCACAACCATCAATCAATTTGTTGATTAACTTTTCAAATATATATAATTTTTATATTCAAAAATCATATTTTCTAAGATTGGATTATATATATAATCACAAATACGTTAATTATAACTTGTCACTCTCAACTCATTCTAGGGCATTTCTAACCCCATCTCTAATGAGTCACTCATTCTAGAATGCTACTGATTCTATCTCTAATGAGGATTCTTCTATAGGATATTACCAATCCTACCTCTGTTGAGTCTTTTATTCTGTTCTAACGAATTGTACCCCAAAGATTTGAGTTAACCAAAGCTCTGATACCAAACTGTGACGACCCGAACTTCCCCGGTCTCCAAAGCGAAGAGAAAGAATAGATTATCTGAGAACAAGACTAATCGGAACACAAACAGAAGAACATTTCATTTCTTATTACAACAATTCCATCAGAGTACAAGGATATAACAAAGTATGAATAATTAATATACATCAGAAAAATATCAAAGATTTAAATTACATAGCAGCGGAAAAATAATACATAATACAACTGAAAGAGATACACGGATACAGAGCTTTCTGTATATAGCTCCAGCTGTAAATCCAAGATCCTATGAACATAATATCTGCAAAACCAAAACTACTAGCTGCCCGTGTGGAAAATAGGGGCACTCAGAGTTTAGGTAAAAACAATAAACTCCAGGTTAGTCGTGTGACTGGTGTGAGAACTAAAACAGTTATTTAAAACTTTACTTTAAATTGGAGTAAATCAAGGGACCACGCCGTATAATACAGAACGGGTTTCTTTCAAAGAATACTAGTGCATAAAACAAACAGCGCAATGCTTTTTGGAAAAATGAAGCTATTATAAGACTCAGGTCCCATCACACAATGCAATGCAAGCCAAAGGATAGAGTTTTACCTTATAATAGCCAAACATGCTTGGTACATTTAAAACAAATCAATTGATACTATTATGAGTGCATAGTGTATAAAACAACTTCAAATATAAATGTATCAATCATAGATGGCATAGTATCCCATGCTACTATGTCGCCAATACTAGGCTCTACAATTAAAGTCGCACAATGTCGTATTGGAAATTGGATTCCATCTATGAACCGAGGCCAGGGATGGCTCCTCACCGCTTTGAGACACTCTAGCCAATGTCTCAGGACTACACACTCTGCGCAACCCAAGGTAACATGCAGGGCCGGTCCACACTAAGTGCATGGTGGATTCATATATACAATAAAAATGTTATTTTTATTGTTCAAATAATTTATTCAACACATGAATGTTTTTAACACTTCATACATACAATAAAAATGTTAATTTTATTGTTTCACAAATTTATTCACATTTCATATATATATATATATATATATATATATATTTGTACATCACAATCACAACACAATCAAATAAATCGTCCATGGTCTGTGGACGACAGGGAGGTGATCTAATAGAAATTAAATAACTGTACAAAAATTTATAGTGACAGAAGTTCTCACATTGGGTTCCACTCCGCCAATTTTTATTTCTGAATTTCTGTACTGTTTGATTTCAATTTGCTTGAAATTCTAACGTGCCTCATTTGTCTTCTAATCTGTTCCATGTTGTAGCTTTCGACAATACGAGTCCAACGCATGTTGTTTCACTGAATTCCGACGATGTACGAAGAAGTTATGCAATTTTATATATTAATTACATAATTAAATAATAAAAAATTCCTTAATTACTTCTCTAATTAGAATCTCCCTCAACTCGTCGAATTCTGTAACCGCTGAACAAACCCATCTTCGTTCCTCAAACTTCAACCGCGCACGCTCCTGGGTCCCCCTGCCGATGATCAGACCTACCCCCGTCGAAGCGCCCCGCGTCACCATCCCATGGCCGGAATCCGTTCGAGATCAGTGGCCCCGTGCTCCTCCAATTTCAATGCGAACGTCACTACTTTGTGATGGAAATCCGGCTGCGTTGAGCAACTAAACCCGATCTTATTTGTTCAACTTATAGATCTCTTTGAGTAGAATAATCTTTGTGCAGAAATTTTCTCTCTTCGATTCATGGATTGGGTGTAAATTGGGCGAGAAGGAATCAATGATAATCACCATCGAACTGAATAAAGACGACGGGTTTTATGTTTGACTAGGGTTTAGGAAATAAACACTTATATATATATATAATAATTTAATAATATTAAATTTTCAACTTTTCTTGTTTATTGCTCCGAACTCCATTGCGAACCCAACGACTGTCGCCCCTAGCTAAATACCCCCATTCCGGACACAATGGGATATGTATCATAAGCCAATTCGACTGTTTCGATCAGTTTTTCTTTAAATTAAAATATAAATCAATATATATATTTAGTTTAAATGTACATTTCAATTTACTGGAGCCATATACTGACTCCAAAAATTCCCGAAAATTAAATCTAGCTATGTTTTGACGATACGGTCCCAACAAAACTAATTTCATCGAATTTGGAGACCGTTTGAGAAATGGTCAATTTCTAGTCGATCCAATTCAACTGAAATTGACAAAACACGTTTCTTTTTGCCATGGTCACATATTAATTCCAAAAATTATGAAAATTGAAACCAAGCAATAATTTGACATTCTGAATCCAACAAAAGTGGTCTCTTCGAAAAAGAAGGTCGTTTGCAAAATCGCTATTTTTAAGGGATATATTTATATTAATTTCCATAGCGACTATTCTGAATTTTCAACTGGACATAACTTTTTATTCCCATTATGAAATCTGGATTTTTCACATCCGTTGGAAAAATATGTTCAAACAAATTCAAATATTTATGGTTTTACTAAAATTTGGTTTATTTTGAATCCTGTACGTTCATTTGAAATCGAATTTTAAAACTATCGTGCCATTTCAATTCCTTTTATAATTAAAACAAATATTTATATTCTAACTGCGATTTAAATAAATTTATACGTTCTTATTTTATTCAAAATAAATTTCTAGTCATTATTATTTAAAATAAATCATTTTAAATATTCAAAATTTGTTAAAATCGCTAAAATAAAACATTTAAATTAGTTCTGATTTTCTGGGTTGTTACACCAGCAGAGTCCGGCCACCATTGTTTCTTTGTGAAGAAAACAAAGGATATGAGATATATTTATAGCTGCTGGGTTACAGAATTCGGATGCCACCTCAGCCCTAATAGAATTGGGTTAGGTCATGGGTCGTCACTCACTCGAAAAAGGCCCGAATACCCAGAAACTGTTCTGGGCGCACTTTACAGGTGCGCCAGTGCAAAATTGCCTTGGCGCACTTAGCAAGTGCGCCAATTATATCTGGTTCTGATTTTCAACTTTCTATCATCCGTAACTTCTTCATATGTTATCTGTTTTATGCAAACTAGGTGTCTATCCTGACTAGAATTTCGAGACGGACGTAATGATGTAATCAGTTTCCCTTAATTCTTAATATTAAATTATTTGTTTTTTAATTTATCTTCTTAAATGTCGTTAAAAATTCGGGGTGTTACATTAATATATAGGGCCAGTGTTATTCCAACATCCACAAACATCCAATTATCAATCACAAATTTTCAAATACATCACATCATATAACATATATATGGAACCAAACAATTATAAGTTTTGAGGAATCCAGTTGGATCTCTCCAAGATGTTTCCCTGCATCCACAGATGTCAGACAACATAAATAATACCAATCTTGCTTCAAGGCAGGGTATCACAGTATAGAAGACCATCCACTCGTATATTGTAGGCCAGTAAGGTAATCCGCTAATGATACTACATGCATTCGCTGATGGTACTGCGGGAAATATCCAATATGTATATAATAGCCACAACCACCAAGCCTAAATAGCTAATATATATATATATATATATATATATATATATATATATATATAATAACCACAATTTATAAATAAACAGCAATGCAACAAATCAACCAACAAACAACATATAAATATTTGTGCTAAATAAAAATTCGATTATAATAAATTATAATCGAACCAGAGAGTGAGTATACTCACCTTGATCTCATTTGCTGAATATCCATTTTAATCCCGTATCGCGCAGCTACAAATATACTTGACTCCTCTCAAATGAATTTATAAAGTACCTATGATTATTTATTTATCGATTAATCATTTATTCATTTAAATTACTTAACAAATGAATAAATAAATTAATCCATGGAATTTAAATTAAATATTAAATAAATAAATGAATTATTCTATGTATGTTAACAAAACGTATACCTTATCATCTGACCAGCTATGAAGAAATTTCGCAATCACCGATCAATCATGCTTGCAAAACAGCCCCGAAACTGATTCACGTCACTTCGGCATTTTTAACAAACACGTTGTTGTCAAACTACATCTTCCTTTTTTTTCACCTTCATCAACTGTCTACTACTGCTACAATCCAAAATGACTTAGCGTCACTGCCCTCCTCCCTATTGAGCATAACTCCAGAGCATTACATTCCCAAAACACAAATCAATTCCAAAATTAACATACTGCCAAATTCCCCAAACCACCCTTCCTTACAACAAACAGGGACCTAAACTCTTCACATTTATACACCGCCGCTCCAAATAGTTCACCCCAAATCTCGAAAGTCAACAGCCTGATCCCCATGAACTTGCGATGATCCCAAATTCTAGCTATATTACTCCAAATCGTAACCCTATAAATTGATGTTAAGAAGTCGAACTGCTCCCCAAAACTCGTTGCTAGGTGCCCTCGCAATCACGATTCCAACATCGACCTTCCTTAGTCACGATAAGCACAACGCTGTACAGAAAACCTATTGTCCCTAATAAGCGTCGTAACCCTAATTATGAATGGCTGCGTGAAGCTTCGATTTACACGAGTCCAGTTGATCAAGAATCAGGGGATTTCGATGCATATTTAAATTGATTTGAATTTTTTTCCTTTTAATCGGTGGCCTGAGAAAGAAGAAAACGAAGACAACAGACATGGATTATTCGTTGGTTTTGAGATGGAAAAAATGTGAAGGCTTATGGCTTTATTTATACTCGCAAAGGAGGGAACAACAGTACACACCATTGTTTGCTTGATATTGAGGAGGGCAGGCAGAAATTTGAGCTCGAGAAAGATAGTTGTACGAAAATATTTTCTTAGGTCTGCGAAATAAAATGTTAGAGTGGCGTTATAAGGAGTAGGTCGGCTGATATATACATATATATATTAATTAGATTTTATTTGATTAAATAAATAAAAATATCTCGCAGTCCCCGAACCTCTATTTTAACGTAACGACCAATGTTACCAGATTATAATGCTATTCTAGACTCAACGAAACCGATTCTGAAATTTTAATTCGACTGCATACAAGGGAGAAGAATTTAAGTTAACGAATTATTTTAAATTCGGTTTAAAATATAAATTGATTTTTAAACAATTAAATTTATCGATAATAAACTATTATTATCGTACTAATTCAATATGAAATTTATATTGATCGACTAAATTGTTCCAATTCAGTTTTAACTCTGAATTCAACTGTTACCGTTTCATATTACGATAATTAAATATATTCGATATTAAATTGTATACTGATTATTAAATCGATAAATCAGTATAAAAATCAACTTATTATTCCAATTAAATATTTAAAATAAATTTAAATATTCAATATTAACTGGCTAAAAATCCGAGACGTTACACTAAGAATTTATTATTGAGCAATTATTGAAATAGAGCCATTGAAAGTTATAGCGGTAACACATATATACACACACACACACACTCACACGCACACACGAGCCATTATTGTGATTGAGTAGTTACACTAGCACAACGGTCATATATTTTATATGACTTTTTGTCGAGCTGTTACAAAAACAAATGGTATTAAAATATTGTTATGAACGATAATAAATTTAAACTTATTAACATTCATCGCTTTTGAAATGTATACAATTTATACACGTTATAAATTGCAGTTTTTTAACCGTTTCTTTCATTTATTATAGTATTAATTGTGATCCAACTTTCCTTCCACTAACATAGCGAACGTTACATTTTTGCATTTTGTTTATAAAATAAATAGAATAGACAAAGCAAATTATGGAACAAAATTTTCATCTTTCTTTCTTTTTAAAAACCTCCTTATCTTCATTGAAAAAATTTCATTACAAAAAGAAAAGAGCAGTACAGAGTTTTTTTTTTATTTGAGTGCAAATCAGACTCAATTCGTTTGTGCAAGCGACTTGATATTGAAGAAGAGATTGTTTTATCTTAAAGATGGCGGCGAAAAGTACGAACTGCTTTGCACCATTGAGCAGATCCCCGAAACGTGTTTAAGAGAGCGACGTTGTCCGCGACTCAGCCGTTAATTTCTCAACAGTTGCGCTAAGGAATCAAAGTGAACAAAAGAGGAATGCTAAACACAGTCATCCATGAGCGACTGTGCAAAACACTCGCTCTGTGATTGGTTATTTCAATGGATGGAGGATCCACCTTCATTTATAATTTAAACTGGGGATTGTTAATGACACCCCGTTTTTGGTTAAGGGGTGTCACGAAAATCACTTTTTAAAATTTTGTTAAGGGGCGTACACTACAGGCTAGACACCCCTTAACAATTCGCAATAATAAGACCAAAATACCCTTAATCTGAAAACGGTATACTCTTACCGTTTTCGTTGTTTGTTAAAGTTTCTTATAAAGATAGAAAAAATGGTCTAATGAAACCGTTTTTATTAAATAAAAACGGTATACTCTTACCGTTTTTACAGGGTTATTTTTGTCCTGTAAAAGTTTGCTTGATGTTGCCCCTTAACAAATTTTCCACCGTCGGTTTCCCCTTAACAAAATGACACCCCTTAACCGAATCGGGCGTGTCATTAACAATCCCCTTTAAATTCAACACTGTCCTTTTTTTCAACCAACCCGAGAGAACTGTGCTTTAGCCTTCCTAGGGAACAAAATACTACTGTGAAAACTCCATCGTCTCCCTTTTATCTTATCATCTCAAATTAAAACCTTTTCTTAACATTTAACAAGCTCACTGATTTCCATGCCCCCAAATCTGCACTGAACAATCAATACTCTACTCTCTGTATGTCTTTCTCTTCTACTCTCTCACCTCCATTTTCTCTCTCTTTCTCGTCCACCCTCTCCTCGTTCAATCTCAAGCCCAACAAACCCATTCATTCAAAAAACCCTAAATTCCCTGCTATTCACGCTATTGCCACCGAACCATCTTCGCAAACTCCCTCAAACAGCCCACACAGGCTTCTCAAAGAGCTTGCGGAGCGTAAGAAAGTCGCCTTCCCCAAAAAGAAAATCCCTCCTCGTAAATTCATACTCAAGCCGCCTTTAGACGATGTCAAACTAACAGAAAGATTCTTAAAATCGCCGCAGCTCTCTCTGAAATCTTTTCCATTGCTAAGTTCCTGCCTGCCGATGTCGCCATTAAACAACGCAGACAAAATTTGGATAGATGAATACCTTCTAGAAGCGAAGCAAGCACTTGGGTATCCGTTAGAAAGCACTAGTAGCTACAGCGATGATAACCCGGCAAAGCATTTTGATACATTGTTGTATTTGGCATTTCAATGGTTTGATGCTGGTTGCGAGAGGACTAAAGCTAGGCATATTAGGAACGGACATTCTAGACTGTCTTTTTTAGGGCAGTATGTGTTAGAGATGGCTTTTTGTGAGTTTTTCTTGCAGAGATATCCTAGGGAATCACCTGCACCAATTAGAGAAAGAGCGTTTCAATTGATTGGGAAGAGGTTTTTGCCTAAGTGGATTAAGAAGGCAAGTTTGCAGAATCTGATTTTTCCTTTTGATGAGATTGATAAGATGATTAGGAAGGATAGGGAACCGCCTGTTAAGTAAGTTTTGTTTTGACTAATTATGCTGTTTTTCAATTAGTTAGACTCCAAAATATTTCAGGATATGATGCATTTTATTTTATTGCATTCAAGTCAACTTATAGTTTTTGTGTTGATGGTGAGACTTTACACTACATTGTCTTATTGTTTTTCACGTTATGCTTTGAATCTTTGCTTGCATATTGGTAAGTAAAAAACTTGCTTTACTCACTACAAATGGTAAGATTTCAGAACTTCGAAACGGAAATTCAATTCAACGATAGAAGAATTGCAGGAGGGTGCAGGAAAAATACGAATATAATGAGTGAAAAAGAGGGGACAAGTTAAATAAGTTCTATATTTTATGTGATGAGAAAGTTAGAACAGTGCTGCGGTATTCTTGTAAAATACAACAAATATATAATCAGGCGCTAACCTTCTAGTTTCATGAATAGGAAAAATCATGCATGTTTTCGTCGTCAATCTAATATTATATTTATTTTCTGTCACTATGATTTGGATCATTCAATTGTGTTTGAACTTTACAATTCTCTTCTAATTCAAAGAACATTTGTTCATATAGAGCAACCTCAACTGCTGATCTCTTCAGCTTGAGCTTCATTAATTTGTGAATTATGTTAACTAGCAAGTTATTATTTTTGTTTCAAGGTAGAATCACGTCTTATTTGGTCGTTCTCCCCTTTAAGTTTCTCAAATTATTTAATCCTCTTTCAAGTAAACGATGACAGCTTGCACATAAAGGAATTCCACCATACATACCTGGATAGACAGAAGCAGGTTATCCTAAAATGCATCATTTACCCAGAGGCAAATCATTCATATTGTGGAGGGTTGTACCTCTGGTTCTGCTCTGCTGCATTGAGAAAAAAGCAATATAGTTGGAAATAAAGAGCATGTCTGACAGCTTCTTATAAGTATATATTTATTGCTTATGAATTGTGGAGCAAATTCACAGATAAATACCCCCCCCCCCCCCCCCCCCCCCAAAACCCCACCAACACCCACAAAACCAGAAGAAACGAAATATATATATATATATATATATATATATATATATATATATATATATATAAAGCATAAGATCTTACGGTTAGATGTCACGTTACTATAGGGAATGTTGATGAAGCAATTCTTCTAGTTTTCCACAATAGGTTATTGTGGGAACTTCACAGTTTAAGATGTTTGAGGTTTTAGGTGGTATTCAAGCATACCAGTTTCTGATTAAAAATTTATTTTTATTTTGGTACATATATTATTGAGTTACAGGACACATTATTTCCTGAGAGATGTCTGAATCTGAATCCATATCCATGTCTATGCATCTTTATATTTTTCGTTCACAAAAAGAAATATTTATGAATCGATACGTGGTTTGTGCTTTAAAGGTTGCTGGAACAGTGTAGATCAACCCATTACTTAATGCGAGAAGATACAATCGCAGAAATCATGATTAGTGTCTTGTAACTCATATCTGGGCTTAGGCTATTTTTTGCTGGCAATCAGTTAGATTTACGTATGATGGCATTCACGTCTGGTCAATACAATTCAGATAAACATTTGTGAGGTCTTTATATGTCATCTGTTAATACCTATTTTTTATAATTAGATCGGTATTTTGGGCATTATTCGGAGCAATATATTTATGCTATGGAATGCCTGAAGTATATCGTGTTCTTTTTGAGGCATTTGGTATGGACCCAGAAGATGAGAGTTGCCAACCGAGGTTGAGAAGACAGCTAGAAGATGTAGACTACGTGTCTGCTGAATTTGAAGGCAGACAACTCAGCTGGGAAGACATGGCTACTTATAGGGTATTTGTTCGACATATACCACAACTTGGCATAATGTAAATGGCTTTTTGGTAACACATACTTAACATACTACAGTTGCCTCACATAAAATTGTCTTTATTATTCAGCCACCGCAAGATGCACTTTTTGCACATCCAAGGCTTTTTAGGGCATCCGTACCACCTGGCATGCATCGATTTCGAGGCAACATTTGGGATTTTGATAACAGACCCAAAGTGTTGGAAGCACTCGGGTATCCACGACCAATGAATGATAGAATTCCAGAAATCACTGAGGCTAGGAATATCGAACTTGGTCTTGGACTTCAAGTAATCTTTTAATTTTTCAAATTCAACCTTTTTTTTTGGAATGTTTTTAGTTCATATGGTAGACTTAGTCTTGTAGCAGGGGTATGAATGCTTACAGTATTGATTGGCCACCGTAATTTTGATAAATGCACGTAAAATTCATATAGGAAATTCTTCCCATTCGGTTTTCCTTTTTTTTTTCTTTTCTTTCCCCTCCATCATTTTGAAAGAATGAAGATAATAAGCACCTTTATCAACACTATTTGATTTCAACTGCTTGTTTGTACATCTACATTTTGTACTATTTTGAAATAATGATTAAAATATCTTCTTCAATCACAAAGGTGAAATTGTATCTTTTGATGCGAAAAAGCTAAAGGAGTTTGGATTAAAGTTTAGGGCATCACACTAAAGTATATTTTAGAAAATGCTAAAAGGTTCTCCACGGTGTGAAACCAGCTAAAAGGCTTGTCAGAAAAGCCTAACAAAGGCTCACCACTGCTTGTTTAAGTATCCCCTCTTTTGTTTCACGTAATGTATTTTGATTGGTTATTGTATTTGCCATCAACTTGCAGCTATGCTTCTTGCACCCTTCCAAGTACAAGTTTGAGCATCCACGATTTTGTTTAGAAAGATTGGAATACATTGGCCAAAAGATTCAGGTGACTGTTATTTTCCATGCACTTGCACCACATTATGCCTATTATTTAGTGGGTTGTGCACCTCGGTTTAGGGGCAATAGAAGCTAAAGGAAACGAATAAAATTACATCCTAAGAAGCAATTTTGTGAAATGCTGTATCATTTATGTGTGTGTGTGGCTTTTTTCCCCTTTTTTTTTTTAATAAAAAAGAAAACCTGGCTTATTATGTTTTTCCTTTTTTTTTCTACTTAATACTGCTCACTGAATCATTTTTCTGCATCCTTAACGTTTTTGTAAATACCATAAGCATTTCATAGTAGTAGTTTGATCCTCAAAAATAAAATAAAAATGATCTTATGTTTCTACATAGGATCTTGTAATGGCGGAAAGATTACTAATGAAGCACTTAGACGCCCCAGGCAGATGGTTACAGGAGAAGCATCGACGGCTATTAATGAACAAGTTCTGTGGGCGTTATTTACGGGAGAAGCATCTGCACCATTTCATAGAGTACGGTGAAACCGTTCAAGGTTCCTTTGAGCATAACCGCAGACTAAGGAACCCTTCAACAACAGCTGTTCAACAAGCAATCCATGGATTGTCGTATACTGTATATGGAAAATCCGATGTTCGAAGGTTAATGTTCGAGGTTTTTGATTTTGAGCAAGTTCAACCAAAACCCATGTAAAATTGACAGTAGACTGTTTACTTCATTTGAATCATCTTATAGAGTAGGCCTTGTATGGTAGATTATTGAACCATTTATTTGTATTTTTCTTAATTGTCATGTTGGTCTATAGTTACTGTAAATAATCATTTCACCATTGTTTTGTTCAGACATGTATTTCTCTTTGGAACCTAATAAGTAGCAGCAGCAGTAGTTGTTGTTAACTTGTTATAGTTATTACTTATTACTACTATTACCGCTACAATATAGTAGCATGCAAAATGTGGGTTTATATGACAAATCTCTTTAGAATTTTTGGCTTTCGTTGAAAAAAACGAAATAAGAAAGGACAAACTAAACATCTAAATCTTCTTCCTGTCCAAGCAATCAATTTCAATAAATAAGCCTTCATACAAACGCTTTTCCATTAATATAGAATGTAGGAAGTCAAGAATGAAAAGACTTTTGCAAACAAATTTCTTTTTCAAAAGGTAGAAATGAGAAGGAGCAAAAATATCATATATACTTTTTCTCTCTTGTAGACTAGTAAAACAAAATTAATAGTCTCCATTAAGTACAACATTTTCTTATTAATGAGAAATGCTAAAGGATAAACGACGAGAAGACTTTTGTTTCTATTTTAATTATACAATAATCCCCCACTTATAGAAACAAAAATCAAAGAAAATAAAGGAAAATAACCTGCACAAGAATAGAGTTTCATACCTAAGTATCATTGTCTTTTGATTGAATTGATACCTAAAGAAGCGAGTTTAAAACATATCTAAGTAGTGAATTCTTCTTAAACTACAAAAATATGTGTTAAAATCTCACTGCCCGTGCTACACTTTCAAATTCTATAAACTCTTCAATAAATATGTGCTTTAAATGGTAGTGCACCGATCTTAATAACTCTTGAGTGCTCTAAAGTGCTTGAGTCTCTCATAGAAGGCGGCTTACCTTCGTACCCAAAGAGGTGAGTCCATTAAATGCTCCATTCTAGCACTACCAGTGATGGCTATGAACCCATTAAGAGCAAAAAATTCAACCTCATAAAATAACTTAACATAATCTATTAAGTGCATCTCAAATGTACCACCAATACCGGCTATAGATTATATATAAGCAATAAGACATTACCTCAAATAAATCAATGAATCCATCAAGCGTGTCTCAAAAGCACCACCAATTTTGGTTTTGCATTTGAAAAGAGAAAATGAACTTAAATTAAGATGAATCGTTATACCCATCAGATGCATCTCAAATGCACTATTGAAACTAATTATGTGTATAAATATTGTTGATAAGCATTTTGGTCGAAGCTGTTACACGTCAAGATTTTGGTTAGCGACACGCTCAAGGTTCAATAACGTCATTAGAAAACACAAAGCGATTTGTTTGAAGTCGCGACATTTTCGGGAAAGGATTGAAATTGGCATCAATTCTTAAAATCGTCGTCGACGGACTCGAAAAAACCGGCGTAGTAAAAGTACGTGATCGACACGGTCCGATTAGCTCAAAATGCTCGAGCACGTCGGTTCGATCACGTGGCAAAACTCGTCGTGCAAAAATATATGGTTTTGGCGAAAAGCAATGTCGCGCACTAAGAAAATAGCCGATCGGCATGCGTCGATCACGATAAATGGCTTGCGCTACTCACGGCATTGAAATTTGGTAAATTGACAAAAACTAATCTAGCACATCAAAACTGCCTGATTGGCACATGAAAACCATGAAAGACCACGTGTAAAAACTTGTCTGATCATCCTAGACAATTTGGTAAACACAGGTTTGACACGTTCAAAAAGTGGTGATCGACATGGTGGATCAGCCATTTTCCCCATGAAAAACACAAGCCGATCACTTTGACACTCTGGTAAACCTGGCACGTTTGGCACGCTAAAAAACAGTGGATCAACACGGTGGATCATCCATTTTCCACGTGCGCAACATGGCCTTGGTAATTTGGCAAAATCGGCTTGGCATACCATAAGTTCGCAATGCATCAGAAAGTGATGCGATTTTTCTCCTGATTGCATCAACCCCAGCAACGATTGCCTCGGCTCTGCATCGTGATCAGGTGGTGCGAGTTTTTGACAGGGGATGCGATGCGATTTTAGATTTTGGCAAGGTGGCAGATCCGCCTTTTGGTAAAGCAATTTTCTCCTGATCGCATCAGGTGATGCGATCTTTTCTCTATGTCGCACACGAGGGATACGATGTGATTTCTGAAGGGATTCGACATTTTGGCAAATGCTAAATATTTTTGGCATGAGGCCTGTATCGTGTGGATCACCTCAATTTCACTGATCTACACATGATTTTTCACGATTTTTCATTGATGAGCTATTTTGATAGAAGAGTGATGTGATTTTTTGGGATGCGATGTAAGAGATGCGAAAATTCGTATCCCGCCTCGAATAGATGCGAAATTTCATACTGTGGTCCCCACATCTCATCTACTCATACCTAACCCACTACCTATAAATACCCCTACCTCATTCTTCAAAGGGGTGGGATTTTTATTGGATTTTTGGACTTCTTGGAGCTTTCAAGCATCATTAAGGCTTACATCTTCTTACCCATGACTATTGGACATAGGTTGGACCTCTAAAACATTGCATACACGTTTTCCTCTAACTTTTAGACATTTCCATGGACATTTTCACTGCTTTTGGACTATTCTTGGACATTTTTAGATTTCTTGGACATTAAAGCTACTTTTTGGACATTTTGAGTAAGTCAACATATTTTTCACTCAACGAAGAAGAAGGGCATTTTGGTCAAAATTTATAATTAGCAAAATTTTGTTGTTCTATTATAACACTTTGTACACAAATATTATCTTAACCTGTACAAATCTTGTAGTCAGAAATTATATGATGAATGATTACTATGAAGTGGATGTTGGCGTTAGTGCCGAACCATTATAAAATGTCGTGTTCTCCCTGCATTTCATTGCTTTGGATTTGAATAATTGTGTTTCTACAACACACAGAGTCGAGGGTTGGCGTGCGTTGAATCGACGATAATTCCACACATCAACACTTTAGTGCACCAGAAAGGAATGCACACAGCTTTAGCTTCAGTCTCAGTTCTCGACTTCAATTTTCATCTTTTGTTCTTGACCTCAGCTCTCAACTTTGGTCTTCATATTTTGAAATTCAACCTCAACCTTCTTTCGGAAACGAACTTTACTCGCTTCCCGCTATGATCAAAAGGAAGCAAATAATTCACTCAGAAGAAGCAGGTGTGGAGGAAGAGCAAGAACTCTCCTCGACCGGACACCCACCAAACTTTTTCACCCGAGACGACATCGACGGAGTTGTCAAATATTTAAATAAAAATCTTACTGCTCGCTTGGAACAACAAGAGGAGCATTTCCATCGCCAAGTGGCCATCATGACTACTCTTCTCGCCTGACTCGAAGAATTTATGAGACATTCGGGCCAAGAAAATCTTGTCAGAACAAGTGCTAGTGTTCCATAGGGATTAGCTTGGGACTTGGGGGCAATCCCCGAAGAACAACCCCGTGTCGACACCAATCCGTAGAAAGCTATCGGATCGGCTAGACCCAAAGGCAACACACTCGATCCCATTCAAAGTTCAGCCCATGCTATCCTCAATTAGGTTTTGGGACCAGGCATTAGTAATTCCACTCAAGCACCGGCATGCATCTTTGGTCATAGGAACTCCTATAGTTCCTAATCTTGGATTTATGCCCATTGAGGCACCTCATGTGTCATGATGGAGCCGGATATTTTGCTCGGTGCTCGACCTTTTGCTAATGTTGGACTTGACGCTAGTGGTACCGACGTCAATTTGCAAAATCTGAATCAATTTCTCGGCATGGGAAGTGAAAGTCAAGTCGCCGATGTCATTCGACGCTACGCCCGTGGCGGGACATCCCATGCCAGCTTGGACTATGTTACTTGCAACCTCTTCACTCTCGATATCGGGAACCTTCAGAACCCACCGGACTTCAAATTGCTGGTGTCAGAAGCTTTCGACGATAGGAAGGATCCAACTATTCAACTCATGCATTACATGTGCCATATGGAAGTACATTCACCCTCATATGACATCATGGCTAAGTGCTTCCCGCTTTGCCTTACAAACATTGCAACTCTATTTATCATACAGTTGGAATCATAATCTATCAATAGCTGGAGCGTCTTGGTTTGAAGGTTCGTTGAGCAATTAAGAGTTCATACTGCTCAACCAAAGAATGTAATGACTTTGACATCAATCATGTAGAGAACATGTGAGACTCTGTGCAAATTTCTTATACGATTCAATGTGGCGGTGGCCTCTGTTAATAGACCAGATCCATCTATGGTCCTAATGGCCACCGTCTCCTATATTCTTGACAAGACCGACTTCAAAGTCTATTTGCGACGAGATCCGCCTAGGGATCTCGATGAATTATACTTTGAGACCGAAAGATATCTCAGGGAGGAGGACTCCCACGACGAAAGGCCGGTGCATCGAACCTGTTACTACCAGATTTCAACATTGAAAACAGATAAAGGTAAAGGGGGTATCGGAGCACAACTAACACGAAGAGAGTGCCGCGGAAGCACACAATCGACACCTAAATACGAAGATAGCCGATACCGAAAGCAGGGAGAGAGATCTGGTTAATATGCTATCGATACCAATGAAGGAGGAAAAATCTTGATACCGATATAGGGAAGATAATGGCAAAGGATAAAATCGACACCAATATAGAAGCAAAGTACGACTCACGGTAATGTCCATGAGGACACCAACAACAAACAATGGAAGATAACCGGAGGCATATGATCCGATACCGGGGTGCTGAATCATAAAAGGAAAGCACGAGGCCAAGTTAGAGCAGAGGGCTATCGATACCATACACTTGGTATTGATACTGTTACGAGGGAGCAGCTGCGAAGTCATCAGAAGGGATCTCGAAACCACGCCATCACAAAGCCGATACTGGAACCAAGGATTATTGAAGTAAGCCAAGGCTCATGAGGTAGAAGGGTCATCCACACTAACACGCTTAGTGTCGATACCAATACTAAGGAAGAATAAAGTTAACATTTTAAGGATAATAAAGTAAGCACAACCGGTGATTTGCTATCGGCATAGAGACTCATCATCGAAACCGGAAGCAGCTATCCATACCAATTTACTTGGTATCGATACATTGCATGGAATCATAAACAAAACGGAACTGATGATAATGCTCAAAATAGAAATAAGGCCGAAACCAAGAAGTCGGCACAAAAGGCCACTGATGTTGGCCAACACCGACTCCAGATAGCATTGCTGAAGCCAAAAGAGCTCTAAACAGGGCTTTTGCTGGTCGCAACCGAAAGGGGGCCCAATTTTTCTATACATAAGACTTCAGGTGTCTCATTTTGGTGGACTTTTTCCTCATTCCACAATCTTATATTCAATTCTGAGAGAGAAGACCCTAATTTGTAAATCAATTTGGGGATTTTGCTTGTAATCACTTATGTAATCACGCAAATGATCAATAAAGAGAGAATCAACACTTATGATCAATTTCATGTCTTTCCTTACCGTGTATGTTACATATTTTCCTATTGCATTTCCACAACAAAGCTTCTCACATAAGCCTAATTACAATAATAACCTTCCACAAACCGTTTAGCTTCCTAACTTGTTTTGCGCTTAGTGAACCCTTGTACCAAGGTAACTATTGGTTTTCGAGTCTTATAAGGGTGATACTCACCTCTTTGAAGGAAGAGTAACTAGTTTTCGAGCTTAAGACCTTGATATCTAGGAAACGATGGACTAACTCAAGCTTGTGGGAACTAAATAACCCCTTAATTCTCCTAGATCCATATCCTTAATCCTAATTCTGGTGTTGACGAAAAATAATGTTAACATTTTAGCACTAGAGGGAGGGGCCTGAACCTCCGATCCTTTTGATAACCTTAGTACATTCCTAGCTGTTCTATTCCGGATTAGACTAGGCTCTGAAGAAGCAATGCCATGGATAAAAAGGTTTAAATAAGAGTATTTTGCTTCAAACGTCACTTATCCATGAGCAATTGGAAGAATAGTTTAACCTTAGGCCTTCCATCCTTATTCCATATTCTAACATAATGAGATACCTTCTGAATCAATTGAAGATGGTTAGATCACAGGAAAATTGGGAGCAAGATTCCAATGCATCATATATTTTGGAAAATAGCATACTTTCGAATGTTAACTTGGAAAATCTGGAAACTAAAGAACCTTCAACCTTAACAGAGGGAGGAAATAATGAGTTGGAAGCACTACATTTGGCTTTACGGATTGACACTACTTAGATATCAATTGAAGAAGACTCATCCCAAAGGACCTCGGGAGTAGAACTCTATGAGGAAGAATCAAAAATAATAGCACCCCCGATTTAAATAGCCAAATTAGGTTCCCATCAAATCCACAAAGCAGTCTAGTTTCATGAAGAAGCATTCAAATATTACAAGAGGTGGCTAATGTAGAAGGAAACATAGCCTCCTCGTTCAATCCAAATGTTGCTAAAACAGGAGGAACCCTTCTTCCAGCACGACCTTTGAACTTGAGTTCTGTAGATGGAATGCCAGCAAGATCATGGCCCTATAACAACAACTTCTCGAGATGCAGAACTTATGGGGGAATACTGGCCATAAGAGTCTTTAGAAAGAACTGAATTAAGTCTGGAGGATGAAGTTGAGTCTCTAAGAAAGGATGTAGCCACCTGAAAAGTTGGAAGAAAAGAGAAAGCCAATTGGACTTTCTTTGGGAAAGGAAGACCCAATCTTTCAGAAGTGAACTACAAAGAAAACAAATGCAGCAAAGGTAAAGAGCAATCTGGAAGCTCGACTATTGGAAGATCCAGTCTCAAAAAATCGAACTGTGAAAACTTGAAAGCCTACTTTAGGGACATGTATCAAAAACCTTCTCAAAAGCGGGAGAAAAGAGCCTTGGATGGGCAGATTAGCAATAGTGAAAGAGTGGCTCCCTTTACTGATGAAATCATGAACACAGTAATACCACCATATGTGAAAATCCCTACCATAAGATTTCATGGAACTACTGACCCAAACAATCATCTCATGGCTTTCGATAACTGAATGGATCTTTACAACGCTTCGGGGGTTGTGCGATGTCGATTATTTCCTGTTACGTTTCAAGAAGCAGCTGCTAAATGGTATCACCAATATCAAGAGAGAACCATCTACTCCTGTAAGCAGTTTTCACATCATTTCTCTACCCAATTCCGTGTTTGCACGGACCCAACCCTGGACTATGCTATCATAGCGAATATAAAGCAAAAGCAAGGAGAATCTCTGAGTGATTACTTAGAAAGGTTTTTAATTGAGGTCTTAAAAGCGAAAAATGTTAACGACCGTGGGAAACTCATCACTGTCCGTTCAGGGTTGATCGAGAATAGCCATTCTGGAAGGAGCTTACATCCACGTATGTAGGGATTTGCAGGATTTCTATCTCAAAGCCAATACATTCACTCACATAGATGAATTCTATTGTTCAAAAAGGAATTTCAGAAAAAAAGAGGGATCTCGATGGCAAGTCTAAGTCTCATCCAAACAACAAAAGAAAACACGAAGCCTCCAAGACGGGAACTTCAAACTCTGTTCGTTGAATTATTACAACTGCATGTCAAAGGACCATTGTGATAATGAATGTTGCAATCCCTGTACGTGTCGCATTTGCAAGATCCTGGGTCATGTAGCATCTTCGATCCCTACACTTCAGAGAAACGGTTAAGCGTCGTATAAGCTACTGGTAACGTTCCTTCTAATTCAAGCAGCATACCAATACATTTGAAGAATTTCAGCTTAAATTGAGTATGTTTATAATTCTCGATCTTTCTAATTACTTCCACCAGAGTTGTGTGCTTACGCAAGCTTGTGCTCGCACGCGAACTATGTGGTCGGACCAGAGCTATGTGCTCACCCGAGCTGTGTGCTCGCACGCAAACTTGTGGTCGCACTAGAGCTGTGTGTTAAAGTGAGCTGTGTGCTCGCACCTGAGCTGTGTGCTCAAAGAAAATGCTTCACAAATCAATCAAAGCCTAAGGGAGAAGTCCACAAATCACATCAAAAGCTCTGGAGGAGCCCCATAGGCACGTACATCCTCTGCTTACGTATCATCCCGCAAAAAGGGAACGAAAGGCTCAAAAAGAGCGCATATAGCACATACTACCTCTGCTTCAAAGAATAAGCCTGAAATGGACACCAAAATTAAATGCCTGAATCTTGGTTTGGTTCGGGACTTCTATTATTACCAGAAGAGGATTTTCTAGTCTTCAATCATTAAATAGCCGAATTTGGGTTTGGTTCAAGATTTCTATTGATTACCGGATATAGATATCTAGCCTTGTATTAAAATACTCGAATATGGGTTTGGTTCGCGACCTCTATTAATTATCAAATATGGATATTCGTCCTTCTACTTAGATGCTCGAATCTGGGTTGGGTCTGGCGCTCTATTATTACCAGAAGAGGATTTTTTGGTCTTCTATCATTGAATACCCAAATCTGGGTTTGGTTCGGGATGTCTATTAATTACCAGATGTGGATATCTGATCTTGTATTCAAATACCTAAATCCGGGTTTGGTTTGGGACTTCTATTATTACCAGAAGGGGACTTTCTAGTTTTCTATCATTAAATAGCTGAATCTGGGTTTGGTTCGGGACTTCTATTATTGCCAAATATGGATTTTTGGTCTTTCATCGTTAATACCTGAATTTGGGCGTGGTTCGAGACTTCTATTATTGTCTGAAATGGGTTTCTAGACTTTTATCATGAATACTCAAATGTAGCTTTTAGAGTTTCGATATATATTTTCCGGAAAGGGTTCCTGAATTCCTATTATCATTCCCAAATAAAGGGTTCAAACCTATTATCTTGTTTCTAAAAGATGATTTCTTGGATCTTCTATTTGAAACCTTGCGGTGAAGGATATTTCTCCATAACACCTCATACAAAGAGGCTCCTTAAACTTATATTATGCTCAGTTATTATTCGTTACTCTGGAAAAATACAAAATACAGATGATTATATTACTCTATAGCAAGCTCATCTGTTACTTAATCATAATTTAGATGATGTTTCGCAATTAGATGAGCAAGCCATAGTATACACTCTACCCTAAGAAAGGGGATGGCATAAAATATTATATGATGAGTCTTATGAAGAGCAATGCAAAAGAAATTCCTGATAATGAGGTTCAAAACACGAACAAAGTTTGTACATCAGGTGATATCTACACGACTTATGAAATCATTTTGCAAACTTATTTACAAGATCTTCCCATTGATAGCCTGTAACAACCCAGAATTTTGACAATAATTAGTTATTTAATTAGAATCTCAAAAATAGTAATTTCTTCAAATAATGGAATTTAAGCACGAAACTTTAACAGATGTGTTCATCTCAGAATTCTGGTCAACTTTCATGTTTGGAGTTTCGCAAACGGAGTCCGTATGAAAAAGTTATGAAGGAAATACGAAAAACGGACAAAAATAAATAAATGTAATAATTAATATATATCTTCCCTTATATGACCAGCCCTCACTGGGCAAATTGGCCAGAGGACGGTCGACCGCTTGAGCCGGATCTGCCCAGTGATGGCTAGGTTTTGAGGTGCAATTTCGTTATATTATATATTATAAACGGACGGATGTTAATTAAAATAAATCTGATGGTTCATGGCCATTTCCACTCCTATAAATAAAGGGGTAAAGACTCATTCTTTTCCACATAAATCTGTGGGCAGCAGCGAAGCTCTGCTATTTTCCTCCTTCTCCAAACCTAATTTCTTAATTAAAAATATATTTTTATACAACAAATCACATAAAAATCATAAAGAATTGAGAGGATTACCATATTCAATGGAAAAGAAAAGCAGAATTGGACTTAATAGGTTAATGATGAAAAATATTATTAACCATACGAACCCGTGACGATAATTCATCATGGGCGTATAGTATTTCCTTGTAGAGGGACTAAACAGGAATAACTTAATAACGTATTTATCTCGTTTGTATTAAATCTCAAATTTTATGCTTATTTTTACCAGATCTAATGGAAAGGAATGCAAATTTGCGCTCAACAATAGATTCTTCCCTCTCTTCCTATTTTTTAACATCTCTACAGATATGAAATTATCCACTTTTTAGATAAATTGTAGATTTATTAAAATTTGAGGAAGTGTAGGCCTAAAAGATTCAAACTTTGGTTTTGGATGCTTGCAGGTGAGTGGGAAATATATATATATATATATATATATATAATACATAAATATATTATTTCAATATGGATTACATTTACATATATAATTCCATAAATATATTACACAAATTTATATTGGTAGAAATCAATATAATTAATTGCTACAAATGGTCACCACAAATATAATAATTCAATATGGATTACATTTACATATATAATTCCATAATTGAACGTTATTTAAACATTCAATACAATGTGTAGTTTACCGTTTTGTGTTGATTTGGACAAACAATATTTACATATTTATATTTTCGTTCGGTCAACGTAGTTATTATTTTATTGTTATTATTATTCTTTTAAATTTAATGATTCAGTTAAGTTAATAGCTAAACATTCCTTTTTGCATTCAATCTTGCCAAAAGGTTTCAATCTAAAAAAAGACCATTAGCTAAGTTTATTGTAAATTATGCCTAATTAGTGGAATTGATATATTTCCAAATCACAAAAGAAATATGTAAATGTATAATTTGGAATAGTTAGTGCAAATTACGCACAAATATGTATATATAAATTTCTCCGTCCAAATCAGCGTAAACGGTAAATTATACATTGTATTGAATGTTTGAATGGAATTCAATTATGGAATTATATATACATATATAATTCCATAATTGAATTCCGTTCAAACATTCAATACAATGTATAATTTACCGTTTACGCTGATTTTGTAACGACCAGGAATTCCGCTCGATCCGAATCAGTCGCTAAACCGATCAAGACCGTTCGAAACGCCTGATTGTTTTGAGAACACGACAAATTAGAATGCAGACAGAAGAACATTTCATTGTTTATTACAACAATTCCATCAGAATACCAGAATATACAGAGTATGAATAAATGTTACACAGAAAATAACAGAGATTTAAATTACATTTAAATACATCGCAGCGGAAAATAATACAAAACACAACTAGAAGGAGATATACGGATACAAAGCTTTCCGGATATCGTTCCAGCTGTAAACTAGGATCCTGTGAATATAAATCTGCAAAACCAAAACTACTAGTTGCCCGTGTCAAAATAAGGGCACCCAGAGTTTAGGTTAAAACAATAAACTCCAGGTCAGTCATGGGACTGGTGTGAGAACTAAAACAGTTATTAATCTTTATTTTAAAGTTAAGTAAATCAAGGGACCACGCCGTATAACACGGAACGGGTTTCCTCCCAAGAACACTAGGGCATAAAACAACAGCACAATGCTAAATAAAGAAAAATGAAGCTATTATAAGACCCAGGTCCCATCACACAATGCAACACAAACCGGAGGATAGGGTTTTCTCTTATAATAGTCAAAGCATGCTTGATACGTTTAAAACAAGTCATTTAATACTATAATAAGTGTATAGTGTTTAAATCAATTTCAATAATAAGTATCAATCATAGACGACATGGGTACCATATATCATGTCGCCATACTAGGCTCTACAATCAAAACCGCAAAGTCACGTATTTGGAAATTGGATTTCCATCTATGAACCGAGGCCAGGGATCGTCCTCTACCTATTCGAGACAATCTAGCCTACCATGTCTCAGGAACAGCTGCAACTGCACGTTGGATCGTCAGGGCCGGTCCACCGATGTGGATTAAAATGCCTGAACACTACGTTTCCCCGCCCTATGGGGCGCAAATGAGCCAACGAATGACTCCATCGGACCCGGATCGTCCGATCAAACCGAGGCGCCTCGCAACAGCAACAACCACATAAGTCAAACTCGTCAGGGCGTGTAAAACCACTGACGCCACTTCTAGCTAGAAAGAAACGCATGTCCTCCCTGAAGTCCTCTCCCGTTTCTGGTTCACAACCTGGGTGTGAGGCTCGCGAATTCACGTTACACAAAGCTATGCCATACAGGCGGTGCTTTGATCATCAACCACAAGACTTTGCTTTTCAACAGAAGCCTCGATCTATTGCCACTTAGGCATGCCACATAGGCAATTCACTCCATGTGTTTGATATCTATCAATATATAACCCCTGAGCTCGTACGTCTCAGAGAAGGGCGTTAAGCAAGAGAATAAATTCTCCTCCGCCAAACAGATATATATTTAATAGAAATCAACCACACAGAATAAAATCCAATGTCAGACACACAGTCCATTTACAAGTTCGTTCTGGGTCTGAACGAAACCGGAGGCACCTAGTACCCCGCATATCCATCGATCTCCAAGTACGTCTGGACGATCACCAACTGTTTCCATCTTCTTGGGTGTATAGCCCAATCAAGATCATCAGTAATTATCCAGACGACGTGAAGACCTTCGGTCTTCGACCACCGTCTTCATCTTCGACACCACGTCGAATCAGTTATTCAGAATGGGATAAACCCGGTCTTTCCGAATAACTCGCGTATATAATAAACGAGTGTTACACAAACACAACATACGCCTCATTCCACTTCAGAATATTCCTTTTATTCAAATATTCTTTTATTTTGGGAAAGGTTCCCATTAATTTTATCAAAGATAAATTCTTTAATCTTCCTTTGAATATCAATTCAAACTAGTCGGGATTAGCGAACCACACCGGAGTAATCATTTATTTTATTTCCCAATCCCCACCTATTCTTCCCATGAAGTAAAACTGGTAATACTTCATATCTAACACCACGGTGTTATCGGTAAATTCAATTACCATTTCACGTTCAAATCTAATTAAATATTTAACTATCGCCTGGAGTAAAACTGGTGATACTCCATTCTCGATCTTTTCAATCTAATTAAAGATTCATTAAAACTCCACTTAGTTTTAATCTTCACAGAAATAAATATCCTGTCTTTAACTGGGTTAAAGAACCAATGTCATTTAAAACACGGCTCACTATAAACCCAAAATCACATTACATTAATTATCGGGTTAAAACAAGTGTTATTTAAAAACACTGTTCACGAGAAACCCAAAAATCAATACCAATTCAATTCCAATTAAATATTATTTAATTGGTACACTTCATTAAATCTAAATAAAAAGATTTAATCTTTTTCTCAATTGGGCTTAAGAACAGTGTTAATGAAGACACCATTCACGACAAACCCAAATCACATTTGATATTAAATACAAGGCTCTGAATAGAAAATATATCGGCTTATATTCAATATCAAATTCTACGACAAACAAATATCGTATTGGAAATAACGATATACATATATCTTTCAAATTTCCATAACAATATATGTATAATCACGAAATCCAACATCGAAATATTTCGAAGACAATTTCGATTCAAATCCATTCCAATGCAATTATTGGAAATTCTGGTTATTTTCAAAACCATTTCAAATCCACTTTATTTATTTAAAAATAAATAAATTATTATTCTAGTTCAAAACTAGTTCATTTCGATAAAAATCTATTTTTATCTCTTCAAATATGGAGTTTTTCATCCCAATTCTTCACAAATCACTTCTTATGATTTTACACAAATTATTACTATTTTTAATAATTTTATCAAGGCCCGTACAGTCGATTTCCATCAACGGCCATCGAACTGCACTTACAGCGACCTTTTCCAAATTTGATTTGGACATAATTCCAAATCCAACTGTTAGATTTCAAATTTCTAATATTCGTTAGAAAGCTCTTTTCGATACGAACCCAACGGTTCCGGTTTTAGGAGAATCCGACGGTCGGATCTCCCGCAACGTCAATTCGAAGTCAATGGTCGAAATTCACGAACTGCCGCGGAGCGGCGCGTTCTATTCAGGCCATTATATTATATATATAATATATACTTCATCGATTTACTTTCGAAACGAATTTTATAAATCGTTTTAAATTCGTTTTCGAAATGATTTCAACTTCATATTCAATTTCTAATCAAAATTGAATATTCCAATATAAATTCGTTTTAATTCCATTTCAAAACGATTTCAATTCAATTTCAATTTAATTCGAATTTCAATTCATTTCAATTTAATTCGAATTCATTTTTATTCAATTTCAATTCGAATTCATTTTTATTCAATTTCAGATTTTGAAATCACTTTCGATATTCATTGAAAAATGAATAAAGTCGATATAAATATCGTTCGCGTCAAAATGGCGTCAATCTAATCAACACGGCTTCATATATTTCTAATTTCAAATATTTCTATTCAAATATTTCTATTCAAAACTGGAATGAGGCCCAATCAATTACCATATAATGTTAATTATATGGATTTTTTACAACACATGTATACAATAACAACGATGAATAATCAACCATCATCCAAAGTGCATCATTCTACACTGTATAAGCATCAAATATAAATATTTAACGCTCATAACAGTCTGTCCATCAATCGATCGACATACAGCTAATTATTGGGACTAGTGTATGTCATATATCATCCCAATACCCGTGTGGGGTTTTCAAACAATCAAACACAGATTTTATTTGTGTAGTTGGGCGATGTGTAAAATTTATCGTCCCAATCAATATCAATCAAATCAGTGTATATAAACAAATCTCCGATTTGTTTATAAATATTTATCTTAAATACACGTTAAAAATTCTATTTTTAACTATAAAATATTTTCCACTATAAAATATTTTATTTTATTTCACATCACATCACACAATCAACTACACATCAAAATCAAACAAATAAGCATACAAGCCGTCCATAGTCTGTGGACGACGGGTGTCGGGTGCTACTAAACACCGTCTGCATCCTAGTATATATTATTAACTAGAAAACAAAATTAAAGGTGAGAAGTTCTCACCGACTAGCTAATCCAAATGCCTCGACTCTTCTTATGTAGAAGTCATCGCTGTTCTCGCCTTTTGTCACTTTTGTTGCCCGTAGCCACTACATATATAAAAATCACAATTTTATATTGTTGCCATGTATATAAAAATCATATTTTTTATAATCACGCTATATGGATAAAAATTCTATTTTTATACCGCTACTACATATATTTTTACAACGCTTCTTCTTCTATAAAATTTATATTTATATATATTTCTACTTCTTATATAAAGATCGAATTTTTATCTATATAAAAATCTCAACTTATATTTTATACAAAATCACTTCTTTATATTGTTAATTCGCTACAACACATATAAAGATCGTATTTTTATAATGTCTACTATATAAAGATAATATTTTTATATTCTCCATTATATAAAAATCATATTTTTATTATTTCTACTTTATAAAAATTATATTTTTACTATCATACCTATATAAAAATCATGTCTTTAATATGTCACCAGTATAAAAATTATATTTTTAACTTTTCTATATTATAAAAATTATATTTTTAATTCACTACATAAACAAAAATCATATTTTTCTTCTCTAATTTCATGATAGAAATCCTATCTTTATCGGCTCTTTACATATAAAAGATTATATTTTTATATCTTTGCTTTCAATATAAAAATCTTATTTTTATACAATAAAAGATCTCACCTTTACATACACAAAAATTCGACCTTTATGTTTCTAAAACTGAAATAAAAATCACAACTTCATGTTAATCAAAACCACACCTTTCATATATTTAAAAATCAAAGCTCTTCATATGTGGAAAAATAAAATCTTTACATTGAAAAATTAAACTAATTACAACATAAATAAATAAAAATACGAAAAGGAAGAAAAGCTCACATCTTTCTCAGAAGGGGTGGAGCTCGCGCTCGCTGGTGCTTGGGAGGGTCGTTGTCTCGTCGATGGAGGTCGAAGTTCTTGCTGGTGGTGGCGGCTATCGCAGGCTGAGGCTGGGGCTGTAGGTGTCGGGGTGTTGCACGTCGGTTTCAGAGGAGGGGATGGGTGGTGCTGGCGATTTGCGGAGGAAGGCGGTGGAGGGTCTGGGCTGAGGGAAATCGAATGAGGGAGGGAAAAGGGATCGCGCTCTGGCGCGAGAGGGGGTGTCGAGGGGGGCGACTTGGTGCGGTGGAGGAAGAGAGGAGGGCGGCGCTCCCCCTACGGCGGCGCGATGGGCGATGGGGCGGCGCTTCGCCCCCTTCCTTTTCTTTCTCTTCTCTTTTTTTTATTGTAATTTGAACGACAGGGGGGGGGGGGTTGGAGAATAAATATAAATATATTATATTATTTTTAATTTCAAAAAGTTGACTTTTTCATACGACCTCTAAACGAGGCCCACCGCCTGTCGTCCATAGCTAATTACCCCCGTTCTGAACACAATGGGATATGTATCGCAAGCTGATTCGATCGTTTAGACCAGTTTTCGTCAAAATCAAAATATAACTCTATATATTGAATTTGAACACGCATTTCAATTTACCGGGGTCACATACTAACTCGAAAAATTCCAGAAAAATATTTTCTAGCTTAGTATTGACGATACGGTCCTAACAAAACTAGTTTCATCAATTTCTAAGACCGTTTGAAAAATGACCAATTTCGAGTCGATTAAAATCAACTAAAACTGGTCAAACGCGTTTTCCTTTGCCATGCTCACATATTGATTCGAAAAATTACGAATTTTGAAATCCAGCAATAAGTTGACATCACGGATCCAACAAAAGTGGTTTCGTCGAAAACCGAGGTCGTTTGCAAAATTTTCATTTTTAAGGGCCAGAATTCCATAGCGACTATTCTGAATTTTCAACTGGACATATCTTTTGATTCCTGCTATGAAATTTGATTTCTCGGATTCGTTGGAAAGATATCATCAATTAGATTCAAATATTTTTGGTTTTACTAAAATCTAGTTTATTTTGAATCCTGTACATTCATTTGAACTTTGAAATCGAATTATCGAACTACCGCGCCATTTTCAATTCCTTTTATAATTTAAAATAAATATTTATATTCTAACGACGATCTATATAAATATATACGTTCTAATTCTATTCAAAATAAATTTCTCGTCGTTATTATTTAAAATAATTCATTTTAAATAATCCAAATTCGCTAAAATTGCCAAAATAAAAATTTTAAATTGGCCCGGATTTTCGGGTTATTACAGATTTGGATGGATGCTGTGTATATATTCTATTTTATGTTTTCATGCGGTCAACATAGTTATCTTTTATTGTTATTATTATTTATTATTTTAAATTTAATGATTTGGTTTAATTGACAACCAAAAAAACCTTTTGAACTATTCCACATTATATATTTACATATATTTCTTGTGATTTGGAAGTATGTCAATTCCGCAAATTAGGCATAATTTACAATGGTTACAGCTAACGATCTTTTTGTAAGATTTGAAACCTTTAGACCAGGTTGAATGCTAAAAGGAATGTTTGGTTGTCAATTAAACCAAATCATTAAATTTAAAAGAATAGATAATAATAAAAGATAACTACGTTAACAGCACGAAAACATAAAATATAAATATATATACATTATCCGTCGAAATAAGCATAAAACGGTAAATTATATATTGTATTGAATGTTTGAATGGAAGTCAATTATGGAATCATATAGGTAAATATAATTCATATTGAATTAATATATATCTGGTGACCATTGGTAGCAATCAATATAATTAACTGCTATAGATGTGACCGCAAATCAATAAATAACAGTTGTAACCAATGTCGATTGGGAAAAGTAAATATCATAAGATAATGGTTACAATTCCTTAATTAACTAGGATAAATGTTGTACACCTCAATTAGGAAATGTGAATTATAACCGCATTTAGACACGAGGTTAAGCTTAACCTATGGTAGAAGTCTGCCCAGAACCGACCGACAAATTCTGAATTTGTTATTCAACACTGAACTTGAGATCTGGAATGTAACTACATTTAAATGGCGTTTAATGGGACTGATTTCCAGATCTACAGTGCTTCACAACAACTGCCATATATTTTACAACATAACTGTGGAATATGTGTAAACAAGTTTAAGAATCCAACAATTAATATTATGCATAACCACAATTTGTAATCCACAAATTTAAACATTACCTTATTACATTCACCTTTTCCCCCAATCAATGTCGGTTACACTGGTTAATTATTTATTTATGGCCTTATTTATAGCAAGCAGTTACACTAATTACTACAACGGTCACCATAAATATATTCATTAAGTATGGAATATAATTTACATGTATGATTCCATAAATGAATAACATTCAACATTTTAAACCTTCAAACATTTAATGTATACTTCATTGTTGACATGGGTATGGATGGACAATGCATATATATTTATATTTATAGTTTTGTGTGGTCAACTTAGCTATCTTTCTTTATTTTTATTTATTGTTAATTTAATAATTTGGTTTAATTAATAACCAAACATTTCCTTTTGCATTCAATCTTGCCAAAAGGTTCCAAATCTTCCAAAAAGATTATTAGCTGCAATTAATGTAAATTTTGCCTAATTAGTGGAATTCACATATTTCCAAATCACAAAAATATATGTTAATGTGTATTTTGGAGTAGTCGATGCAAACTATGCACAAATATGTATATTTATATTCATACGTACATTTGCACCACTTTACCCATTCTGAATCTTTTTGTCATATTTCTTGTGAATTCAAAATAATGTGTCACAACACCAAAATGGCCAATTTGAAAGGGTAAAACATTGCTAAAAATTTTAGAAACAATTTTTCGGTGTTGCAGATTTGTATGTTGCAGATTTTTGAAACACCTATATTATGTTTCAGATTGACAAATTTTAACACTTAGCAGATGTTTTAGAATAGCAGATTGAAACACTGAGTAAATGTTTCAAATAGATAAACCGTAACACTTATTTATTGTTTCAAATAGATCAACTGTAACACTTATTGAGTGTTTCAAACTGATAAACCACAACACTTATTGAGTGTTTCAAATCGATAAACCACAAAACTTAATGAGTGTTTCAAGATGACAACTAGCAACACGTACTAGACATTTCACATTTACAATCAGAAACACTTATTATATGTTTCAAACTAATTATCCATCACACCACGATTGTGATATGAAATTTGTTTTAGAATGTGTAATTTATATCTTTAGTAATATAAATAGATACAATCATTCTCCAAATTAGAAATTCATAAGCAAATTCACCATAAACAAAGTACTATAAAAAAAATCATATCTTTAAAGAGACAAAACTATACAAATATACCACAACAAGTCCAAGTTACATAACAAGTACAATGTTGACAATATAATAATAATAAAAGATAACCAAGTTTGCTCCTAAACACTTTCTATTCCCCTTGATTCATCATATTGTCATATTAAAATTCATATCTGCAAAAAAGAAAAAAAAATCATGCATTGCTAGAATATTAGACAATGTAAGAATTTAGTAACTATTTTACAAAATCAATGCAAATGAAAATCAAAATGGAACATTTTACATTTACAACTAAAGAATGATGACATTTATCTTAATAAAAGCTAAGATGAAACCAAAACTCTAAATTTAATGCTTACATTTGACCGAATTGAATTATTATTCGATATAAGTTCAAAATAAGAAGTAACTTCCACAATTGTAATGATATATCACAAGCAGTGCACCATTTTATAAGGAAAAAATATATTCAAAATAGTAAAATTGTACCCAAATAGAAGAGCTAATGCCATGTAAAAGTGATAAGCTTAGTCCAGGCTGCCAAGTGCTACCAACCATGACTGTTGGCCACCCCTAAACATATTTGAAATCGAAATGATACGAATGCAGTAATTAATCCTAAAATTTATTTAGTTAAAACATAAATGCATTTACCAGGTAGAACTATTTCAGCAGAATCCTTAGACGTAGCGAGCAAAGGTGTCATATAAGAAAATTGCAGAATAATTTCAATATAGTTAGTAAATGACAATCCAAATTCTATGACCAAATGAAAATGTAAGTTGGCTTCACAACTAGAAAACAAGATGGTCTCAATGTCACAAATAACGCATTGGTTGCATTCTTGATGTTTGCAGCACCAATCTCATTTGATACTCGAGTCATGTTATTTAACAAATAAATCAAGAAGCAAGATAACAATATCGATATATGATTTGACATTTCGAAAGATGTTAAGCTGTTGGATAACTCACAGCTACACTGAATCCATATATCATCGTATATGTAATCGACTCGGTATTAAACCTATTACACATTGGTTTGAAGTCCTTGTATTACTTTAACAGCCTGCAAAGAATTGAAGAAAACAAATAAGAGAAGTCAAGGTTTTTATACCACATAGAAATAACGGAGGTACTGCTTTCAGAGTTCAGCATCAATCTTTCTAGTAAAACTAGAATTCTAAAAGACACGTATTCCAAGTTGTGATGAAATTAAACGTACGTAACATCAAGCTGTATCATGAATTGAGATGGCAATCAAAGAGAGAATTCGGTTAACTTTATGTGTTATAACGATCCCAAGGTGATACAAACAAAAAAGAAGTTACATACTACTCACACCACTATAGTGGAAGGCAAGGCTCTTTTTAGGTTGGGCAGTAGAAATTTGAATAACTCATTTGAATTCCCAGTTGTACTTACATATCAAAGTACTTAGCATATATTAGTGACGTTTTAAGTGACATTTATATCGATATCAAGGTTGCAAATGATGCACACAAAAATCCAAGACTGAACTTATGAATCAGTAAGTTTGTCCCATATGGATAAATAATGGAAGAATCGAGCATACTACTAACAGAACCATAGTTGACTTGTTTGGAAATATCTTACAATGCATTGAAGGGATGCAAATCCAAATAATCCTGGAATCATATATCTCAAGTATGTCGAAGCCATCCCAGCTATGCTAGAATCTTGGGGCAAACATATTAGCACACTCCAGGAAAATACCATGTGTATAAAAATGGAAAAAATGTTGGTACTATGGTTGATGATTGCACATATATGCATAATATTCTATACAGTTTTGTGGGTCATAAAGCATCTCTAGTACTCCAGCCAAACCACTACTAGTTTGTTCACACCACAATTTGTGGTGTGAGGGTCACCTCCAGCCCTGATTGGTTGAAAGCAGAGGGACCCATAGAGGTCCCCTGAATTCAACCAATCACCGACCGAGGTGAGCGTCACACCACAAATTGTGGTGTGAACAAACTCAAGCTCCAGCCAAACCAATCTGATTTGGTAATGATTGAAGAGCAACAATAGTTTTGTTGATAAACTAGAAATCTAGAACAAGATTTGTTTTCAGATATTTGCATATTGTTTTTACTTAAAGCTTGCAAGTAGTTTTATGTGAATAGTAAAAAAAAAAGAAATGTTTTGATAATTAAGTTAAAATACTGATGAAAGTTGCTTCTTTTAAACATAAACAATAAGTATAATATTGGTTTATAATCAAAATAGCCATAAATTGACATATCTGCATTCATAGATTATACTGTTTAATTGTTGATCATGTCAAAAACCAAGATGTCGGATTATACTGCATCCAATAAATAACTCTTTTGAGAAGAAAGCAAGAATGACAGCGGAAGTAATTTCAACACAACGCTTACCTGAAAATAAACATAAAATAGTCAATGTAAACATTATATGATCTTTAAAACTACCACAGAAAAAACAAATATACAAAGAAAAAAAAACTGGTTTTCCAAATCATGAAGCTCAAACAACCACAAACAATCCCCTCAGCAGTTCTATGATTACTATAAGAAGGTGCAAAAGGTTCACGTGGACCATTGATCTCCTCTCCCAATATGTTGATAGTAGGAGAAGCCTATTGCATAAAATAATAGCTAAGCAAATATAAATGAAAAGTATAATCACGTTATATAGAACTATGAAAATGAGAAAGTACTACAATTATTGTAATATATAAATTAACAAGGGTAAAAGCAATACAGAAGCTCTGTATGTTGCTTAAACAAGCTCCTTTAGCCAAGCAAACTTTTCAACATATCATGTAACTCAATAATCCAGGTACTTGTGGACTCTAGAGCCTGCATTCAAATGCGATTCACTAAAAAATAAATAACGCAGTCTAAAAATACACTAAAACAAGTTAAATATTTCCTTTAAGCTCACAAAGAAAGAAAGATAATTAAAAATACAGTATAACACTCTTGTCATTCATGCCATTTTCTATCATCTCTTTGCACAGGAGAGGTAAGGATCTAGTGTTATAGTTAGAACATCTGGTCTTTCAGCTTGGTTATAGGTCAAGCACCTACGAATCAACGCCTTTCCATCATTTGATACAAATGGCTTTGATGGAAACTCGACTTTGCGAGCAATTATTATAGTATCCTCACTTAGTATTCTCTCTTGAGTCTGCTCATTGCTAAATGAACGTTTACCGAAAAGCATTTGACAGAACATGACACCAACCAACCATACATCCACATTGGATGAGATGAACGGAGTCCTGCTGAGTACAAAGCATTCAGGTGGTAGGTACCAGTATGTTCCAGCTCCTTGGGAAGTTAGCTCCATATGCGATCCAACATCATCTTCCTTGATTTTGCTAAGGCCAAAATCAGTCACTTTTGCAACACCAACCTCATTAAAAAGGACATTTCTAGGTTTCAAATCATAATAAATAATCTTCTAAGGCCTTGTAACACCCCGCATTTTTAATATAATTAAAAATGTATATATATATATATGAATAAATATGAGAATAATGGTGATGTACAATGTCTATGTAATAGAGATGATAATAAAATAAGAATACTTAATTTAAATTTCAGGGACTAGGTAAAACGGACATCACCATTGCGTTCGTCTCGGAATTCTGCTTGGAATAGAGTCCAAGTTTTCATAAATCGGACTTCGTATGGATGAGTTATAGCCTTTAGAAGGTTCAACTAAAAATTCAAAACAGTTCGAAATTCGACCGAGGCAGTTGGGCGGGAAATTTCCCGCCCAGCAACTAGGCAGGTCGACCCTAAGGTCGACCTAGGGGTCAGGTTGACCAGGAGGTCGACCTGGGGGTCAACCAACCCCTAGGGAGGTCGACCTTGGGGTCGACCTACCCCCTCAGATCTGAGCAGTTCTGTTCCTGTGACGTGTTTTAATGTGCTGTACGAATCTGGGGGCTTCCAGGTCAATCTAAGGGCTCCAAAACACTCTCTACACCTATAAATACATAGCAAGACCTAACCCTAATTCATAACAATTCCTCAAGACACCTCCGTGCTGCCGAACTTTCAATTCTCTTAGCCGCCGCCTCTAAAACCTAAATCAAATTAGGTATTCTTATCAACAATTCAAGCTCTTCACCAATAATCAGAAAAGAAGATTTGATCAGTATTCTACATCAACAACAATTCGTTTATTTCTCCAATCCAGTCAAAGTGAGTGGATTTGAACTGTATTTGTTGTATAATATTGCCTCTATCGTTTACCATTCCCCATAATGAATATGATGATAATTCAATAAGATCAGTTATTTTATCTATGCCTACATTTAAAGTCTCTCTTTTATCCTTTCCCTCTTTATTTTTATAACTAGGCTATCTCGAGCATACGTCTATCATGGAGTTATGCGTTTAAAAGAGGATCGAGAAATTAAAAAAGGGAAAAAGGGGTTGGTTCGAGTGTAATATTGAGATTAAGGTAAAGCTATGTTTTAAATATATTATATTTTGCTCCTTCCGCTATGAGGTGTTTTCCGAACTCTGATATATCTCTTTTCTCTACCTTTTTCTGCAGGATACCAGAGCAACCAACTCGGGTTTCGGTGGATTGGATTTTTGAAAAAAAAATCGGTCCGTCGGAATCTGGGTTTTTACATTTGGTATCAGAGCCTAGGTTTAGTTTTCCTAGGGAAAAAATTATGATTGAGCGTATTTGTATTTTTGAGAAAAATATAAATATTATATATATACATATAAATATATAAGCCTAGGTTAGTATAGGAGCCCGCTTGAGAAATAGATTTGAAAGAAAAATGAGATTTTACCCCCGTACACTAAAAATGGAGATCAGGGAAAAAAAATTGAACTTTTAAGAAAAAGCAAAAGGGTGTACATCAAAATGGATATTTAAGACTTCATGTTCCACTTAAGTTTCTATTTCATGGAATTGGAACATGTGCAAGAAGAATAGACAGTCGCCACTAACCATCAAGAAAGAAGACGGAGAAAAGTGGAACGAAAAGCAAGCGAAGCGAAGTGAAAAAATATATATAGGTCGACACTAGTGTCGACCTACCTATAAAGAGGTCGACCTTAGTGTCGACCTGCCTTGTGCAGGGAAAAAAAAATAAAAGGCCAAAGGCCTTCGGCTCATTCCATCGTTCCAGGTGCTCCATTACAGGGAGCAAGAAGCCCACCTCCACCACTACGTTTTTCACCTCCCACCACTTCAAATCTCCACTATTTCGCGAAAAATTGCCTCCAAATCGAAGCTAGAAGTCTCATCTACCTAGATCTATATCTTTCCCCTCTCAATTCGAGCTTAATTCTCCATGGCGGACCAACCTTCCCTTCTTTCCTCTTTTCCCCAACTTACGCCTCAAGAAATCTCTTGGTGCAACACTCGGAGAGATATAGTCGAGGCGTACATCAACACTACAGGTTTGAAGTTGTTGTTAGGTCGTCCGGTTAAGTTTGGTGATTTTGTTGGAACACCTTTGGAGGATTTATTTGCGGAGACGGGTTTAATTGCAATTTAGGATGTTAATACCGTCGAGCGAAAGGGCTACAAGAGGTTAGTAAGACTTTTTGATGCTAATTTAGAAGTTAGGGTAGACAATGAGGGTTTGTTTACATATAATTCGGATGTAAAGGGAACCATCATTAGTTTCAATGAAATGCAGTTTGGGGAAATGTTGAATATCCATAGTACGGGCCACGAGTTAGGGGATCTTGAGATGGCTGATTTGGCAGTATGGCGTCGGATTTTCTACGAAGAGTACGAGAGGATTTGGGATTATACCCATCTACGTCCGTTAGCTAGATTTGTTATTCGGATTTTACAATATAATATTGTTGGATAGACTGGTGGATTTGATATGGATAACACAAATCCTTAAACGAGCCACGTATGCTATTTTTGGGGGTATTCAGATAAATTGGGCTCGCACTATCCTACAGTATTATGACTCTACTAGAGAGGCGAGGCAGTCAAACATTTCTTTTGGAAATTTATGGACCGTAGTTTTTACATGAAGCAATGTTCCCCTGCGAAAGGAAGGTTATATATCACCTCCTTCTCATCCCTCCAGTATTATAGATTTAGCCGCATTGACGAGAATGCATATACACCTACATGATTTATTAGAGCCTCAGCCCATGGAGCATGATGGAGGAGAGGAGGAAGAGGAGGAACATGTACAGGAACCACATGGTGGTGACTATCAGGCCGAACATGATGGAGAGCCCTAGTATGTACCGCCAGCAGGATCAGACCCATATCAGGCAGAACATGCTTGGGGAGGTGCTTGGACTTCCCAGGCTCCCGGATGGGGTACTTCCGGTACATCTGGGTGGGACCCTTGGATTTCCAAAGAGTCGGACTGGAAGGTGGAATTGAGAACAGTTTCTGAGCAACAAACTCAGTTAGTTAGAGATCACCAGGACATCCTAAGGATACAACAGGAGATGCTCCAGACACAGGTTGAGTTGGGACAGACTCAACAGCAGATGCTACAAGAGATGGGCACCTCCTACGATCATTTAGGAGCTGGGCTACAAGACTTGCAGTTAGAAGTCAAGGAGGGGACTAGATAGCTTACGGAGCATCTGGATAGTAAGAATGGTGGTATAGAGGATCTCATTCGTAGTTTCTTCCAATAGGGACCTGACCTCTATTGCTGTATCAATAGGGTAGTATCTTATTATGTAGTGTATGACTATCTTTCTTTTATCTAGTTGTAGTAATGTACTAGAACTTGCTTTGACGTAATCTACGAATGTTTAATTAGAAAATTTTCTATTATAATTTGCTAGGCATGTAAAATAAAAACATATAAATTAAATAAAGTAGAATGCTAAAAGAAAATGGGAAAATATAGGCTTTTCCATTAAAGGCATAAGGATTAAAAATTTGGAAAATTAGTTTTTTTCTGGATTTTGAAATTTAGAAGTGATTGATAGGATTTTTGGGCATGGCAATTGGATGAACTACACTCTTATTTTATAAGGGTGTGGGTAAAATTTGAATGAAAAATATTTTAGAATTTTTCAAAAACAAATTTTTTCATATAGAACTGCAAGTATATTTAGGATGTGAGCATCATGATTAGGGAAAGCATTTTTAAAAGTTTGCATACATATAGGTGGAACCAATTTAGGCATACATGATTTACTATGATGTGTTTCACTTTGCACATGTGCACAATGTTTGCAACAATTGAATGCACACTTGATGGATGAATATTGCGAGGGATTATATATTTTACTCTTATCGAATTTCAGGGACGAAATTCTTTAAGGGTGGAAGAATGTAACACCCCGCATTTTTAATATAATTAAAAATGTATATATATATATGCATAAATAGGAGAATAATGGTGATGTACAATGTCTATGTAATAGAGATGATAATAAAATAAGAATACTTAATTTAAATTTCAGGGATTAGGTAAAACGGACATCACCATTGCGTTCTCTCGGAATTCTGCTTGGAATAGAGTCCAAGTTTGCGTAAATCGGACTCCGTATGGATGAGTTATAGCCTTTAGAAGGTTCAACTAAAAATTCAAAATAGTTCGAAATTCGACGAGGCAGCTGGGCGGGAAATTTCCCGCCCAGCAACTAGGCAGGTTGACCCTAAGGTCGACCTGGGGGTCAGGTCGGCCAGGAGGTCGATCTGGGGGTCGACCTACCCCCCCAGATCCGAGCAGTTCTGTTCCTGTAACGTGTTTTAATGTGTTGTACGAATCTGGGGGCTTCCAGGTCAATCTAAGGGCTCCCAAACACTCTCTACACCTATAAATACATAGCAAGACCTAACCCTAATTCATAACAATTCCTCAAGACACCTCCGTGCTGCTGAACTTTCAATTCTCTTAGCCACCGCCTCTAAAACCTAAATCAAATTAGGTGTTCTTATCAACAATTCAAGCTCTTCACCAATAATCAGAAAAGAAGATTTGATCAGCATTCTACATCAACAACAAATCGTTTATTTCTCCAATCCAGTCAAAGTGAGTGGATTTGAACTGTATTTGTTGTATAATATTGCCTCTATCGTTTACCATTCCCATAATGAATATGATGATAATTCAATAAGATCAGTTATTTTATTTATGCCTACGTTTGAAGTCTCTCTTTTATCCTTTCCCTCTTTATTTTTATAACTAGGCTATCTCGAGCCTACGTCTATCATGGATTTATGCGTTTAAAAGAGGAACGAGAAATTAAAAAAGGGAAAAAGGGTGTAACGGCCCGCATTCTAAACATCGATTGATCGTAGAATATTTATTTCTTTCCCATATGAAGTCGTATGGTCATATAACTTTGGGAAACATCCATTTGAGCCATTTCCCATGTTCATGATTTTTGTCGAATTTTAAATGACCATTTTGCCCCTGGCTGATCTTGTTTTGGCCATAACTTTTGATTGGAAAGTAATTTTGACCTGAAACCACTTCCATTAGATTCATTTGATGGTTTACCTTTCCGTAGAGTGGTCATAATAGTCAAACGGACTTACCGTTTGGGAGATATGGCTGAAATAAGGTTTGGAAGGTGAAAAACTGCTTAACCAGGCCAAATAGGGTAATTAGTGAATAGGCCCATAACCCATTTCGGGATTAGGGTTATGGGGAGGCTGAAATGAGTTAGAGAATCATTCCATTTCAGTTTTCTAGCCTCCACTTATCTCCAAGAAACCCTAAAAATGGCCTCTAACCTCTAAATCACCTCTAAATCATCTTTTGATCAAGGATTAAGCTTAGCAACATCAAATCAAGGGAGATCTACACCAAATACACATTGGAGCTGCTATTTAGCATCGGGATTCGCATCAAATCAGAGATTTATTTCTGATCTTAGTTTTGTGTGTGGCTAAGGTGAGTGATTTGCATAGTTTTGCACTAATTATGGCTAATTAAGTGTAATTAGTGTTAATTAGTGAATTTAAACATGATAAAATTCTGGAAAAATGTTCATAAATTCTTAAATGATGTTTTAGACCTCTGATATGAATTTGGGTTAATTTGGTTAAGTTTTGCTAATCCTATCATTAGTTTCTCCTAAACATGCTTAAGGGGAAATATGGGGTTTTGGGTATGTTTGATCCATTTTAACCTATCATATTGATGTTTTGGTGTTTGTGGTTGATTATGCTTGTTGCTATGACTGTATGATATGCTTTGTGATTGATTTCAATAGTTAGGATGGTCGAAAACGTCGTCGAATGGCGTAAACACTTGCTGGAAAAGCTTCAGGAAACAGTGCCGGTTTCGGATCGGATCGGATATGGTGGCTCGGATCGGATAAGTGGACTGGGCAAGGGATTCGATCGGTTCGGAACTTGACACTTGAGAAATCTGGCAAAAAGGAAGGCCATGCTAGACTTTTTTGGCATCGGATCGGATAAAGGAGGGGGATCGGAGCGGCTAAAGGAGGAGGATCGGATCGGATCGGAACCAATGAAGGGAGAGGGAGCAGATCGGAGCGGAAGCACGAACGGGATGGGAGATGGCACCCGACCCGACCCGAAGTGGGACACCCGACCCGACCCGAAGTAGGACACCGGACCCGAACCGACGCGATGGAGTGGACCCGAACCGAACCGCACCAGAGGAGGACCAGGAACGACGCAACGAAGTGGGACACCCAACCCGAACCGATGGCTTGAAGGGAATCCGACCAGACCCAGTATTTGACTAATAACCCGAGATGCAAAGGTAGTCCAACATGGGAATTTAGAGCTCAGGATCCAATTGGGAACCGATGAGTTCACTTCATGGTTGGGCTTTGCTGCAGGACGTGTGCTAAGGAGTTGTCGACGTTCATAACTTCGATTCACAACTAAAAATGGATGATGGGCTACTTATCAGTGGAGTAGAGTCATTATGACTCGAGGGGCAAGGTGATGGTAGCAAGACTATGAGCCAGCGTAGATGGGGTGAATAACTTTATGGGGCAAGTGGACATAACAAAGGATTGGTAAGACTATGAGCCAGCGCAGATGGGGTGAATAACTCCATAGGGCAAGTGGACGTAGTCAAGGATTGGTAAGGCTATGAGCCAGCGCAGATGGGGTGAATAACTCCATGGGGCAAGTGGACATAGCAAAGGATTAGTGGCTACGTTACCAGTGCAGTGAAGCCATTTATGACTTCATGGGGCAAAGTGATCATAGCAAGGTATGCGGGGTGATCGAAGTGGTGAATATCGTATGCTTTACGCACTGAGTGAGAGATGTGAGGATGGATGCTATGTTTGATTGGTTGCCATTACTATGACATGCACACCCCCACCTCCGTATCTTTACATCATTTGATATGGCACCTTAGAGTGTTGTACAGTATGTAGTGCTAACTCTTTGGTTGCAGGTCCAGGTTTGTTTTAGTCTACCTGTTATTGTTCACTTTAGATGCTTATCGCTCATACCAGGCTTTATGTCTGACCCAGAGTTTTATGTCTCCTCTTATTACTCTGGGTGCTCACACGAGCAGACTAAAGACATGTTAGCTGGTGATGCGCGAGTAGCTGATTCGGAGGCGGGCAGGAGGCTTCCACCTATTATATAGATATTCTCCCTGTGTCATTGGTGGTCGCTATTTGGGCATTAGTAGTGTACCTCCTTTATCTTGCTTTTGCTTTGAGACAGTTTGAAAAGTTGTAATAATGTTTAACTTTGGATCTTAAGCTGTACTTACATTTTCCGCTGCTATGTTAGTTGTTTCAGCTTATGCACTGTCTCACCTGTTTTATGTCAAGTATGTTATTATTATATTTTATCCTATGCGCTGTGAGACATTCTACCGGTTCTTTGTTAGTTCATTTCCTTCTTCCCTTTTCTTCTGACGACCCGTTCCGTGCTGACTGGACATGTGTACAGCGCACCTTTGGAGTAAATGTCGGTTGGTGCGGGGCGGGCCGTCACATTTGGTATCAGAGCTCTAGGTTGCGTAGTTAACCTAGGGAAAGACACTAGGGAGAGATAGTACGTATACGAGAGCGCGTATTTGTGATTACTTTGGTTTTTAAAGCTATATATATACTATTAGTAGTATAAGAATGAAGTCGTACTGCACTAGCACCACTATGGGGTCGTTAATCGTTTCTCTTTTACAGATTGACGATGAGTCGAGACACGAGGGGTACTGGTAGAGGGACCAACCATGGGAATGCTGCTGACATGAGGGCGATGTTTACTGACCTCATGAGAGACATGCTTAGAGAAGTGCAAGGGGCAGTTCCCAATCCCGGAGTTGGTGTTGGCCCAGTAGTGCAGGCGCCTAGGGTCGATTTCGCCAAGTTGTGCAAGGATTACACTAACCTTGGTGGGAAGCCGTTCCACGGGACGGAGTCAGCCACAAATGTTCAGGATTGGATGGATAGCTGTGACCGTATCTTCGACGACTTAGGTCTTGAAGATGCGATGAAGAGAAGGCTAGCGTCTCGTCAGCTGCAAGGGCGAGCGATGAATTGGTGGAATGCCATTAGAACAGCTACTCCAGAAGATCAGGTTACTTGGGATCAGTTCAAGGCTCGCTTTAGCGAGAAGTTTATTCCAGCTGCCCAGGAGTCAGTGTTGTTCAAGTGATTCTTAGAGCTCAAGCAGAGTGGTAGGGCAGTTTCCGACTATATTGCTGAGTTCGACACTTTGTCGAAGTATGGACTATCTCTTATCGATACTCCTGAGAAGAAGAACGAGAAGTTCATTACTGGTTTGGATGGATACTTGGGGGAAAGGCTTATCAACCACATCGATGAGACTTTTGAATCAATTGTGGGGAAAGCTTTGAGATCAGAGAGTCTTTACCCTAAGTCAAAGACTGAGGCTGCATCTGCGGAAGGGACAAAGCCGCAAGCAGGCGGTGGAGGCAAGAATAACTCTAAGAATAAGAGGAAGCAGGACCAATCTAAGGGTGGCGAGAAAAAGAGCAAGAAAGATGTTGAGTGCTTCAGCTGTGGTAAGAAGGGCCATTATGCCAAAGATTGTCGGGCCAAGCCAACAGATAAGAAGTGCTTCAACTGTGGTCAAGTGGGACATTTCAAGAATAAGTGTCCGCAACCTCTTAAGGAGAAGCAGATTGTGAAAGCATATGCTATTGATGCTGTTCCTTCTTCGTCGAATGCCCCAACTGCGGCGGAGAAAGGAAAGAATGTTGTTGTTCAAGGTATGCTTTCTATTTATGATGTACCAGTTCGAGTTTTGTTTGATACTGGGGCTTCCTGTTCCTTCATATCTAGTGACCTGATAGATAGGTTGGGACTGGAACCCGAGATAGTCGATAGACCATTGGTTGTGGCGAACCTGATTGGTGGTTCGACTAGCCTTAGTATGATTTGCAGGAATTTGGTCTTATCGAGTCATGGATGCATGTTTGTTTGTGATTGCTTTGTTTTGGGCTTTACTGGGTATGGCATTATATTGGGAGTCGATTGGCTCCAAAGATACGGGGTGGTGGTAGACTGTGAGGGCTTTTTGGTGACAGTTAGGGCGGATGATGGGCGGAGGGTAGTGTTTGGTAGTCTACCAAGTTATGGGGTTATGGCTAGTTTTGTAAATTCCCTCGACATCCCATAGGATGAGCTGTCAGATGTGCCCGTGGTTGGCCAGTATCCGGACGTCTTCGAGGAGGTGACGGGCTTCCACCACACCGAGAGATTGAGTTCCGTATTGATTTGGTGAAAGATGCCAGACCTATAGTGATGCCACTTCGTCGTATGGCACCAAGGGAGCAGCGAGAGCTCGAGGTGCAAGTCAGCAATCTTTTGAAGAAGGGATTTATTAGAAGGAGTGTCTCCGAGTGGGGAGCACCAGTTGTGTTTGCCACTAAGGCAGATGGTTCCCTTCGTTTGTGTGTGGACTATCGCGAGTTGAATAAGGTAACGAGGAAGAATAAGTATCCTCTACCGTGGATAGATGATTTGTTTGATCAACTGGAAGGAGCAAGAGTGTTCTCCCAGTTGGACCTCGCGACAGGATTTCATCAGCTACGAGTAGCGGATGAGAGTGTTCCGAAAACGGCATTTAGGACGCCGTCTGGATTTTATGAGTGGTTGGTCATGCCATTTGGGTTGGCCAATGCACCAGCCTACTTTGTGGATCTTATGAATCGAGTATTCAGAGATCAGTTGAATAAGTTTGTTCTTGTGTTCGTGGACGATATCCTTGTTTACTCAAGGACAGAGGAGGAACACAAGGGACACTTGAGGATAGTGATGGAGGTGTTGAGGAAACACCAATTGAAAGCGAAATTCTCTAAGTGTCATTTTTGGAGAAGGGAAGTGAGATTCTTGGGTCATGTTGTTACAGAGAGTGGTATTGCCGTGGGCCCTGCGAAGGTGGCTACGGTACAGGATTGGCCTACGCCCAAGAATGCAACAGATGTAAGAAGTTTCTTGGGGTTAGCTGGATATTATCATAAGTTTATCCAGGACTTCTCCAAGATAGCAGCACCGTTGACTCAATTGACTAAGAAGAATCAGTCCTTCGTCTGGGACGGAGTGTGTGAGAATGCATTCAAGAGTCTAAAAGAGAAGTTGACGCGTGTGCCAGTATTAGTCATTCCTAAGGGGAATGAAGAGATGACGGTATACACGGATGCTTGTGATACCGGACTAGGTGCTGTATTGATGCAAGGAGGTAGGGTTGTAGCTTATGCTAGTCGACAGCTAAAGCCGCATGAGAAGAAGTATCCTACCCATGATTTGGAATTAGCAGCGATCGTGTTTGCGCTGAAGATGTGGAGGCACTATCTCTTGGGAGAAAGATTTGAGTTGTTCACCGATCATAAATCGTTAAAGTATCTCTTCTCCCAGAAAGATCTGAATCTCCGTCAGCAGAGATGGTTAGAGTTCTTGGCTTCGTATGATTTTGATATCGCATATACACCTGGGAAAGGTAATGCGGTAGCCGATGCCTTGAGTAGGAGACATGCCAGTTTAGGGGCCATGTTTCTTGAATGGAAGCAACTGGAGTATATCGCGGGGTTTGATTTCAGACCAAAGTGCGAATTGGATCCAGTCATGCTAGCTAGTTTGGCGATCATACCCACTTTGATAGAGCGGATTGGTTCCAGCCAGAGGGACGATCCTAACCTATTAGAAATCATCTCCAAGTTAGAGATGAACATCGACGGTGAGGAGATGAATGTGTATGGGCTTGATCGAGATGGATGGCTTCGAAAGAATGGAAGACTAGTTGTACCCAACGTGAATGGTTTGAGAGATGAAGTGCTTAGAGAGTGTCATCACTCAAAATTGACTATACATCCTGGTGGTAATAAGATGTATCGAGACATGAAGCAGACTTACTACTGGGAAGGGATGAAAAGAGACGTTGGGAAGTTTATATCCAAATGCATGAATTGCCAGCTAGTTAAAGCCGAGCAAAAGAAGCCTAGTGGTTTATTGCAGCCATTAGAAATTCCCGAATGGAAATGGGAGCAAGTCTTGATGGATTTCATCGATGGTTTACCAAGGACTAGATCGGGATATGATAGCATTTGGGTAATTGTGGATCGATTGACTAAGAGTGCAAGATTTATACCGGTCAAATCGACCAGAACGGCAGCCAAGTTAGAAGAATTGTATATGAAGTGGGTAGTGAGATTTCATGGAGTACCTAAAAGCATTGTGAGTGACCGAGACCCGTTGTTCAGTAGTGGGTTTTGGAAGAGCTTACAAGAGGCTCTAGGGTCAGAATTACATCTCAGTACCGCATATCATCCTCAGACCGACAGTCAGACGGAGAGGGTGAATAGTATATTGGAAGATCTCTTGAGAGCTTGTATATTGGATTTTGGTGGATCATGGGATGACCATTTGCATCTAGTAGAGTTTGTATATAATAATAGCTACCAATCCAGTATCGGTATGGCTCCATATGAAGCTTTGTACGGAAGACCGTGCAACTCACCATCATGTTGGATAGAGACTGGCGAGAAGTTTATGCTTGGACCAGATGTGGTGAGGGAAACTTCGGATAAGATTAAGACCATTCAACAACGAATGAAGGCTGCCCAAGATAGGCAGAAGAGTTATGCTGATAAAAGGAGAAGAGATTTAAAATTCTCCGTTGGTGACTTGGTGTTTGTCAAGATTTCTCCGTTGAAGAGCGTGATACGGTTTGGCAGGAGAGGCAAGTTGGCACCAAGATTTGTTGGCCCATTCCCTGTTCTTGAATTAGTCGGGAATTTGGCGTATAGAGTTGGCTTACCAGAGAAGATGGAGGGAGTTCACAATGTATTTCATGTTTCCCAACTAAGGAAGTTCGTTCACGACTCAGATATGACTATTTCACCTGATCAGTTAGAGGACTTTGAAGTAGAACCCAAGGCGGTTGGGAACCGCAAGCCAATTCGTATTGTGGGGCACGATACGAAACAACTTCGAAGGAAGGCGGTGAAGCTAGTCAAGGTTCAATGGGGCGAGGACGAGAGTGACTGTACTTGGGAGACAGAGGAGAGCATTAGGAAGGCGTATCCAGAACTCTTTGCCTGGTAAGATCTACTTCGTAATTTAGTTATTCCGCATGCTAGGATAGACTTATCTTGCTTGTTTTGCATGTTTGATTGTTGTTTTATGATTGATAGGCATGCGGGACCCTTTTGTGTATTTTGGTTAAGGAATCTCGGGGGCGAAATTTCTTAAGGGGGGAGAGTGTAACGACCCGCATTCTACGCATCGAAGGATCGTAGAATATTTATTTCTTTCCCATATGAAGTCGTATGGTCATATAACTTTGGGAAACATCCATTAGAGTCATTTCCCATGTTCATGATTTTTGACGATTTTTAAATGACCATTTTGCCCCTGGATGATCTTGTTTTGGCCATAACTTTTGATTGGAAAGGAATATTGACCTGAAACCACTTCCATTAGATTCGTTTGATGGTTTACCTTTCCGTAGAGTGGTCATATTAGTCAAACGGACTTACCGTTTGGGAGATATGGCTGAAATAAGGTTTGGAAGGTGAAAAACTGCTTAACCGGGCCAAATAGGGTGATTAGTGAATAGGCCCATAACCCATTTCGGGATTAGGGTTATGGGGTGGCTGAAATGAGTTAGAGAATCATTCCATTTCAGTTTTCTAGCCTCCACTTATCTCCAAGAAACCCTAAAAATGGCCTCTAACCTCTAAATCACCTCCAAATCATCTTTTGATCAAGGATTAAGCTTAGCAACATCAAATCAAGGGAGATCTACACCAAATCCACATTGGAGCTGCTGTTTAGCATCGGAATTCGCATCAAATCAGAGATTTATTTCAGATCTTAGTTTTGTGTGTGGCTAAGGTGAGTGATTTGCATAGTTTTGCACTAATTATGGCTAATTAAGGGTAATTAGTGTTAATTAGCGAATTTAAACATGATAAAATTCTGGAAAAATGTTCATAAATTCTTAAATGATGTTTTAGACCTCTGATATGAATTTGGGTTAATTTGGTTAAGTTTTGCTAATCCTATCATTAGTTTCACCTAAACATGCTTAAGGGGAAATATGGGGTTTTGGGTATGTTTGATCCATTTTAACCTATCATATTGATGTTTTGGTGTTTGTGGTTGATTATGCTTGTTGCTATGACTGTATGATATGCTTTGTAATTGATTTCAATAGTTAGGATGGTCGAAAACGTCGTCAAATGGCATAAACACTTGCTGGAAAAGCTTCAGGAAACAGTGCAGGTTTCGGACCGGATCAGATATGGTGGCTCGGATCGGATAAGTGAACTGGGCAAGGGATTCGATCGGTTCGGAACTTGACACTTGAGAAATCTGGCAAAAAGGAAGGCCATGCTAGCAATATTGGGATCAGATCGGATAAAGGAGGGGGATCGAAGCGGCTAAAGGAGGAGGATCGGATCGGAACCAATGAAGGGCGAGGGAGCGGATCGGAGCGGAAGCACGAACGGGATGGGAGATGGCACCCGACCCGACCCGAAGTGGGACACCCGGCCCGACCCGAAGTAGGACACCCGACCCGAACCGACGAGATGGAGTGGACCCGAACCGAACCGCACCAGAGGAGGACCAGGAACGACGCAACGAAGTGGGACACCCGACCCGAACCGATGGCTTGAAGGGAATCCGACCCGACCCAGTATTTGACCAACAACCCGAGATGCAAAGGTAGTCCAACATGGGAAGTTAGAGATCAGGATCCAATTGGGAACCGATGAGTTCACTTCATGGTTGGGCTTTGCTGCGGGACGTGTGCTAAGGAGTTGTCGACGTTCATAACTTCGATTCACCACTAAAAATGGATGATGGGCTACTTATCAGTGTAGTAGAGTTATTATGACTCGAGGGGCAAGGTGATGGTAGCAAGACTATGAGCCAGCGCAGATGGGGTGAATAACTCCATGGGGCAAGTGGACATAGCAAAGGATTGGTAAGACTATGAGCCAGCGCAGATGGGGTGAATAACTCCATGGGGCAAGTGGACATAGTCAAGGATTGGTAAGGCTATGAGCCAGCGCAGATGGGGTGAATAACTCTATGGGGCAAGTGGACATAGCAAAGGATTAGTGGCTACGTTATCAGTGCAGTGAAGCCATTTATGACTTCATGGGGCAAAGTGATCATAGCAAGGTATGTGGGGTGATCGAAGTGGTGAATATCGTATGCTTTACGCACTGAGTGTGAGATGTGACGATGGATGCTATGTTTGATTAGTTGCCATCACTATGACATGCACACCCCCACCTCCGTATCTTTACATCATTTGATATGGCACCTTAGAGTGTTGTACAGTATGTAGTGCTAACTCTTTGGTTGCAGGTCCAGGTATGTTTTAGTCTACCTGTTATTGTTCACTTTAGATGCTTATCACTCATACCAGGCTTTATGTATGACCCAGAGTTTTATGTCTCCTCTTATTACTCTGGTTGCTCACACGAGCAGACTAGAGACAGGTTAGCTAGTGATGCGCGAGTAGCTGATTCGGAGGCGGGCAGGAGGCTTCCACGTATTATATAGATATTCTCCCTGTGTCGTTGGTGGTCGCTACTTGGGCATTAGTAGTGTACCTCCTTTATCTTGCTTTTGCTTTGAGACATTTTGAAAAGTTGTAATAATGTTTAACTTTGGATCTTAAGCTGTACTTACATGTTCCGCTGCTATGTTAGTTGTTTCAGCTTATGCACTGTCTCACCTGTTTTATGTCAAGTATGTTATTATTATATTTTATCCTATGCGCTGTGAGACATTCTACAGGTTCTTTGTTAGTTCATTTCCTTCTTCCCTTTTCTTCTGATGACCCGTTCCGTGCTGACTGGACATGTGTACAGCGCACCTTTGGAGTAAATGTCGGTTGGTGCGGGGCGGGCCGTCACAAAGGGGTTGGTTCGAGTGTAATATTCTGATTTAGGTAAAGCTATGTTTTAAATATATTATATTTTACTCCTTCCGCTGTGAGGTGTTTTCCGAACTCTGACATATCTCTTTTCTCTGTCTTTTTCTGCAGGATACCAGAGCAACCAACTCGGGTTTCGGTAGATTGTATTTTTGAAAAAAAATCGGTCTGTCGGAATCTGGGTTGTTACAGGCCTCTTATTCAAATAAATTAGGACTTGAAATATCTAAACTAAAATGATTCTAGCCTCTATTTCAGATAGAACTGGTGTTGATTTAAGGACAACAACAAGATTTTTCCCGCTGCAATACTCCAACACAGTGAAGAATGTGTTGTGGTCAATCTCAAAGATATCCCGTAGCCTTACAATGTGTGGGTGCACCATTGTCTTATGAATGTTGTACTCATGAACAACATGTCGTATATAACTCTGCTTCTTCCCTTTACTCCATTGAGCATTTAAACCATGAAGCTTGCATGTTACATACCTATGCTACACAAAGTTACTCAATTATAATGGATAAGAGGGCAGGGGTGTATGTATGTATGTGTATGTATGTGTGTGTGTATATATACATATACACACACATACATTCATTTCGTGCAATTTAAAACCAAAATCTTTGCATTCGTGTGTGCTTTCTAATACAAACTCGAACATGACATGTACTAAGAAAATTTTGAATCTGAAGAAGAATGGCTCTAATACCATTGAAGCTCCGAAGAAGGCCTAAAAAGTCAAAAACTGATCATAATAGCGGGTCTGGAAAAGACAAAAAACAAGTAAAAGATGTTATCAGCATGAAGATAACAATTTTAACCAATAAGCTAATAACTATTATTATGAAAGGTTAATATGAATTCTGGTTGCATTATTTTATATAACAAACTAAAAATAACTCACCGGTTGATAAACATTGACTTAGCAGTTGTTTTAATACGTTAATTATATTATACACTTTAATATAAAGTATCTTTCATAATAATTTTATATAACATAGTAAAAATTATGTTTTAACTTGAAAGTTAATATGAAAAGTTAATTCAACTGCTACCAAAAATTACTGTTAACTCAACCGGTGAATTATGGAAATACATTGCATTATTTTTTATAATAGCTTAATAGTATTAATGTCAAGTTACATAGAATGGTATTCAATCATAAAATTACCGATTTCAACCAAAAATATAATTTTTTAGACCCCAGGCAAGATGGACAGAAGAGTTCTAGAAACTGCAGCGGCCTTCCAAGCATTTTGTGGTTTGTCCTTCAGTTTGTATGGCTTTCTCTTAGCTCTTCTTGCTTCTGTTCTTTCTTTTTTCAAAGTAGGCATGAGGACATTTTATCTAACAAAACTAATTGATCAACCCCATCAAATAAGCTTGATAAATTTGGTAATTACCATTCATGTTCAAAGTATATCCTGATGCTCCAGATTCTTTGCAATGGAGATATTAGCAGCACCTATTTTTGTGTAATCTTGTTTGAGGTTCTTCCTTGAGCATCCCATTCGTTTCCAACCTTCATGGTATATATTAATCTAAAAATTCCCTGTTTATAATTCAATAGTAGTCAGAGAAGGAAGCCCCGCTAGAGGGAAGCTCAATAATACTTCCTTATATGTTTAGAATTCAATAGTATAAGTGCTAAAGTAACTACCTCGTTTATCATGTCTCATGTTTTATATATGTTTCTTACAAACAAAGCAATATAGGTATTAGAACTTATATGCTTCCTATATGCACATTGCACATCAGCAATTATGAACAACAGGATATGCTGCCAATAATTATGAACATCATGACATCTAAGAAAATAGAACTAATTTACTCATTTGGTATAGTTATTTGACATATTTGAATAACAAAACAAAACTATGAGTCAGTGACATATTTGTGAAATGGCTTGCCTGTATGCAAGTAGTTATATGAATATCAGTTATTACTACACGTGTAGTGAAACTATTACTACACATATTTGTGAATTGGCTTACGTATGAGACAAAATCAATACAACCATTACGGATAAAAATAGCATTTAAAATAATTTATACTAGATACAAAAAGACATGCAATCATTTTAATTATTTTAGCTTATTTTGAAGTTGGATCTGATATGAATTTCTTAAATTAACATTAAAGTTTATGTCAAACCTGGCTTCATGCCATTTCTCTTCACCTCTGAATCATTTTCATTGATTCTATTGTCCTTATTGAAGTACAAGGTTCAACTATTTATCTTCTTTACGTCTAGATGAGCATATCATAGCAATAGCTTAAAACACATGCAATCATTCAGGTTATTTCAGCTTATTTTGAAATTAGATCTGATATGAGTGCTTAAATTAGTAGTGAAATTTATGAGCATATTAGCTAGCTGAGGCTTACTATTTCAAATAAAATTGAGAATTAGAATTATACATGATCAAATGTTTATATTAATATTATATAGTGAAATGAAACTATTAGCAATGCATACCCAAGTTATAGTATAATGACATTGAGTCCCTGTGAATGGTTTCTTCCCCAACAGATATTCAAAAAGAATATTCCCAAATGCATGCACATCACTTTTGATGGTTACTTCTACTCAAGAAAAATAGTGACATAGAAACAAATGTCCAATGTAATAAATATATACTCCGAAGTTCAATTTAGAATTCACGTACCGTTTAAGAAATATTCAGGGGCTATGTATCCTTCAAATTCAAAAAGATTTGTTATATGTTCATTTGAGCCTGCATGTGTGAGAGCATAGCCAAATTCAGAAATCTATATGAACGAAAAAAATGCTCATAAATCCGATATGAGTTAATAATAGCGATGCAGTTCCAGAAATACTACCAAAGCACCTTTGCATTGAAATTTGAATCGAGAAGAATTTTACTGGAATCTTAAGATCTACACATCATAGTAGGACTGCAATGCCCATGTAGATGCTCTAATCCTCTGTAATAAGAAAAAGGAACTATATATATGTAACGACCTGCGGGAATTCGAGCCTAAATTCCGACAATAATACAGATCCTGTATCACTTGTCAGAACTCAAGTATCGAAAACACAGATAGTTATTAGAAAGAAGTTAGAGGGTGAGATAAGAAAGAAATATTTGAATAGAAGAGTAAGAAGAAGAACACAGCACATAATCAGAATCTCACATCGCAACAAAACAAAATATAATATAGAAATAATCTTTATAGAGAGCTTGAAAATTTACAAATTTTTAGAGTACAATAAAACATCTTGATAGTTGTAATTGTCCTCATATACAACACACATCGGAATAAATGCAAGATATCATATGTATGGACTTCTCCAGCTCGTCTCTAGACTTCACAACATCTAATAACCTGAACCTGTACAACCCGGTCTAACCCGAGTATTACAAAAATACGGATCAGTCTTGTGAACCAGAGTGAGAAAAACTCCCTAAGTTTATGGGTATCATCTAACTTGATTTTAAAGTTAAAATATTTTCAAAAGAAAAGATAATCGTAAGACCAAATCCACACATAAATACAAACGGTTTTTACCTTACGATAACCCAAATCATTTTTGAAATCAATATATTTTCTGACATTATAATAATGTCTAAATACAAATAAATAACAATCTAGCAGAACGCTTGCATCTCACACTCCACATATCTAGTATACAATCAAAACCGCGGGTGCTTAATGGAGAATAGATTTCCATGGCAAGGTATGGGCAACCACCTTTCCGACAGTGTATCTCTAGAGAGTAATACACTGAGTTCAACAAGAACGTATTGCAACTCAGGCTAAACATGATCGGCCATTCACTTAACCTTGAATGTTCCGAATATGTTATCACCTATGGTTGGTACCAACATAGCCGTTCCTGGGAGATACAGAAGCGAAAAGAAGACAAATATGAATATCTCTAGATGGTGACAATACACCCTAATGAGGGCTACCCACATAGCCATGCGACCTACCCGATTTTTACCATTCTCGGTTGATGAGGCTTGCAGCTATACTTTACCTTTATAATCATCAAATCACATTCACTTCGAATGCCACATCGTCAGATCCATCAAAATCTCTAATTGACGTCCACAACAATACTTTACGTGTTAGCTAAAAGAAGTTTCCTTCTCCGCCTCCACTCTTGGTACGGTTGAAGAAATCAATGTACGTGACCTTTCTGGAAATACTCCGTCAGACATCCATCCATATACGTCATCCAGGAACAGGATGAACCAAAGGCACCCTCCTACCACATCCTATGAAGGTATCACCCTAAGGATTAGTAGCTAGTAGTCCTTGCAATCCATAGATTTCAACCATGATAGAATCACATTATATCTCTAGGGATCAGTCAGAGATTGTAAGTAATTCTACCGTTTTATGAAGATCCACGGTCTTCAATTGCTCCATCTTGAATAACATCTTCCATGTATTCACATTTATTGGTTGGAATGGTTTTCGAATATAAATTCGATACCGGTCTTTCCGTACCAATAATTGTATGGGCAAGATTTGATAGTCGGTTATTTAACGGTCAAACAAACAAAATAAATTGGATCTACTGGTTGAGTACACAGCGTCCCTTAGCCTTTTTAATTAAAAATAATCAATGAATGGTTAATTAAAACTTCTAAATCTTTCAACACCGTATTCACTTCTTATTTTAATACACAAATATTCTCAAACCATTTCTATTTAATATTTCGAAAAAATATCTTATAATCATATCCAATTATCATTTAATTATCATTCAAATCATTTGCTACAACATTACTTATTATTTATAATAGGAAAATCGATCTAACGTACCGTTCGTAAAGCAATCGTTATGAAATCTCCTTTTGTTTCATTATTTTGAAAACAATCATCATCGCTTATCCTTTTAAAATAACTCACTCTAACTCATCTCTTTACTTCAAAAATATCGTTATATTTTCACAACTCCTTTTATTACCTTGATTATGAAAATATCATTTCATATTCTCTAACCTATTTTATTTTCGTTACTTTGGAAATATCAATATATATTTCCTTAAATTCTTTTATTTCCATTATAATGAAAACTCATTATATCTTCCTCAAATACTTCAAATAACGTTGCATTAATATTTCTCATAATAAATCGCTTCTAACATCTTCATTGTTACAACTCATATCATCCTCCGATAATCCTGAAGTCGTTCATGTAACACCCCACCTCCACTAGGGTCACTCACAAAGGGAATGCACTATATTTGGAGGAGCGTTATCGAGGTAAACAACACAGAAATATTAAAAGACAGAACATAAATAAAATAGCGGAAGAATCAAAAGCTAAATTTCATTACTTTCAAAAAAGATTCGAAACATTTTACATCCAAAGTACCAACTATCATTTTCCATTACAACAAGTTCTTCCTTGAATAAATAAAGAAGCATAAAACTTAAAACAACAAAAGTAGCTTAATTCCCCAAAGGTAGCAGAAATGCAACCATAGCCTAGCTCAAGATCAAACTGTACATGAGCTAAACCGAAAGCAAGCGAAATCCAAGCTAAGTGCAAGAGTTTCCTCCCTGAGAACCTGAGGGGGAACGAAAGAAAAAGAGGCGAAAGAAAACGGGTCAGTCATAAAGACTGGTAAGTCCTAGTGACTTTCAGCATAAAAACAGGTAAAGGTAACATGACATGTATAAACTGAAAGTAAACATAAGGATGCTGTCAAGATGGGCAAGATAGACTAAGATAACATGATAAATCAAGTATAAATCAAGTATGGCATCGCATGTTCAAGATTTGATGCACCAACTGTACTAGTATCCCAAACCCATGTCATATATTAACCATGAAGTGATCCCTTGCCCTAATATCATGAAATGACCCATTTCGGGGTCCTACGGAATGATCCATTAATCGATCGGCTCCCTACAAGTTCTAGCTCGTCGTGTGTCTATGTCATACGGCCCTATCACGAATGTAGTCACCTATTCTAGGTCCACCATAGGGTGTATCAAGCCCTAGGGTGCCAACCACCGACACGAATCAAGCACGCACAGTATAAACCTACTGATGCCCAATGCCTGCATTTTCAACTCCAGACTACGTGCACGACCATTGTCCGCTTGAACCTACACTGGCGCACCAACTCAGCCTTCGTTCTGGTCTCTTACAATCAGCCCAGTAATCGTGCCCCACCCTGCCTAATTCCAGGGTACCATGATACATCTAAGTGGGTTACTGCTGAAATGGACCGCGTAACTAGGGTTTCCGTCCAACAGGTTAAGTGTTGTCATTTAAATTCGTGACTTAACCCTTATCAGTCTAGCATGTCAAGTTGGTTAAGTGTTGTCTTTCAATTTCAAGACTTAACCCCACTAATCATGTATCAAGTTGGTTAAGTGTTTTCTTTCATGTTCATGACTTAACCCTATCATGTGGCATTAATTCATTAATGCACCCCAACCTCTCACATCAGACCTGTTGTTGTGGTCACTAGATATGCCGGGCGGTTCCGAGCAGATTTACCCCACAACTCAGTCTGACCTCGGGTTTTAAGCATGATATGACCAACTACCCACATTGGATCCTATTGTTTGCAGTCACTGGATTTGTCGGGTGGTTCTGGGAAGAATTACACTGCAAACTCAACCCAGCCTCGAGTTGGCCATTTTCGAGTTCATTCTAGTGTCATGTCCATGTTCAAGTTTCATGTCAAGTTCGTGTCAAGTTTCATGGCAAGTTTCATGTTTCAACTTATGCCTATTATCAAGTTCATGATTCATGTTCATAACCTATTCATGTTTTTCCTAATCTACCCAAATCGTATTCCCATCGCATGTAAACGTGAATCGATCTAAATTACAAGTAAATCCAAATCCAGAAATAAAGGGGAATAACATCAAAACTATGATAGGCAAAAAGGACGAGCATAAAGTGATAAAAGGGATTACAAGACTAGCATGATATAACTTGAGATAATTGGTTACAACATCACTGGCATATAGAGAATAAAAGGATTTCAAATCTAGCATAATAAGGTAATAGTCATGGCATAAGGCGATAGTCCCAAACTTGTAAATAATAGACTGATTCAACATCACAGGCATGATAATGTTATGGACATGAAAGAGTTTGATTTACAACATGAATAGGTCCAAACTGATTTCATAGCAATATTCATAAATGTCAAGATCCAAGATGGAAACTAGAATATATGTGAATCGATTATCATACTTAAGTCCAATATCACTTTGTCTTATGTCCAAATTACAATTAACAAGTTTAAATCTCAAAGTAACTAGAACTTACAGATCGTGGAGTAAGAAATTGAGATGCAGAAGTCGAATCTAGAAACTAGTCGTCGAATTGTTGAATCTTGATTTGATTGTAGAAGAAAATCCCCAATATGCAATTCCTAGCCGTAGTCTTCAAGAAATAGTCTTCGTGTTTTATTTTAGTTTATTTATTTCAATTATTTCAGAGGCAGCATAAGGTTAGAGAAGAATGGTGTAAAGAGAATTGGGTTAGGGGGCTGTTTATATAGGATTTGGTGGACGAATCTAGACTGAAAACGAGACCAGAAGCATCAGAATGAACCCAGGCTCAAAACTGGGTTTCAGCACCAGGTCGACCTGGTCCCTGGGAGGTCGACCATAGTGTCGACCCCCAGGTCGACCAGGTCCTAGGCGGGAAAATTCCCGCTCAGTCTATGCTGGGGTTTGAATTCGAATTTCGAATTTGAATTTGAGCTGTTTTTCTGTTCTGAAAATCCTTGAAACTTCGGAGGGTCATATCTCCCTCGTACGGACCCCGTTTCTCGAAAACTCGGACTCGTTTCCAAGAAGAATTTCGAGACGAACGCAATGGAGCAACCTGTTTCCCTTGATTCTTATTTTAAAAATTAATTCTACCTTGATTTATGGTTTTAACATGTTATTAAAATACCGGTTGTTACATTCTCTCCTCCTTAAAGGATTTCGTCCCCGAAATCTTCAAGTTAAGAAGAATGCATCCTATCATCCAATCATCCATCTACTCAACCATCATCCACAAGCAACCATTGTCCTTAAAAGATTTCTAATGCTGTATGAACTTATACAAGAGTGTGTGTATATGTACTTATCTAATGCAAAAGATCAGGCGGTTACTGATTCAGTAAACCTCCTTAATGCAAAATATGTTAGTGTAATGAGTCTAACATGTATGCAAATTCCTAACATACTTTATAATCTCTACATGAGTGCACAACCATTCATTCATATGCAACATCCAAATGATAGCATATCAAGTTTCCATCTATGTACAAGTATAAGCACCCATGCATATGCATTATGAAATATGTGACTAATCCGATCTAGTGCCTAATATGTGTTATGCAACCACGAGCAACCACTTGCAATCATCAACCATAACATGTTTCAATCACATGTTTACATCCAAAAGGGTTCTACCTAAGGTTCTCAAGATAGGATCGAGATGATAACAAGACAAACATGGATAGCAAAAGCATATACATGATACGAAGGTATGTAAACTTATAGGAAAAAGAGATCGAGAATGTACCCTGAAAAAGAATTGGGTATAGAGCGCGTATCTTCTCTTCGGTTTCCCAAGTTGCGTCTTCTTGGGCTTCACTCCACTGTACTTTAACTAGCTTGACTTCTCGATTCCTTAGCTTCTTGATTTCCGTTCCTAAGATACGAATCGGAACTCGCCTCAATGTTGCTTCCTTTTCCACTTCTACGCCTTCAAGGATGCTTGGCTCAACCACTTCGGCAGACTCATGTAAGCACTTTCGGAGATGCGAACCGTGAAAGACATTGTGTACTCCGGCTAACCTCTCGGGTAACTCTACCTTATAGGCCATCTGTCCAATCTTCTCGATGATAGGGAACGGTCCTACGAACCTCGGTGCTTACTTTCCAACCGTTCCAAAGCGAACCACATTGCGTAAAGGAGAAACTTTTATAAAGACCATATCTCCGACTTCGAACTTTAGGTCTGTCCTTCTCTTGTCCGCGTAGGATTTATGTCTATCTTGGTCCGTTTTCATCCGTCTTCGTATCAACTCAACCTTCTCGGAAGTGTCCCTTATGATGTCGGGTCCAAGTATGAGCTTGTCTGTCGACTCCCACCAACAAGTTGGTGACTTGCACGGTCTTCCGTGTAAAGCTTCGAATGGTGCCATTCCTATGCTAGCTTGGTAACTATTATTATATGCAAACTCAATGAGAGGTAGGTGATCTTCCCAAGTACCACCAAAGTCAAGAATGCATTGTCTCAAAAGTTCCTCTAGTACCCTATTTACCTTTTCGGTTTTTCCATCCATCTGTAGGTGATAGGCCGTGCTTAAACTTAGTCATGTACCCATTGCTTCTTGTAAACTATTCCAAAATTCGCTAGTGAACATCGGGTCACGATCGCTAACTATACTAGAAGGAACTTCGTGCAACCGTACTATTTCTCGAAGGTATATAGACGCTAGCCATGATGCGGTCCTCTTGCTCTTCACAGGAATGAAGTGAGTGCTCTTCGTGAGTCTATCTACTATAACCCATATGCTAGTATTACTGAAACACCCCACCTCCATTAAGGTCACTCACAAGGGGAATGCCTTAACTTCGATGGAGGTTTATAAGTAAAAGTCACAGATAAAACACAAGACAGATATAAACACATATATATCTAAGCAGCGGAAAACAAACAAAATTTCATTTTATAAATATGTGTTCATACAAAACATTTCCTTAATTGTCTCACAATAACTTCCAAAACATTACATCATCATTTCTGTCTTGATTATTAAGTAAAGAAGCATAAAACATATTTAAAACTGCATAAATCCCCATAGAACGTGTCCAAAAGCCATAGCCAAGGAAAGCGAGTCCAAACCATGCATCTACTATCTTGAAGCTTGCAAAGAGTCTGACTAAGCTGGGTTGTTTCCTCCCTGTGGACCTATGGGGGGGGGAACGAAAGAAAAGAAGACGAAAGAAAAATAGAGTCAGACATAAAGCCTGGTAAGTCTAGTGACTCTTCAGTATGAGAATAAGAAAAAGGGCATGATAGGTATAAACTGGAAATAGGAAAGTATCATAAGCTAAGATAAAGCAGTTTTGAACCAAATATACTATCGCACCCCACACTATATCTCTGCACCTACTTGTATTTATTCCGGTTGGCACCCCATGATCGGGGTGAAGTGATCCCCTTTTTAAAGATCGGCTCCTACTCGCAAAATCATTGTGTCATACGGCCCCCAATGATTGTAGATACCTAAGCTGGTCCCACCATGGGGTGTATCAAGTCCCATGGTGGCGGCCCAACACAATTCTAGAATGCATAGGTTATACTTTTGGTGCCTAGTGCCCTGTTTGTCTGCTCCGAAGTGTGTGCACGCTCGCACTCCGTTAGAACCCACACTGCTACACCAAACGCCATCGCTTTTGACCGCTTACAATCAGCCCAGTAATCGTGCCCCACCCAGCCTAGTTTCAGGGTACCATGATACCTAATTGGGTTACTACTGAAATGGGTCCCCGTTACTAGGGTTTTCTAGTCAAACATGTTAAGTGGTTAAGTGTATGTATTAACTTAACCCCACCCATCAGTTTAATTAACATGTTGAATTGGTTAAGTGTTTTAGTTAACTTAACTGTACCATCCTGACTTGTCTGTCCTTAACTTTAATTAGTTAAAGCACCGACCACTTACATTAGACAGGTATTGTTACGGTTACTGGATGTGCCGGTCGGTTCCGGGCAGGTTTACACCGTAACTCAGTCTAACCTCGGGTCCTTATTGGGCTCAATGCTCAACCCCCACATTGGATAGGTATTGTTGTGATTACTGGACAGCCGGGTGGGTCCGGGCAGGTTTACATCACAACTCAATCCAACCTCGGGTTAAGCATACTCGTATTTTCTAAATTTACATATTTGTTTCTTTTACTTGTTATATGTAAATGTTATTGCCCATTTTCCAAGTTCGTTATCTCTTTAGGCACAACAATTCATACCATTTAAATGTCACCAATCATTGGCATGTGACAAACATGCCAACACATATATTTTCATGTTTAATCCCAACGCTATTACCCCCGTTTGTACGTTCGCAAGATTATAATGAATGTTGGGCTAGATATTTCAGCCCAACTTATAAACATAGAAGGGAAAGCCAAGAACATGAAATATTCTAAATAACATAAAGGGTGTGTGACATATGAACTTGCAACTTTGTGATCTAATTAACATAAATCATGGGTTTCAACTTGTCATGTGAACTTGCATTCAAATAAGAATCTAATTAAATAGGTGTCACATGAAATGGCATAATTTAGACTTGCATAAAACATAAGTCTAAACATATTTTTATCTAGGCATAACTTCAAACACAACTAGCATGTGACCAAGTTATTACATGTCCATAAATATGTCTATTTTTGACATTAACCCAAAAGCGTGAACTAGATCAAATCATGTATTCTTTTATAGCATGAAACTTGCAATAACCGTGTGAAACTAAATGGTACTTTGCATGGACCCAATCACAAACTTGCAAAGAACATAAGAACATAAACATGGGATTTAATCATGTAGGCATAATGGTCTTAACATAGAACATGTGTATATAAGTCTTAACTTGGACTTAGAAAAATGTATACAACCTATGTTAAACATATAAACACATAGGTGTAAATTCTAACATTAACCATGTACTTGTATGTGATGTTGCTTTCATTCTAAATGTACAATAGGATCAACATCAAATCAATTATACCACATACATCCCAATACCATTCACAATACAATCATTGCAATACACAGATATGAATTAACATCGTCGTTATACAATAGTAAATTTCCATTTCCACTTTACATCGAATCAAGTCTTAATTTTATTCCCATCAGAAAAATCACTATACTTGCAACAAACGACGAACTTGAATTCTGGATTCTGAGTTCTGAATTTGCAATGCTTTCCTTTGGGTAGATAAACGTTGTTTGATTCTTGTTTTTACTTTAGTTTTGCTCGTCTCTAAGCTTTCTCCAACTGATGGCTACTCTTAGTTTCTTCCCAGCAGCATGACGGCTCTAGTTCTATTTTATTTGTGTGAATTTAGGTTGAGTGTTGGGTTGTATTTATAGAATTTCAGATTGATTTGAGCCGTCAGATGATCATAGAGTGAATCCAGACCATACACACCAAGAGGAGCCAATCATAAAGTGACAAATCAGCCCTAGTGACACACCAGAGCTCAGAAATTCGACCAGAAACCGACCAGGCCAGCCAAGACCTGAGCAGGTCGACCCCCTGGGTACCCAGGTCGACCCCCTGGGTACCCAGGTCGACCCCCAGGTCGACCTGGGTCCTGGGCAGGAAAATTCCCGCCCAGCCCAGTTTGGGTCTGTTTTTGAAATTTAAACTGAATTCTGAGCTATTTGAAATTTAAATTGAATTCCGAAACTTCCGGAGGTCATAACTCCTTCATACGGAGTCCGATTTACGCAAACTCGGACTCTATCTCAAGCAGAATTCCGAGACGAACGCAATGGCGTAACCCATTTCCCGTAATTCCTTAATTTTGGATTAAGTACACTTTAATTTGTTAATTTAATGTTAACTGAAAATTCGGGGTGTTACATTCTCCCCTCCTTAAAGGATTTCGTACCCAAAATCTTTAAGTCTGGAAGAACGTATAGTCTAACATCCAATCGTCCATCTACTCAACCAACAAACACAAGCGTCCATTGTCCTTAAAAGACTTCTAATGCTTCATGATCATATGCATAGTGTGTGTATATGTCCTTATCTAATGCAAAAATTAGGCGGTCTATTGATTCAGTTGACCTCCTTAATGCGAATCATGTAAGTGTCATGAATCCATTATGTATGCAAATTTTTCCCTACTCATAATTCTACATGAGTGCGCAACCATTCATACAAATGCGATATCCATATAACAACATATCAAGTTTTAATCACATACAAATATGAATACATATATGCATATGCAATATGAAAGTGACTGAGCCGATCTAATACCTAGGGTGTGTGTGCATATGCATCCACGAGCAACCACTAGCAACCACTTGCAACCATCAACCATAACATGTTTCAAATACATGTTTACATCCATTAGTTTCTACCTAAGGAGTTAGGAGAAAAAGGACCGAGAAGATACACTAAAAGGTAGATACAAGAATAAACTTATGGAAAAAGAGAGGTCAAAGATGTACCCTCAAAAAGAAAAGGGTAGGCAGCGCGTATTCTATCCTCAGTTTCCCAAGTCACATCTTCCTCAGCATCGCTCCATTGAACTTTAACAAGCTTGACTTCACGGTTGCGTAGCTTTTTGATTTCAGTTCCTACGATTCGAGTTGGAACTCTCCTCACAGTTGTTTCTCGTTATATTTCAACTTCTTCTAGAATGCTTGGCTCCACCACTTCCGCAGACTCATGCAAACATTTCCGGAGATGAGAAACTTGAAAGACATTGTGAATTCCAGCCAACCTTTCGGGCATCTCTACTCTATAAGCCATCTTCCCAATCTTCTCGAAGATAGGGAATGGTCCTACAAATCTTGGTGCTAGCTTTCCTGCGGATCCAAAGCGAACGACGTTCCTTAAAGGAGATACCTTAAGGAAAACCATGTCCCCAACCTCAAACTCAAGGTCGGTCCTTCTTTTGTCCGCGTAGGATTTCTGTCTATCTTGGGCAGTCTTCATTCTCCTTCGTATCAAGTCCACTTTTTCTGAAGTCTCTCTAATCATGTCTGGCCCAAGTATATGCTTGTCTGTAGACTCCCACCAACAAGTTGGTGATCGACACGGTCTTCCATACAAAGCTTCAAAGGGCGCCATGCCAATGGTGGCTTGGTAGCTGTTGTTGTAGGCGAATTCCACTAAAGGAAGATGATCCTCTCATGTCCCTCCGAAGTCAAGAACGCACAGTCTCAGAAGATCTTCTAATACTCTGTTCACCCTTTCTGTCTGACCATCAGTTTGGGGGTGATATGCCGTGCTCAAGCATAACTGTGTACCTACAGCTTCTTGCTGACTCCGCCAAAACTCGCTTGTAAAGATAGGATCTCAGTCACTCACTATGCTGGAGGGTATTCCATGGAGTCGGACTATTTCCTTGAGATAAAGAGATGCTAGAGATGAGGCAGTCCTTCTACTCTTGACATGTATAAAGTGGACGCTTTTTGTGAGCCTGTCCACTATTACCCAAATGCTAGTATTGCCCCTTCTTGACCTAGGCAACCCATCAATGAAGTCCATTGAAATGCTATCCCACTTCCATTGCGGGACTTCTAGAGGTTGAAACAGTCCTCCAGGCTTCTTTTGTTCCGCCTTGACCTATTGGCATATCATGCACTTAGAAACGAAATCTGCCACGTCCTTCTTCATGCCATTCCAAAAGAAAACTCTCTTTACGTCTTTGTACATCTTGTCTCCACCTGGATGTATTGTCATCTTGGAATGGTGTGCTTCTTCGAGAACCATCTTTACCAAATCCCTTGCTTGTGGGACGCATAATCTTCCATCTCGCCTCAGCCAACCCTTATCATCAATGGAGTACCTATTGAGGTGACTGGAAGTTTCACCCCTAATTAGCTTATCAATCACGTCAACAAGCTGAGGATATTCATGTTGTGCGGCCCCTGTTGAGTCTAAGAGAGTGGGCCGTACTTTTAGTGATGCCAATAAACCAGGTACAAAATCAGAGGAGGGCCTAAAGTCAAAACTGGCTATATACTCCAAGCTTTGCCTTTCTACAAAGAGAGGGCTTAAGGTCAGCTTCTTTCTACTCAAGGCGTCTGCTACTACGTTGCCTTTTTCAGGAGTATAGTAAATCTCGAAATCATACGAGGCAAGAAACTCCATCCACCTTTGCTGTCTTAAGTTAAGATCTTTCTGCGAGAAAAGATACTTCAACGATTTATGGTTAGTATATAATTCGAACTTCTCACCTAGGAGATAATGGCGCCAAGACTTAAGCGCAAAGATGATGGCGGCTAACTCAAGATCGTGGGTTGGGTAGTTCTTTTCATGAACTTTCAATTGTCTTCCACCATAAGCTACTACCTTCCCTTCTTGCATCAGAACAGCGCCTAGTCCCATACCACAAGCATCTGTGTATACTGTGAACATCTTGCTTCCGTCAGGCAAAGTCAGAACTGGGGCTGTTGTAAGAGACCTTTTCAAGCGTTGGAAAGCAATATCACAATCCAAATCCCAATCGAACGCTAGATTCTTCTTTCTTAGCCTTGTAAGTGGAGCTGAGATTTTCGCGAAATCTCTTATGAACTTTCGGTAAAAACCTGCTTGCCCGAGAAAGCTTCGGACTTCGGTTGCATTTCTTGGTGCCTTCCAATCTTGCACCACCACCACTTTCGCGGGGTCCACAGCTAACCCCTCTTTGGACACTACATGTCCAAGAAACCTTACTTCTTCTCTCCAAAAGTGGCACTTGGAGAATTTGACTTTCAGCTGATGAACTCGAAGAGTTTCCATGATCTCTTTCAGATGCTGAGCATGTTCTTCCTCATTCTTTGAGAAGATCAAAATATCATCTACGAAGACAACCACAAACTTGTTAAGGAATTCTCTGAACACCCTGCTCATTAGGTCTACGAAATAAGCGGGTGCGTTTGTCAAGCCGAAAGGCATGACAAGCCACTCGAAGAAACCGTCTGGGGTTCTGAACGTCGTCTTATCAATACTATCTTCAGATACCCTTAGCTGATGGAACCCAGTAGCCAGATAAAGTTGGGAGAAAACCGACGCACCTACAAGCTGATCAAACAAATCGTCTATTCTGGGAAGCGGGTGTCTATTCTTCTTAGTCAGCTTGTTTAGCTCCCTATAGTCCACACAAAGACGTAGTGAGCCATCTGCTTTAGTGGAGAATACCACTGGAGCACCCTATTCCGAGATACTCCGCCTTATAAACCCCTTCTCGAGAAGCTCCTTAACTTGCTTACTGAGCTCCTTTCTCTCCTTTGGAGCCATGTGTCTAACAGGTAAAGCTACGGGCTTTGCATTATCAACAAGATATATGCGAAAGTCTATTTCCCGCCTCGGAGGTAAGCCCTTCACCTCTTTAAAGACATCCGGATATTCACGGACCACTCTAACCGACTGCAAATTCTCAACAGAAGCATCAAGCGACTCTAGATAACTAAGCATAACAGCATTCAAGGGATTACAAGAAATTTCTAGAGTGTTACCGATCCGAGTCAAGAGTCTAACCACTCTCTTCTCACAATCAAGAATTGCACCATTACTGGATAACCAGTCCATGCCTAAGATCAATCCATATCCCGAGAAACCCAAAACAAAGGCACTACATCTAAACTCAACACTTAGAATAGAGATTTTCAAATCCAAACAAACCATTGACAAATAAGCTGAGCCCCAATTGGATTTGAAACAACCAAGGGATCTTCTACCATACTAGTGTCTAGGTGTAGAGATTCTACTAAAGCAGATGAAATAAAGGAGTGTGATGCGCCAGAATCAAAGAGAGTGCGAACTGGATGATCATAAAGATAAACTAAGCTTTCTACAGAAATATTTCTACCTCGTTCCTGCGGAGGTGCCACCAGCGCGTGAACCTGCCCCCCTGAAGTGGATCCAGTCCTCTGTCCCTGCCCTCGCTTCTTTGGGCAGTCCTTAGCCATGTGTCTAGTCTCGCCCCAATGGAAACAACCACCATTCATCTTTGCCTTCTTCTTTCTGCAGTCTTTCACTATATGTCCAACAATGCCACAGAAATTACACTTTCTCTTTTCACGGGGTTTGTTGTTCTTCCCGCCTTTCTTTGAATCAGACTTCTTGTTCTGTGACCCTTCCCCCTTCTTGTCTTGAGGCACTTCTGCTTTTGCCTCTTTCTTGCCTTTATCTTCCTCGTGTAGCAGCGCCATGTCCACCAAGCTTTCATAAGTCGCTCCCATGGGTATATAGGTCATAGCAAGGCAGTGTAGAGGCTCATTCAGACCTTTGACGAAGCGAAGGGCTTTCTTGTGTTGGGTGTTTACTAAATCCAGCCCAAATATGGCCAGCTGATTAAACTGATTGACGTACTCCCTGATCGTCATACTCCCTTGTTTAAGAGTTAGGAACTTCTCCATCTGCGGGCTTCTTTCAGCTTGGGAGAGGAATTTCATCTCAAACCTCAACCTGAAATCTTCCCAAGTTTCCACTGGCCTCTCAGCATGGGTAACTTCCCACCAATAGGAAGCTTCGTCTTTAAGCAACCATACTGCTAGCTGTATCTTTTGCCTGTCATCAACTTCGAAGATGACGAACAAATCTTCGGTCTCCTTCAACCAGTTCCTTGCTACCACAAAGGATTCAGTTCCATAAAAGTCCTTTCCACCCATAGCTTTGAAGTCTCTACACGTCTTAGCGAAAGTATTTCCGCGAGGAGGAGGAGGAGGAACTGCTGCCACTGTGGGAGGAGGAATGTCTGCTGGGCCTGCATCATTGGCCCTAGCCTCTAGGTACCTTCGGAACCAGCCAGGTATCGGTACTCCCTCTAGAAGGTTAACATCTCCAGACATGCTGAAACAAAAAGGAAAGATTCAAGACAAAAGGATAGAGAGATAGTGCGCATGGCTTTGGTGAATTATGCCTTTTAAAAACAACGCTTTTTCTTGAAAAAAATGCTTCTTTAAACTTCTTTTTGAAAATAGTTTCAAAAACCTTTATCTAATCTGGTAAACATGTGCTCTGATACCAAGTGAAACACCCCACCTCCATTAAGGTCACTCACAAGGGGAATGCCTTAACTTCGGTGGAGGTTTATAAGTAAAAGTCACAGATAAAACACAAGACAGATATAAACACATATATATCTAAGCAGCGGAAAACAAACATAATTTCATTTCATAAATACATGTTCATACAAAACATTTTCATAATTATCTCAAAACAACTTCCAAAACATTACATCATCATTTCTGTCTTGATTATTAAGTAAAGAAGCATAAAACATATTTAAAACTGCATAAATCCCCATAGAACGTGTCCAAAAGCCATAGCCAAGGAAAGCGAGTCCAAACCATACATCTACTATCTTGAAGCTTGCAAAGAGTCTGACTAAGCTGGGTTGTTTCCTCCCTGTGGACCTGGGTGGGGGGGGGGGGGACGAAAGAAAAGAAGACGAAAGAAAAATAGAGTCAGATATAAAGCCTGGTAAGTCTAGTGACTCTTCAGTATGAGAATAAGAAAAAGGGCATGATAGGTATAAACTGGAAACAGGAAAGTATCATAAGCTAAGATAACGCAGTTTTGAACCAAATATACTATCGCACCCCACACTATATCTATGCACCTACTTGTATTTATTCCGGTTGGCACCCCATGATCGGGGTGAAGTGATCCCCTTTTTAAAGATCGGCTCCTAATTGCAAAATCATATGTGTCATACGGCCCCCAATGATTGTAGATACCTATGCTGGTCCCACCATGGGGTGTATCAAGTCCCATGGTGGTGGCCCGACACAATTCTAGAATGCATAGGGTATAATACTGGTGCCCGCCCTGTTTGTCTACTTCGAAGTGTGTGCACGCTCGCACTCCATTAGAACCCACACTACTGCACCAACCGCCGTCGTTTTTGACCGCTTACAATCAGCCTAGTAATCGTGCCCCACCCTGCCTAGTTTCAGGGTACCATGATACCTAATTGGGTTACTGCTAAAATGGGTCCCCGTTACTAGGGTTTTCTAGTCATACATGTTAAGTGGTTAAGTGTCTGTATTAACCTAACCCCACCCATCAGTTTAATTAACATGTTGAATTGGTTAAGTGTTTTAGTTAACTTAACCCTACCATCCTGACTTGTCTGTCCTTAACTTTAATTATTTAAAGTACCGCCCACTCACATTAGACATGTATTGTTACGGTTACTGGATGTGCCGGTTGGTTCCGGGCAGGTTTACACCGTAACTCAGTCTAACCTCGGGTCCTTATTGGGCTCAATGCTCAACCGCCCACATTGGATAGGTATTGTTGTGATTACTGGACAGCCAGGCGGGTCCGGGCAGGTTTACATCACAACTCAATCCAACCTCGGGTTAAGCATACTCGTATTTTCTAAATTTACATATTTGTCTCTTTTACTTATTATATGTAAATGTTATGGCCCATTTTCCAAGTTCGTTATCCCTTTAGGCATGGAAATTCATACCATTTAAATGTCACCAATCATTGGCATGTGCTAAACATGCCAACACATATATTTTCATGTTTAATCCCAACGCTATTCCCCCTGTTTGTACGTTTGCAAGATTATAATGATTGTTGGGCTAGATATTTCAGCCCAACTTATAAACATAGAAGGGAAAGCCAAGAACATGAAATATTCTAAATAACATAAAGGGTGTGTGACATATGAACTTGCAACTTTGTGATCTAATTAACATAAATCATGGGTTTCAACTTGTCATGCGAACTTGCATTCAAATAAGAATCTAATTAAATAGGTGTCACATGAAATGACATAATTTAGACTTGCATAAAACATAAGTCTAAACATATTTTTATCTAGGCATAACTTCAAACACAACTAGCATGTGACCAAGTTATTACATGTCCATAAATTTGTCTATTTTTGACATTAACCCAAAAGTGTGAACTAGATCAAATCATGTATTCTTTTATAACATGAAACTTGCAATAACTGTGTGAAACTAAATGGTACTTGGCATGGACCCAATCACAAACTTGCAAAGAACATAAGAACATAAACATGGGATTTAATCATGTAGGCATAATGGTCTTAACATGGAACATGTCTATATAAGTCTTAACTTGGACTTAGAAAAATGTATACAACCTATGTTAAACATATAAACACATAGGTGTAAATTCTAACATTAACCATATACTTGTATGTGATGTTGCTTTCATTCTAAATGTACAATAGGATCAACATCAAATCAATTATACCACATACATCCCAATACCATTCACAATACAATCATTGCAATACACAGATATGAATTAGCATCGTCGTTATACAATAGTAAAATTCCATTTCCACTTTACATCGAATCAAGTCTTAATTTTATTCCCATCGGAAAATTCACTATACTTACAACAAACGACGAACTTGAATTCTGGATTCTGAGTTCTGAATTTGCAATGCTTTCCTTTGGGTAGATAAACGTTGTTTGATTCTTGTTTTTACTTTAGTTTTGCTCGTCTCTAAGCTTTCTCCAACTGACGTCTACTCTTAGTTTCTTCCCAGCAGCATGACGGCTCTAGTTCTATTTTATTTGTGTGAATTTAGGTTGAGTGTTGGGTTGTTTTTATAGAATTTCAGATTGATTTGAGCCGTCAGATGATCATAGAGTGAATCCAGACCATACACACCAAGAGGAGCCAATCAGAAAGTGACAAATCAGCCCTAGTGACACACCAGAGATCAAAAATTCGACCAGAAACCGACCAGGCCAGCCAAGACCTGACCAGGTCGACCCCCTGGGTACCCAGGTCGACCCCCAGGTTGACCTGGGTCCTGGGCGGGAAAATTCCCACCCATCCCAGTTCGGGTCTGTTTTTGAAATTTAAACTGAATTCTGAAAATTTCGGATGTTATAACTCCTTCATACGGAGTCCGATTTACGCAAACTCGGACTCTATCTCAAGCAGAATTCCGAGAAGAATGCAATGGCGTAACCCGTTTCCCTTAATTTCTTCATTTTGGATTAAGTACACTTTAATTTGTTAATTTAATGTTAATTGAAAATTCGGGGTGTTACAATTACCCTTGACTTAGGCAATCCATCCACGAAATCCATCGAGACACTCTCCCATTTCCACAGCGAAACCTCCAAAGGATGCAATAGCCCCCCGGGCTTTTTCGACTTGGCCTTTACTTGTTGGACTACCATGCACTTAGAAACGAATTCCGCCACATCCTTTTTCATCCCGTTCCAAAAGAAAATGCGTTTCATATCCTTGTACATTTTATCCCCTTCGGGATGTATAGTCATCTTCGAGTGATGCGCCTCTTCGAGAACTCTCTTTACTAAGTCTCCCACTTGTGGGACACATAGTCTACCATCACGCCTTAGCCATCCCTTGTTATCTATGGCATACCTACTGAGGTGACTTGACATCTCACCTCTAATCAACTTGTCCATGATCTCGACTATCTGTGGGTCTTCCTTCAGTGAAGTCCCTACTTGGTCTAGAAGCGTAGGCCTTAACTCAAGAGATGCTAACGTGCTAGCCAACGACTCAACAACATGTGTGAAATCAAAGGTTGCTATAAACTCTAGACTTTTCCTTTCAACAAATAAAGGACTCAAAGTCAACCTTTTCCTACTTAGCGCACCCGCCACCATGTTACCCTTGTCAGGGGTATAAGCTATATCGAAGTCATACGATGCCAAGAATTCCATCCACCTCTGTTGCCATAGATTCAAATCTTTTTGCGAAAAGTGGTACTTAAGCGATTTTTGATCGGTATACAACTCGAACTTTTCACCTAGAAGATAGTAGCGCCAAGACTTAAGCGCAAAAACAATCGCGGCCAATTCCAAGTCATGTGTGGGATAGTTTTTCTCATGAACTTTAAGTTGTCTACCCCCGTAGCATATTACTTTCCCTTCTTGCATTAGGACAACGCCTAATCCCGTGCCGCACGCATCTTTGTACACCGTAAACATCTTACCTCTGTCGGGTAATGCCAAAACTGGAGCTGTGGTAAGGGCTCTCTTAAGCCTTTGAAAAGCAAGTCACACTCTATGTCCCATGCAAAAGCTAGGTGCTTCTTCGTTAACCTAGTAAGAGGGGTTGAAAACTTAGCGAAGTCCTTAATGAACTTCCTATAGTAGCCCGCCAAACCGAGAAAGCTTCTCACTTCCGTTGCGTTCTTAGGAACTTTCCAGTCTTGCACCGCAACTATCTTTGCGGGGTCCATAACTATACCTTGCTTAGAAACTACATATCCAAGAAACCGAACTTCTTTTCTCCAAAAATGACACTTGGAGAACTTAGCCTTTAACTCGTGTGCTCTAAGCGTATCCATGACTTCCTTGAGATGTCTAGCATGTTCTTCCTCATCCTTTGAGAAGATCAAAATATCGTCCATGAACACCACCACAAACTTGTTAAGGAACTTCCTAAACACCCTACTCATCAAGTCTACGAAGTACGCGGGTGCATTCGTCAAACCAAACGGCATGACGAGCCATTCGAAGAAACCATCTGGAGTCCTAAACGCAGTCTTGTCAATGCTATCCTCAGCCACTCTAAGTTGATGGAATCATGTAGCTAGATCGAGTTGAGAGAAAACAGACGCTCCTACAAGCTGATCGAACAAGTCGTCGATACTCGGTAGTGGGTGCCTATTCTTCTTAGTCAGCTTGTTTAACTCACGATAATCTATGCATAGACGAAGCGAACCATCCGCCTTAGTAGCGAATACCACCGGAGCACCCCATTCAGAAATGCTTCGCCTAATGAAATATTTCTCAAGCAACTCCTTAACTTGCTTACTTATCTCTTTTCTCTCTCGCGGGGCCATGTGTCTAACGGGCAATGCAACTGGCTTAGCATTATCAACAAGATATATACGGAAATCTATCTCGCGTTTAGGGGGTAATCCCTTAACCTCATCAATGACATCGAGATATTCTCGGACTACCCTTACTGATTGCAAATCATCGATAGACGAGTCAAGAGATTCTAGATAACATAACATGACAGGACCCATAGGGTTACAAGAAATTTCAAGGGTATTACCAAGGCGAGTCACGAGCCTAACTACCCTTCATTCACAATTGAGAATGGCTCCATTATTGGACAACCAATCCATGCCTAGAATCAAACCGTATCCCATAAATCCGAGAACATAAGCATTACACGTGAATTCTACGCTTAAGATAGAAATCCTCAAATCCACACAAATCATAGATAAATGAGTAGAGCCACCAATTGGATTTGAAACAATAACGGGATCCTCAACTAGACTAGTACTTAGGTGCAGAGTTTCAACAATATCAGAAGAAATAAAAGTATGCGATGCACCAGAATCATACAAGGTTTGAACAGGATGATCAAAAAGATAGACTAAACTTTCAACAGAAATATTTCTACCTCGTTCTTGCGGAGGTACCGTGAGAGCATGGACTTGTCCTCCAGAAGAAGGTCCAGCTCCCGGCCCTTGCTTCCTTGGGCAGGCCCTAGCCATGTGTCCTGTCTCACCACAGTGGAAACAGCCACCCATCTTCCTTTTCTTCTTCCTGCAGTTTTTGACCAGATGTCCAGGAATGTCACAGAAATTACACTTTCTCTTTTCACGGGGTTTGTTGTTCTTCCCGCCTTTCTTTGGATTAGCCTTCTTGTTCTGTGACCCTTCCTCCTTCTTATCTTGAGGCACTTCTGCTTTTGCCTCATTCTTGCCCTTGTCTTCCTCATTTAAGAGTGCCATGTCTACTAACCTTTCGTAAGTAGCCCCCATAGGTATATGGGTCATAGCCAAGCTGTGAAGTGGCTCATTCAATCCCTTGACAAAACGGAGAGCCTTCTTATGAGGAGTATTCACTAAGTCCAGTCCAAACCGGGCCAACTGATTGAATTGATTGACGTACTCCTTGACCGTCATACTTCCTTGCTTAAGAGATAAGAAATTTTCCAGCTGTAGACTTCGTTCAGCTTGTGAGAGGAATTTCATCTCAAACCTTATCCTGAAATCCATCCATGTGTCAACAGGTCTTTCAGCGTTAGTGACTTCCCACCAATAGGAAGCTTCATCTTTAAGCAACCATACTGCCAACTGTACCTTCTGCATAACGTCCACCTCGAAGATAATGAACAAATCCTCAGTTTCTTTGAGCCAGTTCCTCGCTTCTACGAATGATTCAGTTCCCTTGAAATCCTTTCCACCCATGGCCCTAAAATCTCTACAGATCTTTGAGAAAGCATTTGCATGAGGAGTAGGAACCGCTGAAGCTGGAGGAGGTATATCTACTGGGCCTGCATCGTTGGCCCTAGCCTCTAAGTACCTCCTGAACCAACCAGGTATTGGCACACCCTCTGGAAGGTTAAGATTCCCAGACATGATGAAATGAAAAAGAAAAGATTCAAATGAGGAAACAAAGGATAGTGCTAATGGCTTTTGGGGAATAGCCTTTAAATAAAACAAGACTTTTCTTGAAAAATGCTTCTTTGTGAACGGTTTTGAAAATAGTTTTAGAAGGTTTTTTTTTAAAAACTTTTGCCCAGTCTGGTAACCTTCTTCTCTGATACCAAGTGTAACACCCCACCTCCGCTATGGTCACTCACAAAGGGAATGCACTAGTTTTGGAGGAGCGTTATCAAGGTAAACAACACAGAAATATTACAAGATAGAACATAAATAAAACAGCGGAAGAATCAAAAGCTAAATTTCATTACTTTCAAAAAAGAGTCGAAACCTTTTACATCCAAAGTACCAACTATCATTTTCCATTACGACAAGTTCTGCCTTGAATAAATAAAGAAGCATAAAACTTAAAACAACAAAAGTATCTTAATTCCCCAAAGGTAGCATAAATGCAGCCATAGCCTAGCTCAAGATCAAACCGTACATGAGCTGAACCGAAATCAAGCGAAATCCAAGCTAAGTGCTAGAGTTTACTCCCTGAGAACCCGGGGGGGGGGGGGGAACGAAAGAAAAAGAGGAGAAAGAAAACGGGTCAGTCATAAAGACTGATAAGTCCTAGTGACTTTCAGCATAAAAACATGTAAAGGTAAAATGACATGTATAAACTGAAAGTAAACATAAGGATGCTGTCAAGATGGGCAAGATAGACTAAGATAACATGATAAATCAAGTATAAATCAAGTATGGCATCGCATGTTCAAGATTCGCTGCACCAACTGTACTAGTATCCCAAACCCATGTCATATATTAACCATGAAGTGATCCCTTGGCCCTATATCATGAAATGACCCATTTCGGGGTCTTACGGAACGATCCATTAATCGATCGGCTCCCTACAAGTTCTACCTCGTCGTGTGTCTGCGTCATACTGCCCTATCACGAATGTAGTCACCTATGCTAGGTCCACCATAGGGTTTATCAAGCCCTAGGGTGCCAACCACCGACATGAATCAAGCACGCACAGTGTAAACCTAATAATGCCCAATGCCTGCTTTTTCAACTCCGGACTACGTGCACGACCATAGTCTGCCTGAACCTACACTTGCGCACCAACTCAGTCGTCGTTCTGGTCGCTTACAATCAGCCCAGTAATTGTGCCCCACCCTGCCTAATTCTAGGGTACCATGATACATCTAAGTGGGTTACTGCTGAAATGGACCGCGTAACTAGGGTTTCCATCCAACAGGTTAAGTGTTGTCATTTAAATTCGTGACTTAACCCTTATCAGTCTAGCATGTCAGGTTGGTTAAGTGTTGTCTTTCAATTTCATGACTTAACCCCACTAATCATGTATCAAGTTGGTTAAGTGTTGTCTTTCATGTTCATGACTTAACCCTATCATGTGGCATTAATTCATTAATGCACCCCAACCTCTCACATCAGACCTGTTGTTGGGTCACTGGATATGTCGGGCGGTTCCGGGCAGATTTACACCACAACTCAGTCTGACCTCGGGTTTTAAGCGCGATATGACCAACTACCCACATTGGATCCTATTGTTTGCAGTCACTGGATTTGCCGAGTGGTTCTGGGCAGAATTACACTGCAAACTCAACCCAACCTCGAGTTGGCCATTTTCAAGTTCATTATAGTGTCATGTCCATGTTCAAGTTTCATGTCAAGTTTCATGGCAAGTTTCATGTCAAGTTTCATGTTTCAACTTACGCCTATTATCAAGTTCATGATTCATGTTCATAACCAATTCATGTTTTGCCTAATCTACCCAAATCGTATTCCCATCGCATGTAAACATGAATCGATCTAAATTACAAGTAAATCCAAATACAGAAATAAAGGGGAATAACATCAAAACTATGATAGGCAAAAAGGACGAGCATAAAGTGATAAAAGGGATTACAAGACTAGCATGATATAACTTGAGATAATTGGTTACAACATCACTGACATATAGAGAATAATAGGATTTCAAATCTAGCATAATAAGGTGATAGTCATGGCATAAGGCGATAGTCCCAAACTTGTAAATAATAGACTGATTCAACATCACAGACATGATAATGTTATGGACATGAAAGAGTTTGATTTACAACATGAATAGGTCCAAACTGATTTCATAGCAATATTCATAAATGTCATGATCCAAGATGGAAACTAGAATAGATGTGAATCGATTATCATACTTAAGTCCAATTTCACTTTGTCTCATGTCCAAATTACAATTAACAAGTTTAGATCTCAAAGTAACTAGAACTTACAGATCGTGGACTAAGAAATTGAGATGCAGAAGTCGAATCTAGAAACTAGTCGTCGAATTGTTGAATCTTGATTTGATTGTAGAAGAAAATCCCCAATAGCAATTCTAGCTGTAGTCTTCAAGAAATAGTCTTCGTGTTTTATTTTAATTTATTTATTTCAATTATTTTAGAGGCAGCATAAGGTTAGAGAAGAATGGTGTAAAGAGAATGGGGTTAGGGGGCTGTTTATATAGGATTAGGCGGACGAATCTAGACTGAAAACGAGACCAGAAACATCAGAATGAACCCAGGCTCAAAACTGGGTTTCAGCACCAGGTAGACCATAGGGTCGACCTGGTCCCTGGGAGTTTGACCATAGTGTCAACCCCCAGGTCGACCTGGTCCTGGGCAGGAAAATTCCCGCCCAGTCTGTGCTGGGGTTTGAATTCGAATTTCGAATTCGAATTTGAGCTGTTTTTCTGTTCTGAAAATCCTTGAAACGTCGGAGGGTCATATCTCCCTCATACGGACTCCGTTTCTCGAAAATTCGAACTCGTTTCCAAGCAGAATTTCGAGACGAACGCAATGGCACAACCCGTTTCCCTTGATTCTTATTTTAAAAATTAATTCTACCTTGATTTATGGTTTTAACGTGTTATTAAAATACCGGTTGTTACAGTTCAAGTTGGGGTATTTTAATTAACTCTCAGACCTTGATTGACAACATTCTTCTCTTAAGATAGATATGAATTGAAATTCATTCCGATACCACCTTACTATCGATTTAAAATACGGTTTCACAAACCTTCTTACCTTTGAAATCTCCCTTTTAAAGTATACTATTATTACTAAATTCATTGATTTAATAAATGATAAATAAAACATTAACTTTTAAACCTTAATTTCTTTAAACTATTTGTCTCATTATCTGGATTTTTATTACAAATCCTATTACTCGATCCTTTACCCAATTCAATTACAGGAATCCCTTTTCTAAACCTTTCAATCATTCATTCTGGGAAATCTTATTCCAAATCTCATCAATTTCACTTAATGTCATTATTAAGTAACGTTAATTTAAAATTTACACTTTAACTTCCCATCTCTTTTATAAACTTGTATATACAATTCTGGTTTAATATAAATCCCCCTTTCATCTTGATTTCCTTTACTTAATTCAAGTATTAACTAACGCTTATTTTAAGCTTATCGTATTCGCTTAAAATTTACCACATTCAGTTTTAAAGGTAAACCCGTTGATAAATTCACTTTTAAATTCAATTATATTCATTACTACTTCGATTACTTAAATGAACTTCATTTAAGAAATAATTCCTTAAATTATTATAATTTAAGTTTTATAATTTACTTCACCACTAACTGGAATTAATATTAAATTTCCTTTTCAAAATCTCATTAAGTTAAACAACTATTTGTTAAATCATTGTAGATTAATCGACTCAAACTAAATCTAATTTAGAAATCAACTTCTGTTAAAACAGTTGACTTGGTCAACACTAAAACACGATTAACTCGTTGATCAACTCTAACTCTTCTTCGATTATTATTAAATAAATAATAATTAATTTCAATAAAATACCATTTTTTATTGTTCTAAAAAATAATCAATCTCAGTTATTAGTCATCACATTCATCCCTGCTCACTTGCTTATCAATTTTGGTAATACAAGAATTAGCTTTATAAATCATTTTATAGTACAGATGAGGCACGTGCTTCGCACATTGCTGATTTTTGATTTATAAGAATTAGCTTTATAAATCATTTCACAGTTAAGATGAGGCACGTGCTTTACACATTACAGATTTTGGTAAATCATTTAATAATTAAGATGAGGCACATGCATCGCACACGGTAGATTTTGGTACAAAAATGATTATTTGTGGTATATATATATATATATGTGTGTGTGTGTGTGTCGCTGGTTTATTTTCTTTTTATAAACTTCATTTTAAAATAATATATTTAAAAATCTTTATTCCATTATAAAATAAATTTTATAACTTCATTTCTAATGGTAAATCAATCTTTATAAAACGATTATAATTTAGGCCGTCTACTCCTCATCAACCAATATTTCACTTTGGTTAATATCAAGTGTTCAACAATCAATAATCAATCCATCATCCAATCAGGTTGGTTAAACAATACATGTGATATAACATGAAAATAAACAATAAATTTTGAGGAATTCGATTGAATCCCTCCAACCTGTTCTTTCCTGTGTTTAGTACGACAATTTATAATAAACATGAATAATTAATTCAACTAGTAACGGTCAACAACCAAAATTCATGCATCCAATTCAATTTTAAACATTTATATTATTATAAATAACCAACGAGGTAAGTTACCTCTATTGGAATTAATCATTAAAATAACGATTTCGTTTTATTTAAGTTAAACAACCGTTTAATTTAAATAATGTAAAAATATTCAATAAACAACCAAAAAATTGTCAATCAGTCAATAAATAGCAAATATAGCACACAAACAATAAAACCCGACTTATAATAATTATAAGTGGGATACAGAGTGAGTTTAACTCACCTTGATTTGATCCGTCGATTAAAACGCTTGTTTTTAATTAAATTAATTTGTGTTTAATTTAATTTAAAATCTCCGTTGCTTCCTGTGCTGACCAAACCAGTTCCAAAATGTCATGCTTGTCAATAGGATTCCATCGCATCTTGGTCTTTTGTTGAATTCTGTTCACATACGAACACGTTACATAAATGATAGGTTACAATTTAAATTTAATTCATTAATATCTTAATTAAATCGTTAATTTCCTATATAATACAAATTAGATCATAAATCACTTCGTTAAAGCTTATGAATTATTCGGTCCGTATATATTATATTTATACTAAATATACTGTATTTTCACTAACCGGATGCGTTACTTATTAGGCCATGTACGCTTTAATTCTCACCTGCAAACTTTCCTTTTCCTTCGAACATGAAGCCACTAGTATTGTTCCCCTCGTTTACTCCCATGCGTTTGTCCTTTTTCCATGAAAATCCCTTCTTTATACTTTTTTTCACTTTTGAAAGGCCAATAGCCCCTTTCCACCCCACATCATTTCTTCCAGTCATTTTGTTCCCATCATTTTGCATCCATTCTGTGCCACTTCCCATTTCCCATACCCAGCGTTTCCACTTCTACACACAGGCGCCGCACCACCTGACGACCATCGACATCGTGACTCCCTCCTCGTTCTCCTCTTTCACCTGAAAGCACACCTTCAAGTCAGTGGCTTCTTGGCCTAGTTCTGTCCATCTGAGAGCACTGAATTGCACCCACCTCCATCGGTAACCGCGCCAACTGTTCAATGTCAGAGGCCGCCACTTCCTATACATGTTGCGCCGCTGCTCCAACTTCCTGCACACCTACTCACGTTATTAGAGATCACAGCTTCCCCACCTCACAACTTCGAAACAAGCCATCCACACGCGACTACACCCATTCGTTAGGACAAATGCAATGATTGGTTTGATTTAATACGAGGGGAACTTGCGTGTTTATGTTTTGCAGAGAGGGGTGATTTAAAAAAAAATCATAGAAGATTTCAATATAGATTTTCTTCATTGTATTTTTGATTCAGGGAATTAGAAATGAACGATTCTGTGAGGTATTACAATGTCGAAGACTTGGTTGCCATGGAATTTAGTTGTTATTTATTTCATATGTGAGTTATAGGTCAGCAGTGTACATAGCGTTGTTGTTTTTTTCTTATATTTCCAATGTTTGAAGCTTTGTTCAATCCATAGGTAGCTGGAAGGAAGTTCATTGATTTTGATTTAGCAGGTGTTCAGTATTTTAGGGTAGGTAGGGGAGAGAACAATGTACGTTTCTAATTTAAAATTAGCTTAAAAACTTAATAATGTAGGCATATGAGTAAGGTAGAGAATAGGTATGCTGTGTGTTTCCATCACCATCAAATCAATAGCTATTTTTCTTCTAGTGCATTAGCTATGTGTTTTCACTTTGGCTGTTTTGCGTATGTACTTCTAGTGATGAGTAGGATATATCCCATAGCTTAAGACTTAAGTAACGAGATAACTTGACTAAGTTAGGATAAACTTAAACTAGGGTAGGTGAGGATGATAAAACAAAATAGGGTAGTGGCTCATTAGTATGTAGGCCTGCGTGTTTTTCTGTTGATAGGATAGATGTTGTATCCCATTCCTTAAAGCTTAAGAATATTTTCATGCGCAACTAGATATTTAATAGGGTAGCCTATGTGCGTACAAATATAGATTGTTGCACATTTTATTAGCCTCAAGTTCATAAATTTATATAGAGACTTAAAAAGGAAGCAACATTATTTTATTTATTTATTTCGGTTAGTTCTGCTGTTTAAACCCGAATGTTAAATATACGCTCCGTTACATATGATCTCTAAACACCACGAAACTAGACGTACTATTATATCCTGACGTTACGGTTTCAATGAAATAATTTCGTTGAAAACCGATCTCGTCTGCACAATGACATTATTTTAATTTCAATATATTTATCTGTTTATGTTTAAATTTCGTCTACCGACAAAATAACTCCAATTGACTCTAAAACTGGAAAACTAGCAATAACTAGCCATACATATTCCAATAAAATTCGTTTTGTTGAAAACAGAGGTAATTTGGAAAACCGATATCCATACAGCTTATATAATATCAATAAATTATACATTAAATCCAAAACAATTAAATTAAATAATAAAAATAAATTATTATTATCGAATATATCCAAATAAAATAATATATCACTTCACATTCAACCAATATGAATTTACAACTCATCATTAATATTTTCTACTAAAATGATATCCATATATATGGAAATTCTTTATTAAATAAACGTTATAATTTATAAACGATTTCCACAGCGACTATTTCAAAATTTGATTTGGTCATAACTTATAATATATACAATAAAATTGCGATTTTTCTCTTTCATATGAAAATTATAAACAACTAGATTCCAACATTTCTTGTTTCACAGAAATCCGACTTATATCGAATCCTGTATATTCAATTGAAGTTCAAAACTCAATATTACGAACTACCGCGCCATTACGAGCTCGTTTTAATATAATTATAAATATAACTGTTGAATCATCGTTTAATTAATGAATTCGATATTAAAAATCTATAAATAATCCACATAAAATATTTAAAATAAATTTAAATATTTGAATTCAATGGATGAAAAATCCGGGTCCTTATAATATATAATTCAACTTCAATGCAAAATATGAAGACCAATTAGCATTTATTAAGGACCTTGCTATGTATAGTGCGATCTTCATTCGAACCTGCCACTGTAAGTTTGCACCACGAGATGATCCTGCTCAAACGCCAAAAAGGCATGCAGTTTCAAATTAAATAAAACCCGAATTAGATTGAAAAAGAATCAAGTATTCTAAACGAACCAAGGAAGAAAGAAATGCACTAGTCCTTAACGTAGGTTGATAATGTGATGAAGCCTCTGATGGAACATTTGTAGCTGCAAAACCTTGAGCAAGTTTTATGTGGAGAGAATCAGCAACCCAGTCTTTCAGATACCTCCCAAGTAAAGAAACCGCTTCTTTATTTAGTCCCTCCACAACATGTGGCTCAACTAAACCCAAAGAAGGTCCAAAATAACCGACTGTTTGAAAAATAACATTGTTTTTCCATGGGCTTCTTTGTACGCAAAAGATATATATAGTGACAGCATTTAAATCAATTATTCTAACTTTCAGATTTATAGTAGCCACCTTTTGTTAATATTAACAATACTATGGCTTGTGTCTACAAACAGTACTAGGCCTTTAAAACTGAAATGTATTAGTATTATATAGTACTATGATCATTAAAGTGAATTTAAGATCAAATTTACCTTTTCCATTGTCGCAATATCGGATCCCACAAATGTGCATGCAGGTCCTGATCGTACTTCATCGGCTATGCATATGCCGCTAGCTACACAGCAGGAAAGTAACCTGGAGCTAATATCAATATTCCACCCACTCTCTGTGACAAATGGATAATATCAAACAATCATGAAGAATTAAAACTAGAAAATTCAAAACAAACCAGACATTAGAATTACTCTATTTATATAGTTTTGACATCTCTATCGGTTATAGTAATAATATAATCCAAACTTCAATGCAGCGTCTCTATCGAGTTATGGCCACTCGAAGTTGTTGGAGAACTCGGAATGCTCGTCACAACATTAATAAACGATTTTCCTCCTCCTCCTTTTTTTGGTTTCTTTCCTAAATCACCGATACCTTCGCTATGCTTAAAAAATAATCGTATGTGTTTTGACTTCGACCCAAATCTGAAAAATCAAAACTGCAAATCAAAGTAGAAATAAACTACGTGTTTCTAATCTAAGAGAGAAAATCCAGCTAAAACAATGTGAATTGAAGTTATGCCACCTAACTATCTCAAAGAACGCAGATCCGATAGAACTAGAAATAAACGATGTGGCACCTTATTAGGGCTATTGAGAAAACTTCCAAAGCGAAGCTCAAACTATCATTTAAGAGAAGAAGGAAGCTTGAGAACCAATAAAGAATAATTGGAAGCGAAGAAGATCAAACGGGAAAGATCTAATTGGGAATAGTTTTATTTTATTTTGTGCCATCAGGTCGTGGGATAATAAGTAGCTTGTCTTGAGAGTTAGATATTAATTATTTTTTTAAATAATGATGAAACTAATACAGAAACATTTATTTAAGAAACAAAACACTAAAAAACGGTTACAGACCTAGAAACACCTAACAACCGTTCCATTGTAAAAAACCATGTGTTCCTATTTCATGCATTTGGTGTAATGTCTTTTTGTTCAAAAAGAGAAAAAGGCATATTTACAACAACTAAACCGGACTGATATGTGCTTATTCAATTATAATCATATTATAAGCAGATCTGATGAAAGTAGGCATATAAACTTGAGATCTTATACAAACGAAATAAACAGGCTATTATAATTGTATATATAAATTTCCCACTCACCAGTAAGCATCCGAATCCAAAGTTTGAATTTAAGGCCTACGATTTCCGAATTCTTATAAATCTACAATTTATTAAAAAAGGGATGATTTCAAATCTGTAGAGATGTAAGAAAATAGGAAAAGAGAGGAGAATCTACTGTTGAGCGCTAATTTGCAATCGTTTCCATTGAATATGATAATCCTCTCAATTCTTTATGATTTGTAGTATAAGAATTTATTTTAAATTAAGAAATTAGGTTTGGAGAGGAGGAAAATGGCAGAGTTTCGCTGCGGCCCACAGATTTATGTGCAAAAGAATGAGGCCTTACCCCACATATTATAAACAGACAGATGTTAATTAAAATAAATCTAACAGTTCATGGCCAATTCCAGTACTATAATTTGTAATATTTCAAAAGGTTTCATGGCCTTACCCCTTTATTTATAGGAGTGGAATTGGCCATGAGCTGTTAGATTTATTTTAATTAACATCCATCCATTTATAGTATGTGGGGTAAGGCCTCATTCTTTTCCACACAAATCCGTGGGCAGCAGCGAAGCTTTTCCATTTTCCTCATTCTCTAAACCTAATTTTTTAATTAAAAATATATTCTTATACAAAAAATCACATACAAATCACAAAGAATTGAGACGATTAATATACTCAGTGGAAAAGAATGCAAATTAGTGCTCAATAGTAGATTCTCCCCTCTTTTCCTATTTTCTTACAACTTCACAGATTTGAAATCATCCCCTTTTCAGATAAATTGTAGATTTATACGAATTTGGGAATTGTAGGCCTAAAAGATTCAAACTTGGATTTGGATGCTTGGAAGTGAGTGAGAAATTTATATGTATACTTGTAATAGCCTACTTATTTCATCTATATTAGATCTCAAGTTTATATTCCTATTTTCATCAGATCTGCTTATAATATGATTGTAATTGAATTAGCACCTATCAGATCTCATTGTAAAAATCATCAAAACTTGTGAATTGCAAATTGTGGTTTTCTTAAATTTTTTCATATATATTTCCTACAATTATGTTGTAAAATGTAATGTAGTTGTTGCAAAGCACTGTAGATCTGGAAATCAGTCTCATGTAAACGCCAATTAGATGTAGTTACATTCCATATCTCTAGTTCAGTGTTGAATATTAAATTATGTGAATTTGGATAAAAAGATACGATTGGTAAATTATATGATTGTAATATTAAAAGGAAATATGCCTATTTGTATTCAATGTTGTTGTGTTCTAGTTTAGTTGTTGTAAATATGTTGCTTCCCTCTTTTTGAACAAAAAGACATTATTTTGAATTCACAAGAAATATGACAAAAAGATTGAAAAAAGGGAAAAGTGGTGCAAATGTACGTATAACTATGAATATACATATTTGTGCATAGTTTGCATTGACTATTCCAAAATATACATTAAGATATATTTCTTATGATTTGGAAATATGTCAATTCCACTAATTAGGCATAATTTACATTAACTACAGCTAATAATCTTTTTGTAAGATTTGGAACCTTTTGGCAAGACTGAATGCAAAAAGGAATGTTTGGTTATTAATTAAACCAAATTATTAAACTTAACAATAAATAAAAATAAAGAAAGATACCTACGTTGACTACGCAAATATATATATATATATATATATATATATATATATATATATATATATATATATGCATTGTTCGTCCGTAGCTACGTAAACAACGAAATATACATTATATTATATGTTTGAAATGTTGAATGGTATTCATTTATCGAATCATACATGTAAATCATATTCCATACTTAATGAATATATTTATGGTGACCGTTGTAGTAATTAGTGTAACTGATTGCTATAAATAAGGACATAAATATATAATTAACAACCGACATTGATTAGGGAAAAGGTGAATGTAATAAGGTAGTGGTTAAAATTCCTAAATTGATTGGGATAAATGTTGTAAACCCTAATTAGGAAATTTGTTATAATTGCATTTAGACACGAGGTTAACTCAACTTGTGGTAGAAGTCTGCCCGGAACCGACCGACAAATCCAGTGTCCATAGGTAGCCAGCTTAATGTGAGGAGTCAAAAGCATAAATATAAATGTACTATGGCACGATGTTAAGTTCTAATTGTGGTAGAGGTCTATCCGGAACCGACCGGCAAATCCAGCATCTACAAGTTGCCAACTTAATGTGAGAGGTCTAGTGCATATATATATACACACACACACACATAATAATCAATAAATAAATAAGAATAGTAATTGTCTGTTGGAGTACAACAAAAAGAGACTTCAGAACTGATAAATTAAGGATGCCCAACGTAAATGGTTACCCTAGAAAAATATGACCATTATGGTCATAAATTGCAATAAACTTATGAATGGAAATAAATGATGAAAAAGGGGATTAATGGGTATTGATTATTGTTTAATGCTAAGTCAAAAATTGGGAGGCAATTAAATATATTTCCTAGGAGGATATAACTTCCCTTATTTATATTAGTTAATACAGAACTTATAACTAAAAGTTAGAATTCGACTTAGTAGGTTAGTAATGTGAAACATTATTAACCATAGGAACCCGTAATGATAATGAATTGTATGTGTATTGTATTTCTGTGTAGAGGGACCAAACCGGATGACTTATTAACGTATCCCACTTTATTCCAATAGGAAAGGTATTAGAGGCTAATGGGCTACGAACCTAATAACCTTCGCCTATAGTCCGCTTCCTATGTCTTAAGCGGTTGGGGTTGAAGAGTCCACCTGGGAACAGGTCTTTCAGTTTAGAGGTCTTAAGTGACAGGTGTGTGTGGGCTTACCCAAACCTCGAAACTAAAAACATCAGATATGGCTACCTATCCTACGGGAAGTAGTAAGCGACTAAGGGGGTTATCTAATAAGGTCAGCTAGAAGGTATTGCGAATGATAAAATACCATCTCTCACCTTATACGGGGTAAAGGTATACGCGTGAATTACGGAAGCCTTAACTTGTAGGGCCCGTAGCTACTTCCTTATAGTTTATGTTAATGTCAAATCAGTTATCGAGGAATAATAAGTGACCAATAGGTTGTCCTAGGGTCTTAAGGGATCAGAAAGAATCCACCCCATCTACCATTGATAGTGAGGTATTAAATGACAAAGGTAGAGAGAATGACAGTATATATATATATATATATATATATATATATATATATATATAGAAACTCTGTAACTATGGGTCTAACCTCGACTAAATAACTAGCCATGTTCTGGTATAAAGGCTTCACCAGTATGCGCATAAACATTCTATCTCGGTACTATACTTTGAGAGTACTACTTTGGGAAGAGTAGTAGAGTCGTGCGTAAACATTTACAAGTTTAAGCTAGAATCACTACCCTTGGTAGGCGTACATCTTGGGTTGAACCAAACAGGATACATGTGTATTATAATTTGTGTTGTACATTTCCTATTCACTGGGATCTTATTGTTAAGAACCCCCTCCTTATTACAACCACCTTGGTTTCCTAGTGAAGGTCGGGTTCCCGCAGGTGTTAAGTTTGGCTTTTGGTTCTTGTTCTCCCTCATGATCGATATTGGCAAAGTGACTTACTTTGAAAACGATAGTTACTTGAGTTAATACTAGTTTATCCTATTTTGTTTCCATTGTGAGCTATCTTATCGTACTCTGATTATGCTCATGCTCATTTACTTGTAGGTACCAGATTTACACGCCTCATGCTTGAATGTGTTTGAGTTTCAATTTTTGTTGAAATTTGGGCACAGAAAAGTGTGGGGTGTTACATGGCCAAAGGAAAAAGTCAAATCTTAACATTATTCTTGTTTCAAATTCCATTCATTGGGTAATTTTGACTGAAAATAATGCTTGCCATAGTATGAGTAGGAAATTAAAACACTCAACAAGTAACTAATGCAAAAGGCGTTAACTATTGTATTTATTACAGAAAATACAAAAGAAATTCTAAATATAGGAATTCCGGGCAAAGTAACTACATCCCAAGGAGTGATGACATCAAAAATTTGAGCTTCCTTGTCACTTAAACTTTTCCTTATAGGAGAAGACACTGAAAAGAAACAAAGGATAAGAAGAGCATAAAGATGACACCATAAATATTGAAGAGTGGAAACTCATTAGAAGCGGCAAAAGTGCCTATGATACTTGGAGGGAATCTGATATGGAAAAATTATGTCTCCCAATCTTGTAATTTGTTAATACTATTAACGATCAGTTTCTCTGTAGGATTTACTTGAAATATAGGTGAATTTACTCCTTTAACTGCCGATAGTCATAGCAAACGATGAAGAAGTCATGCACTAAGGGAAGATTGTCCCGACTCGAGCGCTAGAAACTTGAGGCATAAAAGACATGTATATGTGTTTGAGACAGTTGAATGGGACCAAACCTTAAACATTGGAAGAACCCTGAAATGAAGTATGGGAATATGAAGAAACCTTCGTGCTAGGTATGGATGGCTATGTATGTTAAGAATCCCTCTGACAGGCTTTGAATGGTATCAAGAGAAGAAGTAGGAATGACATCGACTTCAGTCATGCCAAAGATTTGAAGAATGGCGTCTACTTCATCTAGAGTACTAACAAAAGAATGTTGTGGAACAATTACTTTCTTTGGTCAAGGCATGGCAAAGTTACTTGACTTCGATTTATCGGCACCTTGCTTCTCAGACACGATGCTGCCACGTTATATAATTCCATATCATATATTAGAATAGTAATTTAATGTAAACAAATATGATTTGTTTACAAGTTTTAGGCTATCATGGAAAATCATTAACATTAGTTATTCAATATTCCTATAAAATTTTGAACATAGCATGGTTCATTAAAGTTGAGGCTTTAACATAGTTCGTGTGTGATCATGCATTATATATGTATGTCAAGTAATGGTTAAATATTTGGTGTTGATCAAAAGAACTATCAAGACACTGAAACCAAAAATAATGAAAGGCTCTAGTTTTGGGGTTGGGGGGGGGGGGTCAAAGTTGGAGTAGCCCAACCTCTTGATGTTGGTCTAGCCGAAACCAAATTAACTGTCCACAGCTCTAGTGCGGGTGGTGGGGGTTCCTAGCTCCCCAGGAAGAGGGAGACGGTTTGATCCCCACCTTATGCACTTTAGTTCAAATAAGGGGGCTTACCATGTGCATAAGCCTGATGACCCTGCGGACCAGGTTAGGTGCACTAGGGGGAGTTTTAAGGCAGTGTCGATTTCTCCTATGAAAAAATTCAAAAAAAAATATCATAAAATTAACTAATATCAAGATAAACCCAAAGCCTGGTACTGGTGAAGCCAAAGTCAGAAAAAGTTCGAAAAGTTTCAAGCTAAACTGATACCAAAACAGAAAGAAACATAACATGTGGGGTCTACTATATACTATTTTAGCTAAGCCAAAATCAAAAGCAAGCGTTAAGTTCGGTATTGGTGAAGCCGAAATGAGAGTAAAACGGTAGCAAATTAATATTGAATTCATTGGTACCGAAAGGAAGTTTTCATCTTTAAAGAAGAGGTCAAAATTCACTATACATGAATTTTTACACTTCGAACCCCGAAGGCATACCAGGGGTAACAAATAATAAATTCGTATTATTTGTCATTAATATCTATTTAAGCTACTCCTGTTTATTCAAATTCGCTCTAATGGAGAACCGCTATCTAATCTTAAATCGATCCTTAATTGAACCCAAGAGAAAATGATTTTTAATCCTAATGTAAATCAATTAAAACTTATAGTGAAGGGATTGAGTGTAAAGATCTAAAAAGTTTGTGAGAGTCTTGAGGAATAGTAATCTTGTTTTGAGTATTGATTCTTACAGGTGAAGAAATAGAAAGGAAGAAGGAGTTTTATATTAGAAAGCACCTCTTAATCCTGAGCACACAAACGAGTACAGATCAATTCCAAAAGACCAAAAGGCAGGAAATACTGTGTTTTCAAGACTGTACAGTACGAAGATCAAAATTTTTGACTTGAAAAGTCAAAAATACCGCTTTACAAGGGAGGGAAAATTTTACTACTATATTTCAACACCGAAACCAGATAAAGGTGAAGGGATGTCAGAGCATAACTAGCACCAGGAGAGTGCCTCAGAAGAACACAATCGACACCAAAATACCAAGACAGCCGATACATAAAGCAGGGAGAGAAAGTTCTGGTTAAAATGCTATCGGTACCAACGAAGGAGGCAAAAGCATGGTACCTATACATGGAAGATAACAGCAAAGGATGAAACCAACACCAATATGGAAGCAAAGTACGAATCAGGGTAATTCCCACGACGACACCTAAAGCATCCAATGGAAGATAGCTAAAGGCATATGATCTGATACCGAGGTGCAAAAGGATAAAAGGAAAGCACGAGGCCAAGTTAGAGCAGAGGTCTATCGATACCAATACAGTTAGTATTGATACTGTTACCAGGTAGCAGCTGTGAAGTTATCAGAAGGAATCTCAAAACTACACTATCGCAAAGGCGATACTGGAACCAAGGATTATTGAAGTAAACCAAGGCTCATGACGTAGAAGGGTCATCCACACTAGCATGCTTAGTGTTGATGCTGATACCAAGGAAGAATAATGATAACATTTTAAGGATAATAAAGTAAGTCAAAGCCGGTGATTTGCTATCGGCACAGAGGCTCATCATCGAAATTGGAAGCAGCAAAAGAAGCTATCCATACCAATTTACTTGGTATTGATACATTGCATGGACTCATAAACAAAACGAAACCGATAACAATGCTTAGAAAAAAAAGAAGACGAAACTAAGAAGCCGGCACCGAAGGCCACTAATGCAGGCCGACATCGACTCCAGATAGCATTGTGGAAGCCGAAAGCGCTCCAAACAGGGATTCTACTGACCGCAACCGAAAGAGGGCCCAACTTGTCTGTAAATAAGACCCCAGGGATCTCATTTTGGTGGACTTTTTCCTCATTCCACAATGTTATATTCAATTATGAGAGAGAAAATCCTAATTTGTTAGTTAATTTGGGGATTTTGCTTGTAATCACTTATGTAATCACGCAAATGATCAGTAAAGAGAGAATCAAAACTTGTGATCAATTTTATGTCTTTCTTTACTGTTACTTATTTTCCTATTGCATTCACGACAAAGCTTCTCATGTAATATTAATTACAATAATAACCTTCCACAAGCCGTTTAGCTTCCTAACTTGTTTTGCGCTTGGGGAGCCCTTATCCCAAGGTAGTTGTTGGTCTTCGAGTCTTGTAAGCGTGATACTCACTTCTTTGAAGGAAGAGTAACTAATCTTCGATCTTAAGACCTTGATATCTATGGAACGGTGAACTAACTCAAGCTTGTGGGAAGTAAATAACCCCATAATTCTCTTAGATCTATATCCTTAATCCTAATTCAGGTAGCGATGAAAAATAACATTAATAGAACTAACTACACAACGGGCTTAGGAACATCTACGCTCGACAAATGCAAGGGTAAATCTCAGGACAATCAAAGCCCATGACCTCGCTTCGAGCCAAAGTTCCCAGCCTACACTAAGCTCACTCATGGCCCGGAAAGGATTTATCTTGAAATACAAGAAACCGTGCCTTCCCAGAAGCCCCCCAGAAGAGAACGACTCTACAGGAGACAAGCTCTGACAAGTACTGCTTATTACATGAACTGCCAGGTCATGACATCGACCATTGTAGGTAGTTCTGATATCTTATTGAAGCCCGCATCAGGCGTGGAAATCTACAGTAGTACGTCCTGAGTCCAACAACAACAGCTGCATCACCTGCTCTATCCCCTACGACATCTCAGGACTGGTGCAGGACTGGTCGCCCCCAGGGAATGGTCATCGACTGACCCAGCTCTGCAGATCCTCTTTGACTTTCCCAAACCCTGGTCTAGCGCTTACATTGTTTTTGTTGTTAGCGACTTCTTGCCCTTTTGCTTTTTTCCTGTATGTAATCAAAGCGCCAACATCGGCCTACATGCACGGAACTGGTTGTGGTCTCCAGTCATGCTCGGGATTGGTCTAACGATCGTTGTAATTCCGTGATATCAATAAAGATTGCTTATAGGGCTTCGGCTCCGCAGTAGATCCATCCAGTATAAACATAGAGCTCCGACTCTATACTGGATTCGTCCAGTATAAACATATGGAGCCAGCTCCACACTGGATCCGTCCAGTATAAACATAAGACTCCAGTCTCCCCCGCACTGGATCCATCCAGTGTAAACATAAGACTTCGGTCTCCCCCACACCGGATCCATCAAGTATAAACATAAGACTTTGGTCTCCTCCTCCCTGATCTGTCAGGCATAAACTTTGTACTTCAATTCTTAGCTTCGGACTCTGGTCCATAAATTCCCAACAAAGATTAGGCCTATCAGATGTTAAGATTCCCTACGTAAGTTTTCCAAACATAAGAACTACCCGACTTGGTGCAACCAGCGCGGGAGTTCCTCACCACAACCCTCTTATCAAAAGAATCTTAATAGCCTAGCCTTTCGTGCACATAACATTACATAACTTGGCCGGCCAAGTGCAAAATCCTCTTTTGTAGGTACACACTTACTCCAACAAGATTCAGCAAGCCCATGGCTTCCTATTTTCTAGGTTCCAAGCATCCCAGGCTCAGCACTACATCCTAATACAGTGCCAGTTATCATCGGGTTCCAATCTTAATACGATCCCAGCGATCGTCGGATTTCTATTCTGAGTTTGACTCAGCGGTCACCGAAGATTTTTTGTATTATGACCTCCACAGTCATTGGATATCTGCTCAAATACGACCTCAGGGTTCATTGGATTTCTATTATGGCTCATCCTCGGTTATCTTGGCTTGGCGAGGCCGTTTTAAACTCATTCAGATATCTGGCTACATGGTTAGTTGTTACTCTGGACTAATGGATTGTGGGTTTCCCTGATTCTCTGGCTATGAATTTTCTGGTTTTCTCTAAATGATCTAGAGTGATCATGGATTTCTAACTAATTTGATCCAGTGCGATCGTGGATCTTTGGCTTTTCGATTAAAGAATAATACAATCCGACGCAATCATGGCTTTTAGATTTTCTGGTTATAGAAGTTCACTTCAGACTTCTCCTGCCTTTGGATTTCTATTCTTATTGAAAAACACATCTTCCTCCGATCAGACATATTTTGAAGGGCAAAGTGTTGACATGCTTTTTTGTCGAAGTTGTCGCACGTCAAGATTTTGGTTAGCGACGCGGTCAAGCATAAATAACGTCATCTAAAAACACAAAATGATTTTTTCGAAGTCGCGATGTGTTCAGGAAAGGATTGGAAATGGCATCGATTCGTAAAATCATTGTCGACGGACTTGGAAAAACTAGCGTGTAACGACCCAGGAAATCTGAACCAATTTAAAATTTTTAAATTGGCTAAAATAATGGATTTTAAATATTTAAAATAAATATTCTAAATAATGGCAATGAAAAGTGAGTTTTAATCGACAATTGAAAACGAATATAATTAATTATAATTATAAACCAGGCCTGAAAGGGCGCTGTAGTTTCAAAAATTGAGTTCAAACTTTGTCGGACTGTACCGGGTGCAAAACAAAACGGATTTTAGCAAAACCAAAAATATTTAAATCTGTTAGTGAATACCTTTCTAATGAATCTGAAAAATCGAATTTTCATAGCGGAAAGCAAAAGTTATGGCCGAATGAATTTTCAGAAAGGTCGCTATGGAATTTATATAGCCCGTGAAATTGGCCATTTTGCATACGACCTCGGAATTCGACGAAACCACTTTTGTTGGATCCGGGATGTGAAGTTATTGCTAGGTTTCAAATTTCATAATTTTTTAAGCTAGTATGTGAGCGTGGCAAAGGAAAATGTGTTTTGGTCAATTACAGTTAAATTGGATCGACCAAAAATGGGTCTTTTTGCAAACGGTCTCAGAATTCGACGAAACTAGTTTTGTTGGGACCGTATCGTCAAAACATAGCTAGATTTATTTTTCTGGAATTTTTCGAATCAGTTTGTGGCCCTGGCAAATTGAAATGTACGTTCAAATTAAATATTGAATGTTTTATACTTTAATCTGAAGGAAAACTGACTGAAACATTCGAATGGGCCTTCGAAACATATCCCATTGTGTTCAGAATGGGGGTAAAATGCTAGGGACGACAGTCGTTGGGTTTGGATTGGTGGTCGTGTCAGAAACCCCCTTTAAAACCCACCGACCAATCAGATTTTTTTTTAAAAAAAAATATCGCGTTCTCTCTCCCCGATACAGCGCTGGATGGCGGAAATGGCTTGAATCTTCCCGGCTCGATTTCTCTTCCATTTCTCAGTGAAATCGAGCACTCTTAGATCCATTTTGAAGCTTATTCCCCCCTCTTCAAATCCATACCAGTTGGAGAAATTATCGTTGTGTATTTCGCCCGAATCACCTTCGAGAAGTTCGCCCCTTTGCGCCGCCGTAAATCGCGCCAGCCACCACCGAGTTGACCCTCCCTCCTGGCGCACGTGCGCCTCACGTAGGTCTTCGACCCTGCGCAACCCGATCGTGGAACCATTGCATGGATTGATCGAAAAATTCAAACCTAGTTTTAAAGATTTCTGAAAGGTATCGGCTGTTTAATTTAAAACTGATTTTAACAGTTTAAAACCGTTGCAAACTTCGAAAAATCATATCTTTTTGCTGTGTTAACGAAATTCGATGAAACAGGAAACATCGTGACCGTGTGGACGCCTTCTACATTTTAGAAGAGACCGCATATTTTTCTGAGCCTTCTGCTATTTTTGGTGGAGTGGAACCCAATGTGAGATTTCTAATTTATAAACGATATGGAAAACGACGATGTACAAATTATATATTCGATGTATGAGTTATATAAGCGTTGTACACCTCAAGTATAAGCGTTGTATAAGTTGTACGTCCGATGTATAAGTTGTATATGCGTTGTAAAAATTATATATGTGTTGAAATAGAAGTGAATTGCTATATACATATACATATATATATATATATATATATATATATATATATATATATATATATATACACGCCCCTCGTCCACAAACCATGGACGATATTTATTGGTTGTGATTGGTGTGAAAATTGATTGATAGCGAATGGTTGTTTAGGATTGTTTGTGGTTGATATGAATTGATTGTGGTTGAAAAATACCCATTTGTGGTTGAGAAATATTTGGTTGGAACCACATAGGATTAGTTTGTGGAAATGAAATAAATATATACATGCCGCCTGCGTGCGAACTAGATGCATGATCCCTATTGTCAAAAACCGCGAGGTTTTAAGGTAGAGCGGGGAGCCGTACTAGGGACGGTCCCGGTTTTAACTACCCTGCCGTTATGCTGCCGAAATTTTGAATAATATTCATGTGTTTGAATTATTTTCATTTGCTGAAACTATATTTATTCGTTGTATAGAAAACCTTCATGTGTTGAATCGATATTCATTCGTTGATTAGAAATTCATGTGTGGAATGGTATTCGTGTTTTAAATATAAAAATCACATTTTTATCTATATATAGAAACTATAGCAACCTTCATGTGTTGAATCGATATTCATTCGTTGATTAGAAATTCATGTGTTGAATGGTATTCACATTTTGAAATAAATTGTTTTATAGTAAAAATCACCTTTTATCATCTATATGAGCTATGTAAAATAATCCTGTTTTGAAATAAATTGTTTTACAATAAAAATCCTATTTTTATCACCTATATAGACTATATAAAATAATAGTGTTTCGAAATAAATTGTTTTACAATATAAAAATCACATTTTTATTATATACATGAATTGTTGAAAAGTGAAGTGTTAAAAATAGCAACTCGTTCAAATAAATATGCATGAGTCGAAATATTCATTAATTAGCTAATGAAATGATTTTTGCCTATGCATGCAACATTAGAATGAATGGTGTTTTTTTTAAACCAAATGGAATCAAATATGAAGTTGAATAGAAAATGATAAGTGATAAGAACTGTATATATGTACAGGCATATTTATTGAACAGGTTATAACAAAGGGGCTAGAGAAGAGGAATAAAATTTTGTGCCCGACAAATAGGTACACATTTACTGTTTTGTTTGGGTGATGATTTTATGAGCCTGTTGGCTAGCCGCTTGGCTTTTTCTTTTTCTTTTGACATGAGACGCCCGTGTGGCTATTTGGGAATTTTCCCAGCCCCTCCCGTACAAAGGAGGTTATGGCGAAATTTTCCAAAATTTAAAGACGTTAGTAAATTATTTGAAGTGAAAACGATATTAAAATTGTTGAATGAACTATATTTATATAAATATATAAATATAAATAAAATTAAAACAAAACGTAGCCGTGCAGTTCGTGTTTTGAAACCGTGATTTCAAACAACTAGTGCGGGAAATCCGACCATTGGATTTTCCCGAAACCGCAACCGTTGGGTTCGCCTTGGAAATATCTTTCCAACGGCACCAACTTTGTAAAATCCAACGGTTGGATTGTCTGGAATGTTTAATTCAAATCTGAAGAAAAACAGCGCCAGAAACGAATATATATAGATATATATATAATTATAATTAATCGAATAATGACGCTGCAGTTCGTATTTTGAAATAGAAACTTCAAACGATTGTACCGGGAGATCCGACCGTCGGATTTTCCCGAAACTGGAACCGTTGGATTCGTTTTGAAAAGATCTTTCTAATGATGTAAATTTTGTGAAGGTCCAACGGTTAGATTTTCCGATATGTGTAAATCAAATCTGAAGAAAAACAGCGCCACGGTCGCGTTATGGCCCGAAGCGTCGTTTTGAATAATTGGCTATTTTAAAATAAATAAAAATAGCGATAAATCGTTATAAAATATTATAAACAATATGGATGTGATTTAGAAATTAACTGAAGGTTGGCTTAGTCGAATGGTCTCCTGGGTGTTGATCTGATGTTGGTTTCGCCTTCGGGGTTAATATTTGGGAAATCGTTCTCTTACTGATTGACGTTAGTGACTAATGAATTGAAATGATGCGTGTATATGTTAGTGTTGCACTTGTTTATTATATACGCGAGTTGCTCAGAAAGACCGGGTTTTTCCATTTTGAATAACTGAATCGACGATAAGAAATCGAAGATGAAGACGGTGGTCGAAGACCGGAGATCTTCACCTCGTTTGGATGGTAACCGAGGTCTTGATTGGGAGGCATCCCGAAATATGGATAATGAGTGGTGATCGTCCCGACGTACGTGGTGATCAATGGGTTTGCGAGGTATTTAGTGCCTCCGGTTTCGTTCAGACCCAGAACGGACTTGTAAATGGATTGTGTGTCTGACATTGGATTTTATTCTGTGTCAATTGATCTCTATTAAATATACATCTGTTTGGCGGCGGAGAATTTATTCTTTTGCTTAACGCCCTTCTCTGAAACGCACGAGCTCAGATGTTGTATATCGATGGACATCAGTCGCATGGCATGAATTGCTAGTGTGACATGCCTAAGTGGCAAATGATCAGGGCTTCTGTTGAAAAGCAAAGTCTTGTGTTGATGATCAAAGCCTCGCCTGTGTGGCATAGCTTTGTGTATAACGTGAATTCGCGAGCCCCACACCCCGGTATGAACCAGAAACGGGAGGAAGGACCTCAGGGAGGGCATGCGTTTCTTTCTAGCTAGGGTGGTGTCAGTGACCTACCAGCCCTGACATTTAAATACTTTTCACCTATGTGGTTGTTGCTGTTGCGAGGCGCCTCGGTTAGATCGGACGATCCGGGTCCGATGGAGTCATTCGTTGGCTCGTTTACGCCCCAAAGGGCGGGGAAACGTATTGTTCAGGAATTTTAATCCACATCGGTGGACCGGCCCTGTCGCTCCTAGGGTCACTCGAGCTCTGATCCTGTGGCTCGGGCTAGAGAGTCACGAATTCGGTAAGGACTATCTTTTGCCTTGGTTCAGGACGGAAATCCAATTTCCAAATACGACATCGTGCGGTTTTGATTGTATACTTATATATGGCGACATAGTGGTATGGGGCATTAATGCCGTCTACGATTGATAGTTATGATTTGAAATTGTTTTCAAAACATATGAACACTAGCAATAATATCAAATGCCTTTGTTTTATTCGTATCAAGCATATCTTGGCCGTTATAAGGTAAAAACTCTATCCTCCGGTTTGCGTTGCATTGTGTGATGGGAACTGAGTCTTATAATGGCTTCATTTTTATAAAATGCATTGCGTTGTTTTAAAAGAAAGATTTGTTTAAAAGCACTAGCAATCCAATGGAGAAAACCCGTTCCACGAAAGTGGCATGGTCCTGTGATTAGCCAAATTATATATGTGTTGAGTAGATTTCTCATACCAGTCCCATGACTGACTCGTAGTTTGTTTCACTTTCAAACTCGGGTGCCCCTTTTTCTACACGGGCAGCCTTGTATTCAGGTTTAGCTGGTTCTTTCTGGATAGTTGGAGCTGAAGATGGATTCTATCATTTATCTCTTTTTATGTTGTTCAGGTCCTATTGTACATTATGTTTGTTTTCCGCTGTAGACATTTATGTATAGCTGAACTGTATTTGTACTAAGTATGATCCTATATACTGTGTAACTCTGATGATTACTTTTATCCAGTATATTCTATTGTTCGTTATCTGGTGTATTTATTTAATTCTGTTCTGCTATTATCTGTTCCTGTGTTATATTCCACGGATTACCCTTGCTGCCGTCAGTACGGGGTTTGGGGTCGTCTCATTTGGTATCAGAGCCTTGGTTAAGCTTAGTTCTGGAATATAGCATTTGAATGAACTCGTCAGAAATAGAACCAGTAGTGTTCTAGGACGGGTAACTCTATACAGATAGGATCAGAAATATCCTAGTATGAGTAAAGCAGAATGAAATAGCACCTCGATAGACACATTTACCTTGAAGTATATGTTTCTATATTTTAAATTATCTTTTCTATGATTTGACACTTGATCTCCTGTTTGCAGAAGTACTAGAAAATGAGTGTCAGAAACAGAAGGAATATAGAACCGGATATTGAGGCCCTATTAATCAAATATCGAAATATGGGTGGAATACCGTTCTCTGGTGAAGAATCTATTATGAAGACACAGGCTTGGATTCGTTCAGCTGAAAAGATCTATGATGGTTTAAAGCTGAGGGATGACCAGAAAAGATTACTGGCCTCCTGGGCACTCAAAGACGAAGCTTTGTTCTGGTGGGATTCAGTTATAGAGAATAATCCAGAAGGTGATATCACCTGGGACAGATTCAAAGTGATTTTCCTAGAAAGATTTACTCCTCCAGAAGCGACTGAGCGATTATGCGACGAATTTTCTTATCTGATACAAGGTGACATGACCATCCCAGAATATCATAAGAAATTCAACGAACTTTCTCACTTTGCTCCTCATTTGATTAAAGACCCAAAGAGCAAAAATCTGAGATTTATTCACGGGCTTCAAAGAAAATATCAGAATAGTGTAATGAGGAACGTGAAGCTCCCCTTTTCTGAAATGATATACATGGCTTATCAGTACGAAGATCTAGACAAGAAAGGTACGCTACAGTACGAAGAAGAAGTCAGCTCTAGTAATAAAATTGAGTCTGAAACTGATCGTCCTGAGGCCAGTACCATGTCTGAGGTCAGTAAGGAACCCGAAGTGAATCGAAAAAGGGCCAGATCCGAAAAAGAACCAGTAACGACAGCTGTATGCAGTAACTGCAATAGGCAAGGGCACCTTTCGGTAAGTTGCAGATCTCTCAAGAAACGAGTAAAGGATGGATCTAAATCCAGTAAGAAGTTTCAAGAGAATAGGAAGTGCAGCCAATGCCATCAGTCCGGTCATCTTTCAAAGGCCTGCCCGCAATTCAGAAAACCTAAAGCAGTACATGTAAATGAAGTGGTAGAAGTACCTGCATCTTCGTCTGCTCAGGAAAGGTCTGATGTATTAGAAGGCATGCTCAATGTCAAGAACATCCCAGTTAAAGTACTGTTTGACACAGGCGCGTCACGAAGCTTTATTGCAAAGAGTGCAGTCAAGAAACTGGATTTGAATTTGAAAAAGCTCAAGGAACCAATAACTGTCCAGAATCCGGTTGGGGGTTCCATCGATCTCAGTTGGGTTTGTGCAGTACCTGTCTCTTTTTCCTGCTATAAATTCCCTACTATCTCTATCGTCATGAATTTTAATGAATTCGATCTTATTCTGGGATTGGATTGGCTAACCAAATATGAAGCTGAGGTTAGATGCGCCGAGAGAGTGGTTAAAGTAAAGGCCCAATCGGGGAATTATATAACCGTACCATGTGAAGGCCCGACTTCAAATAGAAAAGATTTCTGGTCAGCTCTCGATGTTTCTCCAGCCCAAATAGAAAATATCCCAGAATTCACAGAGAATATTCCTGACCTCATCAAAGACATTCCTGTCGTCAAGAACTATGCGGATGTGTTCGAAGAAGTTGTTCGCTTACCTCCGCAGAGAGAAATAGATTTCAAAATTGCTTTAATTCCGAATGCAAGGCCGGTAGTTCACGCTATTCGAAGAATGTCCTTGAAAGAGAAAGAGGAATTAGACAATCAAACATGACAGCTAGTATGGAAAGGTCTGATCAGGCCTAGTTTCTCTGATTGGGGAGCAGCAGTGGTTTTTGTCCCAAAATCTGACGGTACTCTACGTCTATGTGTGGATTATCGTGATCTGAACAAACAGACCATAAAGAACAAATATCCATTGCCGCGAATAGATGATTTGTTGGATAGATTAAATGGAGCACAGGTATTCTCAAGGATGGACCTAGCTACAGGCTTCCATCAACTTCGAATTGCCGAAGAGTGTGTTCCAATGACATCATTCAGAGGTCCCGACTTGTTCTACGAGTGGTTAGTAATGCCGTTCGGATTATGTAACGCTCCAGCTTACTTCGTCGATCTGATGAATAGAGTGTTCAAAGGAGTTTTGAATAAATTTGTTCTGGTTTTTATTGACGATATTCTAATCTTCTCTAAATCAAAGGCCGAACATGAAAAGCATCTGGAACAGGTTCTAGAAATTCTGAGATGGAATGTATTAAAAGCCAAATTTTCTAAATGTATCTTCTGGCAAGATGAAGTAAAATTTCTAGGCCACGTAGTATCGAAAGAAGGAATTGCTGTGGATCCAAGCAAAATCACAGCCATTCAGAATTGGAAACAGCCCAGTACCCCCACTGAAGTCCGCAGTTTTCTCGGATTGGCTAGCTATTACCGGAAGTTTGTTAAAAACTTTTCAAAGATATCTGGTCATTTAACGAAGCTTACGAAGAAGCATTCTAAATTCAAATGGACTCCAGAAAGTGAGGAGGCTTTCGAAGAGCTAAAGTTAAGACTAACGACTGCTCCAGTGTTAACCATCATCGATGGCAATCAAGATTTGAAAGTCTGGACTGATGCGTCTAGAGAAGGCCTTGGCGCAGTGTTAATGCAAAGGGGTCAAGTGATTGCTTATGCTAGCCGTCAGCTGAAGCCACACGAGAAAAACTACGTCACTCATGATCTTGAGTTATTGGCGATAGTATTCGCTTTGAAAATCTGGAGGCACTATCTTCTGGGTGAGAGATTTGAACTGTTTACAGATCACCAGTCGTTAAAGTATCTGTTCACTCAGAAAGACCTGAATCTGAGGCAACAACGTTGGCTGGAGTTTCTTGCAGCATATGACTTTGAAATTATATATACTCCAGGGAAAGCCAATGTCGTGGCCGATGCGCTGAGCCAAAAGAATGTAATGATCGCCAGCTTTATTATCACGACTTCCTTAATTGACAAAATATCTATTTTCAGAAGGAGGATAACTTTATTAAGGATATGATTAAAAGGATTCAGACAGGCGAACCCTCGTGTTTTCAAATAGGTAACGACGAGACCGTGAGGTTGAAAGGAAGGATTTGTGTTCCTGATATCCCGGAGTTAAAAAGGGAAGTGTTAGACGAGTGTCACAAGTCCAAACTGAGTATCCATCCCGGTGTGGCCAAAATGTATAACAATCTCAAATGAACATTCTGGTGGAAGGCTATGAAAAGAGACGTTTCAATATACGTTAGCCGATGCCCTACTTGCCAGCTAGTCAAAAGCGACCAACAGAAATTGGCTGGATGGTTACAACCGCTAGATGTTCCTGGTTGGAAGTGGGAACATATTTCTATGGATTTCATTGATGGTCTGCCCAGGACCAGAAAAGGAAATGACAGTATTTGGGTGATCGTAGATTGCTTCACAAAGACCGCCCATTTTATACCTCTCAGATCAAACAGAACTGCTCAGAGTCTGACGCAGATATACTTCAAGGAAATAGTTAGACTACATGGAGTGCCGCCCAGTATAGTCAGTGATAGAGATACAATATTCACTAGCAAATTCTGGGAAGCATTTCAAGTCGAGCTGGGAACGAAGTTGAACTTGAGCACCGCTTATCATCCTCAGACAGACGGTCAGACTGAGAGGGTGAATCGTATTTTAGAAGATCTATTGCGGGCTTGTGTTATAGATTTTGGTGGATCATGGGAAGACCATCTACATTTGGATGAATTCTCTTATAACAACAGCTACCAGGCGAGCCTGACAATGTCGCCATTCGAAGCATTGTATGGTAGACCGTGCCGATCTCCTGCTTGTTGGGTCGAACCCGGTAATAGACTTGTGTTGGGTCCTGATATGATCCGAGAAGCTGCTGACAAAGTCGATTTTATTAAGAAGCGATTACTTGCCGCTCAAAGCCGACAAAAGAGCTATGCCGATAGAAGAAGAAGAGATATATCCTTTGCTGTTGGCGACTACGTATATTTGAAAGTATCGCCGATGAGAGGAGTTATCCGGTTCGGTAAAACTGGAAAGTTGGCGCCCAAATTCATTGGTCCGTTTCCTATTCTGGAACGGATTGGAACTCTCGCTTATAGGGTCAAATTGCCTGACTGGTTGCCTGGAGTTCATGATGTATTTCACATATCTCAACTCCGAAAACACGTTCATGATCCAGACTTGATCGTGGAAGAAGCAGCTCAACAGGATATTGAAATTACTCCATAATTAGCTGTGAGACGAGAGCCGCTAAAGATCATCGGCAAAGAAACCAAAGAACTGAGGAACAAGAAGGTTCACTTAGTCAAAGTGCAATGGAGTGGAGATCCGCGAGATTGTACTTGGGAAACTGAGGAGAGCATTCAGAAAGCGTATCCTAGATGTCGAGTAGATATCTCTGATTGACTCCGGTGCAAGGTACATTTACCCTGCTTTGCACTACCAATCAGTTCTCTATTCTGTTGTTATTTTCTTTCCATGGATGTGCACTTTTAATTCTATAGTCTGAATGATTTTAAAAAGAATATAGGAATTAATTTGTATGATTTTTGAAAAGTTGAAAACAAATTGCTTGTTGGTGGCATGGTGTGATTGTAGATTAGATTAATTAAAATTATTGAAACGGTAGTTAATTTAATCAACAATAGAATAATGTTAGAATTTATTCGATTATATCACACATTGAACTGATTAGTAAATAAATAGAAATATATATACATGTGTATTATATATGTTTGAACAGGTAAATGGATTAGCTGTTGAGCAAAGATTTTATTTGCGTGCCCGACAAATAGGTAAACCTTAATGAGTTGGATGCGAAATATTACTATATCAACTCCTGTGAATGTCATTGGATGCGGAGTGCTGGTTTTTCTGTGTGAAATAATAAACGTCGCCATAGGATAGTAACAATTAATTTTGAACTACATTACATGGCATACTTCTGAAGATAGGCATACTTCATCATATACCACATAAGCATTTGGAGCTTGTGTGACGAGGTGGAAGATTTACCATACGAGCGAGAGGCTTGTATGGCAATGATTATATTTTACAGGTTGAACTGATGACTGATATGGACTATTTAAATTGTAACGATTAAATTGCCAGATTAATAAAAAACCCACACGGGTCTGGAGTTGACAATAACCACGTCTCTCTAGTTATTAGATACGGCACATGGACTATTTATTTCCCACACGGGGTAGGGTGACGAGAATTTATTCTCTAGAGTTATTATCAATACATGCTCCCCTGTAAACACCAGAATATATCACTATAAATATGTGTATGCTTATTAGGATTTATTGGGTACCTAATACGGCCCAATAAATTTCCAAACCTCTCTCCGTACAAGGGAGGTTATGGCGAAATTTTTTGAAAATTCGGGTGTTAGCCAAATTTTTGAAGAATTTGAGAATTCTCAGAAACTGAAAAGTTGGAGAATGGAAGCCAGATTTAACGCAGAGTTGAATAATCAAACCACTTTCGACTTTGTTTCTTTTCGGGGACGAAAAGTTTTAAGTGGGGGAGATTGTAACGACCCAGGAAATCTGAACCAATTAAAATTTTTTAAATTGGCTAAAATAATGGATTTTAAATATTTAAAATAAATATTCTAAATAATGGCAATGAAAAGTGAGTTTTAATCGACAATTGAAAACGAATATAATTAATTATAATTATAAACCAGGCCTGAAAGGGCGCTGTAGTTTCAAAAATTGAATTCAAACTTTGTCGGACTGTACCGGATGAAAAACAAAACGGATTTTAGCGAAACCAAAAATATTTAAATCTGTTAGTGAATACCTTTCTAACGAATCTGAAAAATCGAATTTTCATAGCGGAAAGAAAAAGTTATGGCCGAATGAATTTTCAGAAAGGTCGCTATGGAATTTATATAGCCCGTGAAATTGGCCATTTTGCATACGACCTCGGAATTCGACGAAACCTCTTTTGTTGGATCCGGGATGTGAAGTTATTGCTAGGTTTCAAATTTCATAATTTTTTAAGCTAGTATGTGAGCATGGCAAAGGAAAATGTGTTTTGGTCAATTATAGTTAAATTGGATCGACCAAAAATGGGCCTTTTTGCAAACGGTCTCAGAATTTGACGAAACTAGTTTTGTTGGGACCGTATCTTCAAAACATAGCTAGATTTATTTTTCTGGAATTTTTCGAATTAGTTTGTGGCCCTGGCAAATTGAAATGTACGTTCAAATTAAATATTGAATGTTTTATACTTTAATCTGAAGGAAAACTGACTGAAACATTCGAATGGGCCTTCGAAACATATCCCATTGTGTTCAGAATGGGGGTAAACTGCTAGGGACGACAGTCGTTGGGTTTGGATTGGTGGTCGTGTCAGAAAACCCCCTTTAAAACCCACCGACCAATCAGATTTTTTTTTTAAAAAAATATCGCGTTCTCTCTCCCCGATACAGCGCTCGACGGCGGAAATGGCTTGAATCTTCCCGGCTCGATTTCTCTTCCATTTCTCAGTGAAATCGAGCACTCTTAGATCCATTTTGAAGCTTATTCCCCCCTCTTCAAATCCATACCAGTTGGAGAAATTATCGTTGTGTATTTCGCCCGAATCACCTTCGAGAAGTTCGCCCCTTTGCGCCGCCGTAAATCGCGCCAGCCACCACCGAGTTGACCCTCCCTCCTGGCGCACGTGCGCCTCACGTAGGTCTTCGACCCTGCGCAACCCGATCGTGGAACCATTGCACGGATTGATCGAAAAATTCAAACCTAGTTTTGAAGATTTCTGAAAGGTATCGGCTGTTTAATTTAAAACTGATATTAACAGTTTAAAACCGTTGCAAACTTCGAAAAATCATATCTTTTTTGCTGTGTTAACGAAATTCGATGAAACAGGAAATATCATGACCGTGTGGACGCCTTCTACATTTTAGAAGAGACCGCATATTTTTCTGAGCCTTCTGCTATTTTTGGTGGAGTGGAACCCAATGTGAGATTTCTAATTTATAAACGATATGGAAAACGACGATGTAGAAATTATATATTCGATGTATGAGTTATATAAGCGTTGTACACCTCATGTATAAGCGTTGTATAAGTTGTACGTTCGATGTATAAGTTGTATATGCGTTGTAAAAATTATATATGTGTTGAAATAGAAGTGAATTGCTATATAATTGCTATATATATATATATATATATATATACGCCCCTCGTCCACAAACCATGGAAGATATTTATTGGTTGTGATTGGTGTGAAAATTGATTGATAGCGAATGGTTGTTTGGGATTGTTTGTGGTTGATATGGATTGATTGTGGTTGAAAAATACCCATTTGTGGTTGAGAAATATTTGGTTGGAACCACATAGGATTAGTTTGTGGAAATGAAATAAATATATACATGCCGCCTGCGTGCGAACTAGATGCATGATCCCCATTGTCAAAAACCGTGAGGTTTTAAGGTAGAGCGAGGAGCCGTACTAGGGACGGTCCCGGTTTTAACTACCCTGCCGTTATGCTGCCGAAATTTTGAATAATATTCATGTGTTTGAATTATTTTCATTTGCTGAAACTATATTTATTCGTTGTATAGAAAACCTTTATGTGTTGAATCGATATTCATTCGTTGATTAGAAATTCATGTGTGGAATGGTATTCGTGTTTTAAATATAAAAATCACATTTTTATCTATATATAGAAACTATAGAAAACCTTCATGTGTTAAATCGTATTCATTCGTTGATTAGAAATTCATGTGTTGAATGGTATTCACATTTTGAAATAAATTGTTTTATAGTAAAAATCACCTTTTATCATCTATATGAGCTATGTAAAATAATCCTATTTTGAAATAAATTGTTTTACAATAAAAATCCTATTTTTATCACCTATATAGACTATATAAAATAATAGTGTTTCGAAATAAATTGTTTTACAATATAAAAATCACATTTTTATTATATACATGAATTGTTGAAATGTGAAGTGTTAAAAATAGCAACTCGTTCAAATAAATATGCATGAGTCGAAATATTCATTAATTAGCTAATGATATGATTTTTGCCTATGCATGCAACATTAGAATGAATGGTGCTTTTTTTAAACCAAATGGAATCAAATATGAAGTTGAATAGAAAATGATAAGTGGTAAGAACTGTATATATGTACAGGCATATTTATTGAACAGGTTATAACAAAGGGGCTAGAGAAGAGGAATAAAATTTTGTGCCCGACAAATAGGTACACATTTACTGTTTTGTTTGGGTGATGATTTTATGAGCCTGTTGGCTAACCGCTTGGCTTTTTCTTTTTCTTTTGACATGAGACGCCCGTGTGGCTATTTGGGAATTTTCCCAGCCCCTCCCGTACAAAGGAGGTTATGGCAAAAATTTCCAAAATTTAAAGGCGTTAGTGAAATATTTGAAGTGAAAACGATATTGAAATTGTTGAATGAACTATATTTATATAAATATATAAATATAAATAAAATTAAAACAAAACGTAGCCGTGCAGTTCGTGTTTTGAAACCGTGATTTCAAACAACTAGTGCGGGAAATCCGACCATTGGATTTTCCCGAAACCGCAACCGTTGGGTTCGCCTTGGAAATATCTTTCCAACGGCACCAACTTTGTAAAAATCCAACGGTTGGATTGTCTGGAATGTTTAATTCAAATCTGAAGAAAAACAGCGCCAGAAACGAATATATATATATAATTATAATTATAATTAATCGAATAATGACGCTGCAGTTCGTATTTTGAAATAGAAACTTCAAACGATTGTACCGGGAGATCCGACCGTCGGATTTTCCCGAAACTGGAACCGTTGGATTCGTTTTGAAAAGATCTTTCAAATGATGTAAATTTTGTGAAGATCCAATGGTTAGATTTTCAGATATGTGTAAATCAAATCTGAAGAAAAACAGCGCCACGGTCGCGTTATGGCCCGAAGCGTCGTTTTGAATAATTGGTTATTTTAAAATAAATAAAAATAGCGATAAATCATTATAAAATATTATAAACAATATGGATGTGATTTAGAAATTAACTGAAGGTTGGCTAAGTCGAATGGTCTCCTGGGTGTTGATCTGATGTTGGTTTCGGCCTTCGGGGTTAATATTTGGGAAATCGTTCTCTTACTGATTGACGGTTAGTGACTAATGAATTGAAATGATGCGTGTATATGTTAGTGTTGCACTTGTTTATTATATACGCGAGTTGCTCAGAAAGACTGGGTTTTTCCCATTCTGAATAACTGAATCGACGATAAGAATTCGAAGATGAAGACGGTGGTCGAAGACCGGAGATCTTCACCTCATTTGGATGGTAACCGAGGTCCTGATTGGGAGGCACCCCGAAATATGGATAATGAGTGGTGATCGTCCCGAAGTACGTGGTGATCAATGCGTTTGCGAGGTATTTAGTGTCTCCGGTTTCGTTCAGACCCAGAACGGACTTGTAAATGGATTGTGTGTCTGACATTGGATTTTATTCTGTGTCGATTGATCTCTATTAAATATACATCTGTTTGGCGGTGGAGAATTTATTCTTTTGCTTAACGCCCTTCTCTGAAACGCACGAGCTCAGAGGTTGTATATCGATAGACATCAGTCGCATGGCATGAATTGCTAATGTGACATGCCTAAGTGGCAAATGATCAGGGCTTCTGTTGAAAAGCAAAGTTTTGTGTTGATGATCAAAGCCCCGCCTGTGAGGCATAGCTTTGTGTATAACGTGAATTCGCGAGCCCCACACCCCGGTATGAACCAGAAACGGGAGGAAGGACCTCAGGAAGGGCATGCGTTTCTTTCTAGCTAGGGTGGTGTCAGTGACCTACCAGACCTGACATTTATATACTTTTCACCTATGTGGTTGTTGCTGTTGCGAGGCGCCTCGGTTAGATCGGACGATCCGGGTCCGATGGAGTCATTCGTTGGCTCGTTTACGTCCCAAAGGGCGGGGAAACGTATTGTTCAGGAATTTTAATCCACATCGGTGGACTGGCCCTGTCGCTCCTAGGGTCACTCGAGCTCTGATCCTGTGGCTCGGGCTAGAGAGTCACGAATTCGGTAAGGACTATCTTTTGCCTTGGTTCAGGACGGAAATCCAATTTCCAAATACGACATCGTGCGGTTTTGATTGTATACTTATATATGGCGACATAGTGGTATGGGGCATTAATGCCGTCTACGATTGATAGTTATGATTTGAAATTGTTTTCAAAACATATGAACACTAGCAATAATATCAAATGCCTTTGTTTTATTCGTATCAAGCATATCTTGGCCGTTATAAGGTAAAAACTCTATCCTCCGGTTTGCGTTGCATTGTGTGATGGGAACTGAGTCTTATAATGGCTTCATTTTTTATAAAATGCATTGCGTTGTTTTAAAAGAAAGATTTGTTTAAAAGCACTGGCAATCCAATGGAGAAAACCCGTTCCACGAAAGTGGCGTGGTCCTGTGATTAGCCAAATTATATATGTGTTGAGTAGATTTCTCATACCAGTCCCATGACTGACTCGTAGTTTGTTTCACTTTCAAACTCGGGTGCCCCTTTTTCTACATGGGCAGCCTTGTATTCAGGTTTAGCTGGTTCTTTCTGGATAGCTGGAGCTGAAGATGGATTCTATCATTTATCTCTTTTTATGCTGTTCAGCTCCTATTGTACATTATGTTTGTTTTCCGCTGTAGACATTTATGTATAGCTGAACTGTATTTGTACTAAGTATGATCCTGTATACTGTGTAACTCTGATGATTACTTTTATCCAGTATATTCTATTGTTCGTTATCTGGTGTATTTATTTAATTATGTTCTGCTATTATCTGTTCATGTGTTATATTCCACGGATTACCCTTGCCGCCGTCAGTACGGGGTTTGGGGTCGTCTCATAGCGTAATTAAAATACGTGATTGACAGGGTCAGATCAGCTCAAAATCCTTGAGTGAGCCAGTACGATCACTTAGCAAAACCCGTCGTGCAAAAATATATGGTTTTTGCGAAAAGCAGTGTCGCGCACTCAAAAACTATCAACCGACACGCGTTGATCATGAAAAATGGCTTGCGCGACTCACGACATTGAAATCTGATAAATTTGCAAAAACTGATCTCACATGTAAAAATTTCCTAATCGTCACGTGAAAACCAAGAAAAACCTTGGTTGATCATCCTGGCAAATTTGGCAAGCACAGGTTTGGCACTTTCAAAAAGTGGTGATCAACATGATGGATCAGTCATTTTTCCCATGCAAAGCACAGGTCGATCACTCTGGCATTCTGATAAACCTAGCTTATTTGGCATGCTAAAAAACAATGGATCAATATGGCGGATCATCCATTTTCTACGTGCGCAACACGCCTTGGCAATTTGGCAAAATCGGCTTGGCATACCACAAGTTCACATCTCATCAGAAAGTGATGCGATTTTTCTCCTGATCGCATCAGCCCCGGCAACTAATCCTTCAGCTCTGCATCGTGATCAGGTGGTGCGAGCATTTGGCAGGGGATGCGATGCGATCTTGGATTTTGGCAAGGTGGCAGTTTCACCATTTTTGTGAAACAATTTTCACCAGATCACATCAGGCGATGCGATCTTTTCTCCATGTCGCACACGAGGGATACGATGTGATTTCTGGAGGGATTCGACATTTTGGCAAATGCCAAATATTTTTGGCATGAGGCTTGTATCGTGCGGATCACCTCAATTCCATTTATTCATACGTGATTTTTCACCAGTTTTCAATGATGCGAGATTTTGATGGAAGAGTGATGCGATTTTTTTGGATGCGATGCGAGGGATGTGAAATTTCGTATCCCACCACCCAAGGATGTGAAATTTCATATTGTGGTCCCTAAATCACACCTACTCCTATATAACCCACAACCTATAAATACCCCAGATCTCATTCTTGAAAGGGGTGGGTTTTTTTTATTATTGATTTTTGGATTTCTTGGAGCTCTCAAGCATCATTAATGCCTGCCATCTTTTTTCCCCATGACTATTGGACATAGCTTGGACCTCTAAATCGTTGCACACACATTTTCCTCCAATTTTTGGGCATTTCCTTAGACATTTTCGCTTCTTTTAGACGGTTCTTGGACATATTTGGATTTCTTGGACATTAAAGCTACTTTTTGGACACTATTGACCAAGTCAACATTTTTTCACTAAACGAAGAAGAAGGACATTTCGGTCATAGTTTAGAATTAACAATTATTTTGTTGTTCCATTGTAATTCTTTGTACATAAATATTGTCCAAATTTGTACAAATCTTGTAGTCAGCAATTATATGATGAATGATTACTATGAAGCAGATATAGATGTTAGTGCCAAACCACTATAAAAGCTATATTCTCCCTGCATTTCATTACTTCAAATTTGAATTATTGTGTTTCTACAACACACACACTCGAGGGTTGGCATCCATTGAATCAGCGACAATTCCCCACGTCAACACTTATGAAAATAGTAGAACTCATCTAGTGCATCTCAAAAGCATGATCAAAACTAGTTATGAAATATATAAAAATAGAAAAATGTCTTAAGTTAAGACAAACTAGTATACCTATCAAGCGCGTCTCAAAAGCACCATCAAATCTGGTTATGTAGTATACAAAAGAAAATAATGAAATTCATCAAGCGTTTCTTAAAAGCACCATTAAAACTAGTAACGTAATATGTAAAAGCAAAACTGAAACTCATAACAAATAGTAGTGTCCATTTAGTGTATCTCAAACAAGGAAGCTTCAAAATAACAGAATCCATCAATTGCTTTTGATAAAAACAAGTAAGCATAAAAATCATATTAAATAGCAATACCTATCAAGTAATTTTGGAAAGAATCATCGCAAATGGTTATAGGTTTAAAAAAGAAATTAAATAAAAAAAAGATGGAAAAGTGCATTCATATTGCACAGTTAGATAATAAATGAGTACTTTTACATTTTCCATACTTTGCGCTTGATGTATGTTTTTGTTGAGAATTCAATGACCAATTTCCTTTGAAAATAGTCATGTTCTCTTTGATCATCTTCATTTCGATGAGTTCAGTCCTTCCATTAATTTTTTGATTGTTTCCAGTTTCAAATTGATGTGTACTCTCTTTCCATTTGATATTCTTACAAAAATTCCATGCAAAACTCATAAAGTATACACTTATTGATATAAATATTAAACATAGGTCTCTATAACCAAGTTCATGTAAATATATTTAAATGAATAATTCTCACTTATTTCTTATTAAATTATTCAACGTATCATAAATAATTCTCATTAATTTCAAATATTCATTTCATATAATGGCCACTGCTAAAACCTAGATCTACTTCCTCTATTTTGCAACCTAGATCTTTACCTGTTCACGCCTTCTTCTATGGCAAAGAAGGCTTTTACGGGTCTTAATCAATGCGTCAAAGCATATAAACTCACCAATAGGACTCGCAATCCAATTTAGGCCAGTTAAAGGTTGAAGTATAGAAGAAATGTAAGTAATAGTGGCTGTTAGCCTGCTCTGTGACCAGGCTACCCAAAGCCAGGAATTTGAGTATGAACTTACATTGATTGATGATCACTCGGATGGAGTGATAGAAGGTTGGAAAACTTTAATTGTACATGCAAATGTCACTGGATTGGATCCCCTTTTCGGATCGGATTGGATCACTCCTTTCGGATTGGATCGGATCGGATCCCCCTCTCCGGATCGGATCCCTCCTTTTGGATTGGATCAGATCGGACCCCCCTCTACGGATCGGATCGGAGTACCCTCTACCCAAACCGCCTGAAGATGCAACCACTCCTCAACGTGCTCCTATTTTCTAGGCTTATCATTCGGATCTACTTACACGTTGCAGCCCATGATCTGGAAACCGTTTCTCCACGTCTCCTACTACTTTTCCATGACCCGTTGGATGGCTTCCACATCACACCCGAACCAATCCCAGGAGCAACCTCCATTCACTTATAAATACATCATTTCGTGGAGATTTCAGGGGACTTTTAGGCAGTTTATCTCTTCACATCTGCCATGGCCGAATTCCCCATGAATAACCACCTTCTTCTCTAATGGAAACCAATGAATTTGGAAAGAATTATTCGTTGTATTTGAGTGTTTTTGTGTCAATATTCATGGTAATTGTAATTCTAGAATGAAATGAGAAACTATTAAGTGGATGTAGGCTTGTTACGCCAAACCACTATAAAACTTGTGTGTTGATTGATTTTTCTTGCTTTCAGTTCATGATTCCTCATTATTCTCTGCAAATTGTGATCAATTGGGTGTTAGGACCATTTTTTGGTCTAATAGTGGCCCATACAGGTATAAAGAGAAATTGCTTCCTGTCTTTGTCTGTTACTATACCTCATGTTGTGATTATGGATGACTTTCCTTCTACGATTATAGGACTAGATCCCACGACATGAATATAATTTTCCTTATATGTGAAGAGAAAATAGAACAATGACCTATAAAGTTGAACATATAGTTTACCTCTTTGCTTCCATACACGAAGACATTAAAGTCACACTTCATTTAAGGCGCAAAAATATCCAAGAAGAACCCTACTAATGGTCAACCCAGTAACTTACACCACCATCAAGGACAATAGCAGACATTACACTAAAACCATCAACAACTTGAATACTAAATGAAATTGGCTCATATGTTCCAGCATTCTTTTGTAATGTTTTCAAAAGTGATGACCAAGCAGGTTTGTCAAACCCATTTACTACATTTATGTCAACACTTAGTAAGAATTTCCCCGTTTTGCATTTAAATCGTTTCCAGCAAGTTGTATAACCGAATTGTTCATCGCACTCGAGGCAGTCTTGAGGGCAACAAAATATGATTTATGCATTTTCATAGCACGCCTAGTATCACGGAGGTGCTTAGGGGCATAATCACATAAACCTTCTATGCGAGGCATAGAAAAAATTGAAATGGGATTTGTTTCACTTAGATTCAGACCAACACATTGCGCTTCACTGGACATACCTTTATTAATACCGAATTCACGACCATATCTGACAGGATCGACATCACAACCAACAGACTCGACTGCAGCTAGCATATATGTAAGTGAGGAAGTTAAAGGTTTAAACATACCAGATATTAGGGAGGATTGAGTGTTAAAGTCATAAAGGGTATATAAAAGAGCTTACAAAGGGCACGGGGTCTTAGAGTTAGAAGAAGCGAATAAGGAAAAAAATTCCCAGTTCGAGTAGCGCTAGGTTACGGGAAAGAGGAAGAGAAGGGATGCGATAAGGTAACATGTTTACTTTATAATACCATAGAATATATTTCTCCAAACATCCAAGATTTAAATTCTCAATTGTGATTTGAATTCAATTTAAATTTAGCTCATTTGTATATTTCATTCTCCTACAAATTTTATTTGGTTATATATAACCATCTCATTGATTAAAAAAAACAACCAACCACACCAATCATTGTAGAAAATTATACTTTTATATCAAAAATATAATTCTTGGTAAAATCATTTATTTACCCACTTAAAACAAATTATGTCAAATTGCTCTGTTCATGTGTTTAAAAACCGCTATCGACCACGTCGGCTAAACACGTCAATTTGGATTTTTTATACCACTCAACAAATCAACCAGCAGAAAATAAAACAATTTTTTTATAACATTAAAAAGTACATTCTCTCATATATGTACACTCGAACTCAATCTAGGGTATAAGAAACCCCATCTTTGTAGAGTTGCACCACAGAGCCAAGGTTATTACTTAACCTTTTGCTCTAATACCAAATGTAATGACCCACTTTTTCCGTATAGGTTAAGACGACATTTATCTACACATGTCAACTCAAAATGCACAGAAAAGTAGATAGTTAAAAGAAAGAAGTTAGAGGGTGAGAAAATAGAAAGATAGAAAAGTTAGAATAGAAGAAAAAGTGAACATAAAAATATCAGAGTAGACACAAATCTGATAGCAGAATGAATAAAATATAATATATCAGATCTCTTTACAAAAAGAGAAAACTGGTGTATATATATGAATACAACATCAGAGTACACAACCAGATTAGCTTATACGATGCTGATAAATATAACATACACGGCAAAAGTAAGTTAATATGAGAAAATACGAGAATATGTCTCGACTCTAGCTTCTCTCCTGAAGCTCTGAGCAAATCCAGTGCAACCTGGAAAAGATACTCAGTCTGACCCGAATATTACATACATGGATCAGTCTGGGATACTTTCAATAAGAAATCTCACATTATAAGCAACTTGCTTAACTTTTGAAAACCTTTTAAAGAAAGGAACTCTTGTAAGATACGACCACACATAAACATGGCATATTTTTTAACCTTAAGATACCTAAATCACTTTTATTATCAAATCCATCAATATTATAATAGTGTATATCAATCACAAATAAAATAGGAATATAGCCGGAAAGCTTGCATCTCACTTTCCAACATAGTTGGTATAGATCTAAAAACGTACGGATTATATTGTATATTCTATTACCAACATGACTAGGTATGGAACTACCTTCCGATCAGTGTCCTCTAGAGATGGAACACTAGGGTTTAACAAGAACATCTTGCAACCCGGCCACACATGACTGACCACTCATTGAACTTGAGTGTACCGAATATATCATCACCACGGTTGTCGGTTGTCCAACCGTATTCATTATGAAGTATATAAAAGGGACATTGATTTTTGTAAATCAGGTAATGATATACCCTAATGGGTATGACCCATATAGCCATGTGCCTACCTGATTTCAGTCATTTCCCGGTTGGTGAGGCTTGAGGTCACGATTACCTTTTAGAGACATCACATTCAAACTTTGAATGCCACATTGTTAGATCCATCTTGTAATGACACGAAAATCCAGTCCAATTTGAGCTGACTAAATAACACAAGTCCAACCCCAAATTGCACTGGAAACCAGGAAATTAATAGAAAGAAGACAGTGGGTGAGGATAGATAAGATAAAAACTTAGAATATAAGAAGAAGAAGAACACAACATCAGAGTAACACCAACCTCACAGCGGAACGAATAACATATAATAGGTAACATATCCTTGAAATAAATCAGTATATGTATACAATAACATTTATCAGAGTACAACACTTACAACACAGCGGAAATAACTATAGCTATATAATCCTGAAGCCTCCTGCTCCAAGCTCTTCAAGTATCTGTAAATCCCGACTACTTGACTGCCCGTACAAAATTGGGCACCCAAGAGTTTAGGGAAAACAAAACAAAATAAACTCCGGGTCAGTCATGGGACTGGTGTGAGTAAAACAATTTTAAAACAGTTTAAGCAGGTAAAAGATATCTCATAAGACCACGCCGTATAACGGAACGAGTTTTTCCCTTATGAGAATCCAAATTATCTTTATATCAAAAACCTTTTGATATTATAATAATGTCTATCAACCACAGTATAATAATCATCTAGCAGAAACGCTTTCATCTCACGTTCTACGTACATAGTATACAATCAAAACCGCAAGCACGTATTGGGTAATGGATTTCCAACTATGACAAGGTATGGAACCACCTTTCGCTAGTGTACCTCTAGAGAGGAATACACTGGGTTCAACAAGAACATCTTGCAACCCTGCCACACATGACCGACCACTCATTTCGCTTGAGTGTATCGAATGTATATCACCAATGGTTGGGATCAGCAACCGTTTCCCGAATGGGACAGCATCAACAATAGATTTTTAGAAATAAACGAAACTCTAGATCAGGTGATTATACACCCTAATAGGTGCGACCTACATAGCCATGCTACCTGCCCGATTTCTGTCATTTACCGGATGTGAGGCTAGAAGCTACGTTTTATCATCACACCAGATTCACTTCGAATGCCACATCGTCAAATCCATCAAATCACCGATTGACGTCCTCAACAATACATTATGTGTTAGCTAAAATAAGTTTCCTTCTCCGCTTCCGCTCTTGGTACGGTTGGAGAAATCAATATACGTGATCGTCTGGAAATACTCTGTCAGACATCCGTCCATACAAGTCATCCAGGAACAGGATGAACCGAAGGCACTATTCAGTACATCCATCTTAGGCACTGTTATCTAAGACTTATACAATAGCCCTTGCACTTTACTCCGTCTTCAATTATCTTTGGCATATATGATTCGCAATGCTTATGCCAATACAGAGTGGTTCTTTGGATAATAATCCAACCGGTCTCTCCATATTAACAACGTTAAAATGGTCAAAAACTTCGATAGTCGGTGAATTAACTATCAAAGAAAAACACGTGTGCAAACAACGATATTATTTCCAGATGGAAATTCTATCAATCAATCATATATATATATATATATATTCATATTTCCTTATTTTCTATGTTTAGAAAATATACGTTATTAACACTGGAAAACATTTCCATTGTTTATTTACATATCACTATCATTTCACAACTATCAGTCCCTGTCTGTAAACTAGTAGGAGAACAATTCTCTAAGTATAAACCCCGAAGGCCGAAACCAACATCAGATCGATACTCAGAAAACTATTCGACTTAACTAATCTCTAGTCAGTTTCTAATCTTGTTTTACTCTATTCCTTTTAACTATGTTCGATTAACTTCTTTTGAATAACTATGTTCAATTAACTTCTTTTGAATAATTATGTTCAATTGACTTCTTTTGAATAACTATGTTCAATTAACTTCTTTTGAATAACTATGTTCAATTAACTTCTTTTGAATAACTATGTTCAATTAACTTCTTTTTGATGACTCTATTTGATAACTCTAATCGACTAACTCTTTTCTATCTTGTAAATTTCCTTTTATATTCCTATTTATTTTCCCAATAAGCATTCCTTTATTCTATTTATTTATCAAATAAATATTCCTTTATTCTATTTATTTACTTTCTACGTAAATATCTTTGTTTATACTTCTATTTACTTCTTAAATAAATATCAGTTTACACTTCTATTTACTTGCTAAGTAAAAAAATCGTTTTATAAGATTCTTTGATTTTATAATTATTCCCTTTCTAAATATCTCCTATTTATAAATATTCCAATTTATAAATATTTTATTTTCAATATCACTTTGAAAATTCCCTTATCAACATTCCGGTATGTTATGGTATTTAATATATCAAATCACGATGATCAATATCGTCCAAACACATATAATTGACAACAGATTATATATCACATCATATATCACAATATATGAAAAACAATAAAATAAATGTTGAGGAATCCAGTCGGATTCCTCCAACCTGTTTCCCTGCATCCACAGATGTTACACAATAAAATCAACATCACTTTCAGTTCCATATGATATATTCTGTTAAACAAAATCAATATAGAAATTCAACTAACTGACTAGCAGTTCAATCAAACAGTCAACACACCGTAAATCAGACAATTTTTAATAGTACTAAAAATACAACATGAAAATATAAACTGTTCAGAGTTAGTGAGATTTACTCACATTACGCGTTAACCGTTAAATAACGATTTGCATTATTTGATTCAGACGGACAATTTATTTTGCAATAAATTGTAACGAACTCCAATGGGCTTCCAGTCAGTTCCATCGTGTAGTCGTCGTCCATACGATCCCAACGGATCTTGTTTCGTCTGATTCCAATTAATACGACCCACTCCACCATTTAAAAATCCATGTTGCCAACTATTCTTCTTTGTCTTATACTATAACTCTTGTTCCTCTTTGATCCACCCTCTCCGTCGCAACCAATACCAAAGGACCCCAACATTTACGTGTTAATTCCTTCTTCCATGAAGTAAAAACTCCAGTAAACCTACAATAACACTGCTCCACCATTTCCAGTATCAATTTCCAAACCAAACCATTTAACCCTTCTCTTCGAAAACACTGTCCATCACACCCAACTACACACAAATATAAATCCTTCTTCTATAATCTAACTCACTCCAGGCAAAGACGGTCTGCCATGATCCTTCTTCAAGACAAATTCGAACCACCAATTTATGCAGTAGCTTTCTGGTGCTCACGCTACCGCTAGTACAAGTGCCGACACTTTCTTCTACCATCGCTTCACTACTCAACAATTCGAACTAGTATTACCCTTTACATCCTCTTCAAAAATCGCTCCACTGTTTAAAGATTTCGACCCCCTCGTTCTCCCAGTAATAACCCGGAAATCCGAGCCAATTTAAAATTTTTATTTTGGCAATTTTAGTGAATTTTGATTATTTAAAATGAATTATTTTAAATAGTAACGACGAGAAATTTATTTTGAATAGAATTCGAACGTATATATTTATTCGAATCGTCGTTAGAATACAAATATTTATTTATATATATAAAAGGAATTGAAAATGGCGCGGTAGTTCGATAATTCGATTTCAAATTTCAAATGAATGTACCGGGTGAAAAATAAACCGGATTTTAGTGAAACCAAAAATAATATAATCTATTTGAGAATATCTTTCCAACGAATCCGAAAAATTGAAATTTCATAGAGGGAATCAAAAGATACGTCCAGTTGAAAATTCAGAATAGTCGCCTGTGTGGCATGCCTAAGTGGCAATAGATCGAGGCTTCTGTTGAAAAGAAAAGTCTTGTGGTTGATGATCAAAGCACCGCCTGTGTGGCATAGCTTTGTGTAACGTGAATTCGCGAGCCTCACACCCCGGTTGTGAACTAGAAATGGGATTGGACCTCAGGGAGGGCATGCGTTTCCTTCTAGCCAGAAGTGGCATCAGTGGTTTTACACGCCCTGACGAGTTTGACTTATGTGGTTGTTGCTGTTGCAAGGCGCCTCGCTTAGATCGGACGATCCGGGTCCGATGAAGTCATTCGTTGGCTCATTTACGCCCCAAAGGGCGGGGAAACGTAGTGTTCAGGCATTTTAATCCACATCGGTGGACCGGCCTTGACGATCCAAAGGTCACTCGAGCTCTGACCTGAGACATGGGCTAGATTGTCTTGAATCGGTTGAGGACTATCTTTTGCCTCGGTTCACAGATGAAAATCCAGCTTCCAATACGTGTTTTTGTGGTTTTATTTGTAGAGCCTAGTATGGCGACATAGTGGGATGGGGCGCTTATGTCGTTTATGATTGATACTTATGATTTGAAGTTGTTTTTGACACTATACACTTATAGTACTATCAAAATAATCTGTTTTAAACGTATCAAGCATTCTTTGGCTATTATAAGGTAAAAACCCTATCCTCCGGCTTGCGTTGCATTGTGTGATGGGACCTAGGTCTTATAATAGCTTCATTTATCTTTATTTAGCATTGCGCTGTTTGTTTTATGCACTGGTATTCATGGGAGGAAACCCGTTCCGTGTTATACGGCGTGGTACCTTGATTTACCTAACTGTAAAAATAAAGATAAATAACTGTTTTAGTTCTTACACCAGTCCCATGACTGACATGGAGTTTATTGTTTTAACCTAAACTCTGGGTGCCCTTATTTTGACACGGGCAGCTAGTAGTTTTGGTTTTGTAGATTTATATTCACAGGATCCTGGTTTACAGCTGGAACGATATCCGGAAAGCTTTGTATCCATGTATCTTCTTCAGTTGTATTTTGTATTATTTTCCGCTGCTATGTAATGTATTGTAATCTTTGATATTTTTCTGTTGTGTAATATTTATTTATACTCTGTGTTTTCTGGTATTCTGATGAATTGTTGTAATTAACAATGAAATGTTCTTCTGTCTGCGTTCTATTTTGTCGTGTTCTCAAACAATCAGACGTTTCGAACGTTCTTGATCGGTTTAGCGAATGATTCAGACCGAGCGAAATTCCTTTTCATTACAGTTGGTATCAGAGCTTTGGTCTACAAAGCTCGGAGAACAAGACACATTAGAACCATACGAAAGAATTCATCAGAAACTGGATTAGTAATATCCAACGAGAATGACTCGTTAGAGATGGGATCAGTAGTATCCTAGAATGAGTGTGAAGAGTAGTGTTTTGAAAAATAAAATTGAAAACAAGTTTTGTTTTGAAAATTTAATTCAATAATTCGTATTTGAATATTTATTTATATTGATTTGGACTATCAGGTATATAGAGGTTTTAATATACGTCTGATCCACGTGTATTAGAAGCCTCCAATATACTGGATGGATATAGAGTCACACTCTAGTCGCCCGGAGATGATTCTGATGATTATAGCTACATCATCAGAATTAGTATTCGAGTTTCGAAAGTGGGATTTCTATATATTTCCTATTGAATGGTGTGAGAACCAAAATTAGATAGGATATATTGTTGTGAATTGGCATCAAAAACAGGATTTTTTGTATATATATCAAAATTATGAATTTGAAACGTTAATTCACTAAATGATTGATGATTGTGTTGTTTATCTATTTGTTTGAAATTTCGAACCATTTAGCCTAATAGAATCAAATATTGAATTGTTTGAAAAAGATTACATTTGCATGCATATACATGTACTTACACTGAACATGTCATAGCAAGGAGGCTAGAGCAGAAGAATAAAATTGTTTGCCCGACAAATAGGTACATGTTTACCATAATTTACTGTTTTGTTTGGGTGATGATGATTTTATGAGCCGATTGGCTTTTTCTTTTTCTTTTGGATTGAAGAAGGCCATGGGAGGCTATATGAAATATCCCGAAGTCCCCGGTGCAGGGGAGGTTATGGCGAATTTTTTCGAAAATTTAGGGTGTTAGCCAAATTTTTGAAAAATTTAAAAAGTTCTTAGAAACCGAAAAGTTGAAGAACTTAAGCTGTAATGAAAATAATGGAAGTTGAGTTGGTTTGTTAAACAACTTTCGGCTTCGTTCCTTTTCGGGGACGAAAAGTTTTAAGTGGGAGAGATTGTAATAACCCGGAAATCCGAGCTAATTTAAAATTTTTATTTTGGCAATTTTAGTGAATTTTGATTATTTAAAATGAATTATTTTAAATAGTAACGACGAGAAATTTATTTTGAATAGAATTCGAACGTATATATTTATTCGAATCGTCGTTAGAATATAAATATTTATTTATATATATAAAAGGAATTGAAAATGGCGTGGTAGTTCGATAATTCGATTTCAAATTTCAAATGAATGTACCGGGTGCAAAATAAACAGGATTTAGTGAAACCGAAAATAATAGAATCTATTTGAGAATATCTTTCCAACGAATCCGAAAAATTGAAATTTCATAGTGGGAATCAAAAGATACGTCCAGTTGAAAATTCAGAATAGTCGCTATGGAATTTTGGCCCTTAAAAATGGAAATTTTGCAAATGACCTTGGATTTCGACGAAACCACTTTTGTTGGATCCGCGATGTCAAATTATTGCTAGGTTTCAAATTTCATAATTTTTCGAATCAATATGTGAGCATGGCGAAGGAAAACGCTTTTGACCAGTTTTAGTTGATTTTAATCGACTGGAAAATGGCCATTTTTCAAACGATCTCAGAATTTGACGAAATTTGTTTTGTTAGGACCGTATCATCAATACGAAGCCAGAAAATATTTTTCGGGAATTTATAGAGTTCGTATGTGACCCCGGTAATTTGAAATGTGCGTTTAAATTGAATATATAATGATTTATATTTTAAATTCAATGGAAACTGATCGTAACAACCGAATAGGGTTATGAAACATATTCCATTGTGTTCGGAATGGGGGTAATTAGCTAGGGACGACAGTCGGTGGGCCTCGTTTTGAGTTCGAATAAAAAAATTGCTTTTTGAAATTAAATAATTAAATAAAAAAAATCTCTCCCTCCCCTTATCACTCAGGCCCCCCCGATTCGATTCATTCAAAGAAAAAAAAAGAAGAGGGGGTTGCAATCGCGTCGCCCCCCATCAGCCGCCGCCGCCAGGAGACGCGACCCCCTAGTCTCCTCCTCTGCACCTCCTCTCTCCTCAACCCCCCACTTCTGCTTCGCCTCCTCCTTCTTCCAACCCTTCCTTCTCTCGAATACAGCGACCCCCCTTCCCATTCAAACGGAGCCCCAAAACCTGCTCCACCCCAGAACAGACCCCACCCACCGCCATCCGCCCTCCTCCAACGCCGCCTCACTGCCGGAGCACCCCACCGTTCCAGCGCCCCTCCACCTTCATTGAAAACCGAATAATGTGAGTTTTTTCTTTTATTTTACTTTAAATTTTGATTTTTCATTTTCAGTTACATATATATGTATATAATCAGTTTTATAAATGCCAAGATAAGATTTTTATAAGCTATAAAAATATGAATTTTATATGAAGTGTTAAGCTATAAAAATATAATTTTTATATTAGTAGAAGATTAAAAATATAATTTTTATATTAGTAGAAGATTAAAAATACAATTTTTATATTGGTAGAAGATTAAAAATATAATTTTTATACTAGTAGAAGATTAAAAATATAATTTTTATATTAGTAGAAGATTAAAAATATAATTTTTATATTAGTAGAAGATAGAAAATGTGATTTTTATATAATAGAAATAATAAAGATGTGATCTTTATAGAAGTAGCCATGTAAAAATATGATTTTTATATTATATAGATAATAAAAATTCGATCTTTATATCATAGGAAGAATAAAAATATGATTTTTATTCATGTAAGGTAATAAAAATATAATTTTTATTATATTAGTGGCAAGATAAAAATAGAATTTTTATCTATATAGTAGCGGTATAAAAATAGAATTTTTATCCATATAGAGTGATTATAAAAATGTAATTTTTATATGCATAGCAACAATATAAAAATGTGATTTTTATATATGTAGTGAATTCGGGCAACGAACGCGTTAGACGGCAAAGATTTTCTACATATGAAGAGGCGTGGCGTTTGGTTTAGCTAGTCGGTGAGAACTTCTCACTTTTAATTTAATTTTCTAGTTAAAATATATACTAGGATGTAGACGGTGTTTAGTAGCACCCGACACCCGTCGTCCACAGACCATGGACGACTTTTATGCTTGTTTGTTTGATTTTGATGTGTAGATGATTGTGTGATGTGATGTGAAATGAAATGAAATATTTTATAGTGGAAAATATTTTATAGTTAAAAATACAATTTTTAACGTGTATATAAAACAAATATTTCTAAACGAATCGGACAATTTGTTTATATACACACATTTGACTGATATTGATTGGGACGATAAATTTTACATATCGCCCAATTGCACAAATAAAATCTGTGTTTGATTGATTGAAACCCCACACGGGTATTGGGATGATATACGACATACACTAATCCCAATAATTAGTTGTATGTCGATCGATTGATTGACAGACTGTTATAAGCGTTGAATATTTATATTTGATGCTTATACAGTGTAGAATTCACTTTGGATGATGGTTGATTATTTGTCGTTGTCGATATATACATGTGTTGTATGGAAGTCCATAGAAATAAAATCTATGGTAATTGATTGGGCCTCTTTCCAGTTTTGAAATAGAATATTTGAAAAGGGCTATTTGAATAAAATATTTGAATAGGAATATTTAAAAAAGAAATATTTGAAAATAGAAATATATGAAGCCGTGTTGATTAAATTGACGCCATTTTGACGTGAACAATATTTGTATCGATTTTATTCATTTTATAATGAATATCGAAAGTGATTTCAAAATCTGATATTTTGAAACGAATTGAAATTCGAATTAAACTGAATAGAAATGAATTCGAATTGAAATTAAATAGAAATGAATTCGAATTGAAATTGAATTGAAAATGAACTGAAATTGAATTAGAAATCAATTTGAAATGAATTTGAAAGGAATTTATAAGGAAAAATTCAATTTTGATTTAAAATTGAATATGAAGTTGAAACTGTTTTGAAAATGAATTTAAAACGATTTATAAAATACGTTTTGAAAGGAAATCGATGAAATATATAATATATATATTATATATATAGAATGGCCTGAATAGAACGCGCCGCGCTGCGGCAGTTCGTGAATTTCGACCATTGACTTCGAATGGACATTGCGGGAGATCCGACCGTCGGATTCTCCTAAAACCGGAACCGTTGGGTTCGTATCGAAAAGAGCTTTCTAACGAATATTAGAAATTTGAAATCTAATGGTTGGATTTGGAATTATGTCCAAATCAAATTTGGAAAAGGTTGCTGTAAGTGTAGTTCGATGGCCGTTGATGGAAATCGAATGTACGGGCCTTGGTAAAATTATTAAAAATAGTAATAATTTGTGTAAAATCATAAGAAATGATTTGGGAAGAATTGGGATGAAAAAAACTCCATATTTGAAAAGATAAAAATAAATTTTTATCGAAATGAACTAGTTTTGAACTAGAATTAATATTCTGTTTATTTTTAAATAAATAAGTTGAATTTGGAAAAGGTTTTAAAAGTAACCAGAATTTCCAATAATTGAATTGGAAGGGATGTGAATCGAAATTGTCTTTGGAATATTTCGATGTTGGATTTCGTTATTATACAGATGTTGTTATGGAAATTTGAAAGATTTATGTATATCGTTATTTCCAATACGATATTTGTTGGTCGTAGAATTGAATATAAGCCGGTATATTTTCTATTCAGAGCCTTGTATTTAATATCAAATGTGATTTGGGTTTTTCGTGAATGGTGTCTTCATTAACACTGTCCTTAAACCCAGTTGAGAAAAAGATTAATTTTTTTTATTTAGATTTAATGAAGTGTACCAATTAAATAATATTTAATTGGAATTGAATTGGTATTGATTTTTGGGGTTATCGTGAACAGTGTTTTAAATGACACTGATTCTTTAACCCAATTAAAGATTAAAACTAAGTGGAGTTTTAATGAATCTTTAATTAGATTGAAAATATCGAGAATGGAGTATCACCAGTTTTTCTCCAGGCGATAGTTAAATCTTTAATTAGATTTGAACGTGAAATGGTAATTGAATTTACCGATAACACCGTGGTGTTAGATATGAAGTATTACCAGTTTTACTTCATGGGATGAATAGGTCGGGGTTGAGAAATTTAACAATTGATTACTTCGGTGTGGTTCGCTAATCCCGACTAGTTTGAATTGATATTCAAAAAGGAGATTAAAGAATAAATTTAAAGAATTTATCTTTGATAAAATTAATGGGAACATTTCCCAAAATATAAGAATATTTGAATAAAAGAATATTCTGAATTGGAATGAAGCGTATGTTGTGTTTGTGTAACACTTGTTTATTATATACGCGAGTTATTCAGAAAGACCGGGTTTGTCCCATTGTGAATAACTGATTCGACGTGGTGTCGAAGATGAAGACGGTGGTCGAGGACAGGAGGTCTTCACGTCATTTGGACAATTACTGATGATCTTGATTGGGCCGTACACCCAAGAGGAGGGAATCAGTTGGTGATCGTCCAGACGTGCTTGGAGATCGATGGATATGCGAGGTACAAGGTGCCTCCGGTTTCGTTCAGACCCAGAACGGACTTGTAGATGGACTATGTGTCTGACAATGGATTTCAGTCTGTGTGATTGATTTCTATTAAATGTATATCTGTTTGGCGGTGGAGAATTCATTCCCTTGCTTAACGCCCTTCTCTGAGACGTACGAGCTCAGGGGTTATATATTGATGGATATCAAACGCATGGAGTGAATTGCCTATGTGGCATGCCTAAGTGGTAATAGATCGAGGCTTCTGTTGAAAAGCAAAGTCTTGTGGTTGATGATCAAAGCACCGCCTGTGTGGCATAGCTTTGTGTAAAATGAATTCACGAGCCTCACACCCCGGTTGTGAACCAGAAACGGAAGAGGACCTCAGGGAGGGCATGCGTTTCCTTCTAGCTAGAAGTGGCGTAAGAGGTTTTACACGCCCTGACGAGTTTGACTTATGTGGTTGTTGCTGTTGCGAGGCGCCTCGGTTAGATCGGACGATCCGGGTCCGATGGAGTCATTCGTTGGCTCATTTACGCCCCAAAGGGCGGGAAAACGTAGTGTTTAGGCATTTTAATCCATATCGGTGGACCGGCCCTGACGATCCAAAGGTCACTCGAGCTCTGACCTGAGACATGGGCTAGATTGTCTCGAATCGGTTGAGGACTATCTTTTGCCTCGGTTCACAGATGGAAATCCAGCTTCCAATACGTGTTTTTGCGTTTTTATTTGTAGAGCCTAGTATGGCGACATAGTGGGATGGGGCGCTTATGCCGTCTATGATTGATACTTATGATTTGAAGTTGTTTTTGACACTATACACTTATAGTACTATCAAAATAATATGTTTTAAACGTATCAAGCATTCTTTGGCTATTATAAGGTAAAAACCCTATCCTCCGGCTTGCGTTGCATTGTGTGATGGGACCTAGGTCTTATAATAGCTTCATTTTTCTTTATTTAGCATTGCGCTGTTTGTTTTATGCACTGGTATTCTTGGGAGGAAACTCGTTCCGTGTTATACGGCGTGGTCCCTTGATTTACCTAACCGTAAAAATAAAGATTAATAACTGTTTTAGTTCTCACACCAGTCCCATGACTTACTTGGAGTTTATTGTTTTAACCTAAACTCTGGGTGCCCTTATTTTGACATGGGCAGCTAGTAGTTTTGGTTTTGCAGATTTATATTCACAGGATCCTGGTTTACAGCTGGAACGATATCCGGAAAGCTTTGTATCCGTGTATCTTCTTCAGTTGTATTTTGTATTATTTTCTGCTGCTATGTAATGTATTGTAATCTTTGATATTTTTCTATTGTGTAATATTTATTTATACTCTGTGTATTCTGGTATTCTGATGAATTGTTGTAATTAACAATGAAATGTTCTTCTATCTGCGTTCTATTTTGTCGTGTTCTCAAACAATCAGGCGTTTCAAACGTTCTTGATCGGTTTAGCGACTGATTCGGATCGAGCGAAATTCCTTTTCGTTACAATTCCTCAATACTTCAACCCCGTCACCGAGAACTTAAGCTCGACGGCTCCCTTCTCATGGCGTTGGACAGCTCAAAGCCACATCACAGTAAAACTCACTCCATTATTTTTCATGAAACAAACCCCACTGCTCATACTTACTTCATTCTCCGCGCCCTCCTCCACCGAGACTCGAGATGTTCGATCCCCTCATCCCCCTCACGGAACAGCTCTCAGATGAAACCCACATCTCACCACGTTCCAAGCTCCTCCTCGGTTGCCTCCGTCTCCAGTAAACCCTAAGTCCAAGCGGTGAATCTCCAGCAAATCGAAATTAAAGTCGAACCAAGAAAAAGGGGTATAGACTCGAAGAGATTCTCTCAGTGATCCGATATATATACCTCACATGGTTTAAGGGATTTTGTTTGGTTTTTTCTCTGTGAAAAATGTTGGTGGCGGCTCGTTTCTACTGGGAGAACAGAAGGAAGAATTAGGTTAAAGTTTAGAGATATTTTTGAGGGGGCACTTATAGTTTTTAGTTTTGCTTTTTTCCGTTGGTTAAGATTTCTCCACGTTTTGATTTAGGAAAAAGCTTTGTGCGGCTGAGAGATGTGGAGACGTGGTCTTCTTTTGACCATAAGGGAATGATGTTTAGAGATAGGGGTGTTTAGATATTTTGGGTTACCGATTTCATAAAAACTCCCCTCGTTTTCGGACCTCAACCGACGGAAATAAAAATACCGTTGTAATCAGCGATGTGCCAGGATTCCTAAATTATAATAATATCGGTAGTTCAACTCATATTGTGAAACCCAAAAATATTGATTACAGGGTACAAAATACTCCAAATAAAAAGTTGCTTATTTAATTAATTAAAAATTACCATAAAATTCTAAAAATTAAATTATCGTTATATCCCAAAAGAACCTTGTCTAAATTCGAAACCAGTATCTAGTTATACCGAATAAATCGTTACGGTCGATAAACGATTCTATAGCGACTATTTTAAAATTTGATTTGGACATATCTCAAAATCTACACGACAAAATACCGATTTTTCTCTTCCACTAGAAAGATATACTTCACCAGCTCCTAACGTTTCTTGTTTCATAGAAATCCGATTTAAAACAAACCTTGTACATTCAGTAAAAGTACAAATCGCCAAATTACGAACTGCAGCGCCATTTCAAGCTCGATTTTAATTATAATATAATTTATACGTTCAACCATCGTTAATTAAATATATTCGTTATTCTAATTCAATTCTAAACTGAATTAAATATCACAGATGATCCAGTTCACACCATATCACCATTTTCAGCCAATTTTGATTATTTCAGAATTAAATATATTATTTAATTTATTATTTTAATTAAATATTCACCATTATTTAATTCCTCGACCATTAAATCCTTTAATCACCTTTTAAATAATTAAATTAATTAATTATTATACCGCTGAAAGTGCGAGTCATTACATTCTTCCCCACTTAAAATAATTTCGTCCTCGAAATTGCTAAAGCTAGAAGACGACCCTATCTACTGGCCAGACTTATTTGTTCACTTCTCAACTCTGGTTTCACTAAACCAATTTATTTTAATTAAATTATTAATTAATCCTTATCAACGAAAATTTTCAAGAATCCTGAAAATTTTCTAACACCTTAACTTTTTGAAAAATTTCGCCAGCACCTCCTTTGTACTGGTCAATAGGTCAAACTCCAACTCGCCTCTATGGGCCATCTCCAACCCAAAAGAAAATAAAACAACTAAGCGGCTTGCCAATTCGGCTCATAAATCTCATATCCAATAGAAATATAAACTTGTACCTTTTTGTCGGGCATACCATTATATCCTTTATCCTGTTATCAATTCAGCGGATACAAGGGTCATCCCAATCAAATTCCAATCTGCTTTTATCCACAACACAACCATTCGCTTATATCCGAGCCAAATATCATTTCAACTCGAGTTTCTTCTCGAATCCCAACTCTTAACTTGATTGTCACATTACACTTCAAATTTGAATCTCACAATCCAATTTGTCTTGATATCATTCTAATTCAATCTCAGTTACCACTTTACTGGCTTTACTTTAATTCAAATTTGCTTTCACAAATTTCTGTTAAATTTGTTTTTAATTCAAACAGTCTTTCCCTGGGAGTTTTTAAACAGTTAACTCTTTTCAAAATAAACAAATTTTCCTTTTTGAAATTCAGCACAACTTGTCTTTCCCAAAACAAATTCAAAACAGTATCTCTGGTAGTAATTCGTCACTTACAACTCGAAAATGAATACTGATGATGCAGCTGTCATCATCAGAATCTATTTCCCAGCGGTCGAAGTGAGTTCAATACTATAAAACCCTTTCAATACAAATTCGCTACTGAACGAAATAGAAGATACTCTAGAACGTCGGAGTTACTACTACGAGTATAATCCTGGTAGCTAACCAGAGACATCAGCGAGTAACCCTCTCGCTCCGAAGATTTATATCTTCAAAACATCTCATAAGAACCCTTGTAAATTAGTTTTTCGAACGCAAAGTTGGTTCAAAGTGGTTTTGGGTCCAGTTCCCGTCTCAGTCTCTTCGAACTAACATGTCAAATGTCAAAAGGAGATATTCATTTGATAAGTGATTCTTCAACTATCAATTCACAACAGTACAGATCAAGTACATAAGCAGCTCAGGCAATTTTTATTAAAACCATTCATTAAATCTTTTTGTTGATTCTTATAAATCGAGTCCATATACTTATCTCAAACAATCTCTTTCGCTTTCCTTGCTTGAAATTGATAATCAACGTTTATCTTTTTAGAATAACCTAATCCACCAAACTCCTCTTTATTTTCTTTACTTTGGAATTTTCTTTACTTCGGAAATATCTCTATATGTTCACAATCACTTTTATTTTATTTCCTTTATTTTGGAAGTATCTCTATATAAAAATAAACCCCTTTTTCATTTCCTTTACTTTGGAAATATCGATACATATACCCAAACCTCCTTTTTGATTTCCTTTACTTTGGCAAAATATTGCTATATATACATAGTCAACTGGTATAAGTCCAATTACAAATCTTAAATGGGTATAACAATGCCATATGCTACATTGTTCATTTTATATACCTTAATGGTTTTATTTGTCTTCAAAATTTCACAATAAAAGATTATACTAATGCTTATGGGAATAATAATTCCAATATTAGGGAGGAACTGGACCTCTAGGCTAGTATATTGATTGCAGACCTGGTCCAATCCCAGTATCTTGATTTCGAGTGGCAATGCAGTGTATCCCCATATATATATCGTCTGTTAATACATAGATCAATTCGGAAGTGCTTTTTTATTCTAGAAGACGAAATTTCGTAGGTCTAGTTTTGTAAGAACCCGTTACTTCCCCGTGAAGGAAAGAGCGGATACTTTGAGAACAACACACAAATGAACGCAGACGGAAGAACATTTCATTGTTATTACAACAATACCATCAGAATACAAGAATATACTGAGTATGAATAAATATAATACAACAAAGAATATCAGAGATTTAAATACAGTATTGCAGCGGAAAAATAGTACAAAACACAACTGAAAGTAATACACGGATACAGAGCTTTCCGAGCATCGTTCCAGCTGTAAATCAGGATCCTGTGAATATAAAACTGCAAAACCAAAACTACTAGCTGCCCGTGTCAAAAATAGGGGCACCCAGAGTTTAGGTTAAAACAATAAACTCCAGGTCAGTCATGTGACTGGTGTGAGAACTAAAATAGTTATTTAAAACTTTACTTTAAAAGAGAGTAATTCAAGGGACCACGCCGTATAACACGGAATGGGTTTCCTCCCAAGAATACTAGTGCATAGAATAAACAGCGCAATGCTTTTCGAAAAATGAAGCTATTATAAGACCTAGGTCCCATCACACAATGCAACGCAAGCCGGAGGATAGGGTTTTCCCTTATAACTGCCAAGCATGCTTGGTACGTTTAAAACAAATCATTTGATACTATAATAAGTGTATAGTGTCAAGACAATTTCAATCATAAATATAAATCATAGACGGCATGGGTACCATATATCATGTCGCCATACTAGTTCTACAATTAAAACCGCAATATCACGTATTGGAAATTGGATTTCCGTCATGAGTCGAGGCAAGGGGCAAGCTCCTCTCCGCTTTCGAGACACTCTAGCAAATGTCCTAGGGCTACGCACTCTGGGCAACCCTTGGATCTTCAGGGCCGGTCCTCTCTTACATTTGAGGATTAGTATTCCTGAACACACGTTTCCCGGTCCTTACAGACCTAAAATCGAGGCGCCTCATCCAACAACCACATAGGTGAAAAGTATATAAATGTCAGGGCTAGTAAGTCACTGACACCACCAAAGCTAGAAAGAAACGTCGTGCTCCCCCCGCAGTCCTTATCCTGTTTTTAACTCATACCGAGGTGTGAGGCTCGCGAATTCACGTTATACACAAAGCTGCGACGTAGGTCGTGCTTTGATCATCAACCACAAGACTTTGCTTTTCAACAGAAGCCTTGATCCATGCAACTCAGCGTGCCACACAGGAAATTCATGCCATGCGATTGATATCTATCGATATATAACCTCTAAGCTCGTACGTCTCAGAGAAGGGCGTTAAGCAAGAGAATAAATTCTTCGCCGCCAAACAAATATATATTTAACAGAAATCAATCAACACAGAATAAAATCCAATGTCAGACACACAATCCATTTACAAGTTCGTTCTGGGTCTGAACGAAACCGGAGGCACTTTCCTCGCATATCCATCGATCTCCAAGTACGTCTGGACGACCACCAACTGATTCCCTCATCTTGGGTGTACAGCCCAATCAAGATCATCAGCAATCACCCAAACAATGTGAAGACTTCCGGTCTTCGACCACCGTCATCATCTTCGACTTATCGTCGAATCGGTTATTCAGAATGGGTATAAATCCGGCCTTTCCGAACAACCCGCGTATATCAAAAATAAATGTTACACAAACACAACATACGCCTCATTCCAATTCAGTAGTCACTAACCGTAAATCAACAAGAGAACAATTTCCCAAATATTAACCCCGAAGGCCGAAACCAACATCAGATCAATACCCAGGAAACCATTCTTCTTAGCTAACCTACAGCTAGTTTCTAAATTTCATATTCTAAGGGAAAGGTTCCCATTAATTTTATCCAAGATAAATTATTTAAAATTTATCCTTTAATCTTCCTTTGGATATCATTTCAAACCAAATTATGGTTTTCCAAACTAGTCGAGATTAGCGAACCACACCGAAGTAATTATTTGTTTTATTTCCCAATCCCAACCTATTCATCCCATGAAGCAAAACTGGTAATACTCCATATCTAACACCACGGTGTTATCGGTAAATTTAATTACCATTTCACGTTCAAATACAATTAAAGATTTAACTATCGCTTGGAGCAAAACTGGTGATACTCCATTCTCGCTCATTTTCCAAATTTGATAATTTAAATTATCAATTCACATTTTAATCTAATTGCAGATTCATTAAAACTCCTTTTACTGGGTTAAAGAACTAGTGTCATTTAAAACACAGTTCACGATAAACCCACAAATCAATTCTATTTAAAACCGGGTTAAAGAACAAGTGTCATTTAAAACACCCTTCACGATAAACCCACAAATCAATTCTATTTACAACCCATTTCAAATCCAATTTATTTATTTAAAAATAAATGGGTTTTAATTTTAGTTCAAAATTAGTTCATTTCGATAAAAATCTAATTTATCTTTTCAAATATGGAGTTTTTCATCCCAATTTTTCCCAAATCATTTCTTATGATTTTACACAAATTATTATTATTTTTAATAATTTTATCAAGGCCCGTACAGTCGATTTCCATCAACGGCCATCGAACTGCACTTACAACGACCTTTTCCAAATTTGATTTGGACGTATCTCCAAATCCAACCGTTAGATTTCAAATTTCTAATAATCGTTAGAAAGCTCTTTTCGATACGAACCCAACGGCTCCGGTTTTAGGAGAATCCGACGGTCGGATCTCCCGTAATGTCCGTTTGAAATAAATGGTCGAAATTCGCGAACTGCCGCGGCGCGGCGCGTTCTATTCAGGCCATTATATTATATATATAATATATATTTCGTCGATTTTTGTTTTAAAACGAATTTTATAAATAGTTCTAAATTCGTTTCAAAAACAATTTCAACTTCCATTTCAATTCAAATCAAAATTGAATTTTTCCTTATAAATTCGTTTTAAAACTCATTTATGTTCTATTCAAATTTCAATTCAATTTGAATTCATTTCAATTCGTTTTCAATTCAATTCGAATTCGTTTTCAATTCAATTCGAATTCGTTTTATATTCAATTCATTTTGGTTTTCTATTCGATTCAATTCAAATTCGTTTTCTATTCGATTCAATTCAAATTCGTTTTCTATTCGGTTCAATTCAAATTCGTTTTCTATTCGATTCAATTCAAATTCGTTTTCTATTCGATTCAATTCAAATTCGTTTCCTAATTAAATCAAATTAAATTCGTTTTCTATTCAAATCAAATTATAAAAACGAATATAATCGATATAAATATCGTTCGCGTCAAAATAGCGCATCTCTAATCAACACGGCTTTATATCTTTCAATAATTCCGTTATTCTATTCAACAAATGAATATTTATCCTATTCAATACGTGAATCTAAATATTTCGTTCAACACATGACTAATCTCAACGGATGAGTACTGTCAACACATGAACCTTTATTTTATAATGATAAAGATGTTAATTTTATTGTTAAAATATTTCGTTCAACACATGACTATTCTCAACGGATGAGTACTGTCAACACATGAACCATTATTTTATAATATTCTTTATTTTCTAAATTGGAATGAGGCGCAATCAATTACCATATAAAGTTAATTATATGGATTCCATACAACACATGTATATAATAGCCACGATAAATAATCAACCATCATCCAAAGTGCACTACACTGTATAAGCATCAAATATAGATATCTAACACTTATAACAGCCAGTCAATCAATCGATCAACATACAACTAATTATTGGGATTAGTGCATGTCATATATTATCCCAATACCCGTGTGGGGTTTCAAATCAACAAACACAGATTTTATTTGTGCAGTTGGGCGATGTGTAAAATTTATCGTCCCAATCAATGTCCTTCAAATAGGTGTACATAAACAAACCGTCCGGTTTGTAAATGAATATTTATTTATTCACATTCACGTTAAAAATTGTATTTTTAACGACCAAATTATTTTATCCAACTTATGAATATTCTATTCGGTTCATTTATCAAATAAACTGATATCTTTTATTTTTCTAACATATTTTAGAAAATTTCGGCGGCATAACGACACGATACTAGAAACGGGACAAGGCCTAGCCTTATCCCCGGTCTAGTGATGGCCCACGCCATACACATATCAATCAAATCATTCCATTTCACCAAACAATCAAGTTCAAATCAAATAATCTAACCAACTACACAACCAAACAAACAAGTCCATGGTCTGTGGACAGTGGTGTCGGGTGCTACTAAACACCGTCTGCATCCTAGTATATATTTATATAACTAGGAAAAGAGATTGAAGAGTGAGAAATTCTCACCGACTAGCTAATCCAATCATCTCGACTCTTCTTATGTAGAAGTCATCGCTGTTCTCGCCTTTTGTCACTTTCATTGCCCGTAGCCACTACATAAATAAAAATCACATTTTTACTTTGCTATTCAATATATAAAAATCGAATTTTCAATTCGCTATTCAATATATAAAAATCCAATTTTTACTTCGCTATTCAATATATAAAAATCGAACTTTTACTTCGCTATTCAATATATAAAAATCGAATTTTTATTTCGCTATTCAATATATAAAAATCGAATTTTTATTTCGCTATTCAATATATAAAAATCGATTTTTTATTTCGCTATTCAATATATAAAAATCGAATTTTTACTTCGCTATTCAATATATAAAAATCTAATTTTTACTTCGCTATTCAATATATAAAAATCTTCGCTACTTCCTATCTAAAACAAATCTTCACATGATTAAAAATCATATCTTAGTATGATAAAAATTTCTACTTCGACATGATAAAAATTTATACTTCGACATGATAAAAATCCTAACTTCTAAACTGTAATTCATAGCTTCTCTTTATATACAAATTCAACTTTATTCATATTAAAGATTATACCTTTTCATTAGTAAAAATTATATATATATATTTTTATCATCACTAAAAATCATTTTTTTTATTATCACTAAAAATCAGTTTTTATTATCCTTAAAAATCAGTTTTAATATAAAGAAAAAAATCAGTTTTATATAAACAAAAATAATAAAAAGAAAAGGACTTACAGCTAGTGGCGAGGGGGGGTCTGAAGCGGCTGGAGGGGGCTGGGTTAGACGGAGATGCGGACGCCAGAGGGGGGGGAGCGACTGCTGCGGAGGCGCTAGGGTTAAGCGACGTTGGAAGTTTGGGGTTCGGGCATCGTGGTGGTTCACGGTCGATGGAGGAAGCGGATAAAGGTGGAGGAGGTCTCGCGAGTGTCGGCGGAGGTGTGGGGGTCTTCCACTGGCGGCGCGTCGGAGATTGGTGGGGGGGGGGGGGGGGGTGGGGGCGATCAAATAGCTTAGATTTTTTTTCTTTTTTTTCCTGTCGTTGACTACTTTGAAGAGGGGGGGCCTGGTTAAGGAGAAAGAAAGGATGGGGGGGGGGTTTATAATAAAATATATATTTTTAAATTCAATTTATTTTTATAAAACAACTTTTTTTCCCGAACTCGAAATCGAACCCACCGACTGTCGTCCCTAGCTAATTACCCCCATTTCGAACACAATGGGGTATGTATCGCAGGCCAATTCGACCGTTACGTTCAGTTTCCATTGAATTTAAAATATAAATCAGTATATATTCAATTTGAACGTACATTTCAATTTACTGGGGCCACATACTAACTCGAAAAATTCCAAAAAAATTATTTCTAGCTTCGTATTGACGATGCGGTCCTAACAAAACTAGTTTCGTCGAATTCTGAGACCGTTTGAAAAATGGCCAATTTCCAGTCGATTAAAATCAACTAAAACTGGTCAAATGCGTTTTCCTTTGCCACGCTCACATATTGATTCGAAAAATTATGAAATTTGAAACCTAGCAATAATTTGACATCACGGATCCAGCAAAAGTGGTTTCGTCGAAATCCGAGGTCGTTTGCAAAATTCCCATTTTTAAGGGCCTGAATTCCATAGCGACTATTCAGAATTTTCAACTGGACATATCTTTTGACTCCCGCTATGAAATTTCGATTTTTCAGATTCGTTGGAAAGATATTCCCAAATAGATCCTATTATTTTTGGTTTCACTAAAATCCGGATTGTTTTGCACCCGGCATGTTCAATTGAAGTTTGAAATCTAATTATCGAACTACCGTGCCATTTTCAATCCTTTTATAATTATAAATATTTATATTCTAACGACAACGCGTATAAATATATACGTTCGAATTATATTCAAAATATTTTTTTTGTCGTTATTATTTAAAATAATCTATTCTAAATGTTCAAAATTCGCTAAAATTGCCAAAATAAAAATTTTAAACTGGCCCAGATTTCCGGGTTGTTACAATCTCCCCCACTTAAAACTTTTCGTCCCCGAAAAGGAACAAAGTCGAAAGTGGTTTGATCAATCAACTCTACGTTCGATCATGCTTCCATTCTCCAACTTTTCAGTTTCTGAGAATTTTCAAATTTTCAAAAATTTGGCTAACACCCTAAATTTTCGAAAAATTTCGCCATAACCTCCCCTGCACCGGGAGCCACGGGAAAATCCCGAAATTGCCATATAGGCCTTTTGATCTCAAAAAGAAAAAGAAAAAGCCAATCGGCTCATAAAATCATCATCACCCAAACAAAACAGTAAATTATGATAAACATGTACCTATTTGTCGGGCAAACAAATTTTATTCTCTGCTCTAGCCTCCTTGCCATGACCTGTTCAATGTAAGTATATGTATATGCAAGCAAATGCGACCAATTTTCAATACAATTCAATATTTGATTCAATTAGGCTAAATGGTTTAAAATTATCAAACAAATAAACAAACAACACAAACATCAATCAATTAGTGAATTAGAGTTTCAAATTCATAATTTTGATACATATACAGAAAATCATGTTTTTGATGCCAATTCACAACAATGTATTCTAGCTATATTTTGGTTCTCACACCAGTCTAATGGAAATATATAGAAACCACACCTTCGAAACACGAACATAAATATTGATGATGCCATGGTCATTATCAACATCATCTCCGGGCAACTAGAGCATGATTCTATATCTATCCAATATATTAAAACTTCGAATATACGTTCATGACGCGTATATGCAAAACCTTTATATACTAGATTGTCCAAATTCAATATAAATAAATATTCAAATACGAATAAAACGATTTAAATTTCAAAACAAAATTGTTTTCATTTGAAAAGTATACTCTTCACACTCGTTCTAGGATACTACCGATCCTATCTCTAACGAGTCATTCTAATTGGATATTGCTAATCCAATATCTGATGAATTCGTATGGTTCTAATGAGTCTTGTTCTCGAGCTCTGTAAACCCAAGCTCTGATACCACTGTAAGAACCTGTTACTTCCCCGTGAAGGAAAGAGCGGATACTTTGAGAACAACACACAAATGAACGCAGACGGAAGAACATTTCATTGTTATTACAATAATACCATCAGAATACAAGAATATACAGAGTATGAATAAATATAATACAACAAAGAATATCAGAGATTTAAATACAGTATTGCAGCGGAAAAATAGTACAAAACACAACTGAAAGTAATACACGGATACAGAGCTTTCCGAGCATCGTTCCAGCTGTAAATCAGGATCCTGTGAATATAAATCTGCAAAACCAAAACTACTAGCTGCCCGTGTCAAAAATAGGGGCACCCAGAGTTTAGGTTAAAACAATAAACTCCAGGTCAGTCATGTGACTGGTGTGAGAACTAAAACAGTTATTTAAAACTTTACTTTAAAAGAGAGTAATTCAGGGGACCACGCCGTATAACACGGAACGGGTTTCCTCCCAAGAATACTAGTGCATAGAATAAACAGCGCAATGCTTTTCGAAAAATGAAGCTATTATAAGACCCAGGTCCCATCACACAATGCAACGCAAGCCGGAGGATAGGGTTTTCCCTTATAATAGCCAAACATGCTTGGTACGTTTAAAACAAATCATTTGATACTATAATAAGTGTATAGTGTCAAGACAATTTCAATCATAAATATAAATCATAGACGACATGAGTACCATATATCATGTCGCCATACTAGTTCTACAATTAAAACCGCAATATCACGTATTGGAAATTGGATTTCCGTCATGAGTCGAGGCAAGGGGCAAGCTCCTCTCCGCTTTCGAGACACTCTAGCAAATGTCCCCAGGCTACGCACTCTGGGCAACCCTTGGATCTTCAGGGCCGGTCCTCTCTTACGTTTGAGGATTAGTATTCCTGTACACACGTTTCCCGGTCCTTACAGACCTAAAATCGAGGCGCCTCATCCAACAACCACATAGGTGAAAAGTATATAAATGTCAGGGCTGGTAAGTCACTGACACCACCAAAGCTAGAAAGAAACGTCGTGCACTCCCTGCAGTCCTTATCCCGTTTTTAACTCATACCGAGGTGTGAGGCTCGCGAATTCACGTTATACACAAAGCTGCCATGTAGGCCGTGCTTTGATCATCAACCACAAGACTTTGCTTTTCAACAGAAGCCTTGATCCATGCAACTCAGCGTGCCACACAGGCAATTCATGCCATGCGATTGATATCTATCGATATATAACCTCTAAGCTCGTACGTCTCAGAGAAGGGCGTTAAGCAAGAGAATAAATTCTCCGCCGCCAAACAGATATATATTTAACAGAAATCAATCAACACAGAATAAAATCCAATGTCAGACACACAATCCATTTACAAGTTCGTTCTTGGTCTGAATGAAACCGGAGGCACTTTCCTCGCATATCCATCGATCTCCAAGTACGTCTGGACGACCACCAACTGATTCCCTCATCTTGGGTGTACAGCCCAATCAAGATCATCAGCAATCACCCAAACGATGTGAAGACTTCCGGTCTTCGACCACCGTCATCATCTTCGACTTATCGTCGAATCGGTTATTCAGAATGGGTATAAACCCGGCCTTTCCGAACAACCCGCGTATATCAAAAATAAATGTTACACAAACACAACATACGCCTCATTCCAATTCAGCAGCCACTAACCGTAAATCAACAAGAGAACAATTTCCCAAATATTAACCCCGAAGGCCGAAACCAACATCAGATCAATACCCAGGAAACCATTCTTCTTAGCTAACCTACAACTAGTTTCTAAATTTCATATTCTTAGGGAAAGGTTCCCATTAATTTTATCCAAGATAAATTCTTTAAAATTTATCCTTTAATCTTCCTTTGGATGTCATTTCAAACCAAATTATGGTTTTCCAAACTAGTCGAGATTAGCGAACCACACCGAAGTAATTATTTGTTTTATTTCCCAATCCCAACCTATTCATCCCATGAAGAAAAACTGGTAATACTCCATATCTAACACCACAGTGTTATCAGTAAATTTAATTACCATTTCACGTTCAAATCCAATTAAAGATTTAACTATCGCTTGGAGCAAAACTGGTGATACTCCATTCTCGCTCATTTTCCAAATTTGATAATTTAAATTATCAATTCAAATTTCAATCTAATTGCAGATTCATTAAAACTCCTTTTACTGGGTTAAAGAACAAGTGTCATTTAAAACACAGTTCACGATAAACCCACAAATCAATTCTATTTAAAACCGGGTTAAAGAACAAGTGTCATTTAAAACACCCTTCACGATAAACCCACAAATCAATTCTATTTACAACCCATTTCAAATCCAATTTATTTATTTAAAAATAAATGGGTATTAATTTTAGTTCAAAATTAGTTCATTTCGATAAAAATCTATTTTTATCTTTTCAAATATGGAGTTTTTCATCCCAATTTTTCCCAAATCATTTCTTATGATTTTACACAAATTATTATTATTTTTAATAATTTTATCAAGGCCCGTACAGTCGATTTCCATCAACGGCCATCGAACTGCACTTACAGCGACCTTTTCCAAATTTGATTTGGACGTATCTCCAAATCCAACCGTTAGATTTCAAATTTCTAATATTCGTTAGAAAGATCTTTTCGATACGAACCCAACGGTTCCGGTTTTAGGAGAATCCGACGGTCGGATCTCCCGTAATGTCTTTTTGAAATAAATGGTCGAAATTCGCGAACTGCCACGGCGCGGCGCGTTCTATTCAGGCCATTATATTATATATATAATATATATTTCATCGATTTTTGTTTTAAAACGAATTTTATAAATAGTTTTAAATTCGTTTCAAAAACAATTTCAACTTCCATTTCAATTCAAATCAAAATTGAAGTTTTCCTTATAAATTCGTTTTAAAACTCATTTCTGTTCTATTCAAATTTCAATTCAATTTGAATTCATTTCAATTCGTTTTCAATTCAATTCGAATTCGTTTTCAATTCAATTCGAATTCGTTTTATATTCAATTCATTTTGGTTTTCTATTCGTTTCAATTCAAATTCGTTTTCTATTCGATTCAATTCAAATTCGTTTTCTATTCGATTCAATTCAAATTTGTTTTCTATTCGATTCAATTCAAATTCGTTTTCTATTCGATTCAATTCAAATTCGTTTCCTAATTAAATCAAATTAAATTCGTATTCTATTCAAATCAAATTATAAAAACGAATATAATCGATATAAATATCGTTCGCGTCAAAATAGCGCATCTCTAATCAACACGGCTTTATATCTTTCAATAATTCCGTTATTCTATTCAACAAATGAATATTTATCCTATTCAATACGTGAATCTAAATATTTCGTTCAACACATGACTAATCTCAACGGATGAGTACTGTCAACACATGAACCTTTATTTTATAATGATAAAGATGTTAATTTTATTGTTAAAATATTTCGTTCAACACATGACTAATCTCAACGGATGAGTACTATCAACACATGAACCTTTATTTTATAATATTCTTTATTTTCTAAATTGGAATGAGGCCCAATCAATTACCATATAAAGTTAATTATATGGATTCCATACAACACATGTATATAATAGACACGATAAATAATCAACCATCATCCAAAGTGCACTACACTGTATAAGCATCAAATATAGATATCTAACGCTTATAACAGCCTGTCAATCAATCGATCAACATACAACTAATTATTGGGATTAGTGCATGTCATATATTATCCCAATACCCGTGTGGGGTTTCAAATCAACAAACACAGATTTTATTTGTGCAGTTGGGCGATGTGTAAAATTTATCGTCCCAATCAATGTCCTTCAAATAGGTGTACATAAACAAACCGTCCGGTTTGTAAATGAATATTTATTTATTCACATTCACGTTAAAAATTGTATTTTTAACGACCAAATTATTTTATCCAAATTATGAATATTCTATTCGGTTCATTTATCAAATAAACTGATATCTTTTATTTTTCTAACATATTTTAGAAAATTTCGGCGGCATAACGGCACGATACTAGAAACGGGACAAGGCCTAGCCTTATCCCCGGTCTAGTGATGGCCCACGCCATACACATATCAATCAAATCATTCCATTTCACCAAACAATCAAGTTCAAATCAAATAATCTAACCAACTACACAACCAAACAAACAAGTCCATGGTCTGTGGACAGTGGTGTCGGGTGCTACTAAACACCGTCTGCATCCTAGTATATATTTATATAACTAGAAAAAGAGATTGAAGAGTGAGAAATTCTCACCGACTAGCTAATCCAATCATCTCGACTCTTCTTATGTAGAAGTCATCGCTGTTCTCGCCTTTTGTCACTTTCGTTGCCCGTAGCCACTACATAAATAAAAATCACATTTTTACTTTGCTATTCAATATATAAAAATCGAATTTTCACTTCGCTATTCAATATATAAAAATCGAATTTTTATTTCGCTATTCAATATATAAAAATCGAATTATTACTTCGCTATTCAATATATAAAAATCGAATTTTTACTTCGCTATTCAATATATAAAAATCGAATTTTTATTTCGCTATTCAATATATAAAAATCGAATTTTTATTTCGCTATTCAATATATAAAAATCGAATTTTTATTTCGCTATTCAATATATAAAAATCGAATTTTTACTTCGCTATTCAATATATAAAAATCTAATTTTTACTTCGCTATTCAATATATAAAAATCTTCGCTACTTCCTATCTAAAACAAATCTTCACATGATTAAAAATCATATCTTAGTATGATAAAAATTTCTACCTCGACATGATAAAAATTTATACTTCGACATGATAAAAATCCTAACTTCTAAACTGTAAATCATAGCTTCTCTTTGTATACAAATTCAACTTTATTCATATTAAAGATTATACCTTTTCATTAGTAAAAATTATATATATATATATATATATTTTTATCATCACTAAAAATCATTTTTTTTATTATCACTAAAAATCAGTTTTTATTATCCTTAAAAATCGGTTTTAATATAAAGAAAAAAATCAGTTTTATATAAACAAAAATAATAAAAAGAAAAGGACTTACAGCTAGTGGCGAGGGGGGGTCTGAAGCGACTGGAGGGGGCTGGGTTGGACGGAAATGCGGACGCCAAAGGGGGGGAGCGACTGCTGCGGAGGCGCTAGGGTCAAGCGACGATGGAAGTTTGGGGTTCGGGCATCGTGGGGGTTCACGGTCGATGGAGGAAGCGGATAAAGGTGGAGGAGGTCTCGCGAGTGTCGGCGGAGGTGTGAGGGTCTTCCACTGGCGGCGCGTCGGAGATTGGTTGGGGGGGGGGGGGGGGGGCGATCGAATAGCTTAGATTTTTTTACTTTTTTTTTCCTGTCGTTGACTACTTTGAAGAGGGGGGGGGGCCTGGTTAAGGAGAAAGAAAGGATGGGGGGGTTTATAATAAAATATATATTTTTTAATTCAATTTATTTTTATAAAACAACTTTTTTTTCGAACTCGAAATCGAACCCACCGACTATCGTCCCTAGCTAATTACCCCCATTTCGAACACAATGGGGTATGTATCGTAGGCCAATTCGACCGTTACGTTCAGTTTCCGTTGAATTTAAAATATAAAACAGTATATATTCAATTTGAACGTACATTTCAATTTACCGGGGCCACATACTAACTCAAAAAATTCCAGAAAAATTATTTCTAGCTTCGTATTGACAATGCGGTCCTAACAAAACTAGTTTCGTCGAATTCTGAGACCGTCTGAAAAATGGCCAATTTCCAATCGATTAAAATCAACTAAAACTGGTCAAACACGTTTTCCTTTGCCACGCTCACATATTGATTCGAAAAATTATGAAATTTGAAACCTAGCAATAATTTGACATCACAGATCCAACAAAAGTGGTTTCGTCGAAATCCGAGGTCGTTTGCAAAATTCCCATTTTTAAGGGCCTGAATTCCATAGCGACTATTCAGAATTTTCAACTGGACATATCTTTTGATTCCCGCTATGAAATTTCGATTTTTCAGATTCGTTGGAAAGATATTCCCAAATAGATCCTATTATTTTTGGTTTCACTAAAATCCGGATTGTTTTGCACCCGGTATGTTCAATTGAAGTTTGAAATCGAATTATCGAACTACCGCGCCATTTTCAATCCTTTTATAATTATATATAAATATTTATATTCTAACGACAATGCGTATAAATATATACGTTCGAATTATATTCAAAATAAATTTTTCGTCGTTATTATTTAAAATAATCTATTCTAAATGTTCAAAATTCGCTAAAATTTCCAAAATAAAATTTTTAAACTGGCCCAGATTTTCGGGTTGTTACAAGTTTTGAACTTCCCTGTATTAGAACCTACTCTTTGTCTCCCCTCTTCGCAGAAAATGGAGAGATGAATTGATCGATTCATCGGACCAATCTCCGTCCAGCCCGAGGAAACCTTTGCACCCCTTCGTTCGGTTAGATTTGTCTATTTATAGATATAGATAATGTTTCTTTTTTATATTAGATCCTTATTTTTTTTATTTCTTTTAATAAATTATTGAATCAAGACAATATTGGAATCCAATAAATAAGAAATAAGGGTTTCATGGGTGAATATTGACTCTTTCATTTTCCTGCTTTATTCTTAGGATCAATCCACAACCTCTCCGAGTAAAAAAAAAATTGTTCTTGGTTCCCGTTTCCACAATCTTGTTGCCTGTACCACTGAGTTCCACGAATGAAGGGAAGGAATGATTTGTTTGATTAATCGCTTGAACCTGCCTTGCCGGGAGGGGTGGCCTAATCACTAATAGATCTCACAATGAGAGCCTCATTCTGTTTAGAGGAAATTGTTGTGTTACTCAAGCCGACATTCTCGCTTCCCCTGATCTTGGCTTGGTGGGTCCCTTCCTCCGTGATGATTCTTTTTTTACTATCGATAAAGAATAATGAATTAAGTAAGAACTTTCAATTAGAATTATTATTTTCAATTAATCCAAATCTTCCAAATCACTCATGTATGATCTTCTACATCCTAGGTCTCCCCGTTCCGTCATCTGGCTTATGATCAGAAATATTTGAAGGAAAAACAGGATGTTTCTTTTATCCCTTCCAGGCGATCGAAAAATAAAGAAATTCACTCCATCTCCAAACGCATATAACTTCTCTTTTACATTAATTTGAAAATCATAGCTATTAGCTTATTCCTTGGAATAAGTGTATTCAAAACCCATATTATTTTCATTATCTAAAAGATGGTGCTATATACGTAACAAAATGGTATAAGTTTAATCGTATTTTTAATCTGGGCCAAACAAAGTTGAGTAATACGTTGTTAACATAACCTAGTTTTATTATTTTTCAAAACTTTCTAAATAATATTGCAATATTATTTTCTTATGGAAATAATAAATTATTTCCAACATCTTTACCTTTACAAACCAATATCATCCTCAGATAATTCTGAAGTCATTCAATTTGAGGTATTTTATTTACCTCTCGAACCTCGATCGACAACGTTCTTATCTTAGATAAATATGAGTTCGTAAATCAAAACTGATATTGTTTACAATACCACAGACTCTCATTTATTATTCTATTTAAACCATGGTTTTATAAACCATTCGTATTTTTGTAATTCTCTTCTCAAATATAACTACTGTTACTTAATTCGTTGATTAAGTAAATGCTTACTAAAACATAACCTTTTAACTTCTAAATTTCTTTAAAAAAATTGTTTTATAACTTGGATTTTGTTACAAAATCCTATTACCAAATCCTTTACCAAAGTTCCTAACATTTTATTGTACAACCTAATTTGGATTTTATTACTAAAATCCCTTTACCCAAATTCCTTGCACAAATCCTTTAACCTTATTTCTTTGCATTCCTAGAAACCTTCTTTTGATCATAACCCTTTTTACTTAATTCAAATATTAAGTAAATCTTCATTTTAGACTATCGCATTAACTTAGGATCTCTTTTATAACTTCGTTGATAAAACTCATATTTTACTATAAAATCCCTTCATAAACTCCTCTCAAGATTCAACTGAAGTTTTATCACAAACTTGATTGCCTTCTTAAATGATTTTAATTAAAAAGGTAATCCCTTTAACTAATACTAATTAAAATAATTATTAATTTCAACATTAACCGAAGTAAAAGTAGTTTACTTCATTATTAATCAAAACCGAAGTAATTAACTTCTTTATTAACTAAAGATAGAATAGTTGATTTCCTTTAAAAGATTATTTAAATAATAGTTAACTTTACTAAAAATAAACAACTTGATAAACACACTTAAATAAAGATTAATTAACTTTTAATAACATTCATGAAATTTGCATTACTATTTTTCCAAACCATTCCTATTAGATTAATTGAAAACAATTATTCTAATAATCAATCTCAATCAACATAGTTAACTTGATAACATCAGTTAACTTGTTAACTAATTTCCACTAATCCTTCCACTTAAATTAATTAATAACTTAATTAATTTAATTTCACTAAATTGTTTCATGGAAAGGATTACTTCAAATTATTAACACTTAAGTTAATTTTAGACTTACTTGCTTAAAAGCACTTGTTTAAAACATAAGAATTCATCATAACAAATCATTTTATAATTACCTATAAAATTGAATAATAAATATTGGTTTTCTTTTAGTAAAACTTTTATTTAAAATAATTTATATAAAATAGATTTCAAAATTTGACTTAGGTTATAAAATAAAATTTATAACTTTATTTCATTCAATTCACCTAACGGCGAATCAACGTTTTAAAAAGATGGGTTTTTAGGACATCTTCTACCAACAACTTAGTCGATACTATTTATTGGTTAATAAGCATCTGTGTTGAATTCTAATTCAACCATTAACAACCAAATCATCATTCAAACATATTGGTTAAACAATTCATATAATAATGAAATGAAACCAAATAACATTAAAATATTTGAGAAAACCAGTTGGATCCCTCTAACCCGTTTCTCCCTACATCATAGTTAACATAATAGCTTATATATTCATATAAACAAAAAATTAAAACAATTCATCCAAAATGAATCTTCTTCTTAAAAGCAGATAATGTCAGGGATTATTTGTTTGCAGACAAAAATTTATAACTATAACCAAGTAATCCAAGCAATAAACAATAATCAATCAAAAAATCTTTGAAACAATAACAACCAATCGTCCAATCATATCATATAAATAAATATCGATTAAACAATAGATATTTATAACATGATATAATTTAAATAGCATTCCAGAAAGTGTGAGTTGACAACTCACTGGTTATTCAATCGACGATTCAGCTCCATTTCATTTAATTTTTAACAGGCATTTAAAATTAAACAAAGTTCTGACTAGCTACAATCCATTACAATTTAGCATGGACTTGTAGTACTCTTCCATACGATCCTAATGCCTCTTGTTTTGTCAGATTCTGATAACATATGAGAGAATTATACATTTTACAAGTTGAATATGAATTAAACGATATAAATATAATTAGTTAATTTATAATTCAACCTCAATTACTTCCTTACTGACATTTAACGCAAATGCTTTCTTCCTTTTTTCCAGTTTGATAATCTTATACAGCTATAACTGCTTCAATCCTCCATTTATTCTCCCTCTAGGCTTCATGGTTCTATTGGAGAATGGAATTTTGATGACAACAACCTTGTTAACATTATTGATTATAAAATATATGTACTATCATCTTTATCCAGAATATATATATATACAAAAATTATGTGCAGGAAGTTAATAATGAAGACTGTGTAGTTAAGAGTTTTTAGATATTCAAGATTTCAAGAGTTCAAGATTATCAAAGTAATAGAGTCTAGTTAGTATGTAAAACTCTGTTTGCACTCTCAAAATTCTGTTTTCAAATTATCTTTTTAAAATTAATTTCAAACTCTTTTCAAAATGATTTTAAATCATCTAAAGGTTTTTACTTATGATTTCAAATATATAAGTATCTTATATAGTTTATATATATTATAAAGTTGAACAATTATATTATATATGTTTATAATTATATAGTTTTATATCATATATATAAATGGTTTTTATATTATATGTTTAAATAATAGTTTATATGTTTTCATAACTAAGAAATTATATTTTAAACAGCTAGTTTTGATATAGGGATTTTCTCAATATATATATATATATATGTATGTATGTATGTATGTATGTTGATTTAAATGCGTTAAAACATGATTTAAAATTTGAAAACCTAGCATATGTCGACATACAACTTCTTACATGTCGACATATAACCGTCACTTTTTTAAATTAAAAAGGAAGTGTATTTTCATATCTTAAAACTTTTCAGAACTGTTGTGATATTTGGAACACTATATAAAGCCCTCATTTTCGAAATTTTAACTAACTATCCTTCTCCTTCTTCATCCTTTCTCTTACCACCATTATTCTACTTTTAATTTCTTGATTTCTACACTTTTACTCTGCCGATTTCAATACAAATTATATCATTCTTTTTCCATTCTCAACCTCTATCAAATACTCTCTGTTTGGAAGTGCTATTCAAAAGTTTTAGGGAAATTGTAATCGATAAAGAAAGGGTGTGTTCCTTGTAGCCCGTAAATCAAGGAAAGGGAGCGGTGTTAGCCTTTTAGCCGTTAAATCAAGGGTGTTGAATCAAGGTTAACCTTGTAGCCATGTAATTAAGTGGGTTGTAATTGGGTATTGATATAATAAAACTCTGCGCAATCTAGCATTGTGTGGGGCTGGAGCCAGGAGTAATTCGAACTAGTATAAAATCCGCTGTGTTCTTTCCTTTTCTACAGTTTTTTCTGTTTATATCTACATCTGTGATTGTTTCTGTTGTGATATTCATTATGTGATTCATATAGTTGATTGAGTAATCGTTAACTGTTTTCTATAAGTTCTTTAAAACACAATTCACCACCCTTCTAGTGTTATTTTTGTCTTAAGATCCGTGATTCTAATCCCTAATAGTTGGTATCAGAGCATAGGTTTTCAAATTTCATTATCTAAATTTTGGAAATATTAAATGGCAACCAACACTGGAATTACTAGTAATAATAATTAATTTGTAGAGCGTGAGTCCACCATTAGACTACCAGTATTTAATGGCAGTAATTATTCATATTGGGCATGTAGGATGAAAATATATTTGCAATTTATAGGATTAGACACTTGGAATATCACATAAAATGAATATGTTGAACCCACTACTAATTTTTCACAATGGACTAACGAACAAATGGTTGCTGCACAGAGCAATTCTAAGGCTATGAATATGCTATTCTTTTCATTTGATAGAAATGAATTTAAAAGAATGTCAGGTTGTAAATCTGCTCATGGTATATGGAAAATCTTCAAGTTACTCATAAAGGAACAAATAAAGTTAAACAGACAAAGATATCAATGCTAACCAATCAATTTGAGTTATTTAAAATGAATCAAAATGAATCTGTCTCCAATATGGACTGCAGGATCCCGGAAATCATGCATTCATTAATGGCTTTGGGAAAAACTTATTCTGAAGAAGATCAAGTCAGAAAAATCCTTAATTCTCTAAATTCGAAATGGGATCAGAAAACACTTGCAATTAAAGAGTCCAATAATATCAGTGAAATGAAGATTGAGGTGTTAATAGGGAATTTAATGTCATTCGAAGTACAGTTATAGAAAAGAAAGGAAAATAAGCCGACAGAATAGAAATCTATAGCATTCAAAGAAACAACCGACATTTCTAATTCAAGCTGTGAGGATGACGAAGAAATTGTCTTAATGACAAAGAATTTCAGAAAATTTCTCAGATATAGAAGGAGAAATAACTTTAAAGGAAATAATCAAGGATGTTCGGGAAAATATGACGATAGATGTTATAATTGCAACAAATCAGGTCATATAAAAAAATGTGTCTATATCTAGATAAATCAAGTCAACAAACAAACAAAACTGTCAAAGAAAAGGAAAAGGGCATACGCAACAACTTTAGATGATTCGGGTTCATCATCAAGTGACTAAGAGCCAGAAACCGAAAATCCAAATATGTGCTTCACAGTGATTCGGGATTCAGAAAATATCGAAGGAATGGATCTATAAACCAAGTGCGCCTTAATTAATAATTTTTGATTGAAATGGTTGAATGGGTGCTTGTTTTTTTTTTCCGTGTTTGATATTTGAATTCAATAATTCAAAAATGGAATTTAATTTCTAAAATTAAAATTTAATTTTGAATTTTGAAATTCAAAATTATCATGACCCGAAATTCCCGGTCAGCCCAAACCGAACGAGAACACGGATTGTATGAAAACATGAAACATCATAACACAAAACAATAGAAATTTTCATTGCTATTATAACAATATTACATCAGAGTATAGAATATATCAGAGTACATATAATAGTTACACAACGAATAATAAATATCAAAGAATAAATTACATAGCAGAGGAAATAAAATTGTATAAATACAATGCACGACAGAAATACATCAACCAACACAACTGAAAGAAATACGCGGTTACAAAGCTATCCGAATATAGCTCCACCTGTAAATCAAGATCTTGCTAAATAAAAATCCGCAAAACCAAAACAACTACCTGCTTGTATGGAAAATTTGGCACTAAGAGTTTAGGCGAAAACAATAAACTCCAGGTCAGTCATGGGATTGGTGTGAGAACTTAAAATAATTATTAAAACTTACTTTAAAAGTGGGAAAAATCTTGGGACCACGCCGTATGACACGGAACGGGTTTACTGCAAATGAATATCAGTTTAAAATAAAAACAACGCAATGCTTTTTGAAAAATGAAGCTATTATAAGACTCAGGTCCCATCACACAATGCAACGCAACCGAAGGATAGAGTTTTACCTTATAATAGCCAAACATGCTTGATAAACTTTTTAAAAAATATTTTTGATATTATTATAAGTGCATAGTGTATAAAACAACTTCAAATATAAATGTGTCGATCATAAATGGCATAGTACCCCATCCTACTGTGTCGTCGATTGTATACGACTAAAACCATAAAATGTCGTACTGGAAATTGGTTTTCCATGATGAGTCATGGCAAGGGATGGCTCCTTCCGATTCGGATCACCTCTAGCAAGATGTCCGGGATCACACCTATAGGAAACCCCTAGATCTTGCAGAGTCGGTCCATAACTAACGTTTATGGATTAGTTATTCCTGAACAATGTGTTTTCCGGTCCTATTAGTCCTGTCACCTGGTCAGTATGTCGACCAATCATATCCGAGACGCCTCGCAATCCATCATCCACATAAGTAAAATGTCTGGGCTCTATACCATGACATCACCCATAGCTAGAATGAAATGTATGCACTCCTTCTTGTCCCTAATCGCGTTTTTGACTCATACCGGATGTGAATCTGACGATGCTTTACACAAAGCTATGCTATATTAAAGTCATGCTTTGATCATCATCCACAATGCTATGATTTTCAATAAAATCTTTGATTACTGTATCTCAATATGCCACATTGACAATCCGTACCATACGACTGATGTCCACCAATATATAACCTCTAAGCTTGTACGTCTCAGAGAAGGGTGTTAAGAGAGAGAATAAATTCTCTGCCACCAAATAGATATATATTTGATAGCAATTAATCAATATGTAATGAAATTCAACATCATACATATAATCCATTTACAGGTTCATTCTGGGTCTAAACGAAACTGGAGGCACCTTATTCCCCATCCTATATGTCCAATACAAGAGAGAGACCCTCGCATATCCAGACAATCAACAAGCACGTCTGGATAACTGCCACTATAACCACTTCAAGATAGCAACTCCAGTCAAGGGCACCAGTAGTAATCCATTCGATGTGAAGATTGTCGGTATTGCACCATCTTCAATATCTTTGACTTTTAATTGTCATAACAGTTATTCAGAATGGGTTAAACCCCATCTTTCTGAATAACTAGCACATCTTATAATCAAGTGATATATAAACACATCATACGCCTCATTCCAATCCAGAATATTCTTTTATTCAAATATTCATAACTCTGGGAAAGGTTCCCATTAATTTTATCAAAGATTATCCCATTTAAACTTTTGTTTAAATCTTACTTTGGGTATCATTTCAAACGATTTTATTATATATTTTCAGAACTTAAACCAAATTAAGGTTAATATAACTATTCAGGATTATCGAGCCTTACCGAACTAATCATTTATTTCATTTATCCTATCCCAACCTATTTTTCTCATGGAGCAAAACAAGGGGTACTCCATATTTAATACCCATATTGTTATCAGTAAACTTAATTACCACTTAACATTTCAAATCTAATTAAAGATTTAACTATTGTATGGAGTAAAACTGGTGGTACTCCATTCCTAACAATTCCCGAAGTTGGTAGATTTAATTACTTCTTTTTACATATCAATCTAATTAATGATTCATTTAAACTTCAACTTAGTTTTAGTCCCAAAAATCATTACTTAATGATTATTCAACCTTTGGAAATAAATCTTGTCTTTACTTGGGTTAACGAACAAATGTCATGTAAAAACACCATTTGCAATAAACCCAAAATCATCTTCCATTCAATATGGAATGTTCATGGAAATATGAACAATTAATAATCGACATAAATTTCCGTATCGGACTAGTACTATAAATGAAATAACGACGAAGCCTTTTAAATTCCATAAATAGTAAAAGCCTTCCTTCAATGAAGCTCATTTCGATTATTATGAATTGAATTCCATTCAATCCCAATTTAATTGAATAAACTAGAAAACTTTATTAAATCTTGATTAAAAGATTTCTTCTATAACTTACATTTCAACAGGGTTTAAGAATAGTGATATTTAAGACACCAATCGCAACAAACCCAAATCCAATTTGATATTAAATATAAGGCTTTAAATGGAATTATATCGACTTTCATTCTATACCAAATCCAGAAACCAACAAATATAGTTTTGGAATAACGATATCAATATCTTCCAAATTCCTCAACGATATCTTTATAATCACAGAATCCAATATCGAAAATATCTGAAGATAATTTTCATTCAAATTCATTCCAATTTATATATTGGAAACTTCTGGTTATGTTAAAACCATTTACCATCCAATTTATTAATTTAAAATCATTGGATTACTATTCTAGTTGTTAACTAGTTCATTCAGATAAAATAACTTTTATCTTTTCAAATGTAGAATATTTCATCCAAAATCTTTCCAAATTATTTATTATGATTTTACATAATTTATTTATATTTTTGATAATTTTATTAAGGCCTTTACAGTCGGTTTCCAATATCGGCCAATGAATTGCATTGTAACACCCCGTTTTTTTAACAACCCTAAAAGTGGATAAATTAAATAATAATTAATATAATATTCAGAATTAAGGGAAACGGACTATGCCATTGCGTCCGTTTCAAAATTCTGGTCAAGATAGACATTTTTGCGTAAAACGGACAATGTATGAAGAAGTTATGAGGATTTTAAGTTTGCATACATGCAATGGAATTGTATATACACATATGAGCCAAATATGAGTCAGAAATTTATCCAAAATTGATTCAAAAGAAAGTAGCGGAAGTTTTCCCGCTCTAGGGGGTCAACCCCCCTAAAGGGGTGTCGACACTAGGGTCGACCCCCCTACAGGGGTGTTGGCACCCCCAAGGCTGACGTGGAAGTCGGTTTCAGAGAGGTTGGCAGCTATAAATACACAGTCATTTCTCTTGTTTTCTTCAATGGAAATCATGGAGGCCAAATGTTGTCGGTGTCTGAACTGAGATAGATCTGTTATCTTCAATCAACTTGAGAAAATCAGTTAGAGATTCAAGATCCATTCTTTTTCTATTTTCTAATCAGAACTCGGTGAGTTCCTAGTTTCTTTTAGATTTAAATATTTAAAAGTAAACATGATATGACTATAGTTTGGATTTGTTCGTGTGCCTATATTATACTGGATCCATTGTAAATTGTGAACATATGACATTCTAAATTGATTATAACTTGGATCTAAATCTCTATCTTATCGGATGTATTGTAACTTCTGTGGCATTCTATGATGTGGATCTTAAACCTTATTTGTGTTAGATGTATTTTTAGCTATTGGATCTGAATTATGTGGACATCTAAATTATTAATCAGGTCTATTTTATCACCTTGTTCCTATCATATTAGATCTAAACCAATGGACATCTAATTTGTTAATTTAGATCCTATTATGCTTATTATGACATCATAGTCATGTTAGAATTAGTTAACTACCGCAAGTTCATCAGATTTATACTTATATGTCCACCTTATCACCATGCAAGTTTATGTTTACACCAGAACAATCACTGTTGTCATTTTTTCCCATCACATTTCCCCTTTATTGTTTATGGGTAGGCTACTTTCTAGCCTAGATGTCGCCAAATATATGCGAATGGGTTAGTTAGGAAACAAGTGAAAAGGTTAGAATTGACATAATTTAAATAAGTTTATATGAATTAGACATATAATTCAAAATGGGAAAAAGGGGCATAATCACCTATAAAGACATAGATAAAAATTGGATAAGAATGAAATGTCTAATAATTACAATTAGAAATTGTAATTGCACATATGACATGAGGTTAGGTTGCATTAGTGGTGGAAGTCTGCTAAGACCCGACCGACATACCCAGCAACCACTAATGTTGAACCTAATGTGAGAGGTCTAAGTGCACAAATACAAGACGGGCTATGACACGAGGTTAGGCCCAACTAGTGGAAGAAGTCTACCCGGACCCGACCGGCATATCCAGCATCCACAAGTTGTAGGCCTAATGTGGGAGGTCTAGCCCATTATAAACCATAAATGGACATGGTAATAAATTGGACTACTTAACCTAATCCAATCCATAGGGATTGTATGATTATGATCTAAAGTTAGGGTTAAGTAAAATTGGTTGGACAGTGGGTGTGTTAAGCAAATCTGAGGGGGTGGGTAATATTTACATATAGGCCCACAAACTTAACGCGATAAGGTTATATATTTAAAGACACCTAGTGGTATACATGACCAGTGGGAATAATAAAGTTATGTAATTAAAGACACCTTTTAGGGTAAACATAATTAGTGGAAATGATAGGGTTATGTAATAAAAGATACCTAGTGGTATACATAGCCAATGAAAACCTAGTGGGGATACAAGACAAAGGGGAAAACTTGTATCATGTTGTGTGGGACCCATTTCAGCCTGTAACCTTGAGATGGTATCAAACATGTACTCTGAACTAGGTCGGAGAAGGGGCACGCTTACTGGACTGATTGTAAGAGATCCAAACATGGAGGACGGTGTGGGTGGCGCAAACCGACCGGGCCATGTGCGTGCATGAGCCGGGAAGAAGGGGATAAGATGACGGTGACACCTGCTGATATGGGGCTGTGCATATCAGCGGAGGGTTGCCACTTTAGGACGTGATACATCCTACGATGGGGCTGACACAGAGTATGTACGCGGATTAGGGAGCTGGTCAATTAGGGTGTAGTTAGGGTACACATGGACGTATGCCTAAGTCTACCACCTTATAGTGGAAGGGATCATCTCATTATGGATATACCAGTAATAGTGTAGAGTAGTCATTAGGGAAGCATATACAACTTATCCTGTCTACCTTGTCACACCTGTCTTTTATGTAGTAATCTCTCTTATCCACTTTATATGCCTGTCATGCTACTTTTATTTATTTACTTGCTAAAAGTAACTAGAGTCGCCAGACTTTATGTCTGACCCTTTTTGTTTCTCCTTCTTTCTTCTGTTTCCCCCCCCCCCCCCCAAGGTTCTCAGGGCGGAAACACTCAGGCTTGACCATGATTCTGCTTAATTTTGCTAGAGCTGCTGATATGTATGGCTCAAGGTCCTATCCTTGTTGCTATGGATATATTTTTTTGGGGAATTTTATTTCTTTTGTATACTCTGATATTTTTGAAGTACTAGACAGTAGCTTTTATGTTGTAACGGGCTTTTGTATTTCACACATGTGATGTTTTTGGACCACGGTGTTTTATGATAGATAAAGTTCTTATTCCGCTGTTATTTTATATGTCCATGTTGTAAAATTTCCGTTGTTTTTACTATAACGCTTCACAAAACTTAATGCATTCCCTTTGTGAGTGACATTAACGGACGTGAGGTATCACACTTGGTATCAGAGTTTAAGGTTACCAGATTAGATAAAAGTTTTTGAAAGCTATTTTCAAGAAGGTTTTAGAAGAAACTATTTTCAAAAAGAAAAGTCTGTTTTGAAAAACATTCCCCAAAAAGCCATAAGTAATATCTTTCGATACCTTGTCTGAATCTCTTTCGTTTTCTTTTTCAGCATGTCTGGGGAACCCAACATTCCATAGGGCGTTACAATACCAGGATGGTTCCGTAGGTATCTGGAGGCCACGGTGCCTGCCGAAGGCCAAGGAAACGTTCCTCCCCAAGCTGCACACGTTGTTCCTCCTCCTCCGCGTGCAAACAACTTCTCATAGATCTGCAAAGATTTCCGTGCTATGGGAGGGAAGCCGTTCCATGGAACTGAGATGTTTGTGGAAGCTAGGAACTGGCTCAAGGATACCGAGGACTTGTTTGTAATCTTTGAAGTAGAGGATCGAAGAAAGATTCTGTTAGCTGCTTGGCTATTGAAGGATGAAGCTTCATTTTGGTGGGAGGTAACCCAAGCAGGCCGTCCGGTGGAAACTTAGGATGAATTTAGACAGAGGTTTGAGATGAAATTCCTTTCCCAAGCTAAGAAGAGCATGCAAATGGAGAGGTTCTTAGCACTCAAACAAGGGAACTTGACGGTTAAAGAGTATGTGAACAAATTTAACCAGTTGGAAAGATTTGGACTGAAACTGGTATACACGCCACATAAGAATGCTTTGCGGTTTGCTAAAGGGCTAAATGAACCCCTTCATGGGTTAGCCATGTCCCATATTCCTATGGGAGCCACTTTTGAAAGACTTGTTGATATGGCCTTGATGTATGAGGAAGAGAAAGGGGAAAAGAAGGAGGTTAAAGCTAAGGAAACAAAGCAAAATAAGAAGGTGGGCCCAAGAAGGGACAACAACAACAGCAGCAGCAACAGAAGAAAGGAGGAAAGAATCACAAGGGTAAGGAGAAAAGGAAGTGCCACTGTTGTGGGAAAGAGGGTCACTTGATCAATGACTGTAAAAGAAGGAAGAACCCTTTTTTCAACTGTGGAGAGGTCGGACTTTGCTAGGGAGTGCCCGAAGAAACAAGGATCACTGTGGCATGGTCAAAGGGTAGGAACTTCTGGGGGCTGGTACATGCTCTCGTGATTAGTGCTCCTGATAGAGGTAGAAAGATTTATGTAGAAGGTTTAATTTCTCTTTCAAACCATCCTATTAGAACACTTTTTGATTCTAGCGCTTCACATTCATTTATATCTAGTTCTGTGGTGAATTTCTGCACTTAATTACTAGTATGGTAGTGGTTCCCGTAGTTGTCTCAAACCCCATTGGTGGTTCGGCTCATTTATCTATGATTTGTCGGGGTTTGAGGATATTTGTGTTAGGCGTCGAGTTTGAATGCGACACATATGTGTTCGGGTTTATGGGTTATGGGTTGATTCTAGGAATGGATTGACTTACCACATATAGTGCCATTCTGGATTATGAGAGGAGGGTTGTTAGGCTTCTGACTTGTCATGGGAGGACCCTCGAGATTTCTTGTGACCCCCAAGGGTCTATTATGCTTAGTTTCCTAGAGTCTCTTGATGCATCTATCGATGATCTACAATCTAATCCAGTAGTCCGAGATTATTCTGATGTCTTTGATGAGGTATGGGGTTTACCTCCGAGGCACGAGATCAATTTTCGTATATATCTGGATACAATGCAAAGCCAGTTGCATTGCCAGTGCGCCATATGGCTTCGAGGGAAAGGAAGGAGCTGAGTAAGAAAGTAGGGGAGCTACTTGAGAAAGGATTTATCAGATGAAGCATATCTGAATGGGGTGCTCCATTTGTATTCGCAACTAAGGCGGATGGTTCGCTTTGTTTGTGTGTCGACTATAGAGAGTTGAATAAACTCACTAAGAAGAATAGGCGCCCGCTCCCGAGGATTGATGATTTATTTGATCAGCTTGTTGGTGCCTCAATATTCTCTCAGTTAGACTTAGCCACGGGGTTTCATCAGTTGAGGGTGGCCGAGGATTGCATAGATATGACTGCTTTTAGGACTCCGGATGGTTTCTTTGAATGGCTAGCTATGCCTTTTAGGCTGACGAATGCACCCGCCTATTTTGTCGACTAATGAGTAGGGTGTTTCGGGAGTTCCTAAATAAATTTGTCGTAGTCTTTGTTGATGATATTTTGATCTTCTCCAAGAGCGGAGAAGAGCATGCCCAACATTTGAGGGAAGTTTTGAGAACTCTCTGTGACCATCAGTTTAAGGCAAAGTTCTCCAAATGCCATTTTTGGAGAAAGGAGGTGAGATTCTTAGGGCACGTAGTCTCCAAAGAAGGGATAGCCGTAGATCCCGTGAAAGTAGTTGCGGTGCAAGATCGACAGATTCCTAAAATTGCAACAGAGGTGAGAAGCTTTCTTGGGTTGGCAGGTTATCATAGGAAGTTCATTAAGGACTTCGCAAAGATATCAGCCCCACTCACCAGGCTGACGAAGAAGAACCTGGCATTTTCATGGGATATAGATTGTGATGTTGCTTTCCAACGTTTGAAGAGGGCTCTTACAACAGCCCCAGTCTTAACTCTTCCCAATGGGAACAAAGTGTTTATAGTTTACACTAATGCATGTGGTACAGGGCTTGGTGCGGTTCTGATGCAAGAAGGAAAGGTGGTGTGTTATGGGGGTAGACAGTTGAGAGTTCATGAGAAGAACTACCCCACCCATGATCTAGAGCTAGCTGCCATAGTATTCGCGCTAAAGACGTGGCGTCATAATTTACTTGGAGAGAAGTTCGAGTTATACACCGATCATAAATCTCTTAAGTATCTATTCTCATAGAAGGATCTTAATTTAAGGAAACAAAGGTGGATGGAGTTCTTAACTTCTTATAATTTCGAAATCGCTTAAACCCCTGGCAAGGGTAATTTGGTGGCTGACGCACTAAGTAGGCAGAGGATGGCCTTAAGTCCTCTGTTTGTGGAGGGGAAAAGCTTGGAGTTCATATCAACCTTTGATTTTAAACCCTCCATCGAGATTTTGCTTGACTTGTTTGCATCATTGGAGATACGACCAACTCTTATGGATTAGATAGGAGCTTCGCAACAAGGTGACCAACAAATTTTAGACATCATGGATAAGCTTCGAAAAAGGGAGACTTCTAGTCAGCTCAGTCGATATACCATAGATGACAAGGGGTGGTTGCAACGGGATGGAAGGCTATGTGTTCCTCAAACTGGAAGCTTGATAAAGGAGGTCCTAGAAGAATCCCACCATTCTAAGATGACTATTCATCCAGGCAGTGATAAGATGTACAGAGACATGAAGAGGGTTTTCTTTTGGGCTGGGATGAAGAAAGATGTGTCTGAATTTGTTTCTCATGTTTAGTTTGCCAGCAAGTTAAAGCTGAGCAAAGGAAACCTGGTGGTTTACTTCATCCTTTGGAGGTCCCTCAATGGAAATGGGAGAGCGTCTCTATGGATTTCACAGATGGTTTTCCAAGATCGAAGAAAGGCAACACCAGTATCTGGGTTGTGGTAGATAGACTCACTAAGAGCGCTCACTTTATTTCAGTTAAGAGTAAGAGAACGGCATCATGGTTGGCAGCAATCTATGTTCGAGAGATAGTTCATCTTCATGAGGTACCTTCCAGCATCGTGAGTGATCGTGACCCCATGTTCACCAATGAATCTTGGAGGAGCTTGCAAGAAGCATTAGGTACACAGTTGTGTTTGAGTACCGCTTATCATCCTCAGGCCGATCGGCAGACAGAGAGGGTGAACAGAATTCTTGAAGATCTTTTAAGGAATTGTATCCTAGACTTTGGAGGGACTTGGGAAGAGCATCTTCCTTTAGTAGAGTTTGCCTATAACAATAGTAATCAAGCTAGCATCGGCATGACACCCTTTGAAGCATTGTACGGATGACCCTGTAGATCACCGGCTTGTTGGTGGGAATCTACAGAAAGATTATTATTTGGACCAGATACGATTAGCGAAACATCCGAGAAGATTGACCTTATTCGACGGTGGATGAATAAGATAGGAAGAAATCCTTTGTAGACAAGAGAAGGGATGACATCGAATTTGAGGTGGGAGACTTAGTTTTTATCAAAGTGTCACCTCTGAGGAATGTGGTTCGCTTCAGATCGGTAGGGGAGTTGGCACCTAGGTTTGTGGGACCATTTCCCATAACCGAGAGGATTGGCCAAATGGACAATAGAGTAAAGCTTCCAGAAAATTTAGCTGGTGTTCATGATGTTTTCCACGTTTCTCATCTGCGGAAGTGTTTGCATGACACCACGGAAGTTGTTGAGCCAAGCATATTGGAAGAAGTGGAAGTAGAGTGGGAGGCGACAGTCAGACGAGTCCCTACCCGTATTCTTGGATCATAAGTTAAGAATCTACACAATAAAGATATCAAGATGATAAAGGTTCAATGGGGAGATAACCCAGAGGATGCGACTTGGGAGACTGAAGACAAGATTCAGGCTTCGTACCCGTTTCTTTTCGAGGGTATGTTCTTAACTCCTTTTCCAAAAATTTATCTATGCTTGTTTCTATCATTTAAATATATCCTATCCATAGTATTTTCGACCTTTAGATAGGAATCCTATGGATGTAAACATGTGTTTGAGACATGTTATGTTTGATGGATGCAAGTGGATGCAAATGTTTGCTAGTGGCTTCTTGTGGATGCATATACACACACATTGGACACTAGATTGGTTCAATCACTCCCATACTTCATATGGATGTGTGTGCATTTTTTTATGGATGCAAATGGATGTATTAGCATATAGATGTTGCATTTAGACGAATGAGCGTGCACATATATATAATTCACATGTTATAATAGGATTATTTGCATGCATATTGGATTCATGGCACCAACATACATTGCATTAAGGAGGTCAACTGAATCAGTAGACTGCCTGATCTTCGCATTAGTATTGGGACATATACACACACCTTTGCATATATTCATATAAGCATTAAAAATCTTTAAGGAAAATGGATGCAAGTGATTGATGGATGAGTAGATGGATGATGGATGGTAGGATATGCGTTCTTCCCAACTTAGATATTTCGGGGACGAAATCCTTTGAGTAGGGGGAATGTATTATCCCATATTTTTAACAACACTAAAGAGGATAAAATAAATAATAATTAATTTAATATTCGGAATTAAGGGAAACAGACTGCGCCATTGCGTCCGTCTCGAAATTCTAGTCAAGATAGACATTTGGTTTGCGTAAAACGGACATCGTATAAAGAATTTATGAGGATTTTAAGTTTGTATATGTGCAGTGGAATTATATACACATATATGAGTCAGATATGAGTCAGAACCTTATCCACAATCGACTCAAAAATTGAAAAAGAAAGTGTCGGCAGTTTTCCCGCTCTAGGGGGTCGACCCACCTAGAGGGGTGTTGACACCGGGGTCGACCTCCCTTAAGGGGTGTCGACACCGGGGTCGACCCCCCTACAGGGGTGTTGACACCCCTAGAGCTGACGTGGAAGTTGGTTTCAGAGGGGCTAGCAACTATAAATACATGGCCATTTCTCTTGTTTTCTTCATTGGAAATCATGGAGGCCAAATGCTGTCGGTGTCTGAACTGAGATGGATTTGTTATCTTCAATCAACTTAAGCAAATCAATTAGAGATTCAAGATCCATTCTTTTTCTATTTTCTAATCCAAACTCTGTGAGTTCCTAGTTGCTTTTAGATTTAAATATTTAAAAGTAAACGTGATATGACTATAGTTTGGATTTGTTCTTGATCCTATATTATACTGGATCCATTGTAAATTGTGAATATATGACATTCTAAATTGATTATAACTTGGATCTAAATCTCTATCTTGTCGGATCTATTGTAACTTCTATGGCATTCTATGATGTAGATCTTAAACCTTATTTATGTTAGATCTATATTTAGCTATTGGATCTGAATTATGTGGACATCTAAATTATTAATCAGATCTAGTTTATCACCTTGTACCTATTATATTAGATCTAAACCAGTGGACATCTAAATTGTTAATTTACATCCTATTATGCTTATTATGACATCATAGTCATGTTATAATTAGTTAACTGCCACAAGTTCATCGGATTTATACTTATATGTACACCTTATCACCATGCTAGTTTATGTTTATGCCAGAACAATCACTATTGTCGTTTTTTTTTCATCACCTTTCCCTTTTATTGTTTATGGCTAGTCTACTTTCTAGCCTAGATGCCACCAAATATATGCGAATGCGTTAGTTAGGAAACGGGGGAAAAAGGTTAGAATGGGCATAATTTAAATAATGTTTATATGAATTGAACATATAATTCAAAATGGGAAAAAAGGGCATAATCACCTATAAAGACATAGGTAAGAATTAGATAAGAATAAAATGTCTAATAGTTACAATTAGAAATTGTAATTGCACTTATGACACGGGGTTAGGTTGCACCGTGATGGAAGTCTACCCTGACCCGACCGACATATCCAGCAACCACTAATGTTGAACCTAATGTTAGAGGTCTAAGTACGCAAATACGAGAAGGACAATGACACGAGGTTAGGCCTAACTAGTGGAAGAAGTCTGCCCGGACACGATTGACATATCCAGCATCCACAAGTTGAAGGCCGGCCATAATTGAACATGATAATAAATTGGACTACTTAACCTAATCCTATCCATAGGTATTGTATGATTATGAACTAAAGTTAGGGTTAAGTAAAATTGGTTGGACAGTGGGTGGGTTAAGCAAATCTGAGGGGGTGGGTTTTATTTACATATAGGCCCACATACTTAACCCGATACGGTAATGTAATTAAAGACACCTAGTGGTATACATGACCGGTGGGAATAATAAAGTTATGTAATTAAAGACACCTTTTAGGGTAAACATAACTAGTGGAAACGATAGGGTTATGTAATTAAAGAAACATAGTGGTATACATAGCCAATGAAAACCTAATAAGGGATACAAGACAAAGAGGAGAACTTGTATCATATTGTGTGGGACCCGTTTCAACCAGTAACCTGGAGTAGGTATCAAACATGTACTCTGAACTAGGTCAGAGAAGGGGCACGCTTACTGGACTGATTGTAAGAGATCCAAATGTGGAGGACGGTGTGGGCGGCGCAAACCGACCGGGCTATGTGCGTGCATGAGCCGGGCAGAAGGGGATAAGACGACGGTGACACCTGTAGATATGGGGATGTGCATATCAACGGAGGGCTGCCACTTTAGGACGTGATATATCCTACGGTGGGGCCGGCACAGAGTATCTACGTGGATTAGGGAGTCGATCAATTAGGGTAGTAGTTAGGGTACACTTGGACGTATGCCTAAGTTTGCCACCTTATAGTGGAAGGGATCATCTCATTCTGGATATACTAGTAATAGTGCAGATTAATCATTAGGGAAGCATATACACATTATCCTGTCTACCTTGTCACACCTGTCTTTTATGTAGTAATCTCTCTTATCCACTTTATATGCCTGTCATGCTAGTTTTATTTATTTACTTACTAAATGTAACTAGACTCGCCAGACTTTATGTCTGACCCTTTTTGTTTCTCCTACTTTCTTCCGTTCCCCCCTCGGTTCTCAGGGCGGAAACACTTAGGCTTGACCGTGATTCTGCTTATTTTTGCTGGAGCTGCTGATATGTATGGCTCAAGCTCCTATCCTTGTTGCTATGGCTACATTTTGTTTTTGGGGATTTTATTTTTTTTATGTACTCTGATATTTTTGAAGTATAAGATAGTAGCTTTTATGTTGTAATGGGCTTTTGTATTTCAGACATGTGATGTTTTTGGACCACGGTATCTATGATAAATAAATTTTTTACTCCGATGTTATTTTATATGTCTGTCTTGTAATATTTCCGTTCTTTTTACTATAACGCTTCACGAAACTTAATGCATTCCCTTTGTGAGTGACATTAACGGACGTGGGGTGTCACATGCATCTATAACTATCTTCTCCAAAACTGATTTAGACATATTTAAAAAATCAAACCGTTAGATTTCAAAAATTCTCATTTTATTGGGAAGCTCATTTCATTACGGTTCCAGCTTCAGGAGAACCCGATGGTCGGATCTCTCGTTACGTCAATTCGAAGTTACGGGTTGACGTTAGCGAAATGTCGTTGTGCGACGCGTTTTATTCAAGCCCGAATTCGTTTTATAAATTTTAATTATAAATCTAAACGCTTCAAAACTGTTTTTATACATTATATAAAATATATATGATCTCTTTGAAAACTCGTTTCAGTCGTTTATCCTTAAAATTGCACATTTTACTATTTAGTCAATTTTAATATTTTTGTGTCCATCCAAAATCGGATATCAAAACCAAACTTCAACTATTAACTGAATATTATATTAAAATATTTGTTTTATTCCAGATTGATGAGATTCAATGAATTACCTTATAATTTCAGTTATATGGAATTCATACATCACATGTATTCAACAATAGTTATAAACAACTATTAAACATCCATTCCACATCCAAAGTGCACTTACATCCATATAAGTCTTAAATAATTATTTAATGCTTATATCGGCCTGTTAATCAATCAATTAATATTCAATCTAAACACTTGGGATTAGTGTAAATCAAATATCACCCCAGTACCCGTATGGGGTTTTCAATCAATTAAGAAATTATTTATTCAATTCAAATTTGTTTTTCAATCCAACCAATTATATTTAAGAAATTGATAATAAATTCACCGTTTAAATTATAAATGGATATTTATGTCTAATTTCAACAACCACAAATAAGCTAACATTGTCCATGGGTTTGCAAACAACTGTGATGTGAGCTACCAGGCACCGTATACAATTTGTGATAATTAATTTAATAAAAATCAGCATAGGCAATCAATATGTTTCCGGTTATAAAAACAAATAACTGTATAAAATATTTGAATGAGTGAGTTCTCACATTGATTGCAATCTGAAATCGTTAAATAATGATTGTTTCAGTCAAATTAAACTAGATGTTTAATTTGACTAAAAAATCTCAACTAGCTCCAATTTCCTCCTAGTCAGTTCCATATCATAGTGCTCGTCACGACGATTTCAACGCATCTAGTTTTGTCGAATTCTGATGTGGTATGAAAAAGTTACAATATTTTAAACGTTGTATGACTAAATAAGTCATTAACTAAATAATTAACCTAATATTTCACTAATCTTATTCCCAATCACTCTCTCCTTCATTTGCTTCCAGAACTGCACGAACCCATCTTCCAAATTTAAAATTCCACCACGCACAAAAATAGAGATGTCGGAGCACCATCCATGACCGCCACGCCGACCGCCAACCTTCCATGCTCCTGTGCCTCCACCCACGTCCAACTCGATGGACCTAGGTGCTCGCGATTTCCTCTCGAACGATGGCGGTTTAAAGCATGAAATCGGCCGCTACGTTGAATGAAAACAAATCATAGTCGTTGGATTTCTAGAGCTTGACGAGATAACAGTTTTTCATGCTAAGAGTTTTTATAATCGATGAATGGATTTAGGAAAATCGAGGGAGAAAGGTACGAAAATTTCTGGCCTTCCATTGAAGGTGGTGGCGGCTCATGAAAATAATCGATTTGGGTTTTAGAGATATTATATATATTATTTAATTCCAATATTACTTGTTTAATGCTCCGAACTCCAAACGAATCCCAACGACTTACGTACCTAACTAAATACCCTCATTCCAAACACAATTGAATATGTTTCGTAAGCTGATTTGACTATTTCGATCAGTTTTTATTAAAATTAAAATATAATTCAATATAACGTTAAATATTAAAATTTAACGTATATTTTAATTTACCACGGCTACATACTAACTCCAAAAATTTTGAAATTTGAAATCTCGCTATGTTTTACAAATACGGTTCTAACAAAAATAATTTCATCGAATTTGGAGACTATTTTCAAAATGGCCTTTTAACTATCTTATTAAATTAAACTGAATTTACAACACGCGTTCAAATTTACTGTGGTAACATATGAAGTCCAATTGACTTGAAATTTTAAATCTGACATAATTTGACATTCCGGATCCAACAAAATTAGTTTCGTCGGAAACGAAGGTCGTTTGCAAAATGGCTATTTTTAAGGGCTATGTAATATCATTGTAATATTATTCAAATTAATAATAAATAAATATTATTATCACATATATCTAAATAAATATTATATGTTTGTTAAATAATCATACTTGAGTTTATAACTCGATATTACCATTTTCTAATTAAACAGTGTTCAATTTACATGAAAATCCTTTTGTTTAGTTTAATAAATCGTTATATTTTATAAGTGACTTCATAACGACTATTTGAAATTTTAATTTGGACATAACATAAAATTTATAATACGAAGTCTCAATTTCTTACATTCGTTTGAAAGATATAATTAATCAGATCCTAACATTTCTTGTTTCAACAAATTCTGATTTATATTGAATCCTGTATACTCATTTAAAGTTTAAAATTAAATTTTCAAACTGCCATGCCATTACGAGCTCAATTAAATTAACGTATAAATTTATACGCTCAAACTTCGCCTTAAAATAAAATTTTAAGTCGTTTATTCTTAAAATAAATCATATAAAATATTTAATTTTCATTAAAATAAATTTTAAATTTGTTCCAAAATTGCATGTTGTTACAATCTCCCCCACTTAAAAACTTTTCGTCCTCGAAAAGGAACGGAGCTGAAAGTCGATTAATTAACTAACTCAACTTTCATTTTGGCTTGAGTTCTTCAACTTTTCAGTTTCTAAGAACCTTCAAATTTCTCAAAATTTAGCTGACGCCTTAAATTTTCAAATTTTTTTGCCATAACCTCTTTTGTACGGGTTGACCGGTACAACACAACTTTCCTCACAGGCTCTCTCTGATCAAAATAAAATCATCAAGCCCAATCATTACAGTAAATATGTACCTTTGTGTCAGGAATGCAATTTTATTCCTCTTCTTTGCTTGCATACAATAATTTGTCAAAGAAATATCTGTGTATATATATATATATATATATATATCCAGTTCCAACTAATTTCAAGTTAATTCAACAATAAATTTGATTTGGCTCAATTTATCTTCTATAGTCATATTGGTTTTATTATACCAACCTTATTTAACTTTACTTGAGTTAAATTTTAATTTGATTGATTCACTTTTGTTTTCATTCAATTTAACATGTGTTAGTTAAATTTTAAAGCTCGAACCATTTCCAAATACTTACTTAAAATTAGTTTAAGTATACTTCGATGTTTCAATTGGGATTATATAGTCATCCCATTCAAAACTCGAAAATAAACATTAATGATGGCTAGATCATCAACAGAATCTTCTATATCAATCGAATATATTCAATACTTTGGATATATGGTAGCTAGGCGTATATGCAAAATTCTTATACTCGATAGTCCAACCTCGACATCAAATAATATACTCAAAATTTTATTATAAAATAGTCAGATAGGTTATCCATATTTTTTTCTAAATATACATTTTCTTTATATATAAAATATAATTGAAAATAATATATATATATAATAAACACAAATATGTTACTTATAAACCTAGCACTCTCTACTCATTCTAGGGCATTACTAACCCCATCTATAATGAGTTTCTCATTCTAGGATGCTACTGATCCCATCTCTAGTGAATATTCTTGTAGGATATTGCTAATCCTATCTCTAATGAATTCTTTTATTTGGTTTTAATATGTCTTGTTCTCGAGCTTTGTAAACCAAAGCTCTGATACCACCTATCAAGACCCAAAGTCCCCGGCCGGCCTAAACCGAACGAGAATGCGGATTATATGAGACACTACACATCATAACACAAAAAAATTAGAACTTTTCATTGATACTACAACAATATTACATCAGAGTATAGAATATATTAGAGTACATACAATAGGTACACAACGTAAAATAAATATTAGAGAATAAATTACATAGCAGCGAAAATAAAAATGTAAATATAATACACAACGGAAATACATCAACTAGCACAACTGAAAGAAATACGCAGATAAAAAGCTTTCCGAATATATCTCCAGCTGTAAACCAGGATCTTGCTAAATAAAAATCTGCAAAACTAAAACTACCAGTAGTCCGTGTGGAAAATATGGGCATCCATAGTTTAGGCGAAAACAACAAACTCCAGGTTAGTCATTGAATTGTGTGAGACTTTAAAACAGTTATTAAAACTTACTTTAAAAGTGGGAAAGATCATTAAACCACATCGTATGACACAGAACGGGTTTACTCATCATGAATATCAGTTTAAAATAAAAACAACGCAATGTTTTTTGAAAAATGAAGCTATTATAAGACTCAAGTCCCGTCACACTATGCAACGCAAGCCGGAGGATATAGTTTTACCTTATAATAGCCAAACATGATTGATACGCTTTTAAAAATATATTTTTGATATTATTATAAGTGCATAGTGTATGAAACAACTTCAAATATAAATGTATCAATAATAAATGGCATAGTACCCCATCCTACTATGTCGCCGATAGTATACAACCAAAACCATAAAATGTTGTATGGAAGTTGGGTTTCCATCATGAGTAAAGGTTAGGGATGGCTCCTTTCGATTCGGATCACCTCTAGCAAGATGTCCGAGATCACACCTATGGGCAACCCCTGGATCTTGCAGGTCCAGTCCACACCTAACGGTTGTGGATTAGTTATTCCAGAACAATACATTTCCCGATCATATTAGATCTGCCACCTATTCAGTAGGTCGACCAATCATATCCGAGGCGCCTCGCAATCCATTATTCACATAAGTGAAAATGTCTTGGCTCCATACCATGACATCACCCATGGCTAGAAAGAAACGCATGCTCTCCTTGGTGTCCCTAATCCCCTTTTTTTGACTTATACCGGGCGTGAAGCTCGTGAATTAACCTTACACACAAAGCTACAGTATATTAAAGCCATGCTTTGATCATCATCCACAAAGCTCTTTTTTTCAACAAATCTTTGATCACTATATCTCAGTATGCCACATTGACAATCCATACCATATGACTGATGTCCACCAATATATAATGTAATAACCCGGAAATCTGTGCCAATTTAAAATTTTTATTTTGGCAATTTTAGTGAATTTTGAATATTTAAAATGATTTATTTTAAATAATATCGACGAGAAATTTATTTTTAATATAATTAGAATGTATATATTTATATCGGTCGTCGTTAGAATATAAATAATTATTTATAATTATAAAAGGAATTGAAAATGACGCGGTAGTTCGATAATTCAATTTCAAAATGCAAATGAACATACCGGGTGCAAAATAAACCGGATTTTAGTGAAACCAAAAATATTAGAATCTATTTGTGAATATCTTTCCAACGAATCTGAAAAATCGAAGTTTCATAGCGAGAATCAAAAGATATGTCCAGTTGAAAATTTAGAATAGTCGCTATGGAATTCTAGCCCTTAAAAATGGGAATTTTGCAAATGACCTCGGTTTTCGACGAAACCACTTTTGTTGGATCCGTGATGTCACGTTATTTCTAGATTCCAAATTTCATAATTTTTCGAATCAATATGTGAGCGTGGCAAAGGAAAACGCGTTTGACCAGTTTCAGTTGATTTTAATCGACTGGAAAATGACCATTTTTCAAACGGTCTCAGAATTTGACGAAACTAGTTTTGTTAGGACCGTATCGTCAATACGAAGCTAGAAAGTATTTTTTTGGAATTTTTCAAGTTAGTATGTGGCCCCGGTAAAGTGAAATGTGCGTTCAAATTCAATATATAGAGTTATATGTTGATTTTGATGGAAACTGATCGAAACGATCGAATCAGCTTATGATACATATCCTATTGTGTTCGGAATGAGGGTAATTAGCTATGGACGACAGGCGGTGGGTCTCGTTTAGAGGTCGAAGGTAAAAGTTGCTTTTTGGAGGAAAATAAAATAATAAATTAATTGAACTATATACATATGCCCCCCTATTATTCTCGTTGACCAAATCAAAAGAAAAAAAGGGGGGGGGGGGCGATAGTCGATCTCGCGCCGGGCCGCACTGACAATCGCGCCGTCGAGCGCGCTTCTCCCCCATCTCCGGCAACTCCTCCTCCGACCCCCTCCCCCCATCTCGATCGACGTCCCCACTTCCCCTTTCTCTTCTGATTTGAACCGTCGCCCAATCCCCCGCAAACCCTAGTCGCCATGAGAACCCACCGCACCCACTGAGCCACCGCGTCTCGCCTCCGATTATCCACGACCCCCCATGAAGCTCTGGCGCCACCTCAGCAAGCACCACCCTCCTCCAGCGCTGAAACAGCCCCCCTTTTTTCTTCTAAGAGCTGTAAGTTCTTTAATTTATTTTGTTTTGTTTAATTTATTTTTGCAAATAAAATCTGAATTTTTTTAAAGTAGAAAGGTTTGAATTTGCATATGAAGTAGAGATCTGGTTTTTAAAGAAGCAAGAAGTGATTTTTTTTAATTATATAAAAATATAATTTTTATATAAGTAGCATATTAAAAATATAATTTTTATATAAGTAGCATATTAAAAATATAATTTTTATAATGTATAAAGGTTAAAAATATAATTTTTATAATGTAGAAAGGTTTAAAATATAAATTTTATGCTAGTGGCATATTAAAAATATGATTTTTATTCATGTAGAGTAATAAAAATATAATCTTTTTATATAGAAAGTGGCTGGTCAAAATATGATTTTTCCTTGTATGAAGTAGAAATAAAAATACGATTTTTATATAATATAGATATTAAAAATATTATTTTTATAAAAGTAAAGATTTGGTTTTTTAACGATGATAAAGATTAGATTTTTATATATATATAGCGATGGTCAAAATCTGATTTTTATATAAGAAGCAATATAAAAATGTAATTTTTATATAGAATGAAGCGTTGTAAGAATACATGAAAAATATGATTTTTATTTATTGAATGAAGTAATAAAAATATAATTTTTATTTGAACAGCGTGAAAAGGACTGCATTGGAATTTCAAAAGGAATTCAGACAGTTCGGCAGTTCAGAAGCAAAGAACGGCGGAGTGGAACCCTCTGTGAGAACTTCTCACCTTTTAATTTAATTTTTCTAGTTAAAATATATACTAGGATACAAACGGTGTTTAGTAGCACCTGACACCCATCGTCCACAGACCATGGACGGCTTGTATGCTTCTTTGTTTGATTTTGATGTGTAGTTGATTGTGTGATGTGATGTGAAATGAAATAAAATATTTATGTAGTTAAAAATATTTTATAGTTGAAAATATAATTTTTAACATGAATGTGAATAAATATTTATGAACAAATCGGAGATTTGTTTATATACACTGATTTGATTGATATTGATTGGGACGATAAATTTTACACATCGCCCAACTGCACAAATAAAATCTGTGTTTGATTGTTTGAAACCCCACACGGGTATTGGGATGATATATGACATACACTAATCCCTATAATTAGTTGTATGTCGATCGATTGATTGACAGACTGTTATAAGCGTTAAATATTTATATTTGATGCTTATACAGTGTAGAATGCACTTTGGATGATGGTTGATTATTTGTCATTGTTGATATATACATGCGTTGTATGGAAATCCATAGAAATAAAATCTATGGTTATTGATTGGGCCTCATTCCAATATTTGAATAGAAATATTTGAAATAAGAAATATCTGAAAAAGAAATATTTGAAATAGAAATATTTGAAATAAGAAATATTTGAATAGAAATATTTGAAATAAGAAATATTTGAAAAGAAATATTTGAATAGAAATATTTGAAAAAGAAATATTTGAAATAGAATATTTGAAAATAGAAATATATGAAGCCGTGTTGATTAGATTGACGCCATTTTGACGTGAATGATATTTATATCGATTTTATTCATTTTACAATGAATATCGAAAGTGATTTCAAAATCTAAAATTTTGAAATGAATTGAAATTCGAATTGAATTGAAATTGAATAGAATTGAATTCGAATTGAAATTGAATAGAATTGAATTCGAATTGAAATTGAATAGAATTGAATTCAAATTGAAATTAAATAGAATTGAATTCAAATTTAAATTGAATAGAAGTGAATTCGAATTGAAATTGAATAGAATTCGAATTGAAATTGAATAGAAATGAATTCGAATTGAAATTGAGTAGAAATGAATTGAATTGAAATTGAATAGAATTGAATTCGAATTGAAATTGAATAGAATTGAATTCGAATTGAAATTGAATAGAAATGAATTCGAATTGAAATTGAATTAATTTGAAATTCAAATTGAATTGAAAACGAACTGAAATTGAATTAAAAATCGATTTGAATTGAAATCAATTTGAAATGAATTTAAAGCGAATTTGTAAGGGAAAATTCAATTTTGATTTGAATTTGAAATAGAAGTTGAAATCATTTTGAAAACGAATTTAAAACGATTTATAAAATACGTTTTAAAAGGAAATCGACGAAATATATTTAATATATATGTATTATATATATATATATATAATGGCCTGAATAGAATACGCCGCGCCGCAGCAGTTCGAGAATTTCGACCATTGACTTCGAATGGATATTGCGGGAGATCAGACTGTCGGATTCTCCTAAAACTGGAACCATTGGGTTCGTATCGAAAAGAGCTTTCTATTGAATATTAGAGATTTGAAATCTAACGGTTGGATTTGGAATTATGTCCAAATCAAATTTGAAAAAGGTCGCTGTAATTGAAGTTCGATGGTCGTTGATGGAAATCGACTGTACAGGCCTTGATAAAATTATTAAAAATAGTAATAATTTGTGTAAAATCATAAGAAACGATTTGTGAAGAATTGGGATGAAAAACTCCATATTTGAAAAGATAAAAATAGATTTTTATCGAAATGAACTAGTTTTGAACTAGAATTATAATTCTATTTATTTTTAAAATAAATAAAGTGGATTTGAAATGGTTTTAAAAGTAACCAGAATTTCCAATAATTGAGTTGGAATGGATTTGAATCGAAATTGTCTTTGGAATATTTCGATGTTGGATTTCGTGACGATACAGGTATTGTTATGGGAATTTGAAAGATATATTTATATCGTTATTTCCAATACGATATTTGTTGGTCGTAGAATTTGATATTGAATATAAGCCGATATATTTTCTATTCAGAGCCTTGTATTTAATATCAAATGTGATTTGGGTTTGTCGTGAATGGTGTCTTCATTAACACTATTCTTACGCCCAGTTGAGAAAAAAATCTTTTTATTTAGTTTTAATGAAGTGTGCCAATTAAATAATATTTAATTGGAATCGAATTGGTATTGATTTTTGGGTTTATCGTGAACAGTGTTTTAAATAACACTTGTTCTTTAACCCGATAATTAATGAAATGTGATTTTGGGTTTATCGTGAATCGTGTTTTAAATGACCCTGATTCTTTAACCCAGTTAAAGATTAAAACTAAGTGGAGTTTTAATGAATCTTTAATTAGATTGAAAAGATCGAGAAGGGAGTATCACCAGTTTTGCTCCAGGCGATAGTTAAATCTTTAATTAGATTTGAACGTGAAATGGTAATTGAATTTACCGATAACGCTATGGTGTTAGATATGAAGTATGACCAGTTTTACTTCATGGGATGAATAGGTGGGGATTGGGAAATAAAATAAATGATTACTCCGGTGTAGTTCGCTAATCCCGACTAGTTTGAATTGATATTCAAAGAAGATTAAAGAATAAATTTAAAGAATTTATCTTTGATATAATTAATGGGAACCTTTCCCAAAGTATAAGAATATTTGAATAAAAGAATATTCTGAATTGGAATGAGGCGTATGTTGTGTTTGTGTAACACTTGTTTATTATATATGCGAGTTATTCAGAAAGATCGGGTTTATCCCATTCTGAATAACTGATACGACGATAAGTCGAAGGTGAAGATGGTGGTTGAAGACCGGAGGTCTTCACATCGTTTGGGTGGTTACTGATGATCTTGATTGGGCCGTACACCCAAGAGGAGAGAATCAGTTGGTGATCGTCCAGACGTACTTGGAGATCGATGGATATGCGAGGTACAAGGTGCCTCCGGTTTCGTTCAGACCCAGAACGAACTTGTAAATGGACCGTGTGTCTGGCATCGGATTTTAGTCTGTGTGATTGATTTCTATTAAATATATATCTGTTTGGCGGTGGAGAATTTATTCTCTTGCTTAACGCCCTTCTCTGAGACATACGAGCTCAGGGGTTATATATTGATGGATATCAAACGCATGGAGTGAATTGGCTATGTGGCATGCCTAAGTGGCAAATGATCAAGGCTTCTGTTGAAAAGCAAAGTCTTGTGGTTGATGATCAAAGCACGGCCTGTGTGTCATAGCTTTGTGACGTGAATTCGCGAGCCTCACACCCCGGTTGTGAACCAAAAACGGGAGAGGACCTCAGGGAGGGCATGCGTTTCCTTCTAGTTAGAAGTGGCGTCAGTGGTTTTACACGACCTGACGAGTTTGACTTATGTGGTTGTTGCTGTTGCGAGTCGCCTCGGATACGGTGACTATGTAAAGCCGATGGAGTCATTCGTTGGCTCATTTACGCCCCAAAGGGTGGGGAAACACAGTGTTCGGGAATTTTAATCCACATCGGTGGACCGGCCGTGTCGTTCCTAGGGTCACTCGATCTCTGATCCTCAGGCTCGGGCTAGAGAGTCTCGAATCGGTGAGGACTATCTTTTGCCTCGGTTCGCAGATGGAAATCCAATTTCCAAATACGTCACTGTGCGGTTTTATTTGTAGAGCCTAGTATGGTGACATAGTGGGATGGGGCGCTTATGCCATCTATGATTGATACTTATGATTTGAAATTGTTTTGATAATATTAAAAGATGAAATTTCACGTACCAAACATTCTTGGCTATTATAAGGTACAACCCTATCCTCCGGCTTGCGTTGCATTGTGTGATGGGACCTGGATCTTATAATAACTTCATTTTTCTTTATTTAGCATTGCGTTGTTGTTTTATGCACTGGTATTCTTGGGAGGAAACCCGTTCCGTGTTATACGGCGTGGTCCCTTGATTTACCTAACTTTAAAATAAAGATTAATAACTATTTTAGTTCTCACACCAGTCCCATGACTGACCTGGAGTTTATTGTTTTAACCTAAACTCTGGGTGCCCTTATTTTCGACACGGGCAGCTAGTAGTTTTGGTTTTGCAGATTTATATTCACTGGATCCTGGTTTACAGCTGGAACGATACTCGGAAAGCTTTGTATCCGCGTATTACTTCTAGTTGTGTATTGTATTATTTTCCACTGCTATGTAATGTATTGTAATCTCTGATATTTTAGAATGTATTTTCTGTGTAATATTCATTTATACTCTGTATATTCTTGTATTCGGATGGAATTGTTGTAATATACAATGAAATTTTCTTCCGTTTGCATTCTATTTTGTCGTGTTCTCGAAACAATCAGGCGTTTCGAACGGTCCTGATCGGTTTAGCGACTGATTCAGATCGAGCGAAATTCCTTTTCGTTACAGTGGTATCATGTCCTTGGTTTACAAAGCTTAGAGAACAAGACACATTAGAACCATACGAAAGAATTCATCAAAAATTGGATTAGTAATATCCAATGAGAATGACTCGTTAGAGATGGGATCAGTAGTATCCTAGAACGGGTGTGAAGAGTATATCTTTAAAGTGAAAACAAAATTTGTTTTGAAAATTTAAATCGTTTTATACGTATTTGAATAATTATTTATATTGAATTTGGACAATCCAGTATATATAGATTTTGCTTATACGTCTGATCCACGGGTATTCGAAGTTTTAATATACTGGATAGATATAGAATCACACTCTAGTCGCCCGGAGAAGATACTGATGATTGAGATCTCATCATCAGTGTTTTTGTTCGAGTTTCGAAAGTGGGATTTCTATATATTTCCATTAAACTAGTGTGAGAACCAAAATTAGATAGGGCTTATTGTTGTGATTTGGCATCAAAAATGTGATTTATGACTATATATCAAAGTTATGAATTTGAAAAGCTAATCAACTAATGGATTGATGGTTGTGTTGTTTGATTATTGGTTGATTAATTAAAATTTGAACCTTTATCCAAATTAATCAAATAGTGAGTTGTATTGAAAATTAGTCGCATTTTCTTGCATATGCATGTACTTACACTGAACAGGTCATAGCAAGGAGGCTAGAGCAGAAGAATAAAATTGTTTGCCCGACAAATAGGTACATGTTTACCATAATTTACTGTTTTGTTTGGATGATGATGATTTTATGAGCCGATTGGCTAGCCGCTTGGCTTTTTCTTTTTCTTTTGGATTGAAGAAGGCCATGGGAGGCTATATGAAATATCCCGAAGTCCCCGGTGCAGGGGAGGTTATGGCGAAAATTTTCGAAAATTTAGGGTGTTAGCCAAATTTGAAAAGTTCTTAGAAACTGAAAAGTTGAAGAACATAAGCCGTAGAGAAAATAACGGAAGTTGAGTTGATTTGTGAAACAACTTTCGGCTTCGTTCTTTTTCGGGGATGAAAAGTTTTAAGTGGGGGAGATTGTAATAACCCGGAAATCTGTGCCAATTTAAAATTTTTATTTTGGCAATTTTAGTGAATTTTGAATATTTAAAATGATTTATTTTAAATAATATCGACGAGAAATTTATTTTTAATATAATTAGAACGTATATATTTATATCGGTCGTCGTTAGAATATAAATAATTATTTATAATTATAAAAGGAATTGAAAATGACGCGGTAGTTCGATAATTCGATTTCAAAATTAAAATGAACATACCGGGTGCAAAATAAACCGGATTTTAGTGAAACTAAAAATATTAGAATCTATTTGTGAATATCTTTCCAACGAATCTGAAAAATCGAAGTTTCATAGCGGGAATCAAAAGATATATCCAGTTGAAAATTTAGAATAGTCGCTATGGAATTTTGGCCCTTAAAATGGGAATTTTGCAAATGACATCGGTTTTCAACGAAACCACTTTTGTTGGATCCGTGATGTCAAGTTATTGCTAGATTCCAAATTTCATAATTTTTTGAATCAATATGTGAGCGTGGCAAAGGAAAACGCGTTTTACCAGTTTCAGTCGATTTTAATCGACTGGAAAATGGCCATTTTTCAAACGGTCTTAGAATTTGACGAAACTAGTTTTGTTAGGACCGTATCGTCAATACGAAGCTAGAAAATATTTTTTTGGAATTTTTTGAGTTAGTATGTGGCCCCGGTAAAGTGAAATATGCGTTCAAATTCAATATATAGAGTTATATGTTGATTTTGACGGAAACTGATCGAAACGATCGAATCAACTTACGATACATATCCCATTGTGTTCGGAATGAGGGTAATTAGCTATGGACGACAGGCAGTGGGTCTCGTTTAGAGGTCGAAGGTAAAAGTTGCTTTTTGGAGGAAATAAATTAATAAATTAATTGAACTATATACATATGCCCCCCTATTATTCTCGTTGACCAAATCAAAAGAAAAAAAAGGGGGCGACAGTCGATCTCGCGCCGGGCCGCACCGACCATCGCGTCGTCGAGTGCGCTTCTCCCCAATCTCCAGCAACTCCTCCTCCGACCCCCCCCGTCTCGATCGACGTCCCCGCTTCCCCCCTCTCTTCTGATTTGAACCGTCGCCCAATCCCCCGCAAACCCTAGTCGCCCTAAGAACCCACCGCACCCACTTAGCCACCGCGTCTCGCCTCCGATCATCCACGACCCTCCCATGAAGCTCCGACGCCACCTCAGCAAGCACCACCCTCCTCCAGCGCTGAAACAGCCCCCCTTTTTCTTCTAAGAGCTGTAAGTTCTTTAATTTATTTTGTTTTGTTTAATTTATTTTTGCAAATAAAATCTGAATTTTTTTAAAGTAGAAAGGTTTGAATTTGCATATGAAGTAGAGATCTGGTTTTTAAAGAAGCAAGAAGTGATTTTTTTTAATTATATAAAAATATAATTTTTATATAAGTAGCATATTAAAAATATAATTTTTATATAAGTAGCATATTAAAAATATAATTTTTATAATGTAGAAAGGTTAAAAATATAATTTTTATAATGTAGAAAGGTTAAAAATATATTTTTTATAATGTAGAAAGGTTAAAAATATAATTTTTATGCTAGTGGCATATTAAAAATATGATTTTTATTCATGTAGAGTAATAAAAATATAATCTTTTTATATAGAAATTGGCGTTGTAAAAATATAATTTTTCCTTGTATGAAGTAGAAATAAAAATACGATTTTTATATAATATAGATATTAAAAATATGATTTTTATAAAAGTAAAGATTAGGTTTTTAAACGATGATAAAGATTAGATTTATATATATATATATATATATATAGCGATGGTCAAAATCTGATTTTTATATAAGAAGCAATATAAAAATGTAATTTTTATATGGAATGAAGCATTGTAAGAATATATGAAGAAGGAATAAAAATATGATTTTTATTTATTGAATGAAGTAGTAAAAATATAATTTTTATTTGAACAGCGTGAAAAGGACTGCATTGGAATTTCAAAAAGGAATTCAGACAGTTCAGCAGTTCAGAAGCAAAGCACAGCGGAGTGGAACCCTCTGTGAGAACTTCTCACCTTTTAATTTAATTTTTCTAGTTAAAATATATACTAGGATGCAGACGGTGTTTAGTAGCACCCGACACCCGTCGTCCACAGACCATGGACGGGTTGTATGCTTGTTTGTTTGATTTTGATGTGTAGTTGATTGTGTGATGTGATGTGAAATGAAATAAAATATTTATGTAGTTAAAAATATTTTATAGTTGAAAATATAATTTTTAACATGAATGTGAATAAATATTTATAAACAAATCGGAGATTTGTTTATATATACTGATTTGATTGATATTGATTGGGACGATAAATTTTACACATCGCCCAACTGCACAAATAAAATCTGTGTTTGATTGTTTGAAACCCCACACGGGTATTGGGATGATATATGACATACACTAATCCCAATATTAGTTGTATGTCGATCGATTGATTGACAGACTGTTATAAGCGTTAAATATTTATATTTGATGCTTATACAGTGTAGAATGCACTTTGGATGATGGTTTATATTTGTCATTGTTGATATATACATGCGTTGTATGGAAATCCATAGAAATAAAACCTATGGTAATTGATTGGGCCTCATTCCAATATTTGAATAGAAATATTTGAAATAAGAAATATTTGAAAAAGAAATATTTGAAATAGAAATATTTGAAATAAGAAATATTTGAATAGAAATATTTGAAATAAGAAATATTTGAAAAGAAATATTTGAATAGAAATATTTGAAAAAGAAATATTTGAAATAGAATATTTGAAAATAGAAATATATGAAGTCGTGTTGATTAGATTGACGCCATTTTGACGTGAACGATATTTATATCGATTTTATTCATTTTACAATGAATATCGAAAGTGATTTCAAAATCTGAAATTTTGAAATGAATTGAAATTCGAATTGAATTGAAATTGAATAGAATTGAATTCGAATTGAAATTGAATTGAATTGAATTCGAATTGAAATTGAATAGAAATGAATTCGAATTGAAATTGAATAGAATTGAATTCGAATTGAAATTGAATAGAATTGAATTCAAATTGAAATTGAATAGAAATGAATTCGAATTGAAATTGAATAGAAATGAATTGAACTGAAATTGAATAGAATTGAATTCGAATTGAAATTGAATAGAATTGAATTCGAATTGAAATTGAATAGAAATGAATTCGAATTGAAATTGAATAAATTTGAAATTCAAATTAAATTGAAAACGAACTGAAATTGAATTAAAAATTGATTTTAATTGAAATCAATTTGAAATGAATTTAACGCGAATTTGTAAGGGAAAATTCAATTTTGATTTGAATTTGAAATAGAAGTTGAAATCGTTTTGAAAACGAATTTAAAACGATTTATAAAATACGTTTTGAAAGGAAATCGATGAAATATATATAATATATATATATATGATATATATAATGGCCTGAATAGAACGCGCCGCGCCGCGGCAGTTCGTGAATTTCGACCATTGACTTCGAATGGATATTGCGGGAGATCCGACCGTCGGATTCTCCTAAAACCGGAACCATTGGGTTCGTATCGAAAAGAGCTTTCTAAAGAATATTAGAGATTTGAAATCTAACTGTTGGATTTGGAATTATGTCCAAATCAAATTTGTAAAAGGTCGCTGTAAGTGCAGTTCGATGGCCGTTGATGGAAATCGACTGTACAGGCCTTGATAAAATTATTAAAAATAGTAATAATTTGTGTAAAATCATAAGAAATGATTTGTGAAGAATTGGGATGAAAAACTCCATATTTGAAAAGATAAAAATAGTTTTTTATCGAAATGAACTAGTTTTGAACTAGAATTATAATTCTATTTATTTTTAAAATAAATAAAGTGGATTTGAAATGGTTTTAAAAGTAACCAGAATTTCCAATAATTGAGTTGGAATGGATTTGAATCGAAATTGTCTTTGGAATATTTCGATGTTGGATTTCGTGACGATACAAGTATTATTATGGGAATTTGAAAGATATATTTATATCGTTATTTCCAATACGATATTTGTTGGTCGTAGAATTTGATATTGAATATAAGCCGATATATTTTCTATTCAGAGCCTTGTATTTAATATCAAATGTGATTTGGGTTTGTCGTGAATGGTGTCTTCATTAACACTATTCTTAAGCCCAGTTGAGAAAAAAAAAAATCTTTTTATTTAGATTTAATGAAGTGTGCCAATTAAATAATATTTAATTGGAATCGAATTGGTATTGATTTTTGGGTTTATCGTGAACAGTGTTTTAAATAACACTTGTTCTTTAACCCGATAATTAATGGAATGTGATTTTGGGTTTATCGTGAACCGTGTTTTAAATGACCCTGATTCTTTAACCCAGTTAAAGATTAAATCTAAGTAGAGTTTTAATGAATCTTTAATTAGATTGAAAAGATCGCGAAGGGAGTATCACCAGTTTTGCTCCAGGCGATAGTTAAATCTTTAATTAGATTTGAACGTGAAATGGTAATTGAATTTACCGATAACGCTGTGGTGTTAGATATGAAGTATGACCAGTTTTACTTCATGGGATGAATAGGTGGGGATTGGGAAATAAAATAAATGATTACTCCGGTGTAGTTCGCTAATCCCGACTAGTTTGAATTGATATTCAAAGAAGATTAAAGAATAAATTTAAAGAATTTATCTTTGATATAATTAATGGGAACCTTTCCCAAAGTATAAGAATATTTGAATAAAAGAATATTCTGAATTGGAATGAGGCGTATGTTGTGTTTGTGTAACACTTGTTTATAATATACGCGAGTTATTCGGAAAGACCGGGTTTATCCCATTCTGAATAACTGATACGACGATAAGTCGAAGGTGAAGACGGTGGTTGAAGACCGGAGGTCTTCACGTCGTTTGGGTGGTTACTGATGATCTTGATTGGGCCGTACACCCAAGAGGAGAGAATCAGTTGGTGATCGTCCAGACGTACTTGGAGATCGATGGATATGCGAGGTACAAGGTGCCTCCGGTTTCGTTCAGACCCAGAACGAACTTGTAAATGGACTGTGTGTCTGACATTGGATTTTAGTCTGTGTGATTGATTTCTATTAAATATATATATCTGTTTGGCAGCGGAGAATTTATTCTCTTGCTTAACGCCCTTCTCTGAGACGTACGAGCTCAGGGGTTATATATTGATGGATATCAAATGCATGGAGTGAATTGCCTGTGTGGCATGCCTAAGTGGAAAATGATCAAGGCTTCTGTTGAAAAGCAAAGTCTTGTGGTTGATGATCAAAGCACGACCTGTGTGGCATAGCTTTGTGTAACGTGAATTCGCGAGCCTCACACCCCGGTTGTGAACCAAAAACGGGAGAGGACCTCAGGGAGGGCATGCGTTTCCTTCTAGTTAGAAGTGGCGTCAGTGGTTTTACACGCCCTGACGAGTTTGACTTATGTGGTTGTTGCTATTGCGAGGCACATCGGATATATCGGTGACTATGTGAAGCCGATGGAGTCATTCGTTGGCTCATTTACGCCCCAAAGGGTGGGGAAACACAGTGTTCAGGAATTTTAATCCACATCGGTGGACCGGCCCTGTCGCTCCTAGGGTCACTCGAGCTCTGATCCTGAGGCTCGGGCTAGAGAGTCTCGAATCGGTGAGGACTATCTTTTGCCTCGGTTCGCAGATGGAAATTCAATTTCCAAATACGTGACTGTGCGGTTTTATTTGTAGAGCCTAGTATGGCGACATAGTGGGATGGGGCGCTTATGCCGTCTATGATTGATACTTATGATTTGAAATTGTTTTGACACTATACACTTATAGTAATATTAAAAGATGAAATTTCACGTACCAAGCATTCTTGGCTATTATAAGGTAAAAATCCTATCCTCCGGCTTGCGTTGCATTGTGTGATGGGACCTGGGTCTTATAATAGCTTCATTTTTCTTTATTTAGCATTGCGCTGTTGTTTTATGCACTGATATTCTTGGGAGGAAACCCATTCCATGTTATATGGCGTGGTCCCTTGATTTACCTAACTTTAAAATAAAGATTAATAACTGTTTTAGTTCTCACACCAGTCCCATGACTGACCTGGAGTTTATTGTTTTAACCTAAACTCTAGGTGCCCTTATTTTCGACACAGGCAGCTAGTAGTTTTGGTTTTGCACATTTATATTCATAGGATCCTGGTTTACAGCTGGAACGATACTCGGAAAGCTTTGTATCCACGTATTACTTCTAGTTGTGTATTGTATTATTTTCCGCTGCTATGTAATGTATTGTAATCTCTGATATTTTAGAATATATTTTCTGTGTAATATTCATTTATACTCTGTATATTCTTGTATTCTGATGGAATTGTTGTAATATACAATGAAATGTTCTTCCGTCTGCGTTCTATTTTGTCATGTTCTCGAAACAATCAGGCGTTTCGAATGGTCTTGATCGGTTTAGCGACTGATTCGGATCGAGCGAAATTCCTTTTCGTTACATATAACCTCTAAGCTTGTACATCTTAGAGAAGGGTGTTAAGCAAGAGAATAAATTCTCCACCACCAAACAGGTGTATATTTAATAGCAATCGGTCAATATGTAATGAAATTCAACGTCAGACACATAATCCATTCACAAGTCTGTTCTGGGTCTGAACGAAACCGGAGGCACCTTATTCCTCATCCCATATGTCCAATACAGGAGGGAGGCTCTCGCGTATCTAGAAAATCAACAAGTACGTTCGAACAACTACCAATATAACCCCTTCTAGGTAGTAACTCCAATCAAGGGCATCGACAGTAGTCCATTCGATGAGAAGATTGTCGGTCTTACACTGTCTTCAATATCATCGACTTTTAATCGTCGTAACAATTATTCAGAATGGGTTAAACCAGGTCTTTCCGAATAACTTGCACATCTTATAATCGAGTGATATACAAACACATCATATGCCTCATTCCAATCCAGAATATTCTTTTATTCAAATATTCATAACTCTCGGAAAGGTTCCCATTAATTTTATCAAATATTATCTCATTTAAACTTTTGTTTAAATCTTCTTTTGGATATCATTTCAAATGGTTTTATTATATCTTTTCACAACTTAAACCAAATTAAGGTTTATAACTATTCAGGATTATCAAGTCTTACCGAAGTAATCATTTATTTCATTTAACCCTATCCCAACCTATTCATCCCATGAGAAAAATGGGTGGTATTCCGTGTTGAAAACCATAGTGTTATCTGTAAACTTAATTACCACTTAACGTTTTAAATCTAATTAAAGATTTAACTGTCGTATGGTGTCAAACTTGTGGTACTCCATTTTGATCAATTCTCGAATTTTGTAGATTTAATTACATCTTTTATAGTTCAATCTAATTAAAGATTCATTAAAATTCCAACTTAGTTTTAATCCCAAAAATCATTACTTAATGATTATTCAATCTTCGGAAATTAATCTTATCTTTACTTGGGTTAAAGAACAAATATCATGTAAAAACATCATTCACAATAAACCCAAAATCATCGTCCATTTAATATGGAATCTTCACGGAAATGTGAACAATTTATAATTGAAAAAAGTTTCTGTATCGGAGTAGTAATATAAACGAAATAACGGCGAAACCTTTTAAATTCCATTGATAGTAAAGGCCTTCCTTTACGTATTCTCATTTCGATTATTATGAATCGAATTCCATTCAATGCCAATTTAATTGAATAAACTTGAAAACTTTATTAAATCTTGATTAAAAGATTTCTTCTATAACTTACATTTCAACAGGGTTTAAGAATAGTGGAATTTAAGCAATCATTTGCAACGAACCCAAATCCAATTTGATATTAAATATAGAGCTTTAAATGGAAATCATATCGACCTTCATTCAATATCAAATCCCGAAACCAATAGATATCATTTTGGAATAACGATATCAGTATCTTTCAAATTCCTCAACGATATCTGTATAATCACGGAATCCAATATCGAAAATATCCAAAGATAATTTTCATTCAAATCCATTCCAACGTATATATTGGAAACTTCTGGTTTTGTTTAACCATTTACTATCCAATTTATTAATTTAAAATCATTGAATTACTATTCTAGTTGTTAACTAGTTCATTCAGATAAAAATATCTTCTATCTTTTCAAACATGGAATATTTCATCCAAAATCTCTCTAAATCATTTATTATGATTTTACATAATTTATTTATATTTTTAATAATTTTATTAAGGCTTTTAGAGTCGGTTTCCAATATTGGCCACCGAACTGCATCCATAGCAACATTTTCCAAAACTGATTTAGACATATTTAAAAATCGAACCGTTAGATTTCAAAAATTCTCACACTACAACAATCATTATATTACAACGGTGGAAGATAGCTGTAAAAGGCTTTTTACAATGGTGATTCCACTGTCGTATATTAACAAGTTGTAATAGACTAAAAGTTATTACAACTGTTTTGCATCGTTGTAGTAAAAGCTATTGCAACTGTTTTGCAAGGTTGTAGTAAAAGTTATTACATTTGTTATGCACCGTTGTAGTAAGTGTTATTACAACTGTTATGCAAAATTGTGACTATTGATTATAAGAATATGATTTTTGTTTCATTATACATTACATTTCATATAAAAATAAATATTTATATTAAATAAAATGCTACTGCACAAAATTTGATACTCAAACAGTTATTTTATTCAATTAAATATTTTATTTCAATATTTTAATTAGTACAACTTTCTGATCCACTATTGCACAAACCGCTGTTACATAATACAATCAATCACATACATACATTCCTCACCACAGACTAATCATTCAATACACTTAGTTACATACAAACTTTCACATAAATATACATACATACTGACACACACCGAGCCTTTTTGCCCCAACATCCAATCCAGTTACCTGTTATATAATTTTATGTATGTTAATATAGGACAATTGATCTTCATAAATTTGCTTCTTTATCTCTAAGACTCTAACATCCCAATCCCATGGTAAGAAGAGGGAGAACATATCATTGTACCTCGAAACTCCACTCAAAATCATTTGTAATCTAAAATAGATTTGAAATTCAATACAACATTAAAAATGCATCTTATTCTACCATAGATAGAATGCTTCAAATGTCTTTTATTAGAAAGAAGAAATTAAAAACATTGAAACTACATTTGTAACACCCCGAATTTTCTATTAACAGTAAATTTACAAATTAAAGTATAATTAATTCTAAATGGTAGAATTAAGGGAAACGGATTACGCCATTGCGTTTGTCTCGGAATTCTGCTTGAGATAGAGTCCGAGTTTGCGTAAAATGGACTCCGTATGAAGGAGTTATGACCTCCGGAAGTTTCAGAATTTGATTTAAAATTCAAACAGCCCGAAAACATGTTCATAATTCAAAACTGGACCAGAACTGGGCTGGGCAGGAATTTTCCCGCCCAGGACCCAGGTCGACCAGGGGGTCGACCTCGGAGTCGACCTGGGTACCCAGGTCGATAATGTAGTCAACCTGGGGGTCGACCTGCTTGGTCGACCTGACCTGCTTGGTCTGGTCCTGGCTCGGTTTTTGGGGCTCGGCTGTGTCACTAGGGCTGATTTGTCACTCTCTGATTGGCTTCTCTTGAGACGGATGGCCTTGATTAACTCTAGCTTCATCGACGGCTCTAATTAGTTTGAAATTCCATATAAACAACCTTAGTCTCCAACCTAAATTTACACAAATAAAATAGAGCTAGAGTCGTCGTGCTGCTGGAAGGAAGCCAATAGTAGCCTCCACTTGAAGAAAGCTTAGAGAAGAACAAAACTAAAGTAAAAAAACAAGAATCAAACAACGTTTATCTACCCAAAGGAAAGCATTGCAAATTCAGAACTCATAATCCAGAATTCAAGTTCGTCGTTTGTTGTAAGTATACTGATTTTTCCGATGGGAATAAAATTAAGATTTGATTCGATGTAAAATGGAAATGGAATTGTGCCATTGTATAACGACGATGTTAATTCATATCTATGTGTTGCAATGATTGTGTTGGGAATGGTATTGGATGTTTGTGGTATAATTGACTTGATGTTGGATCCATTAGAATGTTTGTGGATTAATCTAGTTGATGTTGGATCTATTCAAATTCACATACAAGTTATTTGGTTCATATCTACACCTATATGTTTATGTGATTATATAGGTTGTATGTGATTAAGATCTCAAGTATATACTTTATGCTAAACCTCTATGCCTAAATGATTAAGTTCATATACATGCACATATGTTTATACAAAAGTTGCAAGTTCATAATTGGATCCATGCCAAGATCCACTTTAATACATGTTTCATATTATAATTGGACATATGATTGGATCTAGTTCACACATGTGATAAAATTATACATACTTTATGGACATGTTATATTCTTGTCATATGATAGTGATGTTCGATGTTATGCCGAGATCTAAACATGTTTAGGCTTATGTTGTCTAAATCATATGCTAATTCATGTGACACCTATTTAGTTAGATCCCTATTTCAATGCAAGTTCACATATAGATAAGTTGATTTAGCCTATGTTGCAAGTTCACATATATGTAAGTTGATTTAGCCTATGTTACAAATTCACATATATGTAAGTTGATTTAGCCTATTGTGCAAATTCACATATATGTAAGTTGATTTATCCTATGTTGCAAATTCACATATATGTAAGTTGATTTAGCCTATGTTGCAAGTTCACACCTATGATGTTCATATTGACTATGCCGATAATGCCAAGTTTACACCTATGTCATGTTTATGTTAATGAATTTCTTTATGAAAATTTTGTGTACGCTAAATTAGGCTAAGTTTTTAGCCTAATATTATATGTTAAAAAAATCATGCGGATGAAAAATTAGGCTAAGATTGTTAGCCTAATATTTAGACGGGGTAACGTTGGGAAAAATTGGTAATTATAGGAAACTTGACATAAATTGGTGAAAATATATGTATTGGCATGTTTGGCACATGCTAATAATTAGTGGCACTTAAATGGTATAAAATTCATATACCAAAAATGATGAACTTGGAAAGTGGGCCACAACATTTAATTGTTAACAAATTTACATATAACAAGTAATAAAGACAAATATGTAAATTTAGAAAATACGAGTATGCTTATCCCGAGGTTGGATTGAGTTGTGACGTAAACCTGCCCGGACCCGCCCGGTTGTCCATTAATCACAACAATACCTATCTGATGTGAGAGGTTAAGCATTGAGCGCAATAAGGACCCGAGGTTAAACTGAGTTACGGTGTAAACCTACACGGAACCGACCAGCACATCCAGTAACCGTAACAATACCTGTCTAATGTGAGTGGTCGGTGCTTTAAAAAGCTAAGGACAGACAAGTCAGGATGGTAGGGTTAAGTTAACTAAAACACTTAACCAATTCAACATGTTAATTAAACTGATGGGTGGGGTTAGGTAAATATAGACACTTAACCACTTAACATGTTTGACTAGAAAACCCTATTAACGGGGACCCATTTCAGCAGTAACCCAATTAGGTATCATGGTACCCTGAAACTAGGCAGGGTGGGGCACGATTACTGGGCTGATTGTAAGCGGTCAAAAGCGACGGCGGTTGGTGCAGCAGTGTGGGTTCTAATGGAGTGCGGGTGTGCACACACTTCGGAGCAGACAAACAGGGCACTGGGCACCAGTAGTATAACCTATGCATTATAGGATTGTGTCGGGCCGCCACCATGGGACTTGATACACCCCATGGTGGGACCAGCATAAGTGTCTACAATCATTGGGGGCCGTATGACACATATGATTTTGCGAGTAGGAGCCGATCTTTAGAAAGGGGATCACTTCACCCCGATCATGGGGTGCTAGTTGAGACAATGCAAGTAGGTGCAGAGATATAGTGTGGGGTGCGATAGTATATTTGGTTCAAACTGCTTTATCTTAGTTTATGATACTTTCCTATTTCCAGTTTATACCTATCATGCCCTTTTTCTTATTCTCATACTGAAGAGTCACTAGACTTACCAGGCTTTATGTCTGACTCTATTTTTCTTTTGTCTTGTTTTCTTCCGTTTCCCCCTATCCCCTAGGTCCACAGGGAGGAAACAACCCAGCTTAGTCAGACTCTTTGCAAGCTTCAAGATAGTAGATGTATGGTTTGGACTCTCTTTTCTTGGTTATGGCTTTTGGACACGTTATATGGGGATTTCTGCAGCTTTTATTATGTTTTATGCTTCTTTATTTAATAATCAAGACAGAAATGATGATGTAATGTTTTGGAAGTTATTATGAGACAAATATGGAAATGTTTTGTATGAACACGTATTTATGAAATGAAAGTCTGATTGTTTTTCGCTTCTTATACATACGTGTTTATATCTGTCTTGTGTTTTATTTGTGACTTTTACTTATAAACCTCCACCGAAGTTAAGGCATTCCCTTTGTGAGTGACCTCAATGGAGGTGGGGTGTTTCACTTGGTATCAGAGCCCAGATTTTCCAGATTAGATAAAGGTTTTTGAAACTATTTTCAAAAAAGAAGTTTAAAGAAGCATATTTTTTTTCAAGGAAAAGCATTGTTTTTAAAAGGCATAGTCCCCCAAAGCCATACGCACTATCTCTCTATCCTTTTGTCTTGAATCTTTCCTTTTTGTTTCAGCATGTCTGGAGATCTTAACCTTCCAGAAGGAGTACCGATACCTGGCTGGTTTCGGAGGTTCCTAGAGGCTAGGGCCAATGGTGCGGGCCCAGCAGACATTCCTCCTCCCATAGTGGCAGCGGTTCCTCCTCCTCCTCATGGAAATACTTTCGCTAAGACATGTAGAGACTTCAAGGCAATGGGCGGAAAGGACTTTTATGGAACTGAATCCTTTGTGGTAGCAAGAAACTGGCTGAAGGAGACCGAAGATTTGTTCGTCATCTTCGAAGTTGACGATAGGAAAAAGATACAGCTAGCAATGTGGTTGCTTAAAGATGAAGCTTCCTATTGGTGGGAAGTTACTCATGCTGAGAGGCCAGTGGAAACTTGCGAAGATTTCAGGATGAGGATTGAGATGAAATTCCTCTCCCAAGCTGAAAGAAGCCTGCAGATGGAGAAATTCCTAACTCTTAAACAAGGGAGTATGACGATCAGGGAGTACGTCAATCAGTTTAATCAGCTGGCCAGATTTAGGCTGGATTTAGTAAACACCCAACACAAGAAGGCCCTTCGCTTTGTCAAAGGTCTGAATGAACCTCTACACAGCCTTGCTATGACCCATACACCCATGGGGGCGACTTATGAAAGCTTGGTGGACATGGCGCTACTACACGAGGAAGAAAAAGGCAAGAAAGGGGCAAAAGCAGAAGTGCCTCAAGACAATAAGGGGGAAGGATCACAGAACAAGAAGGATGTTTCAAACAAAGGAAGGAAGAACAATAAACCCTGTGAAAAAAGAAAGTGTAATTTCTGTGGCATTGTTGGACATATAGTGAAAGACTGCAGAAAGAAGAAGGCGAAGATGAATGGTGGCTGTTTCCATTGCGGCGAGAGTGGACACATGGCTAAGGACTGCCCAAAGAAGAGGGGGGCAGGGACGGAGAACTGGATCCACTTCAGGGGGACAGGTTCACGCGCTGGTGGCACCTCCGCAGGAACGAGGTAGAAATATTTCTGTAGAAAGCTTAGTTTATCTCTATGATCATCCAGTTCGCACTCTCTTTGATTCTGGTGCATCACACTCCTTTATTTCATCTGCTTTAGTAGAATCTCTACACCTAGACACTAATATGGTAGAAGATCCCTTGGTTGTTTCAAATCCAATTGGGGGCTCAGCTTATTTGTCAATTGTAACACCCCACGTTCATTAATGTCACTCACAAAGGGAATGCATTAACTTCTACGGAGCATTTTAAAGTAAGTATAGAACAGAAACTTAACAACAAGACAGATATAAACAGTACTAAAACTTTAAAACTTTATTTCATTACAGCAGAAAACACATATGTTTGATTACATCATCAAAAACCAGAGTCAAAGTACATAATATCCATCTTGACTACCAAAGTACATAAATTGAAAGACATAATCCCCAATACAAAATAACCATAAATAAAAGAGAAGCGGAACTTTACTTCAGCGATCCAAGCAATCTTCTAAAAGCAGAGAAACAGCAGTCCAAAATCAAGCTCCAATGGTGCTAGTTCCAACCTGAGCACCTTGGGGGGGGGGGGGAGAAAGAAAAGAGGGGGAAACAAAGGGGGGTCAGACATAAAGTCTGGCGAGTGAGATAACTTTAACAATATAATTACCAAAGTAACTAGGCTAAGGCATGAGTTAGAAAATAAGGAAATAACCATGAACCATTGAGTATGGAAGAGTAAACAAAGAAACAAGATGAACAATGATATCGTTAAAGCGCACCTAAACCACTATAAGATAATTACTAAACTACCCCAACAATATAGGATAATTGGTATACTGCACCACTACTACTATACTGTACTGCACCACCACTAGTCACCCTAAGGTTGATCCCGCCTACAGTATTAAAATAATCATAATGGTAGTTTCGTGCACCCCTAGCTGCCTTCATACGTGCCGCCTGCCCCTATCTCCACTAGGTGTACCCACTACCCCCATGCGAACGGTTCCCTAACTCGTAGATACCCGTGCTGGCCCCACAGTGGGGTGTATCACTCCCCAAAGTGGCAACCCGATACCACAAATAATGCACGGCTTATACCTACACGATGCAACAACGTCTTACCTACGTGCCCGGGTCCACACACGCATATGAACCCGTTGGACTTGCGTTGCCACCGCTAACCCAGTTTGGCCTCTTACAGTCAAGCCCAGTATGCGTGTCCCGTCCTCGACTTGGGTCGAGCTCACAAAGATATGTATGGGTTACTTGTTGAAACGGGCCCCCATTACTTGACACAAGCTATCCACCTAAGCTTGGTCCCCTCTAGTACATCCCACTTAACCCACTTCTTATTCATGTTCACTTACATGTTTCAATTTTGGTTAAGTGTTTCTAATCGTATTTCCAATGCCACCCAAGGCACACACTAGATTCCACATGCCACCCAAGGCACCCACTTAACCCCCTCATGTCCCACTACATGTTTATCTGGTTAAGTGTTCCTTAATTCATTAAGACTGTAACCTCATAAAGACCTCTCACATTAGACTGGCATTTGTGGCAGCTGGATTTGTTGGGCGGGTCCGGGCAGTCTTACACCACAAACGAGCCTAACCTCGTGTCTTTACAATTGTTACATATTTAATTTATGCCTAAGACCTCTCACATTAGACTGACATTTGTGGCAGCTGGATTTGCCGAGCGGGTCCGGGCAGTCTTACACCACAAACGAGCCTAACCTCGTGTCTTAGACGATTAATTACACCTAATTAATCCTTCCCCAATTTGAATTACTTTCCCTATTCAAATTATCAATTAATTCCAAATTTAACTATGGCCATAATTGACTCAATTATGTCCATCTATTTATGGTATGTAAAATCATACCAATTTTCATCACAAATTTAGTTTATGCCTTTTAAGGCATTTATGCCAATTAAATCTTTTTAATATTATCCCCTTTACCCCCACGTTGTACGTTCGTTCGTTTAACGTAAAATATACGTTAGACTCGAATAGTCTAACTCATGGAATAAAGAGAAAACATCACAACATACATATAATTAAAACTAGATCTAAACATAGGGGTGAACTTGCATGTGTGAATGATGTTCTACACCTAAAACTTGCATAGGCCAAAGTTACAACTTGCATAAAACTACATATGTCATAGACCCAAATCTAAAGGTGTAAACTTGTTGAGATAATGGTAACAAACTTGCATAAATCATGTATGTCATAGATCTACATATAAAGGTGTAAACTTGCATAGGCAATAACCACAAACTTGCATAACATGATTCATACTCAAACACATGTATTCATACAAACTTGCATATGTGATTTATGCAACATAACAATGGTATAAACTTTCATCTAAACATGTAAACTAGCATGTAGAATTTGGCATATAACTCACACATGTAATAGCCTAACTTTAGATCTAAAATAGATGTCATGAAGCATATAAGGTCATACATATAATTTTCCCCAACTTGCATATGATTCATGTCTTAATAAAAATCTAAACTTGCATACATACTATGATTTATCATATGAATCAACATACCCAAACTAGCATATGAACAACATGGTGATTTGATTATACATAAGCCAACCATAGAATTACAACATGGATGATAGCATCATAACTTTACAATAGATGATCACAACATAACATCATAGAATTCATCACAATTTTACAACATAATTATAACATGCGGTCAATAATTCACATCATGTCCAAATAATCCACATCATAACATGATCCAATTAATTTGCTAATTATTTTATTAAAATTATCGAACTCACAACTCAAAGGAAGTCTTGAGTTCTGAATTCTGATTTCTGAAGTTGTAATAGCTTTCCCTTGAAGAAGATTCGTTGTTAAAGTTGAAAAGGATTGAATTAGATTAGCTTTCTTCCTCTCTAAATGGTGGCAGCTATGCTGAGTTGCTAGGTGACGACATGGAGCCCATGAATCTAATTTTGTTTTGATTTTAGGGTTTGAGTCTAGAGGTGTTTTTATAGAGTTTAGGATTAGTTTAAGCCGTCTGATCAACCCAGAATTAATCCCAGCCAACCAGAGCATATCAGAAACCCTAATGAGTCAGCATCTAGTCATCAACTGGTCACAAAACAAATCTGCCCGTGGGGGGGTGGGGAAGGTCGACCTTATGGTCGACCTGGTCAGGGCAGGTCGACCCCCAGGTTGACCCTATGGTCGACCTGGGCCTGGCGGGAATTTTCCCGCCTAGCCTGTCTGACTCCGAAATTTGATTTTTCTGAAATCTATTTTGAATTTTCTGAAACTTCCGATGGCCATAACTTCTTCATACGAAGTCCAATTCACGCAAACTCGGACTCTATCTCAACCAGAATTCCGAGACGAACACAATGGCGCAACCCGTTTCCCTTAATTCTCACGTCTGGGATTAGTTATTCTTTAATTTGTTACTATAGTGTTAACAGAAATACGGGGTGTTACATTCTCCCCTCCTTAAAGGATTTCGCCCCCGAAATCTCCAAGTTAAGGAGAATACACATCCTAACATCCAATCAACCATCTACTCGACCATCAAACACAGGCATCCATTGTCCTTATTAAATTCCTAATGCTGTATGAACATATGCAAGAAGTGTGTGTATATGTTCTCTATCTAATGCAAAATCAGGCGGTCTACTGATTCAGTTGACCTCCTTAATGCAAACCATGATAGTGCCATGCGTCCATTATGTATGCGAAAGAACCTTATCAACACCTACTACTTCTACATGTGTGCACAACCATTCACCAAAATGCAACATCCATATGATGGTACAATCATTATACATCCATTACTTAAATATGTACACACATTTATATGCAATTTGAAGTGACTGAGCCGATCTAGTGCCTAAAGTGTGTGTATATGCATCCACGAGCAACCACTAGCAAACACTTTCATCCACGTGCATCCATCATACATAACATGTCTCAAACACATGCTTCAACCATAGGACTACCCAATCTAAAGGTCAAAGATACTAGCGAGAGGACATACTAAAGATAAGATAAGTACAAGCTAAGCGATAAAGGAGAAATAAAAAGACATACCCTCGAAAATAAAAGGGTACAATGAACGCATCTTCTCTTCTGTCTCCCAAGTAGCGTTGCTCTCATCATCTCCCCATTGCACTTCGACTAGCTTGACCTCTCGATTCCTCAACTTCTTAATCTCCGACCCAAGAATGCACGTAGGAGCTCGTCGAATCGTCGCATCACGCTCTATCTCCACCTCTCTAAGAAAGCTCGGCTCTACCACTTCCGCGGTCTCGTGCAAGCACTTCCTCAAATGTGATACATGGAATACATCGTGTACACCACTAAGTCTCTCGGGCAACTCCACTCTATTCGCCATCTGCCCAATCCTTTCCTTAATAGGAAACAGCCCTACGAACCTTGGTGCTAACTTCCCAACGGACCCAAAGCGAACAACGTTCCGTAATCGAGACACCTTGACAAAGACCATGTCCCCAATATCAAACTCGAGATCTGACCTCCTCTTGTCCGCATAAGATTTCTGCCTATCTTGCGCCGTCTTCATCCTCCTTCGAATCAAATCTATCTTTTCCGAAGTCTCTCTAATCATATCGGGTTCAAGCAAGATCTTGTCTGTAGACTCCCACCAACATGTAGGCGAACGACATGGCCGTCTATAAAGAGCCTCGAACAGTGCCATGCCAATGCTAGACTGAAAGCTGTTATTATATGTGAACTCTACCAACGGAAGATGTTCCTCCCATGTACCTCCGAAGTCTAAGACACACAATCTCAATAAGTCCTCTAGAATACGATTCACCCTCTCGGTCTGGTCGTCCGTCTGAGGATGATATGCGGTGCTCAAACATAACTGAGTCCCTACCGCCTCTTGCAAGCTTTTCCAAAATTCGCTAGTGAAGATAGGATCGCGGTCGCTCACTATGCTAGAAGGAACACCGTGCAAACGAACTATCTCTCGAATGTATACGGAGGCTAACCATGGAGCAGTCCTCTTACTCTTCACGGGAATGAAATGGGCGCTCTTAGTAAGTCTGTCTACTACGACCCAAATCCCCGTATTACCCTTCCTCGATCTTGGTAACCCGTCAACAAAGTCCATCGAGACACTTTCCCACTTCCATTGTGGGACCTCCAATGGGTGAAGCAATCCACCGGGCTTCTTTTGCTATTCTTTTACTTGTTGGCACACCAAGCATCTAGCGACAAACTCTGCCACGTCCCTCTTCATACCGGCCCAAAAGTAAACTCGTCTCATGTCCATGTACATCTTGTCCCCGCTGGGATGGATGGTCATCTTCGAACGATGTGCATCATCAAGAATGGTCTTCCTCAAATTCTCGTCTTTTGGTACACAAAGTCTAACGTCCCTACGTAACCAACCCTTATCATCTAGAGTATACCTACTGAGATGGCTCGATGATTCCCCTCTCTTGAGCTTTTCTACTAACTCAACCAACTGTGGGTCGTCTCGCTGTGCCTCGCCAATCCATCCCAAAAGCGTAGGTCTGACCTCTAAGGATGCTAGCAAACCGGGTACAAAGTCAACGGAGGGTCTAAAGTCAAACGTAGAGATGAACTCTAAGCTTCGCCGCTCAACAAACAATGGACTCAAGGACTATCTTTTTCTACTTAAGGCGTCTTCCACCACGTTACCCTTGCCAGGGGTATATGCTATCTCGAAGTCGTAGGATGCTAAGAATTCCATCCACCTTTGCTGCCTTAAGTTCAAGTCCTTCTAAGAGAATAAGTATTTTAGCGATTTGTGGTCAGTGAATAATTCGAATTTTTCGTAAAGGAGATAATGACGCCAAGACTTAAGCGCGAAAACAATAGTGGCCAACTCTAGGTCATGTGTAGGGTAATTTCTCTCATGCACTCTCAACTGCCTTCCACCATAGGCTATTACCCTTCCCTGTTGCATTAAAACTGCGCCTAGTCCTGTCCACAAGCATCGGTATAAACGGTAAATGGCTTACTCCCATCTGGCAACACTAAGACTGGGGCTGTGGTCAAAGCTCTCTTTAAACGTTGGAACGCATCATCACAATCTACGTCCCATGTGAAAACTAAGTTCTTCTTCGTCAAGCGTGTTAATGGGGCTGATATTTTTGCGAAGTCTTTAATAAACTTCCTATAGTAGCCTGCCATCCCTAAGAAACTCCTCACCTCAGTAGCATTTTTAAGAACCTTCCAATCTTGGATGGCCACTACCTTCGCGGGATCCACGACTAACCCTTCTTTGGAAACCACGTGCCCTAAGAATCGCACTTCCTTCCTCCAAAAGTGACATTTAGAAAATTTAGCTTTAAGGCTATGCGCTCGAAGAGTCTCCAACACATCCCTAAGATGTAGGGAATGCTCTTCCTCGTTCTTAGAAAAGATCAAGATATCATCCACAAAGACTACCACAAATTTATTAGGGTACTCCCTAAACACGCTACTCATCAAATCAACAAAGTATGCGGGGGCGTTTGTCAAACCGAAGGGCATCACAAGCCACTCGAAGAAGCCGTCTGGAGTCCTAAAGGCAGTCTTGTCTATGCTATCCTCAGCCACTCTCAACTGATGGTAACCAGTGGCTAAGTCCAACTGCGAGAACACTGAGGCGCCAACTAACTGATCGAAGAGATCGTCAATCATTGGCAGTGGGTGTCTATTCTTCTTAGTAAGCTTATTAAGTTCTCTATAGTCCACACAAAGTCTAAGGGACCCATCTGCCTTCGTAGCAAATACTACTGGAGCACCCCACTCTGATATACTACATCTGATGAACCCCTTCTCAAGCAATTCCTTCACTTTCTTACCGAGTTCTCTTCTCTCTCTTGGAGCCATGTGGCGCACTGGCAATGCAACTGGCTTTGCATTATCTACTAGATATATTCGAAAGTCTATTTCACGTTTTGGGGGTAAACCCCTCACCTCATCGAAGACATCAACATATTCACGGACTATGGGAACAGAATGTAAATCATCATTGGATGCGTCAAGGGATTCTAGGTAGCTAAGCATTACTGGACCCCTAGGGTCACAAGAAATATCAATGGTCTTTCCAAAACGAGTCAACAATCTAACTACCCTTCTTTCACAATCTAGGATGGCCCCATATCTAATTAGCCAATCCATACCTAGAATTAAATCGTAGCCCATGAAGCCAAGAACAAAGGCGTTGCATTCAAACTCAATGCCCAAGATAAACACTCTCAAATCCCGACAAATCATAGGATGAGCCGAACCACCGATAGGATTTGAGACTACTAAGGGATCAGTAACTAGACTAGTATCAAGGTGCAGTGTTTCAACTAATGATGTAGAAATAAACGAATGTGATGCGCCAGAATCGAATAAAGTACGGACATGATGATCAAACAAAAAAACTAAACTTTCAACGGAAATTGCTCTACCTCGTTCTTGCAGCCGTGGGACCACGAGAGCCTGAACTTGTCCCCTTGCCTTCCCTGGTGCCATAAGAGCCTGCACCTGTCCTCCCGAGGTAGACCCTGCCCTCTGCCCTTTCCTTGGGCAGTCCTTAATCAGATGTCCTGCTTCGCCATAGTGGAAACAACCGGTCTTCTTTTTCTTCCCACAATCTTTGCTTAAATGGCCTGGTGTCCCACAGTTAAAGCATCTTTTCTTTCCCTTAGCATTGTTGCATTTGCCACCTTTCTTGTTTTGTTGTTGCTGTTGCGACTTCTTTTGATCCCCTTTCTTCTCGGGTGCCTTATTAGCATTGGCGCCCTTCTCCTCTTCATGCATAAGCGCCATGTCAACTAGTCTTTCAAAGGTAGCCCCCATAGGGATGTGGGTCATAGCTAACCCATGAAGCGGCTCGTTTAAACCCTTAACAAATCTCCGGGCCTTCTTTTCTGGAGTGTTCACCAAGTCCAAGCCAAATCTCGCCAACTAGTTGAACTTGTTGACGTATTCTTTCACCGATAGATTCCCTTGCTTCAGCGCCAAAAACCTTTCCATGTATAGATTCTCTTCAGCCCGTGAGAGAAACTTCACCTCAAACCTCTGCCTAAAATCTGGCCATGTATCGACTGGACGTCCCCCATTAGTGACCTCCGACCAAAACGAGGCCTCATCCTTCATTAGCCAGGCAGCCAACTAGACCTTCCTTCCATCTTCCACTTCAAAGATTCCAAACAATTCTTCCACCTCCTTCAGCCAATTTCGAGCTTCAACAAATGTCTCTGTCCCGTGAAAAGGTTTTCCACCCATTTCCTGAAAGTCCTTACATATCTTAGCAAAAGTATCGACGTGAGGAGGAGGAGGAGGAGTATTTGCTGGACCTGTGGTGGCGGCCCTAGCCTCGAGATATTGACGAAACCAATCGGGTACATGAACACCCTCTGGTATCTCAGATGCTTCAGACATGCTGAAACGAAAAAAGAAAGATTCAATACAAAAAACCGAAGGAAAGATATATGGCTCTTAGGGTTATGCTTTCTAAAATAAGTTTTTCTCTTGAAAATACTTTCCTTAAAACATACTTTTGAAGGTACTTCTTTATAAAAGTTGGTTTTAAAAAATAGTTTTTCAAAATCCATATCTGTTCTGGTAACCTTCAACTCTGATACCACGTGTAACACCCCACGTCCAATAATGTCACTCACAAAGGGAATGCATTAACTTCCATGGAGCATTTTTAAGTAAGTATAGAACAGAAACTTAACAACAAGACAGATATAAACAGTACTAAAACTTTAAAACTTTATTTCATTGCAGCGGAAAACACATATGTTTGATTACATCATCAAAAACCAGAGTCAACGTACATAATATCCATCTTGACTACCAAAGTACATAAATTGAAAGACATAATCCCATATACAAAATAGCCATAAATATAAGAGAAGCTGAACTTTACTTCAGCGATCCAAGCAATCTTCTAAAAGCAGAGAAACAACTGTCCAAAATCAAGCTCCACTGGTGCTAGTTCCAACCTGAGCACCTGGGGGGGGGGAAGAAAGAAAAGAGGAGGAAACAAAGGGGGGTCAGACATAAAGTCTGGCGAGTGCGATAACTTTAACAATATAATTATCAAAGTAACTAGGCTAAGGCATGAGTTAAAAATAAGGAAATGACAATGAACCAATGGGTATGGCAGAGTAAACAAAGAAACAAGATGAACAAGGATATCGTTAAAGCGCACCTAAACCACTATAAGATAATTACTAAACTACACCAACACTATAGGATAATTGCAATACTGCACCACCACTACTATACTGTACTGCACTACCACTAGTCACCCTAAGGTTGATCCCGCCTACAGAATTAAAATAATGATAATGGTAGTTTCGTGCACCCCTAGCTGCCTTCATAGGTGCCGCCTGCGCCTATCTCCACTAGGTGTACCCACTACCTCCATGCGATCGGCTCCCTAACTCGTAGATACCCGTGCTGGCCCCACACTGGGGTGTATCACTCCCCAAAGTGGCAACCCGATACCACAAATAATGCACGGCTTATACCTACACGATGCAACAACGTCTTACCTACCAGCCCGGGTCCACACACGCATATGAACCCGTTGGACTTGCGTTGCCACCGCTAACCCGGTTTGGCCTCTTACAGTCAAGCCCGGTATGCGTGTCCCGTCCTCGACTTGAGTCGAGCTCACAAAGATACGTATGGGTTACTGGTTGAAACGGGAACCCATTACTTGACACAAGCTATCCACCTAAGCTTGGTCCCCTCTAGTACATCCCACTTAACCCATGTTCACTTACATGTTCCAATTTTGGTTAAGTGTTTCTAATCGTATTTCCAATGCCACCCAAGGCACCCACTAGATTCCACATGCCACCCAAGGCACCCACTTAACCCCCTCATGTCCCACTACATGTTTATCTGGTTAAGTGTTTCTTAATTCATTAAGACCGTAACCTCATAAAGACCTCTCACATTAGACTGACATTTGTGGCAGCTGGATTTGTTGGGCGGGTCCGGGCAGTCTTACACCACAAACGAGCCTAACCTCGTGTCTTTACAATTGTTACGTATTTAATTTACGCCTAAGACCTCTCACATTAGACTGGCATTTGTGGCAGCTGGATTTGCCGGGCGGGTCCGGGCAGTCTTACACCACAAACGAGCCTAACCTCGTGTCTTAGACGATTAATTACACCTAATTAATCCTTCCCCAATTTGAATTACTTTCCCTATTCAAATTATCAATTAATTCCAAATTTAACTATGGCTATAATTGACTCAATTATGTCCATCTATTTATGGTATGTAAAATCATACCAATTTTCATCACAAATTTATTTTATGCCTTTTAAGGCATTTATGCCAATTAAATCTTTTTAATATTATCCCCTTTACCCCACGTTGTACGTTCATTCGTTTAACGTAAAATATACGTTAGACTCGAATAGTCTAACTCATGGAATAAAGAGAAAACATCACAACATACATATAATTAAAACTAGATCTAAACATAGGGGTGAACTTGCATGTGTGAATAATGTTCTACACCTAAAACTTGCATAGGCCAAAGTTACAACTTGCATAAAACTACATATGTCATAGACCCAAATCTAAAGGTGTAAACTTGTTGAGATAATGGTCACAAACTTGCATAAATCATGTATGTCATAGATCTACATCTAAAGGTGTAAACTTGCATAGGCAATAACCACAAACTTGCATAACATGATTCAAACTCAAACACATGTATTCATACAAACTGGCATATGTGATTTATGCAACATAACAATGGTATAAACTTACATATAAACATGTAAACTAGCATGTAGAATTTGGCATATAACTCACACATGTCGTAGCCTAACTTTAGATCTAAAATAGATGTCATGAAGCATATAAGGTCATACATATAATTTTCCCCAACTTGCATATGATTCATGTCTTAATAAAAATCTAAACTTGCATACATACTATGATTTATCATATGAATCAACATACCCAAACTAGCATATGTACAACATGGTGATTTGATTATACATAAGCCAACCATAGAATTACAACATGGATGATAGCATCATAACTTTACAATAGATGATCACAACATAACATCGTAGAATTCATCACAATTTTACAACGTAATTATAACATGCGGTCAATAATTCACATCATGTCCAAATAATCCACATCATAACATAATCCAATTATTTTGCTAATTATTTTATTAAAATTATCGAACTCACAACTCAAAGGAAGTCTTGAGTTCTGAATTCTGACTTCTGAAGTTGTAATAGTTATCCCTTGAAGAAGATTCGTTGTTAAAGTTGAAAAGGATTGAATTAGATTAGCTTTCTTCCTCTCTAAATGGTGGCGACTATGCTGAGTTGCTAGGTGACGGCATGGAGGCCATGAATCTAATTTTGTTTTGATTTTAGGGTTTGAGTCTAGAGGTGTTTTTATAGAGTTTAGGATTAGTTTAAGCCATCCAATCAACCCAGAATTAATCCCAGCCAACCAGAGCATAGCAGAAACCCTAATGAGTCAGCATCTAGTCATCAACATGTCACAAAACAAATCTTCCCGGGGGGGGGGGGGGGGCAGGTCGACCCCCAGGTCGACCTGGTCGACCCTATGGTCGACCTGGCCCTGGCGGGAATTTTTCCGCCTAGCCTGTCTGACTCCGAAATTTGAATTTTCTGAAATCTGTTTTGAATTTTCTGAAACTTGCGATGGCCATAACTTCTTCATACGATGTCCAATTCACGCAAACTCAGACTCTATCTCAACCAGAATTCCGAGACAAACACAATGGCGCAACCCGTTTCCCTTAATTCTCACGTCTGGGATTAGTTATTCTTTAATTTGTTACTATAGTGTTAACAGAAATACGGGGTGTTACATCAATGGTTTATTTGGATTTGAAAATCTCTATTCTAAGTGTTGAGTTTAGATGTAGTGCCTTTGTTTTGGGCTTCTCGGGATATGGACTGAGCTTAGGCATGGACTGATTATCCAGTAATAGTGCCATTCTTGATTGTGAGAAAAGAGTGGTTAGACTCTTGACTCGGCTCGGTAACACTCTAGAAATTTCTTGTAATCCCTTGCATGTTGTTATGCTTAGTTATCTAGAGTCGCTTGATGCTCCTATTGAGAACTTGCGGTCGGTTAGAGTTGTCCGTGAATATCCGGATGTCTTTGAAGAGGTGAAGGGCTTACCTCCGAGGTGGGAAATAGACTTCCGCATATATCTTATTGATAATGCAAAGCCCGTAGCTTTACCTGTCAGACACATGGCTCTAAAAGAGAGAAAGGAGCTCAGTAAGCAAGTTAAGGAGCTTCTCGAGAAGGGGTTTATAAGGCGGAGTATCTCGGAATGGAGTGCTCCAGTGGTGTTCGCCACCAAAGCAGATGGCTCACTATGTCTTTGTGTGGACTATAGAGAGCTAAACAAGCTGACTAAAAAGAATAAACACCCGCTTCCCCGAATAGACGATTTGTTTGATCAGCTTGTAGGTGCGTCGGTCTTCTCCCAACTTGATCTGGCTAGTGGGTTCCATCAGCTAAGAGTAGCTGAAGATAGCATTGATAAGACGGCGTTCAGAACCCCAGACGGTTTCTTCGAGTGGCTTGTCATGCCTTTCGGTTTGACAAACGCACCCTCTTATTTCGTGGACCTAATGAGCAGGGTGTTCAGAGAATTCCTCAACAAGTTTGTGGTTGTCTTCGTAGACAATATTTTGATCTTGTCAAAGAATGAGGAAGAACATGCTCGACATCTGAAGGAGATCATGGAAACTCTTCGAGTTCATCAGCTAAAAGCCATATTCTCCAAGTTCCACTTTTGGAGAGAAGAAGTAAGGTTTCTTGGACATGTAGTGTCCAAAGAGGGGTTAGCTGTGGACCCCGCGAAAGTGGTGGTAGTGCAAGATTGGAAGACATCAAGAAATGCAACCGAAGTCCGAAGCTTTCTTGGGCTAGCCGGTTTTTACCGAAAGTTCATTAGAGATTTCTCGAAAATCTCAGCTCCACTCACAAGGCTAACAAAGAAGAATCTAGCATTCTCTTGGGATTTGGATTGTGATATTGCTTTCCAACGCTTAAAAAGGGATCTTACGATAGCCCCAGTTCTGACTTTGCCTGATGGAAGCAAGATGTTCACAATATACACGGATACTTGTGGAACGAGACTAGGCACTGTTCTAATGCAAGAAGGGAAGGTAGTAGCTTATGGTGGAAGACAATTGAAAGTTCATGAAAAGAACTACCCAACCCACGATCTTGAGTTAGCCGCCATCGTTTTTGCGCTTAAGTCTTGGCGCCATTATCTCCTAGGTGAGAAGTTCGAATTATATACTGACCATAAATCATTGAAGTATCTTTTCTCGTAGAAAGATCTTAACTTGAGGCAACAAAGGTGGATGGAGTTCCTTGCCTCGTATGATTTTGAGATTTCTTATACTCCTGGCAAGGGCAACAGAGTAGCATACGCCTTGAGTAGAAAGAAACTGACCTTAAGCCCTCTCTTTGTAGAAAGGCAAATCTTGGAGTATATAGCCAGTTTTGACTTTAGGCCCTCCTCTGATTTTGTACCTGGTTTGTTGGCATCACTAGAAGTATGGCCCACTCTTTTAGACTCAATAGGGGCCGCACAACGTGAAGACCCTCAGCTTGTGGATGTGATTGATAAACTAATTAGGGGTGAAACTTCCAGTCACCTCAATAGGTACTCCATCGATGATAAGGGTTAGCTAAGGCGGGATGGAAGACTATGCGTCCCACAAGCAAGGGATTTAGTAAAAATGGTTCTCGAGGAAGCACACCATTCCAAGATGACAATACACCCAGGTGGAGACAAGATGTACAAAGACGTAAAGAGAGTTTTCTTTTGGAGTGGCATGAAAAAGGATGTGGCAGATTTCGTTTCTAAGTGCATGATATGCCAAAAGGTCAAGGCGGAACAAAAGAATCCTGGAGGACTGCTTCATCCTCTAGAAGTCCCGCAATGGAAGTGGGATAGCATTTCAATGGACTTCATTGATGGGTTTCCTAGGTCAAGAAGGGGCAATACTAGCATTTGGGTAATAGTGGATAGGCTCACAAAAAGCGCCCACTTTATACCTATCAAGAGTAGAAGGACTGCCTCGTCTCTAGCTTCTCTTTATCTCAAGGAAATAGTTCGACTCCATGGAATACCCTCCAGCATAGTGAGTGACCGAGATCCTATCTTTACAAGCGAATTTTGGCGAAGTCTGCAAGAAGCTATAGGCACACAGTTATGCTTGAGGACGACCTATCACCCCCAAACTGATGGTCAGACGGAAAGGGTGAACAGAGTATTAGAAGATTTTCTGAGACTGTGCGTTCTTGACTTTGGAGGGACATGGGAGGATCATCTTCCTTTGGTGGAATTTGCCTACAACAATAGCTACCAAGCCACCATCGGCATGGCGCCCTTCGAAGCTTTGTATGGAAGACCGTGTCGGTCACCAACTTGTTGGTGGGAGTCTACAGACAAGCTTATACTTGTGCCAGACATGATTAGAGAGACTTCAGAAAAAGTGGACTTCATACGAAGTGGAATGAAGACTGCCCAAGATAGATAGAAATCCTACGCAGACAAAAGAAGGACCGACCTTGAGTTTGAGGTTGGGGACAGGGTTTTCCTTAAGGTATCTCCCTTAAGGAACGTCGTTCGCTTTGGATCCGCGGGAAAGCTAGCACCAAGATTTGTAGGACCGTTCCCTATCATCGAGAAGATTGGGAAGATGGCTTATAGAGTAGAACTGCCCGAAAGGTTGGCTGGAATTCACAATGTCTTTCACATTTCTCATCTCCGGAAATGTCTACATGAATCTGCGGAAGTGGTGGAGCGAAGCATTTTAGAAGAAGCCGAAGTGGAACGCGAAGAAACTATGAGGAGAGTTCCAACCGGCATCTTAGGAACTGAAGAGAAAAAGCTACGCAACCGCGAAGTCAAGCTTGTCAAAGTTCAGTGAAGCGACGCCGAGGAAGGCGCGACTTGGGAAACTAAGGACAGAATACGCACGGCCTACCCTTTTCTTTTTGAGGGTACATCTTTGATCTCTCTTTTGTCCTTAAGTTGTGCTTGTATCAATCTTTTTAGGTATATCTCCTCGATATTATCCTTTATCCTTAGGTAGAAACCCCTTTGGATGTAAACATGTAATTGAAACATGTTATGATTGATGGCTGCAAGTGGTTGCAAGTGGTTGCTAGTGGTTGCTCGTGGATGCATATACACACACAACCTAGGTTTTAGATCGGCTCAGTCACTTCATATTGCATATGCATATATGTATTCATATTTGTATGTGGTTGAAACATGATATGTTGTTATATGGATGTCGCATTTGTATGAATGATTGCACACTCATGTAGAATTATGAGTAGGAAAATTTGCATACATAATGGATTCATGGCACTTACATGATTCACATTAAGGAGGTCAACTGAATCAGTAGACCGCCTAATTTTTGCATTAGATAAGGACATATACACACACTATGCATATGATCATGAAGCATTAGAAGTCTTTTAAGGACAGTGGACGCCTGTGTTGGTTGGTTGAGTAGACGGACGATTGGATGTTAGGATATACGTTCTTCTAGACTTGAAGATTTCGGGGATGAAATCCTTTAAGGAGGGGAGAATGTAACACCCCGAATTTTCTATTAACAGTAAATTTACAAATTAAAGTATAATTAATTATAAATGATATAATTAATGGAAACGGATTACGCCATTGCGTTCGTCTCGGAATTCTGCTTGAGATAGAGTTCGAGTTTGCGTAAATCGGACTCCGTATGAAGGAGTTATGATCTCCGGAAGTTTCAGAATTCGATTTAAAATTCAAACAGCCCGAAAACATGTTCAAAATTCAAAACTGGACCAGAACTGGGCTGGGCGGGAATTCTCCCTCCCAGGACCCAGGTCGACCAGGGGGTCGACCTGGGGGTCGACCATGTGGTCGACCTGTGGGTCGACCTACAGGTCGACCTGCTTGGCCGACCTGACCTGCTTGGTCTGGTCCTGGCTCGGTATCTGGGGCTCGGCTATGTCACTAGGGCTGATTTGTCACTCTTTGATTGGCTTCTCTTGAGACGGATGGCCTTGATTAACTCTAGCTTCATCGACGGCTCTAATTAGTTTGAAATTCTATATAAACAACCTTAGTCTCCAACCTAAATTCACACAAATAAAATAGAGCTAGAGCCATCATGCTGCTGGAAGGAAGCCAAGAGTAGCCTCCACTTGAAGAAAGCTTAGAGACGAGCAAAACTAAAGTAAAAACAAGAATCAAACAACGTTTATCTACCCAAAGGAAAGCATTGCAAATTCAGAACTCAGAATCCAGAATTCAAGTTCGTCGTTTGTTGTAAGTATAGTGATTTTTCCGATGGGAAAAAATTAAGATTTGATTCGATGTAAAATGGAAATGGAATTGTGCCATTGTATAACGACGATGTTAATTCATATCTATGTGTTGCAATGATTGTGTTGGGAATGGTATTGGATGTTTGTGGTATAATTGACTTGATGTTGGATCTATTAGAATTTTTGTGGATTAATCTAGTTGATGTTGGATCTATTCAAATTCACATACAAGTTATTTGGTTCATATCTACACCTATATGTTTATGTGATTATATAGGTTGTATGTGATCAAGATCTCAAGTATATACTTTATGCTAAACCTCTATGCCTAAATGATTAAGCTCATATACATGCTCATATGTTTATACAAAAGTTGCAAGTTCATAATTGGATCCATGCTAAGATCCATTTTAATACATGTTTCATGTTATAATTGGACATATGATTGGATCTAGTTCACACATGTGATAAAATTATACATACTTTACGGACATGTCATATTCTTGTCATATGATAGTGATGTTCGATGTTATGCCTAGATCTAAACATGTTTAGGCTTATGTTGTCTAAATCATATGCTAATTCATGTGACACCTATTTAGTTAGATCCCTATTTCAATGCAAGTTCAGATATAGATAAGTTGATTAAGCCTATGTTGCAAGTTCACATATATGTAAGTTTATTTAGCCTATGTTACAAATTCACTGTAACAACCCGAAAATCTGGGCCAGTTTAAAATTTTTATTTTGGCAATTTTAGCGAATTTTGAACATTTAATATAGATTATTTTAAATAATAATCGACGAGAAATTTATTTTGAATTTGGACAATCGAGTATATAAAGATTTTGCTTATACGCGTCATGAACGTATATTCGAAGTTTTAATATACTGGATGGATATAGAATCACATTCTAGACACCCGGAGATGGTTCTGATGATTGATCGATCATCATCAGAACTTATGTTCGTGTTTCGAAGATATGATATCTATATGTTTCCATTAGACTGGTGTGAGAACCAAAACTAATATAGATAGGTTTATTGTTGTGAATTGGCATCAAAAACATGATTTCCTGTATATATATCAAAATTAGGAATTTGAAACGTTAAATTCACTAATTGATTGATGTTTGTGTTGTTTGTTTATTTGTTTGATAATTTTGAACCATTATGCCTAATTGAATCAAATATTTAACTGTATTGAAAATTGGTCGCATTTGCTTGCATATACATGTACTTACATTGAACAGGTCATAGCAAGGAGGCTAGAGCAGAGAATAAAATTTGTTTGCCCGACAAATAGGTACATGTTTATCATAATTTACTGTTTTGTTTGGGTGATGATGATTTTATGAGCCTATTGGCTAGCCGCTTGGCTTTTTCTTTTTCTTTTTGAGATCAGAACGCCTATATGCCAATTTCGGGATTTTCCCGTGGCTCCCGGTGCAGGGGAGGTTATGGCGAAATTTTTCGAAAATTTAGGGTGTTAGCCAAATTTTTGAAGAATTTGAAAATTCTCAAAAACTGAAAAGTTGGAGAATGGAAGCCAGATCGAACGTAGAGTTGACTAATCAAACCACTTTCGACTTTGTTCCTTTTCGGGGACGAAAAGTTTTAAGTGGGGGAGTGAATTCGTTTCAAAAACAAATCGACGAAATATATATTATATATATTATATATATAATATAATGGTCTGAATAGAACGCGCCGCGCCGCGGCAGTTCGTGAATTTCGACCATTTATTTCAAACGGACATTACGGGAAATCCGAACGTCGGATTCTCCTAAAACCGGAACCGTTGGTTTCGTATCGAAAAGAGCTTTCTAACGAATATTAGAAATTTGAAATCTAACGGTTGGATTTGGAGATACGTCCAAATCAAATTTGGAAAAGGTCGCTGTAAGTGCAGTTCGATGTCCGTTGATGGAAATCGACTGTACAGACCTTGATAAAATTATTAAAAATATTAATAATTTGTGTAAAATCACAAGAAATGATTTGGGAAAAATTGGGATGAAAAACTCCATATTTGAAAAGATAAAAATAGATTTTTATCGAAATGAACTAATTTTGAACTTAAATTAAAACCCATTTATTTTCAAATAAATAAATTGGATTTGAAATGGGTTTTAATAGAATCGATCTGTGGGTTTACCGTGAACAGTGTTTTAAATAACATTTGTTCTTTAACCCGATAGTAAATAGAATGTTATTTGGGTTTGTCGTGAACTGTGTTTTAATTGACATTAGTTCTTTAACCCAGTAAAAGGAGGTTTAATGAATCTGCAATTAGATTGAAATGTGAATTAATAAAATATTCTTGTGTTGAAAGAAAATAAAAATATTTATATAGTTAAAAATATTTTATCGTTAAAAATATAATTTTTAACGTGAATATGAGTCAAATCAGTGTATATAAACAAATCGGCCGATTTGTTCATAAATATTTATTGATTCAATTCAAATTTGTTCTCTATTCGATTCAATTCAAATTTGTTTTCTATTCGATTCAATTCAAATTTGTTTTCTATTCGATTCAATTCAAATTTGTTTTCTATTCGATTCAATTCAAATTTGTTTTCCATTCGATTACAAACTTCAATTGAATTGAATATATAACGAATTCGAATTGAATTGAATATATGACGAATTCGAATTGAATTGAATATAAAACGAATTCGAATTGAATTGAATATAAAACGAATTCGAATTGAATTGAAAATGAATTGAAATAGAATAAAAATCGATTTGAAATGGATTCAAATTGAATCGAAATTTGAAATGAATTTAAAACGAATTTATAAGGAAAAATTCAATTTTGATTTGAATTGGAAATGGCAGTCTAGTGGAAACATATAGATATCATATCTTCGAAACACGAACATAAGTTCTGATGATGATTGATCAATCATCAGAACCATCTCCGGGTGTTTAGAATGTGATTCTATATCCATCCAGTATATTAAAACTTCGAATATACGTTCATGACGCGTATAAGCAAAATCTTTATATACTCGATTGTCCAAATTCAAAATAAATTTCTCGTCGATTATTATTTAAAATAATCTATTTTAAATGTTCAAAATTCGCTAAAATTGCCAAAATAAAAATTTTAAACTGGCCCAGATTTTCGGGTTGTTACATTAAGTTGATTTAGCCTATGTTGCAAATTCACATATATGTAAGTTGATTTAGCCTACATTGCAAATTCACATATATGTAAGTTGATTTAGCCTATGTTGCAAATTCACATATATGTAAGTTGATTTAGCCTATGTTGCAAGTTCACACCTATGATGTTCATATTGACTATGCCGATAATGCCAAGTTTACACCTATGTCATGTTTATGTTAATGAATTTCTTTACGCCAATTTTGTGTACGCTAAATTAGGCTAAGTTTTTAGCCTAATATTATATGTTAAAAAAATCATGCGGATGAAAAATTAGGCTAAGATTGTTAGCCTAATATTTAGACGGGGTAACGTTGGAAAAAAATGGTAATTATAGGAAACTTGACATAAATTGGTGAAAATATACGTATTGGCATGTTTGGCACATGCCAATAATTGGTGGCACTTAAATGGTATAAAATTCTTATACCAAAAATGATGAACTTGGAAAGTAGGCCACAACATTTAATTGTTAACAAATTTACATATAACAAGTAATAAAGACAAATATGTAAATTTAGAAAATACGAGTATATGCTTAACCCGAGGTTGGATTGAGTTGTGATGTAAACCTGCCTGGACCCGCCCGACTGTCCAGTAATCACAACAATACCTATCCAATGTGAGAGGTTAAGCATTGAGCCCAATAAGGACCCGAGGTTAGACTGAGTTACGGTGTAAACCTGCCCGGAACCGACCGACACATCCAGTAACCGTAACAATACCTGTCTAATGTGAGTGGTCGGTGCTTTAAAAAGCTAAGGACAGACAAGTCAGGATGGTAGGGTTAAGTTCACTAAAACACTTAACCAGTTCAACATGTTAATTAAACTGATGGGTGAGGTTAGGTAAATACAGACACTTAACCACTTTACATGTTTGACTAGAAAACCCTAGTAACGGGGACCCATTTCAGCAGTAACCCAATTAGGTATCATGGTACCCTGAAACTAGGCAGGGTGGGGCACGATTACTGGGCTGATTGTAAGCGGTCAAAAGCGACGGCGGTTGGTGCAGCAGTGTGGGTTCTAACGGATTGCGGGCGTGCACACACTTCGGAGCAGACAAACAGGGCACTGGGCACCAGTAGTATAACCTATGCATTCTAGGATTGTGTTGGGCCGCCACCATGGGACTTGATACACCCCATGGTGGGACCAGCATATGTGTCTACAATCATTGGGGGCCGTATGACACATATGATTTTGTGAGTAGGAGCCTATCTTTAGAAAGGGGATCACTTCACCCCGATCATGGGGTGCCAGTTGAGACAATGCAAGTAGGTGCAGAGATACAGTGTGGGGTGTGATAGTATATTTGGTTCAAACTGCTTTATCTTAGTTTATGATACTTTCCTATTTCTAGTTTATACCTATCATGCCCTTTTTCTTATTCTCATACTGAAGAGTCACTAGACTTACCAGGCTTTATGTCTGACTCTATTTTTCTTTCGTCTTCTTTTCTTCCGTTCCCCCCCCCAGGTCCACAGGGAGGAAACAACCCAGCTTAGTCAGACTCTTTGCAAGGTTCAAGATAGTAGATATATGGTTTGGACTCTCTTTCCTTGGCTATGGCTTTTGGACACGTTTTATGGGGATTTATGCAGCTTTTATTATGTTTTATGCTTCTTAATTTAATAATCAAGACAGAAATGATAATGTAATATTTTGGAAGGTATTATGAGACAATTATGGAAATGTTTTGTATGAACACATATTTATAAATGAAAGTCTGTTTGTTTTCCGCTGCTCATACATACGTGTTTATATCTGTCTTGTGTTTTATCTGTGACTTTTACTTATAAACCTCCACCGAAGTTAAGGCATTCCTTTTGTGAGTGACCTCAATGGAGGTGGGGTGTTTCAACATCACTAAATGCAGCCTATTCTACCAGATAGAATTACATCATAGTTCTCGAAGATGAAAATTCATAATAATATGACATTTAGTGTGACACCCATGGGATTTGAACCTCCGACCTCTCGCAAAGCAACACCACACACTAACCACTGTGCTAAAAGATCTTTGTGTTAGCTTTTCGAGAGGGGTGTTACAGACTACCCCCCTTAAAGAGCCCAACGTCCTCGTTGGCTCACATCACTCACCACCTAGGCGTGTTGCATGTAACCCGCATTAGTACCACACTGACCGACATCCGCAGCATTACACACACAATTCCGGCTGGGTATAGGCTCTGATACCAAATGTGACACCCATGGGATTCGAACCCCCGACCTCCCGTAAAGCAACACCACGCACTAACTACTGTGCTAAAAGATCTTTGTGTTAGATTTTCGAGAGGGGTGTTACATTTAGTAATAAAAGGTGAAGTCCATTTCACAGGATGAGCAGTAGCAGTAGTGCCAGAATGCTTCAAAGTTCAAATAACATCATAAATTAATTCAGACTGAACCATATTTATGCCAAAAAGGCACAATAAAAAGCCAGTTAATTAACTAATTATTAAGTTGTGTACACTTATTAAGAATAGTCCAATCTAATCTATTATAATGAATAGTTCAGATAACAATCAATAAGAGGTTTCAGCGGTATACAAATTAATAATACCGACTCCGCAAAATCAAACGATGCAAAAACTGTCATTTCAGAACTAGTGCTCCACAAAATTTTATTCATCGTATTCTCTCATTGCATTTCTAATAGATGCATTGAGACTTTGTCTAGCATCATTAACTCTTCGTATCACATTGCTTATTTATAGAACAGAATTGAAAAATTATCAGATTGCTTAGATGCCTTTAGAGTCGGCAGACTACGCTTGTTTGTAGCATGTCACTTAGACGGAGAAAATCCCAAAATACATAAAGGCTTGTTGTTAGATAACTAATTTATCATTCAATAATCCTAATATGAATTATATTATGGATTTATATTTTGCAATCTTCACCGATCAGAAGAATTCCAATCCAAACCCCAATCACTACCCCTGAACACCATTTACTGCTTCCTCTCCTTCACCATCCCTGAACCAAAACAAACCAAAAACTCCAACCACTTCACTAGATGAATACAATATATAAACATCCTCCTCAATCCCATTTACCCAGATTACCCTCTCCACCATACAGAACGTAGCAGCACTGCTTCTTCCACATTCTCATACCGCACTTTAGCAAACTCATATCACCATCCCATAATCACTCATTTCAAAAACCAATACTTCATGAACTTCATCCTGCCATCATTTCTAGATTTGAACCAAACCACCATGCAATTGTATTGCACTATTACACTCACTATCACAGCCTGCTTATCCCAAAACTATCCAAATATATCATCTAATCCTTACCTACTATTATAGTAATTAAGAAAATCAAAACATGAGCAAAGCAGAGTTTGGTAAATACAAATCTATCATCTAATTCCTTTGTTTAAAATCTAAAAGAACATCGAAACATGATCAAAACAAAGTTTACATAGGTTGTAAATGAACATTTTCAGTTCATTTAGTGTAAAAGAATGTTTAAAGATCCATGGTATGACACTGTTTGTGAAGCAAACAGAATAAATATCATCATATCAAACCAAATAGAACCTACAAAAAAATAGAAAAGGAAAAAAGTACCAAATGGAAGTAGCGTCTTCGAACTGGATACCGAGGTTTTCATCCGAAACCTCAACCAAATAGCTTAGATTCAGCTACTTCGAACTGGATACACCGCGGACCCGATAAAGAATTCACCTCTGGACGTAAAAAGGAAGCAGCGTCTCCTCTTCAAAAAAAATCATGAAAAGTCAAGATTTACTCTATTGGATTAGGTCTGGATAATTTTAGTGGGTTTCGGGTTTGGATATTTTAACAAATCTCGAATTTGGATTAGGGTTTGGAAGAAGAACGTCTGGAGGCTGGAGGTCGAATTTGCGAGGGAATAAGAAAGAGAGGACTACGTTATTACATCCGAAAATTTCGTTTTGGAGCTAAGAAATTTCGTTCTTTGAAGCCAACGAAATTTGCATTTCTTTAGCCCCTAGCATGTTGCGTTACATGCCATTCAGATCAAACGTGGCAAGTTATTTCGTACTATTTTGTTCAGATATTACTATAATTATTAGTAAACACTGAATTTTAACTTGTAACCACTTTTACGTATTATAAAATTTTATTATTAAGTATTAATTACTAGCATTTATAGCGAATTATCAATTAATTATAAATTAAATTATGCATTTAATACTTACTTACTGATTATTAATCAATTAGTTATCGTTTAACTATTAATTACTAATTGTTAACAAAAATTATTTCATTTTTCAAATTAACTATTTATTTTATTATTCATGGGTAGTTATTAATTATTATAAGATAATATTTAATTATTATTATTTAACTATCAGTTATTTCTTCTTAGTTATTATTGAATCTTAATTATTATATACATATTACTAGATATTAACTATTAAATACTTAACAGTAATTTTTTAAAAATAACTTCAATTTATTAATTATTTAGTAGTAATTAATAATTATTATAAATTTATAAAGTTATTATTGAATATTAATTATTATTCTTAAATGTTAATACAAGAGTTGTAAAATTAGGTATGTATTGTAAGTGTCATAAAAGACAAGTTGTAATAGACATATATTACAACTTGTAAAACAAAAAACTAGTTAAAATATGTTTATTACAACTTTCAGAAAACACAATTGCGAAAATCCTTTTTTACAGCTGTCATTTTGTGAAAGTTGTAAAATTAAAGTTGTAATATGGTATTTTTGTTGTAGTGTCATTTTATCTGAAATCTCATTTCATTATGGTTCTAATGGTTCTGGTTTTAGGGGAATCTGAAGGTCGGATCTCCTGTTATGTCAATTCAAAGTTATAGGTTGACTTTCGCGATCTATCACTGTGCGACGCATTCTATTCATGCCCGAATTCGATTTATAAATTTTAATTATAAATCGAAATGCTTCAAAACCTGTTTGATATATTATATAAAATACATATGATCATCTTTGAAAACTCGTTTGTCTTTAAAATTGCACATTTCACTATTCAGTCAATTTTAATATTTCTGTGTCCATCCAAAATCGGACATCAAAACCAAACTTCAACTGTTAACCGAATATTATATTAAAACGTTCATTTTATTTCGGACTGAAATGAGATTCGATCAATTACAATATAATTTCAGATATATAGAGTTCATACATCACATATATTCAACAATATTTATAAACAACTATTAAACATTCAATTCACATCCAAAGTGCACTTACATCCATATAAGCCTTAAATAATTATTTAAATCGGCCTGTCAATCAATCGATTAACATTCAATCTAAATACTTGGGATTAGTGTAAATCAAATATCATCGCAATACCCTTGTGGGGTTTTCAATCAATAAATAATCAATTAATAAATTATTTATTCAATTCAAAATTACTCTTTAGTTCAAAATTGGTTTTCGGTCCAACCAATTATATTTAAGCAATTGATAATAAATTCACCGTTTAAATTATAAATGGATATTTATATCCAATTTCAACTACCATAAATAATTTAATGTTGTTTTTAACACGTTAATTATTTCAAAATCACATTCAAATCATAACATAAATAGTCATCCATTCATCCATGGGTTTGCAAACAACTATGATGTGAACTACCAGGCATCGTATACAATTTATGATAATTAATTTAATAAAAATTAGCGTAGGAAATCAATATATTTCCAGTTATAAAAATAGATAACTGTACAAAATATTTGAGTGAGAGAGTTCTCATAATGATCGGTTTCTAAAATCGTTAAATAACGATTGTTTCAATCAAATTAAACTAGACATTTAATTTGACCAAAAATCTCAACTAGCTCCAAATTCCTCCCAGTCAGCTCCATATTGTAGAGCTCGTCAAGATGATTTCAACGCATCTAGTTTTGCCGAATTCTGATGTTGTATGAAAAAGTTACAATATTTTAAATGTTGAATAACTAAATAAGTCATTAACTAAATAGTTAATTAAATAATTAACCTAATATTTCACTAATCTTCTTCCTAATCACTCTCTCCTTCGTTTGCTTCCAAAACCGCACAAACCCATCTTCGAAATTTAGGGTTCCACCATGCATAAAAATCGAGACGTCGGAGCACCAGCCAGGACTGCCACGCCGATCGACAACCTTCCACCCTCCTACATCTCCACCCACGCCCAACTCCATGGGCCCAGGTGCTCGCAATTTCCCCTCGAACAATGGCAGGTTAAAGCATGAAATCGGCCCCTACATTGAATGAAAACAATTCATAGTCGATGGATATCTTGGGCTCGACGAGCTGAAGGTTTTTCATGTTGAGAGTTTTTAAAATCAAAGAATGGATTTGGAGAAATCGAGGGAGAAAGGTTCAAAAATTTCTGGTCTTCCATTGAAGGCGGCAGTGACTGAAGAAAACAATGGATTAGGGTTTTAGAGATAACATATATATATATATTATTTAATTCCAATATCACATATAATGCTCTGAACTTTAAATGAATCCCAACGAATGACATTCGTAACCAAATACCCTCATTCCGTGAACAATGGAATATCTTTTGTCAGCTGATTCGACAGTTCCGATCAGTTTTTATTAAAATTAAAATATAAATCAATATTACATTAAATATTGAAACTGATTTACCACGACTACATACTGACTCCAAAAATTATAAAATTTGAAGTCTCGCTATGTTTAACAAATATGGTTCTAACAAAACTAATTTTGTCGAATTTGGAGACTATTTGAAAAATGGCTTTTTAACCAGCTTATTAAATTCAACTAAATTTACAACACGCATTTAAATTAATTAGATCCTAACATTTCTTGTTTCATCAAATTTTGATTTATACTGAATTCTATAAACTCATTTAAAGTTTAATATTAAATTTTCAAACTGCCACGCCATTACGAGCTCGTTTTAATTAAATTATAAATTTATACACTCAAACTTCGTCTTAAAATAAAATTTTAGGTCGTTTGTTCTTAAAATAAATCATATAAAATATTTATTTCCATTAAAATCAATTAAAAATAAATTTTAAATTGGTTCCAAAATTGCGGGTTATTAGAGAAAATAATAATAAAATAATAAATATAATAATAAAAATTAATCTTAACATGTTTTTTAAGATTAATATCATATCAGGAATAATTAAACAAATAATATAGAATAATATAAACAAAGTCAATAGGACACTTGAATTTTTTGAATTGTCACATATATGTCGACATATACACCAAAAATTGAAATTAAAAATTTTAATTTCAAAAGTTTAAACTTTCAAACTTCCCTCCATCTTTTCATCAATTCCCAAGTTCTGAAAAGCTGTCCTTCTACTCAGAAAGATGTGCCTATTTACTCTCTATTTAATCATCTATTCATTACTATTCTCTCAACCTTTCATTCTAAATTCAAAATTATTTTCTTCATCCTATATTCTTTAAAACTATTCCCTAATGGCTTCCTATACTAACCCAAAAACCATGAAACTCACCAAGACTCTCAAAGGTTATCTCTATAACAACCTGGAGGCTATCCAAGCGTACACTGACTATGTTACGAATGGAAAATTCAATACGGAAACATTCGCTATCTTTGAAGATTTTGCTTCTTATGATCTTCCTACTCTTTTTCATCAAAATGAAGTTTTAAGTTTGATTGATTCTTGGGATAACGACAAAGTATGTTATCCAAATCTTATCTAAATGTTTTATACGAATTTGAATCATGGATTTTTCGAAGAAATGAAAATCAAGTTTGGAGTATTGTGAAAGACACACAAATTATTTTGAATAGTGTTGTTTAGGGAACCATTTTAAATTGTAAGAAAACGGGCTCATATTTTTTGGATTTTCAAATTGATGAACATGATTTCGAAACGTTTCATCACATTTTTGAAAGAGATGAACATATAGAACTCAAGAATCGCATTTTCCACCCAAGAGCAAGAATTCTTAACCTCCTCCTTCAACATACTCTCACTCCTCGTTCCAGAAATTTTAAGAATCCCACTTTCAAGGTCCAAAAAGGCCTTTTTGCCATCTTTTGCACTTATGATATTAATTGGGCCGAAGTAATTTTGAGAGAATTTAAACAAAAGGAAAATGTCTACAAAAGAAAACACTCTTTATCATGGAATGTACCTTGCCAAAATCTTTAAATATTTTGGAGTGGATTTCAAAGGAAAGGAATTTGTCCCTAGAAAGTTTTCTAACTCCGGAAATATATCTCTTATGCAAATTCCAATCACTTTCAAACCCCTATGAGTCATATGCCAAAAAACAAGTTAGAATAGAACTAGAAGAAAATCCTATGGAAACCGATGAAGAAGATACTCCATGGAAAGTATAGTATGTCCAACATGTACTAGAGCCATAACTGTAACACCCCGTAATTTTATAATATTAAAATTGACAAATTAAAGAATACTTAATTTTTAGACGAAAGGGAAAGGGTTACGCCATTGTGTTCGTCTCTGAATTCTTCTTGAGATAGAGTCCGAGTTTGCGTAAAACGAATAGAGTATGAAGAAGTTATGGAGCTTAGAAGATTTCAGTTTAAACCAGAATTGAAATAATAATTAAAATCAAATTCGAAATTCAAATCAATAGAAGCGTGATTGGCGGGAATTATCCCGCCCTAGGGTGTCGACCCCCTAGGGGAGTCGACATAAGTGTCAACCCCCTATAGGGGTGTCGACGTAGGTGTCGACCCCCCTGTAAGGGCCGACCCCATCGGCCAGATATAGGCAGTGACGAATTTAGGAGAATTAGGGCTTATATGGCGTTCTCTAGTTGGCTAAGTGATGTGGTTTTCTGGTTTGGATGGTTTAGATGGACCCTAACCTAATCTAAATGCCCTAATACACCTAGAACATCTATAAAAGAGCCCTAAACCTAACCCTAATTTCATTACACAAATCTATGGCACCTCCATGCTGCTCAAAACTAAATTAACCTAGCCTCTACCATAGAAAATCAAATTCAAGTTGGAAGATAAAGATCAAAGTCTACATCAACAGTTTAGCTAATCAACTTCAGAAATCAGAATTAAGAACTATTCTCTATCCTTAATCCTATCGCTATGAGTCTATGTCACTTTCACAAGATAATTAAATTAAAAGTGATTGTGATAAGTTGCAAATTGGATTTAATGTGTATGTCTGTAATGAATCTTATCAAGTTTGCAAGTTGTCACCTTTTTGATTCATATCCATAAACCGGTCATATGCCTTTCTGATCTATTTTATCATTACATGCCTGTTTATGTTCATATGCATGTTCTTATGTTTATGCTAGTTTTGATGTTATGATTCTCTTCCTTGCTCCTTTTCCTTTTTCTTTTTATGAGATTAGGCTAACTTCGGGCCTAACATATTACATGAGATTTTCGTACGAATAACTTTGTATGATTGGGAAAAGTTTGGGAAATATTGAATAATATGTAATTTGGCATAAATTGATTTGTAATCACGTAGTTGATTTGGGGCATAATTATGTATATCTTGTATACATGAGATTTGGCATAAGTTGGATGTGGGCATAATTGGATATAATTTGTATACATGAGGTTTGGCATAAATTGTTAATAACAATGAACGCAATTTGATTTGGGATTAATTAGGCATAACATGTATATATATATAAGATTATAGGCCTAATTTGGATTAAAGTTATGAACATAATTTATATTGGAAATTATGGGTAACTGGGATATAATTTAATCCAAGATTTAAAGTTGGGACTCAGATCAAGAAAGAGATTATGAACGCCTAAGACACGAGGTTAGACTTGGTTTGTAGTAGAAGTCTGCCCGGAACCGCCCGGCAATCGCAAACGACAATCTAATGTGAGAGGTCAAAGGTAGAAATTAAATGCATAATAATGCAAAGACACGATGTTAGATTCAGATTGCGGTATAAGCCTACCCGGAACCGCCCGGCAAATCCAGCAACTGTAAAACGGTAATCTAATGTGGGAAGTCTTACAAGATTGCAGTTATAATAAATTAATGAACACTTAACTAAGATAAGACATGTGATTAGACATGAGGATGATAAAGGGTTAAGTGGGTAACATGGGTAGCATGTGAAACATAATTGAAGCACTTAAACAAGCTGAGACATGTAGTAAGACATGGGACTAATAAAGGGGTAAAGTGGGTGACATTGATAGCATGTGAAACACAATTAAAAACATTTAACCAAGATAAGACATGTGGGAAGACATGGGAACAGAAAAAGGGTTAAGTGCGTGACTTGGGAAGCATGTATTGCATAGGCAGCATGTATAACATAAACAGTAAACACTTAACCAAGATAAGACATGTAGTAAGACATGGGGGTTAAGTGGTAACATGGGTGACATGTGAAATACAACTAGAAACACTTAACCAGGGTGAAACATGTGATTAGACATGGGAATAAAGTGGGGTTAAGTGGGAATTCCTAGTGGGGACCAAGCTTAGGAGGGAAGCTTGTGTCAAGTGGGTGGACCTTTCAACCAGTAACCCATTTTAGTATCTATGTGAGCTCGAACCAGGTCGAGGACGGGACATACTTTGTAAAGACCCGCAAATCCCCACCCTTTGAATCGACCATAAACCACACAGGTCTGACCCAAAAAGTGAAAATCTATGAATACTTTAACTTTGGGCATACAACACATTACAACAGATAACAGAAGACTTTTATAACACTATAATAAATGTTACATCAGAGTACAGAATATACATATCAGAGTACATTGGAATATAATTACAGCGGAAGATAAATACAAAAAATGTAATATACTGCAACGGAAGAACACAGCGGAAGACTCTCTATCTCTGGACACAGCTTTAAGCTTCAACCCAGAATCCTGCTTAATATATCTGCAAAAATAGCTACTCGACTGCCCGTGTGGAAAATATGGGCACCCGAGTTTGCCAGTGGACAAACTACAGGTCAGTCATGGGACTGGTGTGAGAATTCTACTTAACCTATATAATATAATAAGGCTAATCACAGGACCACGCCACTTTCGCGGAATGGGTTTTCTCCTATAGATTGCCAGTGCATAAAGTAAAGTAAATCGTCAAAATAACGCAATGCTTTTTAGAAAAATGAAACCATTATAAGACCCAAGTCCCATCACAAAATGCAACGCAAACCGGAGGATAGGGTTTTACCTTATAATGATCAAAAGATGCTTGATACGATAAACACGGTATTATATAATAATAGTGTGCAAACAATTTGAAATACATCAAAGTAAATGTATTAATCCTAGACGGCATGAGTGCCCCATCCCACTATGTCGCCATATATAGGTATACAATCAAAACCGCGTGATGTCGTATTGGAAATTTGGGTTTCCATCTGAGTCAAGGCTAGGGAGGAGATCCTTACCGATTCGAGACACTCTAGCAAATGCCCCAGGATTGGTACTCTGTCCAACCCGTGGATCCTGCAGGGCTGGTCCATACGTTAACGCTTAATGGATTGGCAATTCCTGAACACACGCTTCCCGGTCCTTTTGGACCTATAATACGGCCAGTGGCGACCGCATAAACCGAGGCCTCGAAAAATCCAACAACCACAATGAATAAATGCCTACGCTGGTAGGTCCCTGGCACCACTCTAGCTAGAGAGAAAACGTGTGCACTCCCTGCGTTCCCTTCTCCCGTTTTAGACTCTACCGGGCTGTGAGGCTCGCGAAGTCACGTTACACAAAGCTATGCCTAAATAGACTATGCTTTGATCATCCCACAAGGCTCTGCTTTGCAACAATAAACCTTGATCAAGTGCAACTTGGCATACCACATCAACAACTCATATCATGCGATCGGTAATTATTTAACATACAAAAGGGTGTTAAGCAAGAGAATAAATCCTCCGCCACCATGCATTTATATATTAAATAAAAACCAATTTAATTACATGAAATAAATTTCAATGTCAGGAATGCTATCCATTTACAAGTCCGTTCTGGGTCTGAACGAAACAACGTATCCGTCGATCTCCAGTACGTCTGGAAGATCATCACTTTTTACCTTGCCTTGGGGGATCCGTCCCAATTCAAGATATCAGTCACCATCAACCAAACGATGTGAAGTTCTCAGGTCTTCAGTCACCATCTTCATCTTCGACTCTTGATCGTCGTAATGATTATTCAGAATGGGTTAGACCCGGTCTTTCTGAATAACTCGCGTATTTGTAATTAAAATCAACCATACGCCACATTCCAACTCTGAACATTCTTTTAAATAAAAATTATTATTTATATTAAAAGATTCTCATTAATTTTATCAAAAATAAAATAAATTACATTTTAATCTTTCTAAAAAGATTTATTAATATTCCAATTTTGATTTTTTAATACAAGAATCATTATTACAAGATTATTAATTTTAATAAGCCAATCTTGTCTTAAATTAGGTTAAAGAACTAGTGTCATTAAAACACAGTTCACGATAAACCCAAAACCAATTTTTCAAAATATGGAATTTCTACAAAAATCAAATCAACAAATAATCATTATAAATTTCTGTATCTTTTAAATTTATAAAATAGATTTACAAATTTCAAATAGTAATTTCAGTGTAAATTGGATTAAAGGATAAATGTTATTTAAAACATCGTCCACTACAAATCCAATCTACATATCAATCACCAAACATAAATGTCAAATTCTAATAATCTTAAATAAAAGATTTCTCTTTAAATATTTATTATTATAAGAAAACCGTATTTTAGAGATAATCATTAAAAATATTCTTTATATAAAAGATTTTTACCTTTTACAAATATTCTTTGTTTAACATATACTTAATTAAAATATATATATTTTAAAAAGAATTTCTAATGTAAAAATATTTTTATTTAAAAGAACATCTGAATCGAAATGCGACTCAACCATTTACCATATAATTTGGATTATATGGATTTAACACACATCATATATAACAATAAAAATGTAATTATCAAGTCATCCATTTACATCCAAAGTGTAAATTCCAACTGTGTAAGCGTTAAAATTAAATAATAACGCTCATCACAGCCTGTCGATCTAACGATCAACATACAACTAAATATTGGGATTAGTGTATGTTAATTTTCATCCCAACACCTGTGTGGGGTTTCATCCAACAAACAAATAATTAATTCATTTGTGCACTTGGGCGATGTGTGAAAATTATCGACCCAATCACATAAACAAGTCAGGTAACTTGTTTATGGCAGTGTAATACACAATATATAACACGACAATAAAACTGTCTCTTTTTATTTCTATTCTTTTTATTGCATGTAAAATGTCAATAAAGATGAATTCTTTATTTCTATTCTTTTATCGCATCTAAAATGACGATAAAAATAAAATCTTTATTTCAATTCCTTTCATTGTAAATAAATGAAAAGGAAAATGTAATCTTTTAATTCCATTGTAATAGGGAATACAATTAATAACAAAAATATAACTTTTCATTTCATGCTTTATTCGCACTAGAGAATGCAAATAAAGATTCAGCTTTTTGATTTGAGGTTTATTTACAACGAGGAATGTAAATAAAAAATTTAACTTTTCATTTCATAATTTATCTGCAATAAGGATTGCAAATGAAAATGGATCTTTTATTCTCATGTTGTATTTGCGTTGAGTAATGCAAATAAAAATGTAATACTTAATTTTCTACTTTTATTTACATCAAGAAATGTAAATAAAAGAACAACTTTTTATTTTATGTCTATTTACATCAAGTGAAGTAAATAAATAAAAATGTAACCTTATTTTAATGCTTTGTTCGCATTTAAAAACATGCCAAAAAATGTAACGTTTGTTTTTACTAAATTTGTTTGCATCTAAATTTGCAACAAAATGTAATTTTTATCTTCTTGTTTGTTTACGACTAAGGTTGCAAACAACAATGTAATTTTTCTTATCTTCTGGTTTTATTTGCATGATAGAATGCAAATAAAAATGTATATTCTATTTTCTACATTTCATTTGCATTGTAGAATACAAACAAAAAATATAATTTTTATTTTATGTATTGTTTACATTTTGGAATGCAACAAAATGTATTTTTTTATGGTTTGTTCACATTGTGAATGCGAACCAAAATGTAAATCTTATTTTTAATGTTTTGTTCGCATTGTGAATGCGAGCAAAAATATAAATCCCATTTTAAAAAGTTTTGTTCGCATTGTGAATGCGAACAAAAATGTAAATCCTTTTTTTTTTTTTTTTTTGCATTGTGAATGCGAGCAAAAATATAAATCTCATTTTTAAAAAGTTTTGTTCGCATTGTGAATGCGAACAAAAATGTAAATCTTATTTTCTTATGTTTTGTTCGCATTGTGAATGCGAGCACAAATATAAATCTTATTTTTTTTTTCTAAAAGTTTTGTTCGCATTGTGAATGCGAGCAAAAATATAAATCTTATTTTTTTCTAAAAGTTTTGTTCGCATTGTGAATGCAAGCAAAAATATAAATCTTATTTTTTTCTAAAAGTTTTGTTCGCATTGTGAATGCGAGCAAAAATGTAAATCTTAATTTTTTTTCTACATTTTCTTGTATTTGTGAATACAAATAAAAAGAACAAATTTTATTCCAATGTTTCATTTGTATATGTAAATACAATAAAAAGAACAAATTATATTTCAATGTTTTATTTGTATTTGTGAATACAAACAAAAAGAACAAATTATATTTCAAAGTTTTATTTGTATTTGTGAATACAAACAAAAAGAACAAATTATATTTCAAAGTTTTATTTGTATTTGTGAATACAAACAAAAAGAACAAATTATATTTCAATGTTTTATTTGTATATGTAAATACAAATAAAAAGAACAAATTATATTTCAATATTTTATTTGTATATGTAAATACAAATAAAAAGAACAAATTATATTTCAATGTTTTATTTGTATATGTAAATACAAATAAAAAGAACAAATTATATTTCAATGTTTTATTTGTATTTGTGAATACAAATAAAAAGAACAAATTATATTTCAATGTTTTATTTGTATATGTAAATACAAATAAAATGACAAACTTTATACTTACATACATTTCTAACTATAATGGCATTTACAATGATATGACATTTCATACCATAATGACATTTGAATGGTCATTTATTATGTTTCAATGTATCAATTTAAATATGACAATTCAGTGTAAAAGATACTTTCCTATTTTTCATCGCTAACACAACCAATTTGACATTTTACTAATATAACATTCATAATAAAGGTGACAATTTTAATTCGTTAATTCTAATCTCAACAAGGAATGACAATTTAAGTGATAAATGTAAATCTTTCACTTTCAATCTAATTCACATGGAAATGTATTGACAAAAATCTAATATTTTATTCCATTCAAAAACGCATGTAGATTTCATCATCGAGTTCCATCTTTTAATTACAACGAAAATTGCATCGTCAACTTAAATCTCTTATTTGATTACAAATGCAACATAAAGATTCAATCTTTATACGTCATTCAAACGCTACATAAAGATTCAATCTTTACATTGGATTATTTCATGAAGACTCTAAAGTTATGTTCATTTTTCATTTTTTTTCTTAATTTCATGTTTGCACAAAACGCTAAAATATTATTATAATTCATGTTTAACAATAACGCTAAAATTTGATTAAAAGTATGTGCTTACAATGAATGCTAAAATTTAATGTATAACAACACATCATTTGGTGTCTACACGTAGCGATGATACCAATTAAACATGAACAAAATATACATCTATTTAGAATAGATCTAAGTATACATGAATAATTCAACATCCAAAACTCAAAGCATAGCAAATGTGATTACAAATAAACAATGAAATTTCAATGCGAACATAGATCTAGCTAACGCAGATATATTAATTAAGAAAAATAATTAAATTAAATTAAATTAAATTTTAAATTTAGAATTGCTCACCTTGGATATTAAATCAAAACTGAATCAAAAGGATCAGAGATTGTACACAACAGATCTTGAATGTTATGTTGCGTGTCGTTGTCCCAATATCACTTACGTTGTTGCGTTCTGAATCGGATTGAATCAAAAACACATTTTTGATAATTAAAATTAAGATTAGAAATGAAATCAAGCATTGAAAATTGATAAAATAAAATTTATATAACCTTTGAATTGTTCAAATCTTTGAATCACGATAACTTGAGCTACGGTTGACGGTTTTGGGTGCCGTTTGTTGGAGGATGGAGTGCTTGGAGAGGTGGATATTCGGCTGGAAGGGGGTGGGATGCGGTTGCAAGGAGGAGGAGCAGCGGATCCATAAAGTCAGCGGACTTGGAGAGGTGATTCGAGAGCTACGGACAACGGTTTGATGTGAAATTGGTCGGAGAAGAAAGAGGAGGAGAAGAGCTTGAAAAACTTCCAAAGGATGGGGATCTAAAAGTGAGTGGATTAGGAGATAAGGAGGAGAGAAGGAGAAGAAGACATGGCGGCTACGGGTTCAGGTGCGTGAGTTTCTGATCGGGAAGAAGAGATGCATCGGTTTGCGTGTACTTTTATAATATTTTATTAATTTATTATCCATTAAAGGCCCATTTTGCAACTTTGTCCAATTTCAGCCCAAAGACTGTCGTTCTTAAGGTTTTGAAACCTTCTGAACGCAATGGAATGGGTCTCGGGGCCCAATTCCGAAATTTGTACATATTTTATTTAAAATTCCATTAAAAATTAATTAATTAAATATTTACCGTACATTTAAATATGCCGGGGCCACATACGGACTCAGAAAAATCCAGAAAAATTATTTTTGGCTTTCTTATGACGATACGGTTCTATTGAGACTAATTTCATCGAATTATGAGACTGTTTGAAAAATGTCTATTTTTAAGGCGTTTAAATTTAGTGAAAATTAGGCTCACATCCCTAAAAAGTTTCAAAATATACGCCACATCCAGTCAAACTTTGTATGCGTTTCCGGTCCCTAGAATTGAGATGCCGCTTTCCTTTTTTGGTCCGCCTTCGCCTCCTGCTTCTCCCTTTCGCCTTTCTCCAATTCTGACCCAAAAAAAAAATGCGCCACACACTAAAAAAAAAAAAAAATTCCAAAAAATAGGAAATATTTCCAGGAGTCCACGCAAGTTGAAAAAAAAAAGTAGCATACTTCTGTGCAACTATTGCCAATAGTAGCATACATGTATGCATATATTCATGTAGTGTATTTATGCGGAAAATCTGGACCAATATACGCATACATGTATGCAACTATTATTAAATAACTGCATACATGTATGCATACAAAGTTGAACTGAGATTCATGTATGCAACTATTTATGTTGAAAAGTAGCATATATGAGTGCTACTATTCTGTATATATGCATGCATGTGTGCAACAAACTTAAAAGGGGCGATGGCTTCTGAATTTGCGCATGAATGCATGCATATATTCTGTACAGGAGCATAAATGTGTGCAACAATGTCTGAAAACGGCGAATGCTTGAAAAAACATGTCAAATTTGAATATATGCATAAAAGGATGCATATAATGCTGTTTAGCTGCATAAATGTATGCATTTATACTGCAGTTTTGTCGCAGTACTGAAATATAAGCACGAATGTGTGCAACTATTTAAGAATAGGTGCATCTTTTCATGCTAAAACCTGCTATTTCACTGATTTTGTGTTATTTTGGTTTTTGACGTGGTTTTTGATTGTTTTTTCACCTGAATTTTTTGGTGTGAACGTGTTTTATTTAATAATGAATTTTTGTGATTTTTTTATATTTTTTTAATATTTTTTTATATGTTTTTGAAAAATAGGGACCTAATTTACATGAAAAGTTGGACCGGATGTGAGCCTAATTTTGAAACTTAATAGGGACCTGTGACAAACGGACCCTAAATTTAACTGAAATAGTCAAAACACATTTTCTTTTCCCACGCTCACATATTAATTCGAAAAATTCTGAAAATTGAAACCTAGCAATAATTTGACATTCCAGTTCCAACAAAAGTGATTTCGTCGAAAACCGAGGTCGTTTGAAAAATGACTATTTTTAAGGCCAATATATTTAATATTGAAAATATATTTTTAAACAAATAAATCCCGAAACTCAAAATATATAAGTGTTTACTGTTTTTCAATGTAGAAACATCATTCTGAACTCAATGGAAGTGGTTTCGAGTTCAAATTCCTTCGTATGCAAAAAGTAGCATTTTGACCTTATAAATTTCATAGCGACCTTTCTAAAAATTGAATTGGCCATAACTTTTGATTTCCGCTATGAAAATTCAATTTTTCGGATTCGTTGGAAAGATATTTTTAAATAGATTCTAATATTTTTGGTTTCACTAAAATCCGTTAAATTTTGCATCCTGTACGGTCAGTCAAAGTTCAAGTTTGACTTTTCAAACTACCGCGCTATTTCTAACTCTTTTGTTAATTAAAATTAAATTATTCATTCTATCTTCGATTTAAATCAAATTTGTGATCATTATTATTTAAATAAATTATTTTATATTGTCAAAATTCATTAAAATTTCCTAAAATAAAAATTTTAAATTGGTTCTGATTTTTGCGGGTTGTTACATGCTTACTGGTTTGATTGTAAGAGGTCAATAAAGAGTTAGCGATGGCAGTGCTAGTCCAACGGAGTCATGTGCGTGCGTGGGTCTGGGCTAGTAGATAAGACGTTGTTGCATCATGTAGGTATAAGCCGTGAATTTCAGTAGTATCGGGTTGCCACTTTAGGGAGTGATACACCCTACTGTGGGACCAGCAAGGGTATCTACAAGTTAGGGAGCCAATCGAATGGAGAGGTAGTGGGTACAACTAGTGGAGATTGGAGCAGGCGGGAACTATGACAACAGCTAGGAGCACATGAAGCTACCATTATTATGATTAGTGGGGAGGGTACAACTAGTGGTGGTAGGAGCAAGTGGGGCACCTACGAGAGCGGCTAGGAGTACATAATTGAACAAGAAGGACAGTGGGTACAACTAGCGGAGATAGGAGAAAGCGGCACCGATGACAGCAGCTAGGAGTACACGAAACTACCATCATATTATTATTACTATGTTTAGTAAGAGGGATCAACTTTCAGTATGGGACTAGTAATGGTGCAGTGTAATTAGCATTGGTGCGGTGTAGGGATTATCTTATAGTGATTAGAAGCACAGTCAACTCTACATCTTGTTCATCGTGTTACCTTGTCATATATGATTATGTTACATTCATCTCTTATATCCAATTTATGTTCTTATCTTGTTACTTTACTAATTATATTGTCAAAGTCACTAGACTCGCTAGACGTATGTCTGCCCCCTTTTTGTTTTGCCTCTTTTCTTTCTCCCCCCCTCCAAGGTCCTCAGGGTGGGAATAGTGAAGCTTGACTTGGATTCCTTTCTTCTTGAAGTGCTTGGAAGTGTCAAAAGTAATGCTCAGCTTTATCACTTTTCCATTATGGCTATTTGGAGTGGGATTATGGTTTTACGTTTATGTACTCTGATAATAATTTTGTACAAGATGGATATTTGTGTACTTGACTCTAGTATTTGGTTTTGATGTTGTAACCAAACATGTTTTGCTTTTTCCGCTGTAATGAATAAATTTTGAATTTTCTTAAGTACCATTTTATATATCTGTCATGTGATATTCTGTTCTATACTCTCATAATACTCCATGAAAGTTAATGCATTCCCTTAGTGAGTGGCATTAATGGATGTGGGGCGTTACACGTGGTATCAGAGCTGAAGGTTACTAGATTAGATAAAAGTTTTTGAAAACTATTTTCAAAAAGGTTTTAAAAGGAAGTATTTTCAAAAGGAAAGTTTATTTTGGAAAACATAATCCCCAAAGCCATATATCTATCTCTCGATTCTCTATTTTGAACCACTTTTTCTTTTGTTTCAGCATGTCTGGGGATCTTAGTCTTCCAGAGGGCATACAGATACCTGGATGGTTCAATAGGTATCTGGAGGTTATGGCTACCACCGCAAGCCCAGAAGACGTTCCTCCTCCCCCAGCTGCAGCCGCTCCTCCTCCCCCTCCTCGTGTAGATGCTTTTTCGAAGATATGCAAAGACTTCTGTGTGATGGGCGGAAAACCGTTTCACGGGACTGAGACGTTTGTCGTGGCTAGAAATTGGCTCAAGGAAGTGGAGGACTTTTTGAAGGAAATTTTGGTTCGATTTCTCATCATATAAGTGAAATTTCAACCAAAGTAACAGGATTTATTCTATAAATTTGTAAATCGAAAAGGAAGAAATCATACCGATTTGGGGTTTGCGATGATTCAGGAATTCAAAGCGGATCTAGGTTGAATCGAATCCAAGCGTGGCTGGAGAAGCCACCGCCTCTAGAGGTGATCCACGAATGATTATCTCTTTGATTGTCGTACGAATCAAAGAAAAAAGGAGATGATTTGCGGTGCTAGTCACCATTTTTGATTCTAGGGTTTTGAAGTTTTGTTTTCGGGGTTAAAACATTGGGTCTGATCTTATCTTTTCAAAATCATATTGGTCCAACCTTTTAAAGAAGGAATAACCCTCTTCTCAACCAATGTTGTCCTTAAAATTAGGAACTTACCCAAATACACGTTCCAACTCAAATAAAATATCAACATCTTGATATTTTATTTGCCTAAAATTATTTCTCCTTTAACCGTTCTATTGTGTGACCCTATAGGTTACTATAACGTTGGCAATAATTTATATCATATTTAAATTAGAAACGGTGAGCGGTATCTAGCAACACATCGCTGTTACCCAAGTTATAATAAGATGATCGATTCGATACAGCCTTTTCTGTGACCAGTGTATCAATGTAATATAATCCTTTTAACCAATATATCCTGGATTAAACTCGAGACATGGATCGTATCATCCTCTTTATAATCTAATCCGTTTATCTTGATCGATGAGTAGACTGTTCAAAACAAATCAATATTTGAGCACGACCATGCATTTCACAGTCTCACTCAATCAAGAGGCCCATGGATATCACTACGAATATATCGCAGGGTTAAATTCCATCTAGATCATTCATAATTTTCATTCGACTTGAGATGCATCCAATAATCACCGTTATCATTAATCTGTTACGAATAACTTTAGATGATATCAAAACACAAATATCCTCGAATAAAATTATAATGATTTCAGGTCTGAGGACCATTACATCACTATCACTATGAGAATAACTTATGATACTGTTAATTATATTCCATGTAGTTATCTCATGGTGGGTCAGCCCAATACGATATTCTCCAATATGTATTTTTGTTTTGACAATAATATCACATTTATTAATGATCAATGAGATATGATCATCAGTCAATCAACATACTAGTCTTAACGTTTCATTGTTTTCCTATGTTAACAATAAAACTCGACTAGGGGCATTTAAGAATTATAATACTTATCACATTATATAATCTCAAGTTCAGTCTTACTCGAACTATATAATTTCGTATTATTATTCTAAGGACTTCTATTATATTATTATTTATATTACGCAGTAAATACAATATAATAGAATAATATTTTATTCCAAATAAAATAATAACATCAACAGTGTTATCAGTCTCATCAAATGAATTACCTCTAGGGCACAAACTCTAACAATCTCCCACTTGCACTAGAGTCAATCATTTATGTATCTTATACTTATGAAACTAGTGTGATTATTAAACTTCTGCTACGACAGAGTTTAATTTAGTGGGTCTGCAACATTACAACTTTTGTAACTTTGCAGATATGTTTATTTCTTCTGTGAAGAACTTCACATAAGAATTATATTTCTTAAAATATATGTTTGGACTGATGAGTTTAATGTTTTAGGCCTGAGCAACAGCCATATTGTTATCGCAATGTGTATCATTCGATCAACAATGAATTAAGTTCAATCATGAACTTCTTAATACAAACATTTTCTTTCTTAGAATCAGTATTTATTTCTTGTTTTTTAAACTAACATCATCTGCAATAATTAATGTGTTATCAAATAACATTTGAATTATTGTATCACTCCCACTCAATTTCTTGTCTATACAAAATTCAGTGGCATTTTGTGGTTTCGAAACGTTTTGAATTCTATTTCATTCCCATGGTATCTTAGAGACTGGCTCTTTTTTTATTTATTAAGGATACCAATTCGAGCAATAAACATTTTATTCTCAGAGGATATATAGAAATAATATCCACTTGGTTCTTTTGGATATTCTACAAAATGATTATTTGATTTGGATCCTATCTTATCAGAAGAAGGACGTTTAATAAACGTCTTTGCATCCCAAATCTTCGCATTAGACACACTAGGACATTTCCTAGTCCATATCTTATATAGCGTCTCTAAAATCATTTTAGTAGGATCAAACGCAATTGTTCTAAATTTAATTAATTAAAAGATCAATATGACTTATCTTGGTCGTACCATATCTTATAAGGTGTGATTACTCCTTTCAGACACACCATTCCAATATGGTCTTCTAGATGGAGTAAGTTATGAAACAATTTCAAACTTATATGGACAGTCATTAATTAATTGGCTTAAACATTCTCTTTGATCTGTTCGAAGAGAATTTATTTTCTATCAAAAATTGGTTTCTATCTCCACTTTGAATTCCTAGAACTTTTCAAAGGATTCTAATATGTGTTTCATAAGATACATGTATCTTTATCTACTGATATCATCAGTAAATCTAATGAAATGATAAAACCTACCTCTGGTTTTTGTATTCATTGCTCTATATACATCATTATGTACGGGACCCAATACTTATCACTCATTCACTGTGTCAAGTGAAAGGTGATTCAGTTATATTGCCTAATAAACAAGATCTGTATTCCTCATATAATTCATAACCAAATGATCTCAAAATTCCATCATTATGGAGTTTTGATATACTTTCTTGTTTACTGGGTCAACCGATAATACTAAAGGTATATTGGATTTAAATCACTAAATTTAATCCACTCATTTTTAATGTCAAGTACATAATAGTTAAGGATTTACAAAGATCATTAACTATTTGTGAAATTCCATATGATATTTCATTTAAATAAAATGAATACCAATTGTTCCTTTTTATTACAAATGAAATTCAAACTTGTCTAAACAAGATCTATTATAACATTTATCTTAAGTGGAATTTCATTATAACAATTGTTTTATTTATTTAATTAAGCCTGTATAATCAACAAGAATCAACTTTCTATGGGTAATCAAACAACATATGCTTCATTTCCAATCGTAAGTCCACTTGTCATTTTATCAGATTTCTACTTATTCTACAATTTCTGTAAATCAACATACATTTATGTGATTTATATCTAGTATCTAATACTAGAAATGTATAAGTAGATTATTATAACATTTATATCTTATTCAGTTGAAGTCACACTTTAACTTTTATTTTAGATCCTCTATTTTTGTTACAACAGTTACATTTTAATTGTTTGAGGACAATCCTCAAATTTCAATGGCAGTCAAGAAATTTGATTTAATTCAATTTATCCTCTTTAAGGATTGATTTAAATTATCAGAATTATTTATTATTTAATATCTACAGTAGATAATAAATGAAATCTGATTCTTTAATATTTATTTAATATAAACTTTGACAATCAAAATTTAATATTAACATAAATGTGTAATTTAAACTAAAATATGCTCCCACTCAAATTAACATCCCTTTATTTATATACATATAATGGTGTTCCAAGATCCACATCTAATCATGTTTTGACTGTGCTTTGGCAAATCCCCAAAACACAATCTCTTAGGTAGACATCTTATGTCAATTATATCGTGTATATAATTCTTGGATCGCATGATGAACATTTTGTACGGTATTATTCATTTGCTCAAAATATAGAATAATTCATGCTATTGTCTCTAAGCCATAATCTTATTATGCAGCTTAGTTAAGTCAGACCCAATAATACAGTTCAAGTATCACTTTTACTCCGTCGCATATAACCAAAATAAAAGGATGCACAATGCTTTGGCATTACCTACATCCAGTCATTCTGGACATTGATGAGTGTATCATTAGAAGACTTCACCACGACTTAATATAACAAAATTTGCTTTAAAGGGAATTTATAACTCGTAGTTGCGAACAATATCAGAGTTATTTACATATATAGTATTATATTAAATATATGTTGCATATGAATGCAGTCATATATTTCTTACGTACAACAAACTTGTACTCTGATTTTAAATAAATATATCATTATATCTATATACCATTTTAAAATGGTGTAACACATATAGAGTGCACAACTTGATGTTCCTATTCCCAATTTATTCCAAACAGTACTGATGTATCACACAGCCAATATATATATAGTTAAAGACATACATATGAATGATTAGCCCATAAATGCTTAGGACACTAGCCATTTAACTGGATGAAGTGTATCGTCTTACCAGATGCATATTTAATTTCATACTCATAAATATTTCAACAACAAGTGTTAAATAATAACAATAAGTAGTATATAGGCCGTTTAAAACATATTTCAAAGCCCATGCTAACATTAGGACCATCAGACAATTTAATATGTATAAATGCATGTTTGCAATGACATATCAATATAATCTGATAAGTACACAGTGTATAAATCATACAACATCTATGTATTGAACATACAGACCTTCGCAAATAAACATACAAACAAGATTTATACTCTTACATTCATTTATATATTTACATTCAGTTCTGTAAGAATGTGTCATACACATATATATAAATATACAGAACTATATATAAATTGTGTCACACACATACAGGTCTTTTGTAAATTGCAAAACGTTTTGCATCTTAAGATGCATCATTATGCACATTTGCTTGTTTAAGAAGAGTATCAACATTGAACTGATCCAAGCCCAAGCATCTGTACATCAATATGCACATTTGACCTGCATAATTATAATTAAATCTTGAAAAATGTAATTAGTACAATTATGCAAATTTAATCATCCATGTCATACATGAAATTTGCAACCATAGACGAACTAGTATGTGATCACATAGAATTAATAAGATAAAATCAATTATTTCACATTTCTGTTCATCTGAAATTTAAAAGGGACGCATCTATGGCTAATGTGTTTTATATACTCACATATCAGTACAGCTATATATGTGAGGCAATAGTTACAATAAAATGAAGTATAACTAGCAAATTCTACGACTCAGTGTCTAAAAGAAAGACTAAGACACTAAAGTCAATATATATATATATGAGATTTACAATCAAATCATTGTAGACAAGTGTCATATAATTAATTCTACTTACAAGAGTCAATACAGTACGTAGTAGAAAATTATATCAAACATGATTTTAATTAAAACTAACTAATCAGAATTATTAAAACACATTTCAGGCTGAAATTCCGATCTTAGTTATAAAACCATTAACACACTTTCAAGGTGTTTAAATATTATGACTCACTTGTTCTAACATAAATTATATGATCCAATCACATATTAATATATGTTCTAAAAAAATCTGCTGTAATCAATGTTTGCGAGGTAGAAAACAACATTTAAAATAAGTCATACTTGTTAAAACATAAATCTAGTTTGTACCATGGTTCCAGACATATTGATTCAGTTTATTAAAGTCCATATGCATTTTCATAACATATCAAATAAATTTGTGTCAATGCATACAGTTAAAATTATATCATATACAAAAGTTTATAGAATAGCAAAACTCCGTACATTTGTTATAACATGAACTAATTCTTGTTATTGTCAATGTATTGTATATGGATCTTCAAATTCATGTTCAACAATTGGACAAACTATTTTGATATAATATCAAAATTTAAAGTCAGGTGTCCTGATTTTATTTTATTTTTGATATAAAGATTAAAATCAGAAAATGTTGTCCTGTGTAATTTTCTTAAAATTGATTTCAATAAATCAAATATGATTGAAAAAGGCATTGCTGATTGGCAATCAGTAAATTTGATTTCCTTTCACAAATGACAGGGTTATGACTTTAATACATGAATCAAACAAGTTTTGATCATTTATATTAGCATTGTTCATAGACATAAAAAAATCTGAAATCATGTAATGTACAAACACAATTAATATCTGATATTAATATGTGTTTAAACAAAATAGTTTTTGATTCAGATATCATGGTATTGTAGCTAGATAAAACAATATCATGTATACCATATTCAAATGGTTTTTCAAACAATTCCAGATCATGTTTTTTTTTTAACTTACAGGTCAGATTTTAAAAGGTATTGTCCTACCTTATTGATATGGGTCAAATATTAATAAAACAGCTAACCAGGTATGTTGTTCCAATCAAACACTTTGATTTAATTTTCTATCTGGATTTTTTATAAATACGAGCATTTAAATTAATTCACCCAAAGATGAATATCAAAATCAGATTCAAGAGCACAGTTATCAACTATGACAGGTGACAATGGAATTAGGAGAGAACCAATATCATATATTAATTCACTATATCATTCAGATTTTAAAACACAAAACATAATTCGTTTAGTCTGGAAAACATTTCAAGTCAGAATCAAATTCCTGTAATATTCCACTTTTATTGAAATCAGGTATTTGATCATGTTCCAAACATGTAAAGATTATAGAACATTCATGTATAATTTCATACAGATGCAATTATTAGTACATGTTTATCCATATACTTGAAAATACGTTCATACATTTATGAACATATATTTTGTATAACCAGTTTATACAAATTTCATCTGAATTCATATATATATATATATATATATCATTTGTGGGATTCCAAAACTACTTTATACAATAAATTGTTTAATATGTATAATGGCATGATAAATTTCAGATCAGAATTATAAGCATCCATTATGGTAATTAAAATGATAATAACTCAAACACTAAATTCATCTTCAAGTCAATCAAAACATATCGATTGTAGATTTAAAGCGTTTATGCATGCACATAGATCCATACAGCAACCTAAACGATGTATATAATAGACCAATCTACATGTTTATTGTATATCATTCAAGGATGAATTAGTATCTATACAAGAATTAATATCTCATATTAATCCACGTCAAAGTTAAGCAATCTTATATTAGAAATATATTTGTATTTGATTCTAATTTCATTATTGCATTTACATATATGCAACAGGTTCTAACAATGTTAACTAATATACCCAAAACAGATCGAACTTGTTCTACCTAAAACCATTTTGCAGCAGTGATTAAACAAAAAGATCCAGATTTTAATAAATTGGCAATCCAAATATCATTATTAACATCAAATATTAATTTATGATTCATTCAGATTACATAACAGAACAGTATTCTGTTTATAAAAAAAAATATGGAATTCTTGTTTTAAAACCACTAGTTACCGACTTTTGTGTTCATAATACAAAGATCGAATCATTACAGTGACCAAACAAATCTTCAAAGTACCAAAATGACTTCTTCTTTTTTTGATCAATCAAAACTAGTTTTTGACTTATCAATATGATTCCAGGAATATCAAATATTGTAATCACAACTGAAAATTAGTTAAAATCAGATTTAACCAACATAAATCCATGTTTTTAATAATTTCGATTACGGATTCTTAAAACTGCAATTTCAAGGATTTTAATATTAAGAATCAAAAGGGTATCAAAAGATTACTAAGTCAGTATTGACGTAGAAATATTATAAATCTTATATGATGAAACAATTTCATCTAAAGATGTATCTCTAATACAAATCGGGTTTTAATTTGAGATTATCAAACAATAAACCCTAATTTTAACTCAACCTACAAATTTATAAGAATACGACCTTTCTCGGATACCATTAAAGGAAATTTTGATTCGATTTCTCATCATATAAGTGAAATTTAAACCAAAGTAACAGGATTTATTCTATAAATTTGTAAATCGAAAAGGAAGAAATCATACCGATTTGGGGTTTGCGATGATTCAGGAATTCAAAGCGGATCTAGGTTGAATCGAATCCAAGCGTGACTGGAGAAGCCACCGCCTCTAGAGGTGATTCACGAACGATTATCTCTTTGATTGTCATACGAATCAAAGAAAGAAAGGAGATGATTTGCGGTGCTAGCCGCCATTTTTGATTCTAGGGTTTTGAAGTTTTGTTTTTGGGGTTAAAAGATTGGGTCTGATCTTATCTTTTCAAAATCATATTGGTCTAACCTTTTAAAGAAGGAATAACCCTCTTCTCAACCAATGTTGTCCTTAAAATTAGGAACTTACCCAAATACACATTCCAACTCAAATAAAATATCAACATCTTGATATTTTATTTTCCTAAAATTATTTCTCCTTTAACCGTTCTATCGTGTGACCCTATAGGTTACTATAACGTTGGCAATAATTTATATCGTATTTAAATTATAAACAGTGAGCGGTATCTAGCAACACATCGCTGTTACCCAAGTTATAATAAGATGATCGATTCGATACAGCCTTTTCTGTGACCAGTTTATCAATGTAATATAATCCTTTTAACCAATATATCCTGGATTAAACTCGAGACATGGATTGTATCATCCTCTTTATAATCTATTCCGTTTATCTTGATCGATGAGTAGACTTTTCAAAACAAATCAATATTTGAGCACGGCCATGCATTTCACAATCTCACTCAATCAAGAAGCCCATGGATATCACTACGAATATATCGCAGGGTTAAACTCCGTCTAGATCATTCATAATTTTCATTCGACTTGAGATGCATCCAATAATCACCGTTATCATTAATCTGTTACGAATAACTTTAGATGATATCAAAACACAAATATCCTCGAATAAAATTATAATGATTTCAGGTCTGAGGACCATTACATCACTGTCACTATGAGAATACCTTATGATACTGTTAATTATATTCCATGTAGTTATCTCATGGTGGGTCAGCCCAATACGATATTCTCCAATATGTATTTATGTTTTGACAATAATATCACATATATTAATGATCAATGAGATATGATCATCAGTCAATCAACATACTAGTCTTAACGTTTCATTGTTGTCCTATGTTAAAAATAAAACTCGACTAGGGGCATTTAAGAATTATAATACTTATCACATTATATAATCTCAAGTTCAGTCTTACTCGAACTATATAATTCCGTATTATTATTCTAAGGACTTCTATTATATTATTATTTATATTACGCAGTAAATACAATATAATAGAATAATATTTTATTCCAAATAAAATAATAACATCAATAGTGTTATCAGTCTCATCAAATGAATTGCCTCTAGGGCACAAACTCTAACACTTTTTTGGTATCTTTGAGGTAGACGATGGAAGGAAGGTTCAGCTAGCTGCTTGGTTGATGAAGGACGAAGCTTCCTTTTGGTGGGAAGTATCTAATGGAGGACGTCCAATGGAGACGTGGGTGGATTTTAGACAAAGGTTCGAGCAGAAATTTCTCTCACAAGCAGAGGAGAGTTTATACAAGGAGAGGTTCTTGGCTTTGAAACAAGGATGTAACAACCCGCATTCTACGCATCGGAGGATCGTAGAATATTTATTTCTTTCCCATATGAAGTCGTATGGTCATGTAACTTTGGGAAACATCTATTAGAGTCATTTCCCATGTTCATGATTTTTCCCGATTTTTAAAAGGCCATTTTACCCCTAGTTGGTACTGTTTTTGCCATAACTTTTGATTGGAAAGGAATTTTGACCTGAAACCACATCCATTGGATTCGTTTGATGGTTTACCTTTCCGTAGAGTGGTCATAATAGTCAAACGGACTTACCGTTTGGGAGATATGGCTGAAATAAAGTTTGTAAGGTGAAAACTACTTAACCGGGCCAAATAGGGGGATTAGTGAATAGGCCCATAACCCATTTCGGAATTAGGGTTATGGGGAGGCTGAAATGAGTTAGAGAATCACTCCATTTCAGTTTTCTAGCCTCCACTTATCTCCAAGAAACCCTAAAAATGGCCTCTAACCTCTAAATCACCTCCAAATCATCTTTTGATCAAGGATTAAGCTTAGCAACATCAAATCAAGGGAGATCTACACCAAATCAACATTGAAGCTGCAGTTTAGCATTGGGATTTGCATCAAATCAGAGATTTATTTCAGATCTTAGATTGTTTGTGGCTAAGGTGAGTGATTTGCATAGTTCCTCACTAAGTATGGCTAATTGAGGGTAATTAGTGTTAATTAGCGAATTTAAACATGATAAAATTATGGAAAAATGTTCATAAATTCTTAAATGATGTTTTAGACCTCTGATATGAATTTGGGTTAATTTGGTTAAGTTTTGCTAATCCTATCATTAGTTTCACCTAAACATGCTTAAGGAGAAATATGGGGTTTTGGGTATGTTTGATCCATTTTAACCTATCATATTGATGTTTTGATGTTTATGGTTGATTATGCATGTTGCTATGACTGTATGATATGCTTTGTGATTGATTTCAATAGTTAGAATGGTCGAAAACGTCGTCGAATGGCGTAAAACACTTGCTGGAAAGTTTCAGGAAATAGTGCAGGTTTTCGGATCGGATCGGATATGGGGGCTCGGATCGGATAAGTTGAACTGGGCAAGGGATTCGATCGGATCGGAACTTGACACCTGAGAAACCTGGCAAAAAGGAAGGCCATGCTAATTGAACTGGGATCGGATCGGCTAAAAGAGGGGGATCGGATCGGAGCATATGAAGGACGAGGGAGCTGATCGGAGCGGGAGCACGAACTAGAGGAGAGACGGCAACCCGACCCGACCTGAAGTGGGACACCCGACCCGAACCGACGAGATGGAGTGAACCTGAACCGAACCGTTACTAGAGGAAGACCATTATCCGACGCAATGTAGGGGACCCGACCCGAACCGATGGCTAGCAGCGAAACCCGACCCGACCCAGTATTGACCAATAACCCGAGATGTAAAGGTACTCCAATATGGGAAGTTAGAGCTCAGGATCCAATTGGGAACCGATGAGTTCACTTCATGGTTGGACTTTGCTGCGGGACGTGTGCTAAGGAGTCGTCGACGTTCATAACTTCGATTCACCACTAAAAATGGGTGATAGGCTACTTATCAGTGCAGTAGAGTCATTATGACTCGAGGGGCAAGGTAATGGTAGCAAGACTACGTTATCAGTGCAGTAGAGTCATTATGACTTGAGGGGCAAAGTGATGCGTAGTAAGACTATGAGCCAGCGCAGATGGGGTGAATAACTCCATGGGGCAAGTGGACATAGTAAAGGATTGATAAGACTATGAGCCAGCGCAGATGGGGTGAATAACTCCATGGGGCAAGTGGACATAGTAAAGGATTGGTAAGGCTATGAGCCAGCGCAGATGGGGTGAACAACTCCATGGGGCAAGTGGACATAGCAAAGGATTAGTGGCTACGTTATCAGTGCAGTGAAGCCATTTATGACTTCATGGGGCAAAGTGATCGTAGCAAGGTATGTTGGGTGATCGAAGTGGTGAATATTGTATGCTTTACGCACTGAGTGAGAGATGTGAGGATGGTTGCTATGCTTGATTGTTTGCGATCACTATGACATGTACACCCCCACCTCCGTATCTTTGCACCATTTGATATGGCACCTTAGAGTGTTGTACAGTATGTAGTGCTCACACTTTGGTTGCAGGTCCAGGTTCAGGTATGTTTTAGTCTACCTGTTATCGTTCTGTTTAGATACTTATCGCTCATACCAGGCTTTATGTCTAGCCCAGAGTTTTATGTCTCCTCTTATTACTCTGGGTGCTTACACGAGCAGACTAGAGACAGGTTAGCTGGTGATGCGCGAGTAGCTGATTCGGAGGCGGGCAGGAGGCTTCCACGTATGATATATATATATTCTCCCTGTGCCATTGGTGGTCGCTACTTGGGCATTAGTAGTGTGCCTCCTTTATCTTGCTTTTGCTTTGAGACAGTTTGAAATGTTGTAATAATGTTTAACTTTGGATCATAATCTGTACTTACATTTTCCGCTGCTATGTTAGTTGTTTCAGCTTATGCACTGTCTCACCTGTTTATGTCAAGTATGTTATTATTATATTTTATCCTATGCGCTGTGAGACATTTTACAGGTTCCTTGTTAGTTCATTTCCTTCTTTCCTTTCCTTCTGACGACCCGTTCCGTGCTAACTGGACATGTGTACAGCGCACCGTTGGAGTAAATGTCGGTTGGTGCGGGGCGGGTCGTCACATTTGGTATCAGAGCTCTAGGTTGCGTAGTTAACCTAGGGAAAGACACTAGGGAGAGATAGTACATATACGAGAGCGCGTATTTGTGATTACTTTGGTTTTCAAAGCTATATATGTATATACTATTAGTAGTATAAGAATGAAGTCGTACTACACTAGCACCACTATGAGGTCGTTAATCGTTTCCCTTTTTCAGATTGACGATGATTCGAGACACGAGGGGTGCTGGTAGAGGGACCAACCATGGGAATGCTGCTGACATGAGGGCGATGTTTACTGACCTCATGAGAGACATGCTTAGGGAAGTGCAAGGGGCAGTTCCCAATCCCGGAGTTGGTGTTGGCCCAGTAGTGCAGGCGCCTAGGGTCGATTTCTCTAAGTTGTACAAGGATTACACTAACCTTGGTGGGAAGCCGTTCCACGGGACGGAGTCGGCCACAGATGTTCAAGATTGGATGGATAGCTGTGATCGTATCTTCGACGACTTGGGTCTTGAGGATGCGATGAAGAGAAGGCTAGCGTCTCGTCAGCTGCAAGGGCGAGCGATGAATTGGTGGAATGCCATTAGAACAGCTACTCCAGAAGATCAGGTTACTTGGGATCAGTTCAAGGCTCGCTTTAGCGAGAAGTTCATTCCAGCTGCCCAGAAGTCAGTGTTGTTCAAGAGATTCTTGGAACACAATCAGAGTGGTAGGGAAGTTTCTGACTATATTGTTGAGTTCGACACCTTGTCGAAGTATGGGCTATCTCTTATCGATACTCCTGAGAAGAAGAATGAGAAGTTCATTACTGGTTTGGATGGATACTTGGGGGAAAGGCTTATCAACCACATCGATGAGACTTTTGAATCGATTGTGGGGAAAGCTTTATCAGAGAGTCTTTACCCTAAGTCAAAGACTGAGGCTGCATCTGCAGAAGGGCCAAAGCCGCAAGCAGGCGGTGGAGGCAAGAATAACTCTCAGAATAAGAGGAAGCAGGACCAATCTAAGGGTGGCCAGAAAAAGAACAAGAAAGATGTTGAGTGCTTCAGCTGTGGTAAGAAGGGCCATTATGCCAAAGATTGTCGGGCCAAGACAACAGATAAGAAGTGCTTCAACTGTGGTCAAGTGGGACATTTTAAGGATAAGTGTCCGCAACCTCTGAAGGACAGGCAGATTGTGAAAGCATATGCTATTGATGCTGTTCCTTCTTCGTCGAATGCCCCAACTGTAGCGGAGAAAGGAAAGAATGTTGTTATTCAAGGTATGCTTTCTATTTATGATGTACCAGTTCGAGTTTTGTTTGATACTGGGGCTTCCCGTTCCTTCATATCTAGTGACCTGGTAGATAGGTTTGGACTGGAACCCGAGATAGTCGATAGACCGTTGGTTGTGACGAACCCGATTGGTGGTTCGACTAGCCTTAGTATGATTTGCAGGAATTTGGTCTTATCGAGTCATGGATGTATGTTTGTTTGTGATTGCTTTGTTTTGGGCTTTACTGGGTATGGCATTATATTGGGAGTCGATTGGCTCCAAAGATACGGGGTGGTGGTAGACTGTGAGGGCTTTTTGGTGACAGTTAGGGCGGATGATGGGCGGATGGTAGTGTTTGGTAGTCTACCTAGTGATGGGGTTATGGTTAGTTTTGTAAATTCCCTCGACATCCCGCAGGATGAGCTGTCAGATGTGCCTGTGGTTGGCCAGTATCCGGACGTCTTCGAGGAGGTGACCGGGCTTCCACCACACCGAGAGATTGAGTTCCGTATTGATTTAGTGAAAGATGCCAGACCTATAGTGATGCCACTTCGTCGTATGGCACCAAGGGAGCAGCGAGAGATCGGGGTGCAAGTCAGCAATCTTTTGAAGAAGGGATTTATTAGAAGGAGTGTCTCTGAGTGGGGAGCACCAGTTGTGTTTGCCACTAAGGCAGATGGTTCCCTTCGTTTGTGTGTGGACTATCGCGAGTTGAATAAGGTAACGAGGAAGAATAAGTATCCTCTACCGCGGATAGATGATTTGTTTGATCAACTGGAAGGAGCAAGAGTGTTCTCCCAGTTGGACCTCGCGACAGGATTTCATCAGCTACGAGTAGCGGATGAGAGTGTTCCGAAAACGGCATTTAGGACGCCGTCTGGATTTTATGAGTGGTTGGTCATGCCATTCGGGTTGACAAATGCACCGGCCTACTTTGTGGATCTTATGAATCGAGTATTCAGAGATCAGTTGAATAAGTTTGTTCTTGTGTTTGTAGACGATATCCTTGTTTACTCAAGGACAGAGGAGGAACACAAGGGACACTTGAGGATAGTGATGGAGGTGTTGAGGAAACACCAATTGAAAGCGAAATTCTCAAAGTGTCACTTTTGGAGAAGGGAAGTGAGATTCTTGGGTCATGTTGTTTCAGAGAGTGGTATTGCCGTGGACCCTGCGAAGGTGGCTACGGTACAGGATTGGCCTACGCCCAAGAATGTAACAGATGTAAGAAGTTTCTTGGGATTAGCTGGATATTATCGTAAGTTTGTCCAGGACTTCTCCAAGATAGCAGCACCGTTGACTCCATTGACTAAGAAGAATCAGTCCTTCGTCTGGGACGGAGTGTGTGAGAATGCATTCAAGAGTCTAAAAGAGAAGTTGACGCATGCGCCAGTATTAGTCATTCCTAAGGGGAATGAAGAGATGACGGTATACACGGATGCTTGTGGTACCGGACTAGGTGCTGTATTAATGCAAGGAGGTAGGGTTGTAGCTTATGCTAGTCGACAGCTAAAGCCGCATGAGAAGAAGATTCCTACCCATGATTTGGAATTAGCAGCAATCGTGTTTGCGCTGAAGATGTAGAGACACTATCTCTTGGGAGAAAGATTTGAGTTGTTTACAGATCATAAATCGTTAAAGTATCTCTTCTCCCAGAAGGATCTGAATCTCCGTCAGCAGAGATGGTTAGAGTTCTTGGCTTCGTACGATTTTGATATCGCATATACACCTGGGAAAGGTAATGCAGTAGCCGATGCCTTAGGTAGGAGACATGCCAGTTTAGGGGAAATGTTTCTTGAATGGAAGCAACTGGAGTATATCACGGGGTTTGATTTCAGACCAAAGTGTGAATTGGATCCAGTCATGCTAGCTAGTTTGGCGATCAGACCCACTTTGATAGAGAGGATTGGTTCCAGCCAGAGGGACGATCCTAATCTATTGGAAATCATCTCCAAGTTAGATATGAACATCGACGGTGAGGAGATGAATGTGTATGGGCTTGATCGTGATGGATGACTTAGAAAGAATGGAAGACTAGTTGTACCCAATGTGAATGGTTTGAGAGATGAAGTGCTTAGAGAGTGTCATCACTCAAAACTGACTATACATCCCGGTGGTAATAAGATGTATCGAGACATGAAGCAGATTTACTACTGGGAGGGGATGAAAAGAGACGTTGGGAAGTTTATATCCAAATGCATGAATTGCCAGCTAGTTAAAGCTGAGCAAAAGAAGCCTAGTGGTTTATTGCAACCATTAGAAATTCCCGAATGGAAATGGGAGCAAGTCTCGATGGATTTCATCGATGGTTTACCAAGGACTAGATCGGGACATGATAACATTTGGGTAATTGTGGATCGATTGACTAAGAGTGCAAGATTTATACCAGTCAAATCGACCAGAACGACAGCCAAGTTGGCAGAATTGTATATGAAGTGGGTAGTGAGATTTCATGGAGTACCTAAAAGCATTGTGAGTGACCGAGACCGGTTGTCCACTAGTGGGTTTTGGAAGAGCTTACAAGAGACTCTAGGGTCAGAATTACATCTCAGTACCGCATATCATCCTCGGACCGACGGTCAGACGGAGAGGGTGAATCGTATATTGGAAGATCTCTTGAGAGCTTGTATATTGGATTTTGGTGGATCATGGGATGACCATTTGCATCTAGTAGAGTTTGCATATAATAATAGCTACCAATCCAGTATCGGTATGGCTCCATATGAGGCTTTGTATGGAAGACCGTGCAACTCACCATCATGTTGGATAGAGACTGGCGAGAAGTTTATGCTTGGACCAGATGTGGCGAGGGAAACTTCAGGTAAGATTAAGACCATTCAACAACGAATGAAGGCTGCCCAAGATAGGCAGAAGAGTTATGCTGATAAGAGGAGAAGAGACTTAAAATTCTCCGTTGGTGACTTGGTGTTTGTCAAGATTTCTCCATTAAAGAGCGTGATACGATTTGGCAGGAGAGGCAAGTTAGCACCAAGGTTTGTTGGCCCATTCCCTGTTCTTGAATTAGTCGGGAATTTGGCGTATAGAGTTGGCATACCAGAGAAGATGGCGGGAGTTCACAATGTATTTCATGTTTCCCAACTAGGGAAGTTCGTTCACGACTCAGATATGACTATTTCACCTGATCAGTTAGAGGACTTCGAAGTAGAACCCGAGGCGGTTGGGAACCGCAAGCCGATTCGTATTGTGGGGCACGATATGAAACAACTTCGAAGGAAGGCGGTGAAGCTAGTCAAGGTTCAGTGGGGCGAGAACGAGAATGACTGTACTTGGGAGACAGAGGAGAGCATAAGGAAGGCGTATCCAGAACTCTTTGCCTGGTAAGATCTACTTCGTAATTTAGTTATTCCGCATGCTAGGATAGACTTATCTTGCTTGTTTTGCATGTTTGATTGTTGTTGTATGGTTGATAGGCATGCGGGACCCTTTGTGTGTTTTGATTAAGGAATTTCGGGGGCGAAATTTCTTAAGGGGGGGGGGGGGGGGGGGAGAATGTAACAACCCACATTCTACGCATCGGAGGATCGTAGAATATTTATTTCATTTCCATATGAAGTCGTATGGTCATGTAACTTTGGGAAACATCAATTAGAGTCATTTCCCATGTTCAAGATTTTTCCCGATTTTTAAAAGACCAATTTACCCCTAGTTGGTACTGTTTTGGCCATAACTTTTGATTGGAAAGGAATTTTGACCTGAAACCACTTCCATTAGATTCGTTTGATGGTTTACCTTTCCGTAGAGTGGTCATAATAGTCAAACGGACTTACCGTTTGGGAGATATGGCTGAAATAAGGTTTGGAAGGTGAAAAACTGCTTAACCGGGCCAAATAGGGGGATTAGTGAATAGGCCCATAACCCATTTCGGGATTAGGGTTATGGGGAGGCTGAAATGAGTTAGAGAATCACTTCATTTCAGTTTTCTAGCCTCCACTTATCTCCAAGAAACCCTAAAAATGGCCTCCAACCTCTAAATCACCTCCAAAACATCTTTTGATCAAGGATTAAGCTTAGCAACATCAAATCAAGGGAGATCTACACCAAATCAACATTCGAGCTATTGTTTAGCATTGGGATTTGCATCAAATCAGAGATTTATTTCAGATCTTAGATTGTTTGTGGCTAAGGTGAGTGATTTGCATAGTTCCTCACTAATTATGGCCAATTAAGGGTAATTAGTGTTAATTAGAGAATTTAAACATGATAAAATTCTGGAAAAATATTCATAAATTCTTAAATGACGTTTTAGACCTCTGATATGAATTTGGGTTAATTTGGTTAAGTTTTGCTAATCCTATCATTAGTTTCACCTAAACATGCTTAAGGAGAAATATGGGGTTTTGGGTATGTTTGATCCATTTTAACCTATCATATTGATGTTTTGATGTTTGTGGTTGATTATGCATGTTGCTATGACTGTATGATATGCTTTGTGATTGATTTCAATAGTTAGAATGGTCGAAAACGTCGTCGAATGGCGTAAAACACTTGCTGGAAAGTTTGAGGAAACAATGCAGGTTTTCGGATCGGATCGGATATGGGGGCTCGGATCGGATAAGTTGAACTGGGCAAGGGATTCGATCGGATCGGAACTTGACACCTGAGAAACCTGGCAAAAAGGAAGGCCATGCTAATTGAACTGGGATCAGATCGGCTAAAAGAGGGGGATCAGATCGGAGCATATGAAGAACGAGGGAGCTGATCGGAGCGGGAGCACGAACTGGAGGGGAGATGGCAACCCGACCGGACCTGAAGTGGGACACCCGACCCGAACCGACGAGATGGAGTGAAACCGAACCAAACCGCTACCAGAGGAAGACCATGATCCGACGCAACATTGGGGACCCGACCCGAACCGATGGCTAGCAGCGAAAGCCGACCCGACCCAGTATTGACCAATAACCCGAGATGCAAAGGTAGTCCAATATGGGAAGTTAGAGCTTAGGATCCAATTGGGAACCGATGAGTTCACTTCATGGTTGGACTTTGCTGCGGGATGTGTGCTAAGGAGTCATCGACATTCATAACTTCGATTCACCACTAAAAATGGATGATGGGCTACTTATCAGTGCAGTAGAGTCATTATGACTCGAGGGGCAAGGTGATGGTAGCAAGACTACGTTATCAGTGTAGTAGAGTCATTATGACTTGAGGGGCAAAGTGATACATAGTAAGACTATGAGCCAACGCAGATGGGGTGAACTCCATGGTTCAAGTGGACATAGTAAAGGATTGGTAAGACTATGAGCCAGCGCAGATGGGGTGAATAACTCCATGGGGCAAGTGGACATAGTAAAGGGTTGGTAAGGCTATGAGCCAGCGCAGATGGGGTGAACAACTCCATGGGGCAAGTGGACATAGCAAAGGATTAGTGGCTACGTTATCAGTGCAGTGAAGCCATTTATGACTTCATGGGGCAAAGTGATCGTAGCAAGGTATGTTGGGTGATCGAAGTGGTGAATATCGTATGCTTTACGCACCGAGTGAGAGATGTGAGGATGGTTGCTATGCTTGATTGTTTTCCATCACTATGACATGCACACCCCCACCTCCGTATTTTTGCACCATTTGATATGGCACCTTAGAGTGTTGTACAGTATGTAGTGCTAACTCTTTGGTTGCAGGTCCAGGTTCAGGTATGTTTTAGTCTACCTGTTATCGTTCTGTTTAGATGCTTATCGCTCATACCAGGATTTATGTATGACCCAGAGTTTTATGTCTCCTCTTATTACTCTGGGTGCTCATACGAGCAGACTAGAGACATGTTAGCTGGTGATGCGCGAGTAGCTGATTCGAAGGCGGGCAGGAGGCTTCCACGTATGATATATATATATATATATTCTCCCTGTGTCGTTGGTGGTCGCTACTTGGGCATTAGTAGTGTGCCTCCTTTATCTTGCTTTTGCTTTGAGACAGTTTGAAATGTTGTAATAATGTTTAACTTTGGATCGTAAGATGTACTTACATTTTCCGCTGCTATGTTAGTTGTTTCAGCTTATGCACTGTCTCACCTGTTTATGTCAAGTATGTTATTATTATATTTTATCCTATGCGCTGTGAGACATTTTACAGGTTCCTTGTTAGTTCATTTCCTTCTTTCCTTTCCTTCTGACGACCCGTTCCGTGCTAACTGGACATGTGTACAGCGCACCTTTGGAGTAAATGTCGGTTGGTGCGGGGCGGGCCGTCACAAAGGAAGTTTGTCTATGAAGGAGTATGTTAACAAGTTTAACCAGTTAGTAAGATTTGGTATGGAATTTGTTAATACACCACATAAGAAGGCTTTGAGATTTGTCAAGGGTCTGAATGAACCATTACACGGGTTGGCTATGTCCCACATTCCTATGGAGGCTACTTTCGAGAAACTTGTTGACATGGCGCTGATGCATGAAGAGGAGAAAGGTGCTAATGTAGTTAAGGCACATGATAAGAAAGTGGATCCAAAGAAAGCATAGCAACAACAAAAGAAAGGTGGTAAGGATAACAAGGGCCAAGGGAAGAAAAGATGTTTTAATTGTGGAACACCAGGCCACTTAAGCAAGGACTGTAAGAAGAAGACGGGTTGCTTCCAATGTGGTAAGGCAGGACATATGTTTAAAGACTGCCCAAGGAGGTAAGGACAAGGGAAAGGACAAAGGACAAGATCTAATTCTGGAGGGCAGGTTCATGCTCTCATGGCACCAGGATAAGAGAGAGGTAGAAACATTTCTGTTGAAAGTTTGATTTTCCTTTTTGATCATCCTGTTCAAATTTTTTTTATTCTGGCACTTCACATTCGTTTGTATCTGCTTCGTTAGTTGAAATACTGCACCAAAATGCTAGTCTAGTTATGGATCCCATTGTAATCTCAAATCCTATTGGGGGTACGACTCATCTTTCTATGTTATGTCGGGATTTAAGAATATATGTGTATGGCGTTGAGTTCAAATGCAATGCTTATGTGCTTGGCTTCACGGGCTATGGGTTGATTCTAGGAATGGATTGGCTAACCAGGTGTGGTGCCATTCTCGACTGTGAGAAGATGGTAGTTAGACTATTGACTAGTTTGGGTAATACTCTCGATATCTCATGCGATCCTAAGGGTTCAGTTATGCTTAGCTACCTAGAATCTCTTGACACATCTATTGATGATTTGCAATCTGTTCGAGTAGTCCGTGAGTATGCAGATGTCTTTGAGGAGGTTAGGCACTTACCTCCAAAACGCGAGATAGATTTCCGTATATACTTGATGGACAATGCAAAGCCAGTTGCATTGCCAGTGTGCCACATGGCTCCAAGAGAAAGGAGGGAGCTTAGTAAACAAGTGAAAGAGTTTCTTGAGAAAGGGTTCATAAGTAGAAGTATTTCGGAATGGGGTGCTCTAGTTGTTTTTTCTACTAAGGCGGATGGTTCGCTTAGTTTTTTTGTGGACTATATTGGGCTAAATAAACTCACAAAGAAAAATAGGTACCCATTACCGAGAATAGATGACTTGTTTTATCAGTTGGTTGGTGCTTCGGTTTTCTCGCTGTTGGAATTAGCTACAGGATTTCATCAGTTGAGAGTAGCTGAGGATAGATAGATAAGACTGCTTTTAGGACTCCCGACGGTTTCTTTCAATGGTTAGTCATGCCTTTTGGTTTGACAAATGCACCCGCATATTTTGTAGACCTAATGAGTAGGGTGTTTAGGGAGTTTCTAAACTAGTTCGTGGTGGTCTTTGTGGATGATATTTCGATATACTCCAGGAGCAAGGAAGAGCATGCCCTACATCTTAGGGAAGTATTAGAGACTCTTCGAGCACATCAACTCAAAGCTAAGTTCTCTAAATGTCATTTTTGGAGGAAGGAAGTGAGGTTCTTAGGACACGTGGTCTCTAAGGAAGGGATAGTTGTGGATCCCGCGAAGGTAATGGCAATCTAAGATTGGAAGATTCCTAAGAATGCAACAGAAGTAAGAAGTTTTCTTGGTTTGGAGGGCTATTATAGAAAGTTCATTAAGGACTTTTCTAAGATATCAACCCCACTCACTCGATTGATGAAAAATAATTTAGCCTTTTCTTGGGATGTTGACTGTGACGATGCTTTCCAATGTTTAAAGAGGGCATTGACGACAGCTCCAGTTTTAGTTTTGCTGGATGAGAGTAAGCCATTCATAGTGTATACCGATGCTTGCAGGACAGGGCTTGGCGCAGTTTTGATGCAAGAGGGAAGGGTGATATGCTATGGTGGAAGACAGTTAAAGGTCCATGAAAAGAATTACCCTACCCACGACTTGGAGTTAGCAGCCAGAGTTTTTGCGCTTAAGTCTTGGCGTCACTATTTGCTTGGAGAGAGGTTTGAGTTGTATACAGACCATAAGTCGCTTAAATACTTGTTCTCTCAAAAAGATCTAAACTTAAGGCAACAGAGGTGGATGGAGTTCTTAGCATCCTACGATTTTGAGATTGCATATACCCTTGGCAAGGGTAATGTTGTAGCGGACGCCTTGAGTAGAAAGAAGTTGACTTTGAGTCCTTTATTTGTCGAGCGGAAGAGCTTAGAGTATATCTTTACCTTTGACTTTAGACCCTCTATTTATTATGTACCCGGTTTGTTGGCATCGTTAGAGGTGCGACCTATGCTTTTGGGACAGATAGGTGTGGCACAGCGAGATGACCCACAGTTGATGGAGATAGTAGACAAGCTCATAAGAGGGGAGTCTTCGAGCCATCTTAGTAGGTATACTATCGATGACAAAGGTTGGTTTCCTAGGGATGGAAGACTTTGCGTACCTCGAGATGAGAGTTTGAGAAAGACAATCCTTGAAGAAGCACATCGTTCTAAGCTGACCATACATCTCGGTGGAGACAAGATGTATAGGGATATGAAGCGAGTTTTCTTTTAGGCCGGAATGAAGAAAGATGTGGCTCAGTTCGTTTCTAGATGCTTAGTATGCCAACAAGTCAAGGCTGAGCAAAAGAAGCCTGGTGATTTGCTTCACCCTTTAGAGGTTCCACAGTGGAAATGGGAAAGTTTTTCCATGGATTTCGTCGATGGGTTGTCGAGGTCAAGGAAGGTAATACGAGGATTTGGGTAGTAGTAGATAGACTTACGAAGAGCGCCCATTTCATTCCCGTTAAGAGTAAAAGAACAGCGGCATGGTTAGCATTGAGAGATAGTTCGTCTACACGGCATACCTTCTAGTATTGTGAGCGATCGAGATCCTGTTTTCACTAGTGAGTTTTGGAAGAGCTTACAAGAGGCGGTAGGAACGCAATTGTGTTTGAGCACCGCTTATCACCCTCAGATGGACGGCCAAACAGAAAGAGTGAATCGGATTCTAGAAGATCTTTTGAGGTTATGCATCTTGGACTTTGGAGGAATATGAGAGGAACATCTTCCATTAGTAGAGTTCGCCTACAACAACAGCTATCAGACTAGTATTGGCATGGCACCTTTTGAAGCTCTATATGGATGACCTTTCCGATCACCTACTTGTTGGTGGGAACCTACGGATAAGATTTTTCTTGGGCCCGAGATGATTAGGGAAACTTCAGAGAAGATAGACTTGATTCGAAGACGCATGAAGACGGCACAGGACCGGCAAAAGTCATATGATGATAAGAGAAGGACCGATCTTAAGTTCGACGTTGGAGACATGGTGTTTATTGAAGTATCACCGTTGAGGAATGTAGTTCGCTTTGGAGCTGTAGTGAAATTGGCACCAAGGTTCGTAGGGCCATTCCCCATTACAGAGCGAATTGGACAGATGGCCTATAGAGTGAAGTTGCCCGAGAAGCTTAGTGGTGTGCATGACGTGTTTCATATGTCGCATTTGAGGAAGTTTTTACATGATATTGCGGAAGTAGTAGAGCCGAGCATGCTTAGAGAAGTGGAAGTAGAGCGAGATGCCACGATTAGACGAGCTCCTACATGCATACTTGGATCGGAGGTCAAGAAGTTATGCAACCGAGAGGTCAAGTTAGTTAAAGTGCAATGGGGAGATAATCAAGGAGACGCGACTTGTGAAACAGAAGATAAGATACGTGCATCATACCCTTTCCTTTTTGAGGGTATGTTCTTAATTTCTCCTTTTTCTACCGCTTTGTTTATACTTGTTATATCGTTTAGTGTATCCTCTCGATTATATCTTCGATCTTTAGGTAGAGAATCTTATGGTTGTAAACATGTGTTTGAAACATGTTATGTTTAGTGGATGCAAGTGGTTGCTTGTGGATGCATTCACATACACTTTAGGCACTAAGATCGGCTTAGTCACTTTCATACGGCATATTGCATATATTTGTTTATTGATTGAAATTTGATGTGTTATCATGTGGATGTTGCGTTTGAGTGAATGATTGTGCACCCATATAGAAGTTATAAAGTGCATTAGGAATAATTGCATACATAATGGACACACGACACTATCATATTTTGCATTAAGGAGGTCAACTGAATCAGTAGACCGCCTGATCTTTGCATTAGATAAGGAACATATACACACACTTTTGCATATGTTCATATAGCATGAGAAATCTTTTAAGGACAATGGATGCTTGTGGATGATGGATGAGTAGATGGATGTTTGGATGGTAGGATACATTCTTCTTAACTTGAAGATTTTGGGGACGAAATCCTTTAAGGTGGGGAGAATGTAACACCCCGTAATTTTATAATATTAAAATTGACAAATTAAAGAATACTTAATTTTTAGAATAAAGGGAAACGGGTTACGCCATTGCGTTCGTCTTGGAATTCTGCTTGAGATAGAGTCCGAGTTTGCATAAAACGGATACAGTATGAAGAAGTTATGGAGCTTAGAATATTTCAGTTTAAACCAGAATTAAAATAATAATTAAAATCAAATTCGAAATTCAAATCAGCAAGAAGCGGGATGGGCGGGAATTATCCCGCTCTAGGGTGTCACCCCCCTAGGGGAGTCAACATAGGTGTTGACCCCCTATAGGGGTGTCGACCCCCCTATAAGGGTCGACCCCATCGGCCAGATCTGGGCAGTGACGAATTTTGGAGAATTAGGGCTTATGTGGCGTTCTCTAATTGGCTGAGTGATGTGGTTTTCTGGTTTAGATGGATCCTAACCTAATCTAAAGGCCCTAATACACCTAGAACATCTATAAAAGAGCCCTAAACCTACCCTAATTTCATTACACAAATCTATGGCGCCTCCATGCTACTCAAAACTAAATTAACCTAGCCTCCACCATAGTTAATCAAATTCAAGTTGGAAGATAAAGATCAAAGTCTACATCAACGATTTAGCTAATCAACTTCAGAAATCAGAATTCAAAACTATCTCTATCCTTAATCCTATCGCTGTGAGTCTATTTCACTTTCACAAGATAATTAAATTAAAAGTGATTGTGATAAGTTTTAAATTGGATTTAATGTGTATGTCTGTAATGAATCTTATCAAGTTTGCAAGTTGTCACCTTTTTGATTCATATCCATAAACCTGTCATATGTCTTTCTGATCTATTTTATCATTACATGCCTATTTATGTTCATATGCATGTTCTTATGTTTATGCTAGTTTTGATGTTATGATTCTCTTCCCTGCTCCTTTTCCTTTTTCTTTTTATGAGATTAGGCTAACTTCGGGCCTAACATATTATGTGAGATTTGTGTACGAATAACATTTGAACGATTGGGAAAAGTTTGGGAAAATATTGAATAATATGTAATCGGGCATAAATTGATTTGTAATCACGTAGTTGATTTGGGGCGTAATTATGTATAACTTGTATACATGAGATTTGGCATAATTTGGATGTGGGCATAATTGGATATAATTTGTATACATGAGATTTGGCACAAATTGTTAATAACAATGAACGCAATTTGATTTGGGATTAATTTGGCATAACATGTATATATAAGATTATAAGCCTAATTTGGACTAAAGTTATGAACATAATTTAGATTGGAAATTATGGGTAATTGGGATATAATTTAATCCAAGATTTAAAGTTGGGACTCGGATCAAGAAAGAGATTATGAACGCCTAAGACACGAGGTTAGACTTGGTTTGTAGTAGAAGTCTGCCCGGAACCGCCCGACAATCGCAAACGACAGTCTAATGTGAGAGGTCAAAGGCAGAAATTAAATGCGTAATAATGCAAAGACACGAGGTTAGATTCGGATTACAGTATAAGACTTCCCGGAACCGCCTGGCAAATCCAGCAACCGCAAAACGGTAATCTAATGTGGGAGGTCTTGCAAGATTGCGGTTATAATAAATTAATGGACACTTGACCAAGATAAGACATGTGATTAGACATGAGGATGATAAAGGGTTAAGTGGGTAACATGGATAGCACGTGAAACATAATTGAAGCACTTAACCAAGCTAAGACATGTACATGGGAATAGTAAAGGGGTTAAGTGGGTGACATGGATAGCATGTGAAACACAATTAAAAACACTTAACCAAGATAAGATTTGTGGGAAGACATGGGAACAGAATAAGGGTTAAGTGTGTGACTTGGGAAGCATGTATTGCATAGGCAGCATGTATAACATAAACAATAAACACTTAACCAAGATAAGACATGTAGTAAGACATGGGGGTTAAGTGGGTAACATGGGTGACATGTGAAATACAACTAGAAGCACTTAACCAAGGAGAAACATGTGATTAGACATAGAAATAAAAAGGGGCTAAGTGAGAATTCCTAGTGGGGACCAAGCTTAGGAGGGAAGCTTGTGTCAAGTGGGTGGACCCTTTTCAACCAGTAACCCATTTTAGTATCTATGTGAGCTCGAACCAGGTCGAGGACGGGACATGCTTACTGGTTTGCTTGTAAGAGGTCAATAAAGAGTTAGCGATGGCAGTGCAAGTCCAATGGAGTCATGTGCGTGCGTGGGTCCGGGCTAGTAGGTAAGACGCTGTTGCATCATGTAGGTATAAGTCGTGCATTTCAGTAGTATCGATTTGCCACTTTAGGGAGTGATACACCCTACTGTGGGACCAGCACGTGTATCTACGAGTTAGGGAGCCGATCAAACGGGGAGGTAGTGGGTACAACTAGTGGAGATAGGAGCAGGCGGCACCTATGACAGTAGCTAGGAGTACACGAAGCTACCATTATTATGATTAGTAAGGAGGGCACAACTAGTGGTGGTAGGCGCAAGTGGGGAACCTACGAGAGCAGCTAGGATTACATAATCGAACAAGAAGGATAGTGGGTACAACTAGCGGAGATAGGAGCAGGCGGCACCTTTGACAGCAGGTAGGAGTACACAAAACTAGCATCATATTATTATTACTATGTTTAGTAAGAGGGATCAACTTTCAGTATGGGACTAGTAATGGTGCGGTGTAATTAGCATTGGTGCGGTGTAGGGATTATCTTATAGTGATTAGAAGCGTAGTCAACTCTACATCTTGTTCATCGTGTTACCTTTTCATATCTGCTTATGTTACAGTCATCTCTTATATCCAGTTTATGTTCTTATCCTGTTACATTACTAATTATATTGTTAAAGTCACTAGACTCGCCAGACGTATGTCTGACCCCTTTTTGTTTCGCCTCTTTTCTTTCTTCCCCCCCAGTCCTCAGGGTGGAAATAGTGAAGCTTGACTTGGATTCCTTTCTTCTTGAAGTGCTTGGAAGTGTCGAAAGTAATGCTCAGCTTTATCTCTTTTCCATTATTGCTATTTGGAGTGGGATTATGGTTTTACTTTTATGTACTCTGATAATAATTTTGTACAAGATGGATATTTGTGTATTTGACTCTAGTATTTGGTTTTGATGTTGTAACCCAACAGGTTTTGCTTTTTCCGCTGCAATGAATAAATTTTGAATTTTCTTAAGTATCATTTTATATATCTGTCTTGTTATATTCTATTCTATACTCTTATAATACTCCATGAAAGTTAATGCATTCCCTTAGTGAGTGACATTAATGGACGTGGGGTGTTACAATGACTAAAGAAGTAATTTTCTGGAATCAAGTCAAGCTAGCCAAGAACCAAAAGAAAATCAAGAAGACACTCAACCAAATGTCTTCTAAAATAAACAAGTTTTTCAGAAAAGTTGGAAGAAAATTTGGATTCTCATCTTCTTCATCTTCATCCGTTGAAATCTAGGTTTACTAGCTTATGTAATCATTTCATATTAATTAGCTTGTATTTCCTTTTCGTATTTCATATCTCGTATCTTATATCTTTTGAATGTATTTCCTCTCTAATAGTAATGAATGATCTTGTTAGCTGTTACAATTGATCTTTAATATCTGTAAAAACATTAAAATTAAGTAAAACAATATAATATAGTAAGAAATAACTCAAAATTGTGTAGAAATTCAAAATTACCCAAAAGACACATGGGTATGTCGACATGCATATTTGTACATGTCGACATATAACTGTCAGAAATTCAAATATTTTCAAATTTGAATTTTTAAATAACTACCTTATGTCTCTTCATTTTAAATGAATTCCAGACTCTATAAATACCTTTTTCTTCTAGAAATACTCCATTTTAATTCTCTACTTCTTCTCTAATCACCCATTCTCTAAATAATCAAATAATGGCCAATCCTATTCACAATCTAAGTGAAAATCTTGAAGAAACTCTCAATTGTTTCAAGAATATCTTATCTATAATCCTTCGCAATCTGCGTCATCTAGAATTAAGTCAGATAGATTGAACAACAAGAAAAACACTTTAATGATATTCATTGGATGATATCTTCTCCTTCCATAGATGAAGATAATAACATCACTGGAGCACCTCTCACCAAAGAAACGAAGACAGGAAAGTCATAAAAAAGGATACAATCTTCGGTGGAGATGGATGGGTGGAAGTTCCAAGAGATGTATGAATTTGTTTGATTTGATATGCTTTGTATGAAAACTTGCACGTATTATTTGATTGGATTTGACTTGTATTAATTGGTTTGCTACATACAATGATTGCTTATAAATATTGATTGAATTGCTTGGAAATATTGTTTAAATTGCTTGTTTATACTATAGTTTATTTAGAATTTCCATAGAATTAGGAAGAGTTCTAAATTTATAAATTTATTATTATAAGTTTAAAAGGTTATACTTTGGATTAGTACTAGGATCATTATTGGTTTAAATTTAGGGGGATTGTAGTTAGATGTACTTTTTGTTGATGACAAAGTGGGAGAAATTATAAAATATCTATAGGTACAGATAGAATAGATAAACAAGTATAGGTATAGATAGAATAGGTATAGTTTAAGGGGGAGTTATAAAGGATTCATGATGAAAGGGGAGTATTCGAAGAATCAATTCGATAGGTAGTAATATCAGGTATGAATATTTTATAAACCAAGGTTATCATCATCAAAAAGGGGGAGATTGTTGGAGAATGGAATTTTGATAATAACAACCTTGTTAACATTATTGATTATAAAATATGTACTAACATCTTTATCCAGAATATATATGTATAGGATTTATATGCAAGAAGTAAATACTGAAGACTGTACAGTTAAGAGTTTTTAGAGGTTCAAGATTTCAAAGAAGATTCAAGACTCATGAGTATCAAGATTTCAAGATTATAAAAGTAATAGAGTCTAGTTAGTATGTAAAAATCTAGTTAGCACTCTCAAAATTCTGTTTTCAAATTATTTTCCAAATTATTCAAACTCTTTTCAAAATGATTTTAAATCATCTAAAGGTTTTTACTTATGATTTCAAATATATAAGTTTCTTATATATTTTATATATATTATAAAATTGAGCAATTATATTACATATGTTTATAATTATATAGTTTTATATCATATATATATGGTTTTTATATTATATGTTTAAATAATAGTTTATATGTTTTTATACTTAAGAAATTATATTTTAAACAACTAGCTTTGAATCAGGAATTGCAACAACACAGAATTTTGGAACCAATTTTAAATTTAAATTTAATATATTTAATGAATTTTAGACATAAATTGGTAATTTTTGCTCGGTAAAATCTGAGAATAATTTTAATTTTTTTTAATGTTTTATTTGACTTAAAACAAGGTCATTAAAATCTATAAATCAACTTAAAAACTAAAATTTTGAAAATTGATATTTTAAATCTATATCAATCACTTGAGAAAGGACCCTTTTTAAGACTCGGAATTCGATGAAACCACTTTTACTGGATCTGGAATATCGAAATATAGTGGAATCCAAAATTTCAAGTCCAACGGAGTTCGTATGTGAGAGAACGACACATAAATGTAAGTTGAAAATTCAGTCAGCTTTCAGTTTAAGCTGAAAATGAGGTCATTTTTCCAATGGTCTCCAAATTCGACGCGGTTAGATTCATTGTAACCATAATTCCATAACATAGCGAGATTTCAAATTTCATAAATTTTGGAGTTAACGTGTGGCCGTGAGACTAGAACGAAGTTTGCAACGTAGAATTAATACATTGACCAAACAAGTCAACTCGTGAATAGTGTGTAGCTAATGAAAATTAGACAGACAAGCACCTCCCTCCTCCATATGTCATGCTCTCCTTGAATGATGCTTCAATGAAGTGATTGGTTCCTAATTAGAGTTTAGTTAAGTGAAGTGTTCTTCCATTTTGCAAACTAAGGTTTAAAACTTAGAAAACAAAACGATGGCATCCTCTTCCATTCCTCCTCCTTTCACCACCAACCGCCGCCACCTAGGGGTTGCGCCACCCTCCCTGCTGCTGTGCTACATCATCAGCATGCTTGCACCAAGCCAACAAAGCCGTGGGCCCCTCCTCCCTCTTGAAATCATATAGATCTCTTCCATTTAGCTAAATGTAGCTCCTTTACACCCTAAACCACCTCTAAACACCACAAACCTCCTCTACATGGGCCATACTTTCCACATCACCCCCTACAGCCCTGCCATGTCAGCACATTCACTGTGCCATGGTGCACAGCAGCCTAATGGGCCCCACAAGCCCATAACAATGCTAGCTTTATAATTTAGAACCCAAGTGTTTGTGATGAGCGATTTGGTGTTGATTCGGGTTAAAAAGGTGAGATCTTTGGCTTGTAACAAGCGCGTGGAGCGCCGACGGTGAAGTGTATGGTTGTTTGATGCTTGGGGTGAGAGTTATTTAAATTTAGTTTGTTAATTAGTTGGGTAAAGTCAAAGATTTGTTGCTAAATTGTTTGGTTAACGTATATATGCGAACTTGTAAAATGCATAACTTTTTCATACGAACTCAAAATTCAGCGATTCAAGATGCGTTGGAACCGTATCGACGAGAACTTTGTAACAAAATTAATTGGTCAAATTTGGAGCTAGTTGGAAATTTGGGTTAAATTAAACTCGCATTTAATTTAACTCAAAAGCGATTGTTATTATAACGATCAAAAATCTCGATGAGAACTCTTTCACTGTAATATTTCGTACAATTAATTATTTTTATGAATGAAAACATATTAATTGACTACGGGGATTTTTATCTATTATATGCAATATCCGTTGAGTTTAACACATGAACTATTCACTAAGTTTAGTTGTTATTAAAAGAGTTGTTTGAATATATGACACTCGTATTTCAAACAATCTAGATGGACACTTTGTGGCACCTTACATTACATTGGATGATTATTTATGTTTTGCTGTAAATGTGAATTTGAAATAAGTAACATGTTAAAACGATGTTAAATTGTTTATGGTAGTTGAAATTGGATCAAAAATCCATTTACAAGTCGAACGGCTAGTTTATGTTCAACCATTTAAATAATATCGATTAGATGGAATAAATAAATAAATAATTATTTGTTGGTTGAAAACCCCACACGGGTATTGGGATGATATTTGATTTACACTAATCCCATGTGTTTTGATTGAATGTTAGTCGATTGGTTGACAGACCAGTATAAGCGTTAAATAATTATTTAAGACTTATATGGATGTAAGTGCACTTTGGATGTGAATTGGATATTTAGTAGTTGTTTATAACTATTGTTGAACACATGTGATGTATGAAATCCATATAACTGTAATTATATGGTAATTGATTGAATCTCATTTCAATCCGAAATAAAATGAATATTTTAATATAATATTCAGTTAACAATTAAAATTTGGTTTTGACAATTTGGATGGACACAAAATGTTAAAATTTGGTTTTGATGTCCGATTTTGGATGGACACAAAAATATTTAAATTGACTGAACAGTGAAATGTGCAATTTAAAAGATAAACGACTGAAATCAGTTTTCGAAGATGGATATATATATTATATATAATTTGTAATAATGGTTTTGAAGCATTTCGATTTTTAATTAAAATTATAACTGAATTCGGGCTCGAATAGAATGCGTCGCTCAGCGACAGTTCGCGAACGTAACCCTGTAAATTTGAGTTGATGTACCGGGAGCTTCGACCGTCGGATTCTCTTGAACTTGGAGCCGTTGGAACCGTAATGAAATGAGCTTTCCAATAAAATGATAAATTTTGAAATCCAATGGTTTGATTTTAATTTAAGTCCAAATCAGTTTTGTAAAAGGTCGCTATTGATGTAATTCGGTGGCTGATATTGGAAACCAACTGTAAGGGAATTAATAAAATTATTAAAAATATGAATAAATTATGTAAAATCATAATAAATTGATTTGGAAAATTTTTGTATGAAATATTCCATATTTGAAAAGATAAAAGATATTTTTATCTGAATGAACTAGTTTACAACTAGAATAATAAACCAATGATTTCATATTAATAAATTGGATTTGTAAGTGGTTTTAAAATATGCAGAAGTTTCTAACATATAAATTGGAATGGATTTGAATGGAAATTATCTTCGGATATTTTCAATATTAGGTTCTGTAATTATATGGATATCGTTGAGGAATTTGGAAGATATTGATATTGTTATTCCAAAACGATATCTATTATTTTCATAATTTGGTTATTGAATGTAAGTAGATATAATTTCCATTCAAAGCTTATGTTTAATATCAAATTAGATTTTGGGTTTGTCATGAATGGTATCTTAAATAATACTGTTCTTAAAACCCAACTATAAAAGGGATAAATCTTTTAATTGTGGTTTAGAGAAGTTTCCCAATCTATTTAATTAAATTGGAATTGAATGGAATACGATCAATAATAATCGAGATGAGTTTTTGTAAAGGAAGGCGTTTACTATTTATGGAATTTAAAAGGCCATGCTGTTATTCTACTTATAGTATTGGTCAGATACGGAAATTTATATCAATTATAAATTGTTCAGATTTCCGTGAAGATTCCATATTTAATGGAAGATGATTTTGGGTTTATTATAAACGGTATTTTTACATGAAATTTGTTCTTTAACCGAACTAAAGACTACATTATTTCCAAAGGTTGAACAATCATTAAGTAATGATTTTTGAGATTAAAACTGAACTATAGTTTTAATGAATCTTTAACTAGATTGAAATGTAAAAAGAGGTAATTAAATTTACCAAATCAGTGAAATATTCGAGATAGAGTACCACCAGTTTTACTCTATGCGATAGATAAATCTTTAATTAGATTTGGAACGCTAAGTGGTAATCACATTTACCAATAACACTATGGGAGTTAAATATGGAGTACCACCAATTTTGCTTTATGGGATGAATAGTTTGGGATTGGGAATAATAAAGCAAATGATTACTTCGGTGAAACTCGATAACCCCGACTAGTTTTATAAACCTTAATTTGGTTTATGTTGTGAAAAGATATAATGAAATCATTTGAAATGATATCCAAAGGAAGATTAAACAAAGGTTTAAATAATGTAAATCTTTGATAAAATTAATGGGAACCTTTCCCTAAAGATGTGAATATTAGAATAAAAGAATATTCTGGATTGGAATAAGGTGTTTGATGTGTTTTTATATCACTTAATTATAAATATGTGTGAGTTATTTGGAAAGACCGAGTTTAACCCATTTCGAATAATTTTTACGAGGATTAAAAGTCAAATATGAAGACGGTGGTTGAAGACCGGATGTAATGACCCGAGAATCTTCAACCTTGAAAATCAACATAAACATCATGTCGACTATTCAAGTAACAGAAATTTGAGATCATTAATAGAAAGAAGATAGAGGGTGAGAAATAGAAAGATGGAAAATTAGAATAGAAGAAGAACACAACAGAGTAAATACAAATCTCGCAGCGGAACAAAAAAATATATTATATAACAACTTTGGAAATACAAACTGGTAACTGTATATACATACCATTATCACATAACTTCACAGCAGAAATAAACTCAATATATATCTTACTCTGAAGCCTCCTGCTACGAGCTCCTCCAAGTATATCTGAGAAATCCCAACTACTTGACTGCCCGGACAAATTTGGGCACCCAAGAGTTTAGAGAAAATAAAACAAAATAAACATTGGGTCAGTCATGTGATTAGTGTGAGTAAACTGCAACCATTTGGTTTGATTTTTCCAAATCCTTTTAAAAGCAATGATAATCGTAAGACCGATCCACACATAAACATGGATGGTCTTTACCTCACGATAAGCCAAAACATTTTCTTTTGAAAACAATATTATTCTGATATTATAATAGTGTCTAATACAACTAATTGGAAATCTAGCAGAACGCTTTCATCTCACGCTCTACATATATAATATACAATAAAAAACTGCGGGCTCCTATTGGGGAATGGATTTCCAACTATGACAAGGTATGGAACCACCTTCCAATCAGTGTACTCTAGAAGCGATACACTGGAGTTCAACAAGAACATCTTGTAACTCAGCCACACATGACCGACCATTCATTTCGCTTGAATGTTCCGAATATATTGTCACCTTACAGTTGGTATACCAACATAACCATTCCCGGGAGATACAAAACCCAAAGAAGTAGCAAATATGAATATTCTCTAGATGGTGACAATATACCCTAATTGGATGAGACCCACTTTGCCATGGCGCCTGTCCGATTTCTGGCATTTCCCAGTTGATGAGGCTTGAGGTCATAAAGTATCTTTTAACACATCACTCCTTTATTTACTTTGAATGTCACATCATCATACCCGTCAAATCACAAATTGATTTCGCCAAAAATACCATGGGTATAAGCTAAGAGAAATGAATTCCTCCGCCACCAACGTAAATACGTTTGAAATGATCAACTTACGCGATCTACCAAATATACTCTGTTAGACATTCGTCCATTTAAGTTGTCCTGGGACTAGAAAACCCGAACGAATTATTCTGTAAATCCATCTTAGGCAACTTCTACCTTAGATCGCCAGAATAACCCTTGTATAAACTCTGTCTTCAATTTTCTTCGATCTATTTGATTCGAAACGATAATGCCCATACAGAGTGGTTTTCAGGTAATGAATCTGATCCCAGTCTCTCTGTATTGACAACGAAAATGGTCAAAAACTTTGATAGTCTGTGATATAACTATCAAAGGAAAACATGTGTACAAATAATGGTCGTATTCCCAAATGGAAATCTTACTGATCAATCGTCATATCATTTCCCAATTTCTCATTTATTTCTTATAACCTGTTTTACTTCTCACGATTTTCTTGGAAAATGTTTCCATATATTCACAACTCTTTATTTCCCCTATTTCGAAAATATACGTTATTATTACTTAAAAAAAACATTTCCATATCTTATTTACCCATCACTATCATTCCATGTCCATCAGTCCCTAACTGTAAATTAGTAAGGGAACAACTCCCTAAGTATTAACCCTGAAGGTCGAAACCAACATCAGATCAATACCCAGAAAGCCGTTCAACTTAACTAGTCTCCAGTCAGTTTCTAATTTCCTTAACTCCATCTGAATCTGCAAACCGTTTGCTTTTAAATCATTATTCACTTTTAAAATGTGAATATTATTTCTTTACAGAAAAACAAAATTCACTTTATTAAATCAAATCTTGATTTAAATTAATATTTCCATTACAGTTTAAAATCCCATCTATCTAGTTCTTTTCATAAATTCATACTTTATATTTCAATTCATAAACTTCGTTTATGAGTTATAAAAACATCTCGAATACATATTTGATTTTCAACTATTTAAATCAAATATTAACTATCTCGAAAAATCCTAAATTTTATAATATATGATTCCTAAAAATAATTTATTTTATGTCACTTGACATAGTTGAATTTTAATTATAAATCTTTTTGGATTTATTCAATTCTATTTACATTTCAAACATCAAAATATATTCATTGTTTACTTATCAACAAATCCCCAATTTATTTAATAATAATATATAAATAATATTATTTATAAACATCATTTATAAATCAATTCACTTGTTTGAATACAATTAAAACAAGTTATTTTATTTTAGCCCAATCGAAATTCCAATTCTAATTTAAAAATAGATTTTTCCCTTTTAACAATTCCAAGTTCTTTTCCAATATATTTGAATATATTTTTCGGCATTTAAATACCAAATATTTCCGGATCAATGTTATTTAACATCCCAACACTCAATAATCAATCACGGTTTATTTACCACATCATATAATACAATATATGAAAAACAACAATAATTGTTGAGGAATCCAGTTGGAATCCTATAGCTTGTTTTCATGCATCCACAGATGTTAATCAACATTTATTTCATATTAATATGAAATAAATAATAAATAGAATCCAGATTTAACTAATGACTTGTATAAATAACTATACGTATTATTTTAACCAATTCATCCAAACAGCCATCGCACACATCATTCAATCATTTTTATCAATATTAAATAACGTTTATAAAATTATAAAACTGGACAGAGTTATTGAGATTACTCACATTGTTCGTTAATCGTTAAATAATGATTAACGTCCACTGATTTGAATCAGGCATTTAATTTCGCCATAAATTGTAACGTGCTCCAAATGGTTCCAAACCTATTCCATTGTGTAGTCTGCGATCATACAATCCCGACAGATCCTGTTTCGTTGAATTTCAATAACATACGAGTACGATACGATTATTCAAAGTTAATACACTAATAAAATTTATAAATTAAACTTAATAGAATTTGTTTTTGGGCTTAACCCTTTAAATCAACCCATTATCTCACCAACCCGCTACTAACAGGCCTTCACCATCTTCCACAAACACATGTTCCCGTCCCCTTCTCTGATACAACACTACTCTTTAATATGCTTTTTTTTAAAGTACTTGGGCTTTACTTTTTAAATCTTTGGCCCATCACCCAAATACCCATACCTCATCTGATAGTGTTCTCTCTTCCAATGAAATAACAACATGCTCCGTTCCTTCACTAAGTCGCACCCCATCCCTCCAAATAATCCCCTATAGCTCCTCTTCCTCCACGAAACATTTCGCTCCCAGTATCAAAACCTGCACTGTATCATCCCACTACTAACAGCTCTCCTCCCTTCAATATACAAACCGTACCCAGTATAATTCCAATGGCCAAACTGTTTTTATCATCACCTCATTCTTCCTCAAACCACGCGAGTTCGTCACCATCCAATTCGCGTCAATAGTCCCACTTCTCACCGCCACTTACGCACAGACCACCATGTTCATGTCCCTCCTTCAATCATTATCACGTGAACATTCCACTCAACAAATGCATGGCAACTGCTCAACCAACCCATTCACTACCCTAAATCCGCCTCACTAACACTGCGTGCTCCCCCTCAAAAATGCGGACTCATCTTCACCCTACAGAACAGTAAAACCACATCCCATGCATGGTTTGTATACATCACCATCCTTGCTCCATTCTACTTCCTCCATCCTCTTCATACTTAACCTGAACTCCAGAATCAGATCTTGGCTTCACGCTTATCTCGAACCAGGTGTGAACGAAACATACTTCCAGAATATCGAACTCTACTTTACTGTAGTAAATTCTGAACTCCTTAACGTTGATCGAGTTGCATGGAAGTGGACCAAAACTGAAGCTCGTTCCTTTGTGATCCTATATATATATATATATTACTAATTATTTTAGAGATTTTGATTTCTATTTGTATTAGATTTCGAACAAGCTGAGAAAGTTGGGTTTGTCCTATTGAAAAGGAAAAGAGATAAGCAGAGCACCCTGTATATATAGGATTTCAAAACTTAGGTGCCAAATATTAGGCATATAGGGAAGGACTCATTTTCTTCTTAGGAATGTGCTGATGGTGCTTTCTTCAAGGTTGACAACAACTGTTTTGGGAGGTTTACTTAATTGCTAAGTTTGTTTCTCAGTGTCTAGCAATGTACAGGTAAAAGTTCGTCTATACTTAATTGCTAAGTTTGTATGCAGGGTGAAAAGAGAGAAGTTGATGGGTACAGACAAAAGAAATATATATAAATCAAACTGTTAATTACTTTATAGATAAGTAATAATGTACCCATCATGTTGTGGACCATTATCGACAAAACTAAAAATATCGTTAGGTTGAGTAATGAGTCACGATGCCAAAAATAAAATAATATAGACAAGTTGGCTTATTCTGTGAACTCTCAAACTATTGATTTATGGTGTAAAATACTTCAAATAAAAAGTTGCTTATTTTTCAAAATAAAAATTACAAGAAATTCTATAGATTAAATTAAATATATGTCTCAAAAATCTTGTATAAATTTGAAGCCAATATTTAATTAAAAATAAACATATCATTATGGTTTATAAACAATTCCATGGCGACTATTTGAAAATTTGATTTGGACATAACTTATAATCTATATGCTGAAAAATAGTTTTTTCACTTCCATTAGAAAAATACAGCTCTATAGATTTCAACATTTCTTGTTTCATAAAAATCCGACTTATAACGAATCCTGTATACTCAGTTTAAATTCAAATCGAAATATTATGAACTGCCGCAACATTACGAGCTCGATTATAATTTATATTATTATTAATACGTTCAACTGTCGTTTAAATAATATATTCGTTATTTTGATTCGAATTCAAATTCGATTAAATATCATATATTATCAGTTTACACAGTATTGCAAAATCAACTAATTTCGACCATTCCAGAATTAAAATTATTAATCCACTATTTATATTAAATAAATATAAATTAGAATTATTTACATTAAGCCAATTAAATTACAAAACCATTATTTAAATAATTAAATAAATTAATTATTATATTGTTAAAAATACGGATCATTACATTACTTCCCCCTTAAAAGAATTTCGTCCCCAAAATTTTTTAGGTCGGAAAAATGCTACAATCACTATTAACTAGATTAAAATTGATTATTTTACTTCTTAACTTCTGTTTCAACTGAACCAATTTAATTTTAATTAAAATATTTATTTATTCCATTAACGGAAATTTTTAAAAATCCTGAAAATTTTCTAACACCTTAAATTCCCAAAAAAATTTGCCAGCTTCTCCTTTTTACGGCTCAATCGGTACTGCTACAACTCGCCTCTCTGGGCCATATCCAATTCAAAAGAAAATCAAACCGCCAAACGACATGCCAAATAGGCTCATAAAAATCTCAAACTCAATCTAATATAAACTTGTACCTTTTTGTCGGGCCTTCAAATCTATTTCTTCTATTTGCTGCCCATTTCAGCATATACCAATATGTTCCCAATTAATATCTACTCTACTCACCTCCAACCAATCAATCTCTTATATCCAGACTGAATTCCATTTCAAACTCAAACTCCATTCTCGATTTTAAATTCTAACTCAACAATCTAATTCCATTCCAGATTATCTCTAATCCAATCCAAATTTATTTAACTTAGTTTAAGTTAAATTTCAATTTATTCACTTTACCATTTAAACCTTCATAAATTAAATTCAAATTTCAGAATTCAAATTCCTGGTTTTTTATTTCAAATTAGTTTAAAATCATATATAATAATAAAAATTCAAAACATTTGAATTTCTAAACAACTATTTTTCTCAAAACAAAATCTTTGGTAGTAATACGTCACTTAGAAACTCAAAAATGAACATTGATGAGGTGGCCAACATCATCAGGGTTATTTCCCAGTGATCGAAGTAAGTTCAATACTATATTACTTCAGAATATATTCTTAAATACCGCCATTTTGAAATCAATTCAAAATACCTTTTACAATATCTGAAAAACATTTTTAAATCACCCAGGATATTAAAATTTCCTTATATTTAAAATCCAATTTCAAACACCTTTCCCAGTTTCTATGATTTTACTTCCAAATTCTATTTCAAATTCAGATTTAAACCATCTAGTTCAATATATTACTCTTATACAAATTCTGATTTGGTTATTTATAACCATTTCAATTTATAATCTTATTTGATTATAGAAATAACCAACACATCCAATATATTAAAATAATTCTAATATATAACAAATAATTTAGGTAAAATTATTTCATTTACTATTCTCCAAACATACTGTGTCGGTTTATTGTATTCGAGTGTTTAGAAACCCCTATAGACCTTGTGGTGCCCTACTGTCGACTAGAATTTATAAGTCACTCAACCAATAAATCCCCACAATATAAAACCATTTTTATTTAGTCTACAAATAAGCTCTCTCGTATATGTACACTCAAACTCAATCTAGGATATTACTAACCCCATCTCTACTGAGTCACGCCACAAAGCCAAGGTAATCACTTAATCTCGCTCTGATACCACTGTAACTACCCGAGAATCTTCGACCTTGAAAATCAACATAAACACCATGTCGACTATTCAAGTATCGGAAATACCAGATCATTAATAGAAAGAAGATAGAGGGTGAGAAATGAAAAGATAGAAAATCAGAATAGAAGAAGAAGAACACAACAGAGTAAATGCGAATCTTATAGCGGAACGAACAAATATATTATATAACAACTTTGGAAATACAAACTGGTAACTGTATATACATACCATTATCACATAACATCACAGCGGAAATAAACTCTATATATATCTAAATCTGAAGCCTCCTGCTCCGAGCTCCACCAAGTATATCTGGGAAATGTCGACTACTTGACTGCCCGCACAAATTTGGGCACCCAAGAGTTTAGGGAAAACAAAACAAAATAAACTCTAGGTCAGTCATGTGACTAGTGTGAGTAAACTCCAACCATTTGGTTCGATTTTTCCAAATCCTTTTAAAAGCAATGATAATCGTAAGACCGATCCACACATAAACACGGTTAATTTTTACCTTACAATAACCCAAAACATTTTCTTTTGAAAATAATATTATTCTGATATTATAATAGTGTCTAATACAACTAATTAGAAATCTAGCAGAACGCTTTCATGTCATGCTCTACATATATAATATACTTCCCATGCGTGGTTTGTATACACCACCATCATTGCTCCATTCTACTTCCTCCGTCCTCTTCATACTCAACCTGAACTCCAGAGTCAAATCTTGGCTTCATGGCTATCTCAAACCAGGTGTGAACGAAACATACTTCCAGAATATTGAACTCTACTTTACTGTAGTAAATGTCGAACTCCTTAACGTTGATCAAATTGCATGGAAGTGGTCCAAAACTGAAGCCCATTCCTTTGTGATCCTATATATATTACTAATTATTTGAGAGAGTTTGATTTCTATTTGTATAAGATTTTGAACGAACTGAGAAAGCTGGGTTTATTCTATTGAAAAGGAAAAGAGATAAATAGACCATCCTATATATATAGGATTTCAAAGTGCCAATTATTAGGCATATAGGGAAGGACTCATTTTCTTCTTAGGCATGTGCTGATGGTTCTTTCTTCGAGGTTGCCGGCAGCTATTTCGAGAGGTTTACTGTAACGTCCCGCATTTTTATAGATTTGTGTTTAAATATTTAAACTAGTTTATATATTAAAATCGTAATATAAATGGAATTTTATATTAATTAAAACGAAGTTTGAAACGTATAAATATATATGTCAAATGTAAACGAGCTCGAAGTGGCGAGGTAGTTCGTAATAGGAGTTTTGAACTTCAATTGAGTGTACCAGATCCATTATAAATCAGAATTCATTAAAATAAGAAATATTTGAATCTGTTGAACTATTATTTTCTAATGAAATAGAAAATTTAGAATTTCATATTTTATATTGACAGTTATGGCCAAATCAAAATTTTAAATAGTCGCTGTGAAATCTTTTGTAAACCGTAACGATTTATTTAATGAAATAAATCGATTTAAATCAATAGAGTATTGGTTTAACATGGATATCATGTTTAAAACTCATATAGGTTTATTCTGGGAATTTTATGTAAATTCAGTTTTTGTATATATATGATAATAGTAATTTATTTGTTATTTTAGTCGATTTATATTTTAATCGAATTTAATGTTAAATCATCAGTTCAATTTAATTTCTTCTATATATGGCCGAATTAGACCGTTGAAACTGTTCCAGTGTATTCAGAATGGTGGTGGAACCCTAGAAATGTCGTTCGTTACGCTCAAATAGGAGTTCGGAACCACAGGGCATTTTAATTTAAATCACCGCAGTTAATAATTAAATTAAATTAAAATAAAAATCCTGATATAGGGGATGACCTAAATTTTTATAGCATAGGCTATTCTATGAATTTTCAGCGTCTTCTCCTTTCAACTTTCACGTCTTAACATTTCCTTCTCCGCAAAGCTTTGATGGTACACTGCATCCCTAATCTACCTATACCATGTGAATTTGACATCATTTCTATTCGCCTCTCCTTTGCCTATAAATTGAATCCATCGTGTTTGTTATTCTGCATCCTCAAATCAATCCACTTCCTTCTTTCCATTTTTTTTCTTCTTCTACCATTTTAGAAATCAAATTCGAAAGCAATTCAAACCCGCTTCCTCTTCTTTCTTCTTCATTCTGAAAAAATTGCGAAATACAATCTAAAAAAAGGCGTGATTTAAATCAAAATCGCAATGTGAAACCAAAATCCGTCTAAAGTTCGACACTGTGAAATCGAATACCAACGTTTCGAAATGAAAAAGGGGGATCGAATGCGATTTAAAACCCACGTAAAAAATAGGAGTTCGAGATCAAACATTTGCGAAGAAAACCACCAGTTCCTATGGAGTTTGACACATCTAGAGGCACCAACAACTATGGAAGCGATGATTTTATTGCGGAAGGGGGAGGAATGGTCACTGCGATTTGGAGGGGACCAACGTCAGTTTACGAGATGAGTAAAGTTCGAAGGTATGTATGTTGAACTGAAGCGGTTTATAGGAAAATGTTGGACTTGTACATTTAGAAGTACAACAATATTTTTGATTTCTGCAGTGGGTTGATATTTGATTATTGCAGTGCGTTGATGGGAGTTCAACAGTAGGTGTTTGGGGGGTGAATTGAAGGGCGACATGAATGTATGGATGGTTTGGAAGTTGAAGTGGGATTTGGCAGTGGAAGATCTGAAGTTCAGTCTGCATTTTTTTAGGATGAACGGGACTATAGTGGCATGTCTGAACAGTAAGGTTGAAATTGATGTTTTGAGACTGAGGAGTGGTGTTCAGTTTGCAGAAGGGTGGACGGATGGTGATATGGTTAGGAGGTAGCATACTAACCAAGATAATATTTCTGGCAATGGTATTGAAGTCATTAGGTGATTTAGCATGAGTGCGACAGTGGTTTTGTGCTGGTAAAAAGGAATGATATTTTACTACAAGATGTTTGGCAAACTGTCGAAGTGGGATGGTGCAACCTATGGAGCTAATTGTAGTCAATGAAGTCGAAGCCGTAAGGTATACTTTTGACAAAATTTAAATATATAGAACAATTAATTTATTAGTTTAAAATTTATATGGTATTTAATCGATAAATAAAAACTTATAATCCTAGGAATAAATTAATTCATGACGATCCAAGTAGTTGAAGTGCTGAGTCGATATGGAAATTAAACGAGATATTCAGAAATGGAAACCCGAGGTGAGTTAACTCACTCAGTTAATTATTAGGAACTATTTTTAGTAGTTCAAATTTATTTTATTGCTTGCTGGCTGCTAAATTGATTGATATAAAGTGATAATAATGTATAATAATAACATATAATAATAATATTGGTGATTGGATTTCCCGCAGTACCATTAGCGGATGCCCGTAGTATCATTAGCGGATGATTTCCCTATGCGCCCCACAATATATATAGCGGATGACCTTCTATACCACGATATCCTACCTCGAAGTAGGATGGGTATTATTATTGTTGACTAACATCTGTGGATGCAGGAAAAAAACAGGTTGGAGGGAACCAGCTGGATCCCTCAATATTTATAATTTATGGTTATTTATTTTCATAGATATGCTGATATGATCCATAACCCTTGATATATTTTGTGGAATGTTTGGATGTGTAAATAGAGGTAGACCCTGATTGTGGATGTTTTGAATACCATAAATAATATATGGGTTTCAAAATAAAAATTGAAATATGAAAAGAATTTAAAGAAAATATTTATCTTCAGATTGAAATGTTTATTTGAAATCCGAATTATAAATAGAATTTAATAGTAAATATTTGTTTAAACCAAATATTTTGAAAAGGCGATTTTATCAGCAACTTTTTAAGGAGTGGAATTATTTTTATTAGAGGATTCAAGAAAAATGTAAATTTGTGTGAAATTTGCAAAAGGAATGGAAATCGAATAGTAAATGAATGTACATATATATTAACAATATTATATATGGTTGTTTAAATAGAATTCTCCTTAGAATTCTAGTGAATTATATTTCAAAAAATCCAAGACTTTGACGTTGATATTTCAAAATAAGTTATTTGAAAGTACCGTAAGAAAGTGTAGTTATGGAAACAAGTAATAAAGTTGTAAACCATAAAATGATTTATGAAATGAATGTAATATTAGAAATGTGAAGATGAAAATGGAAATTAAAATAGAAACCCGAATTGAATTTAAATGGCTTGGTGAGATGAGTTATAAGGATTCGATCCTTAATCATGTATTTTAAAACAAGAGATAGGGTTTAATTGGGATATAACCAGAATAGTTTTGAAGTAAGTTTTAGTGAAGTTTTATATAGTATTTGATTTATATTTATATTGTTTTAAAAGATATCCTGAGTAAAATTTCTAAATAAATAGTAAAAATTTACCTGAAATAATAACTAGTAAGAGCCTAAGGGAAACTATTTATTTTTAAAAAGAAATGCTCCTTTAAAGATCCAAATTATAAGTGTAATTTAAAAGTAAAAATTTGTTTAAACAAATGAGATAAGGAGATGATTTTATCAGTGACAGTTATAAAGAAGCGAAAGCCATCATTTTGAAGTATTTGAGAAAATTGTAATTTAAGCGTGGCTTGGAAAGGAAGGTAGGAATGTGTTTTGAAACTAACATGTGAAAGGGATTAAAATTTGCCAATTTGCAAAGGGAAATATGAAGGAGATTTTATAAAAGAACTCAATAGAAGTTATAAATAGAAATGATACCTGAAATTTGCAAGTATGAATTCAGATTGACCAAATAAGTCAAGTATAGACTTATATTAAGAAATACGTTAAAGGTTCAGGACAAATAAGGGAAAAGCAAATACTTTGCAAATGAGAACCGTTAGAAGTAAAGACTTGTTTTAAATTTATAAATTCTAATGGAATTCAAGTCGAACAAAATTGGATAATAATATAGATTGTATTAAAGAATATTATATTAGATTTATAGTAAAAATTATGAATAGTGAGAATTTACAAATGATACTTATATAAGTATATTTTGATATATAATGCAGTTCATTTAAATAAAGCTGAATTGAGTTGTAAAAACATATAAAGACGTTTATAAATATTATTCGTATAGAACTTGGTTTTACAAAGGTTAATCCAAAATTTGAGTTGATTAATGAAATGATATCGTTATAATAAAATCCCTGCTCAAGTTTAGAAATAAATAAATATTTATCAAAATCATTTTTCAAAACCATATCTTTAAATGGAATATTTGATACTTGTTGTAGCAATATGGTTTGAAAATCATATTTGTAAATAAAGTATTTGAAATGGTTATAAGTTGGGATAAATATTTCGTTTGAAGTGATAATGAATAACTGGAATTTTTATTCTTAGAAATTAAGAAATGAAGTTAAGGGAATTAGAAACTGACTGGAGATTAGTGAGTTAAATGATTTTCTATGTGTCGAGCTAATGTTGGTTTCGGCCTTCGGGGTTGACACTTAGGGAATTATTCTCTTACTAGTTTACGGTTAGAGAATAATGATAGAGATGAGAAATACGTGCTAAAAGGGATTTTAAAATGAAAGGAGCTTTTGAATATGCTTATATATATAAATATATAAGAAAAGAAATGAGTATTCCAATTATTTGAAAAATGGAGAAGTTTGGAATTAACGAACGATTAATCAAAAAAGGATAAAGTGATGAAGAATATTAAAACAGTGAATTCAAAATTTCTTTTATGGATGAATGGATGTTTTATTTGATAGTTAAATAACCGACCATCAAATTTGGCCTAATACGATTGTTGGTACGGAAAGACAGGGATCGAATTTATTCGAAAACCATTCCGAACCAACTAATACGTAACATGAAAGATGCTGATTAAAAATGGAGCACTGAAGACCGTGGATCTTCAAAAGCGAAAGGACTACGTGTCGGAGTCTCTGGAGTCGTGCTCAGAGATATTCTAATAGTGATCCTGTCGTGATTGAAATCGACAGATTGCAAGGACTACTAGCTACTGATCCATAGGGTGATTCCTAGGATGCGGTAGGAGAGTTCCTTCGGTTTGTCTAGTCCCAGGACAACTTGTATGGACGAATGTCTAACAGAGTATTTCCAAAGGACCATGTACGTTGATCTCCTCAAATGTATTTTGGTTGATGGCAGAGAGGGGCACTTCTCTTAGCTTAACACTAGAACATTTTTATGGACATCAATTAGTAATATCTAGCGGAACTGACGATGTGGCATCAAAGTAAACGATGGCCAGATGATCTGAAAAGATAAATTTTAAACCTCAAGCCTCACAACCGGGAAATGACAAAAATTGGGCAGGCAGCATGGCTATGTGGGTCGCACCCAATAGGGTGTATTGTCACAATCTAGATAATATTCATTTTTATTCTTCTTTTCACTTCTGTATCTCCCGGGAATGGTTATGTTACTAGCAACCATAGGTGAAAATATATTCGGTACACTCAAGAGAAATGAATGGTCGGTCATGTGTGGGCAGGGTGGCAAGACGTTCTTTTTAAACCCAGTGTCTTCCCCTCTAGAGATACACTATAGGCCGGTGGTCCCATACCTTGTCATAGTCGGAATCTAATCTCCAATAAGCGCCCGCGATTTTGATTGTATACTATATATGTAGAGTGTGAGATGCAAGCGTTATGCTAGATTGATATTTATTTGTATTTAGGCACTATTATAATATCAGAAAAGATATGGATTTCAAAAATGTTTTGGGTTATCGTAAGGTAAAAACCATCTGTGTTTATGTGTGGATTGATCTTACGATAATCCTTTTCTTTCGAAATGATTTTTAACTTTAAATCAAGTTGGATGATACCAATAATTTAGTGGGTTTTTCTCACGCTGGTACACCAAACTGACCTGTGGCATTTGTAATGCTCGGGTCAGACCCGTATGGGTCAGACCGAGTTGTACAGGTTCCGAGTAAGATGATATGGATTTCAGGAGACAAGCTGGAGGAGATCAATTGTATGATATATATAGTATTTTGTTGTGTGTTGTAAATGAGGACAGACTGTTATAACTATCCAGATGAATTGAATGTCCGCTGTACACTGAAAAATTATAAGTATTATTTCAAGTTTTCAATAAGATTTATTTCTTCATTATATTTAATTCTTCTGCGATGTGAGACTCTTATATTGTGTTTAGTTCTTCTTATTCTTCTATTCTAACATTTCTTTCTTATCTCACCCTCTAACTTCTTTCTTTAATGTTCTGGATTTTGGTACTCGAGTTTGGACACGAGATGTATTTGTGTCGAAAATTCGAGCATCGAATTTTCTGGTTCGTTACAATGGTGTCAGAGCAATGGTTTAGGAATAACCTTGGCTCTGTAGCATAACTCAATAGTGATGGGGTTAGTAATACCCTAGATTGAGTTTATGTGTATATATATAAGAGTGAGTATTTGTATATTTTATAAAAATGTTTTGTATTGTGTCACTTGATCGGTTCAATTTTGAACTGGAAACTGATACAATATCATTTTGTAAAGCGGGTAAATGAAATAATTTTGCCCAAGCTATATTTTAGTATAGAAAAGAAATAGTTCTCTTAAATTATTGTTGATATTGGATTACTTGATTGAATATAATTGAAATGAGATTATTGGAATGGTTAAGTATAACCAAAGATGAATAAATAATGTTTGAAATAAAAATCAGTATGGGATGCTAAGGAGAACAAATCGCAAATAAATGAATGGATTGAAATTTAATTGAAAAGTAAACTATTTTGGACTGGAACTGAAACCATATTGTAAATCAATATGGAATGAAAATTCGTGAATTCAAGCTGAAACACAAATAAATTGAATGTTGATAATATAAATATAACTCGATGCATACAATTTGAATGTACCGAGTAGAATGAGAAGTGAATTAAAATAAATCCAAGACGAGTAGGAAAAATTGAATATGACTTAAAATGTTATTCAATTGAGCCTTGAAATAGAAATGGATATGTGTGTATATAGTAAATGAGAATATAAACTTGGATTGTATAAACTTAAGTTAAATACAAATTGAGTGAAAAATAAATCAAATTAAGTATAATTGAACTTAGAACTCAAGTGAAAATTTAAATGGACTTGTGAATCGGAAATTTAACCATGAACTTGAGTTATAAAAGAAACTTAACTCATTATAAGCAAATGTATACATATTTGAACATGTTTGTTTCAAACAATCACGAGTTAAGCAAGAAAATCAATTAATGGATAAATTCGCAAATTGGAAGTAAAAAGTTAAATTGATTGTGACCGAATAGGAATGGGTAGATATATGATTGAACGGGTTATTGGTTGGAAGCAAGTGTGAAGAATAAATATGAGATGCCCAACAAAACGGTACATGTTTAATTCAATATGGGATTTGTAACAACCCGGATTTTAAATACCAATTTAAATTTTTTATTTTAGCTATTTTAATGGATTTTGAATATTTAAAATGATTTATTTTAAATAATACCAACTAAAAATTTATTTTATCAAAGTTAAAATGAATAAATTAATTTTAATTATAAAACGAGCCTGAAATGGCGCGGTAGTTTGAAAATTTGATTTCAAATTTCAATTGAATGTACCGGACTCAAAATAAATTGAATTTCAGTAAAACCGGAAATATTGGAATTTATTTAATTATATCTATCTAACGAATGGGGAAAAATCCAGATTTCATAACGGGAATTGAAAGTTATGTCCAGTTTAAAATTTAAAATAGTCGCTATGGAATTTAATATAATATATAGCCCTTAAAAATAGGCATTTTGCAAATAACCTCCGTTTTCGACGAAACCACTTTTGTTGGATCCGGAATGTCAAATTATCGCTAGATTCCAATTTTCATAATTTTTGGAATTAATATATGAGAATGGCAAAAGAAACGTGTTTTATCAATTTCAGTTTGAATTGGATCGACCAGAAAATGACCATTTTTCAAATAGTCTCCAAATTTGACAAAATTAATTTTGTTAGGACTGTATCGTCAAAACATAGCTAGATTTATTTTTCTGTAATTTTTGGAGTCAATATGTGGCCTCGATAAATTAAAATGTACGTTCAAATTCTATTTATATTGATCAATATTTTAATTTAAAGAAAAACTAACCAAAACAGTCGAATTGGCTTACGAAACATATCTCGTTGTGTCCGGAATGGGGGTGTTTAGCTAGGGACGACAGTCGTTGAGTTTAAATTGCAGTTCAGACGCGAAATGTTATAATAAAGTAATTTCTAGAATTAAATATATTATTTTATTTATTATATGTAACCCTAAGAATAAACCCTAGGCTCACAACATAACCAGCCGCTAGTTCTTGAAATCAAGGGCGAAAATCGCCCAGAACTCTCCCCCCTCCGGTCTCCTCCCACGTTCATCAATACCCGAAGCTTCCTAAACGAAATATGCTCAGCTCAAGGGGATCTCGAAGATCAACGGTGATGATCACCGTTGGTGACAGATTGAGGGCGAATCGCGCCCCCAAATGGCTGCTGCTTGTGCCCAAATTCCGAGACAGTGGGGCCCTCGAATGTTGCGCCGCCGATGGCAAAGGTGGAGGAGGTGAACGGCTCCAAGGCATCGTGCTTCGATCGACGTCCAGTCGCTCCAATGGCGCGCGGTTCGAGGTCAACGGAGGTGATCTGATGGGTTTGCGGGTTCAGGAGAAAAAGGAGAGAAGGTAATTTTTTTATCATTATTAAAAACGTTGTTAACATTAATTAACTAGTTAATTAGTTTTATTAATGACGTATAATTTTGTTTAAACTTTGCGAGGCCATAACTTTTTGCTACCAACTTGGAATCGTGCGAAACTGGATCCGTTGTGATCGTGGAATCGAGAGCTTCGCATGAGCAGCAACCTCGTCAAATTTGGAAGCTGCTAGTATTTAGGGTGGATTTCAATCCGAACCGTCCAATTAAAGACAGACGGAGTGGATCCCAATGTGAGAACTCTTTCCCACTCAATTTATTTATAGTCAAATATATACTAAGATGTAGACGGTGCTTAGCAGAACCCGACAATATTGATTGTACAAACCATTATTGTTTGTTTGGATTGAAATGACTGTGTTGTGTTTATTGAATGAAGGAACTGTATAAAATATTCATGTCTTGAATAAAATTTTGAATAATAAAAATATCATTTTTATTGAATGTATAAATTGTATAAAATATTCATTTATTGAATAAAATGTTTGAATAATAAAAATATCATTTTTATTGGATGTATAAATTATATAAAATATTCATGTGTTGAATAAAATGTTTGAATAATAAAAATATCATTTTTATTTAATGTATAAATTATATAAAATATTCATGTGATATTTTTATATAATTTATACATCCAATAAAAATGATAAGAGATTTTCCTAAACCGGAACTGTAATGACCCGCATTGGCAGAGGTATTATAATTGATTTATTTAATTATATAAATGGTGAATTAAAGGATTAAATGGTCGTGGAATTTAATAACTGTGAATATTTAATTAAAATAATAAATTAAATAATATATTTAATTCAGAAATAATCGAAAATATTGGAAATCACAATATTCTGTGAACTGGGTCATCCCTATGATTTAATTCAGCTTAGAGTTAAATTATATTGACGAATATATTCAATCGACGACAATTTGAACGTGTAATTATATTATAATTAAAATCGAGCTTGAAAAGGCGCTGCAATTCGCGATTTGGCGATTTGAACTTCAACTGAATGTACATGATTCGTTTTAAGCCGGATTTCTGTGAAACAAGAAACATGTGGAGCTGGTGGAGTATACCTTTCTAGTGGAAGAGAAAAATCGGGATTTTGTCGTGTAGATTTTGATGTACGTCCAAATCAAATTTCAGAAAAGTCGCTGTAGAATTCCTTTATAATTTGCAATGCTTTATTTTCGTTATAAAAGGATTTTCGATATAAACTGAATATCGATAAATCTAAAATCTGAAATATCAAGCTGTGAATTCTGATATGATATTCTGGAGCTGTACGATATCATATGCGAAGACATACGATAATATAAATTTATTTATATTTAATTTAATTATATTTAAATATATTTATATATTTAAATGGGTCATTCAGAGCGTTAAAAATAGCCAGTTTTGCAAACGACCTCAGAATTCGACGAAACTAATTTTGTTGGATCCGCAATGTCAAATAGTGGTTAGATTTCCAGTTTCGTGATTTTTAGAGTCACTGTGTGGCCGTACGGATTTTTAGAGTGTAAAACAGTCAGTATTTCGACAGTTAAAAATACGCTGTGTGAGCATATAGAGTCGGAATTCGACGAAACTAGTTTCGTTGGGACCGTAAGGTCGAACTCTAGCTGCATGTCAATTTTGGTGATTTTTGGGTGTCGTGTGTGATCACACGGATTTTTAGAAGTCAGAAATGAATATAAAGGATTAAATAAAAATATTAAAATATTAATATAAAAATATCTAGATATTTGTTAGGGCTATAAATACACCACTATACTCCCTAAACCCAATTCAACTTTCTCAGAAATCAAACATTCCGCCGTCAAACATTTTCCAGAGAAAATAAAATCAAGTTCGATCTCTTCTAAAATCAGAATAAAATTCCTAAAATCTTAAAGCAAGGATATTTGAACTTCTGAAACCCTCCTCTTCAATTCCACCTTAGTTTTCAGACGTGCGATGCTCAATTTGGGGCATACAGAAGTTAACAGCGACCGTCCTTTTTGGGTTCCCGAGAGCTGGTGAAGTCGAAGGCTAAATTGGGTGCTCGGATGGACTAGGGGGTGGAAGGCGATGCGGGAAGTGGTGGTTCGAGAGTCTCCGGTCGAGGGTAGTGATGTGCGATCCACAGGGGACGAAGTTAGGGCACCAGTTCGATTTGAACAATCAGGATCGGGCGGAGCCTTGGGGGCGATGAGGAGGAGAGCAGGACGTCGGGTTAGACGGCGAAGGCGGCGCCGGAAATAGATGGCCGAGGTGGAGTAGAACGTCGGTCAAACAGGGGTCAAAATGGGTATTTGTTTTACTGAAAGGATGATCGACGGAAACTGGAGGGGGAAAGAGATATTTATGAGAGCGGGTTGGGTTTGCAACATACGGGTGCGGGTCAGATTTGAATTGGGCTGTGGTGAATTCTAGGGGTAAAGCCCATTTCAACTTTTAATTAGTTTAATTTTAAATTTTAAATAAGGGTATTAACTTATAAAAGCAATATCTCTCTCATACGTTATCAGTTTGAGGAACCGTAAGTTGCGTTGGGATTGTATGGACGAGCACTACACAATGAGGCTGACTGGAAGTGGATTGGAGCTCGTTTGAATTTACGGCAAATTTAATTGTTTGATTCAAATCAAATAACAGTTTATCGTTCTTTAACGATGAACTGCAAATGTGAGTAAATCTCACTAACTCTGAACAGTTTATAATTTCATGTTGTATTTTTAGAACTGTTAATCATCTGTTGATTGCTGTGTGTTGGTTGATTGATTGAACTGCTAGTCAGTTAGTGAAAATTATATATATATATATATATATATATGTAATTATATATATATAAACCGTTAAATATTTATATATTGATTCTGCTATCAGAATAATTTATATTGAACTGAAAGTGATGATAATCATATTGTGTAACATCTGTGGATGCAGGGAGACAGGTTGGAGGAATCCGACTGGATTCCTCAACAGCTATTTTATTGTTTTTCATATATTGTTATATGATGTGATATAAAATCTGTGGGCGATTATATGTGCTTGGACGATATTGAACATCGTGATTTGATATGATTGAATACCATAACATACGGGATGTTGATAAGGGGATTTTCAAAGTGATGTTGAAAACAGAATATTTATAAAATGGGATATTTATAAATAAGAGATATTTATAAAGTGGAATATTTATAAATAAGAAATGTTTATAAATTGGAATATTTATAAATAAGAGATATTTATAAGTGGAATATTTATAAATAAGAAATGTTTATAAATTGGAATATTTATAAATAGGAGATATTCAAAAAGGAAATAATTACAAACCATTTTATTTTTGAATGGAAAGGCCTGTGTGGCGGGTTTGGGGATTTTCCCGATGCTCCCATTACAAAGGAGGTTATGGCGATTTATTCAGAGAATTTAAGGAGTCGGACTATTTCAAGAATAAATTTGAAAAGGAAATATTTGTAAACCATTTACAAATAGAATTGAAAAGGAAACATTATAAAAAGGAAATCATTTTTAAAGTGTAGAACCGTTATTTAAAAGTAAATCTTTTCAAATGAATAAAACATTGTTAAAAAGGAAATCTTTATAAAGTGAATAAAGTAAATCGAATATGGTATTCGAAGGGAGTTAAATCGAATATGGTATTCGAAGGGAGTAAATCGAATATGGTATTTGAAAGTTAGTAAAACGAATATGCTATTCGAAAGGGGTTAGTCGAGTCGAGTTAGTTGAATAGAGTTAACCAGTTCAGTAGAGTTAACCAGTTCAATAGAGTTAACCAGTTGGGTAATGTAAGTCAAGTTAACCAGTGAGTTCAGTAAGTCAAGTTAATCAGTTGGAGTTAATCGATTCGAGTTAAGATTTTCGAGTTGATAATCGAGTTAAGTTATCGAATACCACTTATTCGAAGTAGAAGTTATCAAATATAGTTATTTGAGATAGAGTTAGTCAAACAGAGTCATTCAAGATAAGTTGCCATCTCGTATGACTGCTAGCGTAATTCGCAGGGCTGTAAATAGCCTACGGCGATCGGATGTTTCCTGAGGGAGTCAGGCGTAACCATTGTGATCGCTGCGATCTAGAGTCAAGCGAATGAAGTTAAATCGAATATTAGTTATTCGATAGGAGTTAAGTTCTTGAGTTAGATTATCGAGATAAGTTAATCGAGTTAAGTTCTTAAGTTAGATTATCGAGATAAGTGAGTCGAGTTAAGTTCGTCGAGTTAAATTAATCGATGTTAGTTTCATCGAAAGGAGTTAATCGATGTTAGTTTCATCAAAAGGAGTTAATCGATGTTAATTGCATCGAAAGGAGTATCGATGTTAGTTTCATCGAAGGGAGTTATCGATTAGTTAAATCGAAAGGAGTTTTCGATTAGTTAAATCGAAAGGAGTTATCGAATTTAGTTATTCGAAAAGGAGTTATCGATTTGTTAAATCGAAAGGGAAGATTATCGAATATCGTTTATTCGAGAGGAGATTATCGAATGTAGTTTATTCGAAGGAGTTATCGATTATTAGTTAATCGAAGTGAGTTATAGAATATTAGTTAAATCGAAGGAGTTATCGAATATAGTTTATTCGATGGAGTTAATCGATTAGAGTTAAATCAAATGAGTTAATCGAATATAGTTTATTCGAATAGAGTTAGAGGAGTTATCGAATATAGTTTATTCGACAGGAATTAAGTGAATTAGTTAAGTTAAACTAAGTGAATTAGTTAAGTGAATTGGTTAAGTTAACCAAAGTGAATTAGTCGAGTTAATCAAAGTGATTAGTTCAGTTAATCGAGATAAGTAAATCAAGTTAGGTTAATCGAGTTGAATTATTCAGTCAAGTTAATAAATGGAGTTAGTCAAACCAAGTAAAACCAGTTAGAGTTAATTAATTAAGGTTGACCAGTTAGAGTTAATCAATCAGAGTTAATCAAATAGAGTTAAGTAAAATTAGAACTGACTAGAGATTAGTAAATTGAATGGTTTTCTAAGTGTCTATCTGATGTTGGTTTCGGCCTTCGGGATTTATACTTAGGGGATTGTTCTCATACTAGTTTACAGTCAGGGACTGATAGTTGGGGAAGAGTAATGATTTGTAAATAAGCAGATGGAAAATGTTTTCCAGTGTTAATAACATATATTTTCTAAACATAGAAAATAAGGCAATGTGAATATATATATAGATATATGTTGATGATTTACCGATATAATTTCCATCTGGAAATAATATCGTTGTTTGCACACTTGTTTTCTTTGATGGTTAAATCACAGACTATCGAAGTTTTGACCATTTTAACGTTGATAATATGGAGAGACCAGTTGGAGTATTATCCAAAGAACCACTCTGTATTGGCATAAGCGTTGTGAATCATTTATGCCAAAGATAATTGAAGACGGAGTAAAGTGCAAGGGCTGTTGTATAAGTCTTAGATAACAGTGACTAAGATGGATATACTGAATAGTACCTTCGGTTTGTCCAGTCCCAGGACAACTTGTATGGACGAAGGTCTGACAGAGTATATCAAATGAATCGCGTAAGTTGATCTCTTCAAACGTATATACGTTGGTGGCGGAGGAATTCGTTTCTCTTAGCTGTATACCCGTTGTATTTTTGAGGAAATCAATTTGTGATTTGGCGGGTATGACGATGTGACATTTTAAGTGAATGAAGATGAATGTCTGACAGAGTATTTCCAGGAAGGTCACGTACATTGATTTCTTCAACCGTACCAAGAGTGGAAGCGGAGAAGGAAACTTCTTTTAGCTAACACGTAATGTATGGTTATAGACGTCAATTAGTGATTTTCGATGGATCTGACAATGTGGCATTCAAAGTGAATCTGATGTGATGATAAACGCGTAACTTCTAGCCTCATCATCCGGTAAATGACAGAAATCGGGCAGGCAGCATGGCTAAGTCGGTCGCACCGAAGTAGGGTGTATAATCACCTATCTAGAGAATATTCATTTGTTTCTTAAATCTATCAATGTTGTCCCATATATATACGGGAACGGTTGCTGATCCCAACCGTTGGTGATGTACATTCGATACACTCAAGCGAAATGAGTGGTCGGTCATGTGTGGCTGAGTTACAAGATGTTCTTGTTGAACTCCAGTGTATCGTTCCTAGAGTACACTGATCGGAAGGTGGTTCCATACCTTGTCATAGTTGGAAATCCATTATCCAATACGTGCTTGCGATTTTGAGTGTATACTATATATGTAGAACGTGAGATGAAAGCGTTTCTGCTAGTCGATATCTGTTTGTACATAGACATTATTATAATATCAAAAGGTTTTTGATATAAAGATATTTTGGACTCTCATAAGGGAAAAACCCGTTCCGTTCTGCGGCGTGGTCTTATGAGATATCGTTTACTTGTTCATATACATGTTTAAACTATTTTATTCACACCAGTCCCATGACTGACCCGGAGTTTACTTTTTTGTTTTCCCTAAACTCTTGGGTGCCTAAATTTGTACGGGCAGTCAAGTAGTTCAGGATTTTACAGATATACTTGGAGAGATTGGAGCAGGAGGCTTCAAGATCATATAGCTATAGTTATTTCCGCTGTGTTGTAAGTGTTGTACTCTGATAAGTGCTATTGTATACATAACTGTTATATTTCCAAGTTATGTTATCTATTATATGTTATTCGTTCCACTGTGAGGTTCGGGGTACTCTGATGTTGTGTTCTTCTTCTTCTTCTATTCTAAGTTTCTATCTTATCTATTCTCACCTTCTATCTTCTTTCTATTAATTTCTTGAATTTCCAGTGCAATTTGGGGTTGGACTTGTGTTATTTAGTCAGCTCAAATTGGTCCGGATTTTCGGGTCATTACAGTTGGTATCAGAGCTTAAGTTAAGAATTACCTTGGCTTTGTGGCGTGACTCGGTAGAGATAGGGTTAGTAACACCCTAGATTGAATTTGAGTGTATATATACGAGTGCGTATTTGTATTTGATAATTTTTTTTTTATATTGTGGAGATACGTTGGTTGAGTTGTTTATGAGTTCTGGTTGATCAGTTTGATCCAGTGTATCGGTAGGAGTAAATAAACACTTGAATACGATGGACCGACACAGTATGGAGATGTGATATGTTATCATACATAGGATGTGATTATAATCGAGTAAGATTATAACAGGTGAAATGGCTATAAATAACTAATCAGAATTCATATAAGTAAAGTATATGAAATAAGATGAATTAAATATGAATTTAAATCAGATTTGGAATTAAAATAAGGAAATTTTAAGTTCCTAGGAGATTTTGAGATGTTTTTCAAAATGGAAGTATTTAGTAATGGTATTGAAAATGATATAGTATTGAGATCACTTGGGTCGCTGGAAAATAATTCCGATGATGACTGCGTAGTATCATCGGTGTGATTTTCGAGTTCTAAGTGGTGGATTACTACCAAAGATTTTGATTAGAATTGTTTTGAGAAAACAAGTTGTTTAGAAAATTCAAAGGTTTTGAATTGGTAGTATGATTTCAAATTGATTTGAAATTTACCTAGGAATTTAAGTTCTGGAATTTAAATTTAACTTATGAAGTTAAATAAAATGAGATGGTAAAAATAAATTGAAATTTAACTTGAACTAAGTTAAATAGAATTGAATGGATAAGTCAAGAATTTGAAATTTAGCTGGACTTAGAATTTGGAAATCATGAATGAAACTTGAGATTGAAAATGGAATTCGGCTTGAATAAGAGAATGGTTGTGTTAAGACTAACTTGGTTGGAGTTGATTGGGATGGCATTTATATATGCCGAGTTGATAACAGATGGTAGGGATATAATGATATGCCCAACAAAAAGGTACAAGTTTATATTTTATATGAGTTTGGAATTTATGAGCCGAATTGGCAAGCCGTTTGGCGTTTTGATTTTCTTTTGGGTTGAAGAAGGCCCAGAGAGGCGAGTTGGAGTTTGAGCTATTAACCAGTACAAAGGAGGTGCTGGCGAAATTTGTCGAAAATTTAAAGTGTTAGAAAATTTTCAGAATTTTTGGAAATTTTAGTTAGTCGGAATAAATTAATATTTTAGTCAATATTAATTGGTGCAGTTGAAACTGAAGTTGAGAGGTAAACAAATCTTAGGAATTCCAATAGATAGGGTCGTCCTCTAACTTAGCAATTTCGAGGACGAAATTATTTTAAGTGGGGAAGAATGTAATGACCCGCATTGGCAGAGGTATTATAATTGATTTATTTAATTATATAAATGGTGAATTAAAGGATTAAATGGTCGTGGAATTTAATAACTGTGAATATTTAATTAAAATAATAAATGAAATAATATATTTAATTCAGAAATAATCGAAAATATTGGAAATCACAATATTCTGTGAACTGGGTCATCCCTATGATTTAATTCAGCTTAGAGTTGAATTATATTGACGAATAAATTCAATCGGCGACAGTTTGAACGTATAATTATATTATAATTAAAATCGAGCTTGAAAAGGCGTTACAGTTCGCGATTTGGCGATTTGAACTTCAACTGAATGTACAGGATTCGTTTTAAGCCGGATTTCTGTGAAACAAGAAATGTGTGGAGCTGGTGGAGTATACCTTTCTAGTGAAAGAGAAAAATCGGGATTTCGTCGTGTAGATTTTGATGTACGTCCAAATCAAATTTCAGAAAAGTCGCTGTAGAATTCCTTTATAATTTGCAACGCTTTATTTACGTTATAAAAGGATTTTCGATATATACTGAATATCGATAAATCTAAAATCTGAAATATCAAGCTGTGAATTCTGATATGATATTCTAGAGCTGTATGATATCATATGTGAAGACATACGATAATATAAATTTATTTATATTTAATTTAATTATATTTAAATATATTTATATATTTAAATGGGTCATTCAGAGCGTTAAAAATAGCCAGTTTTGCAAACGACCTCAGAATTCGACGAAACTAATTTTGTTGGATCCGCAATGTCAAATAGTGGTTAGATTTCCAGTTTCGTGATTTTTAGAGTCATTGTGTGGCCGTACGGATTTTTAGAGTGTAAAACAGTTAGTATTTCGACAGTTAAAAATACGCTGTGTGAGCATACGGAGCCGGAATTCGACGAAACCAGTTTCGTTGGGACCGTAAGGTTGAACTCTAGCAGCATGTCAATTTTCGTGATTTTTGGGTATCATGTGTGATCACACGGATTTTTAGAAGTCAGAAATGAATATAAAGGATTAAATAAAAATATTAAAATATTAATATAAAAATATCTAGATATTTGTTAGGGCTATAAATACACCACTATACTCCCTAAACCTAATTCAACTTTCTCAGAAATCAAACATTCCACCGTCAAACATTTTCCAGAGAAAATAAAATCAAGTTCGATCTCTTCTAAAATCAGAATAAAATCGTATAAAATTCCTAAAATCTTAAAGCAAGGATATTTGAACTTCTGGGACCCACCTCTTCAATTCCACCTTAGTTTTCAGACGTGCGATGCACAATTTGGGGCATGCGGAAGTTAACAGCGACCGTCCTTTTTGGGTTACCGAGAGCTGGTGAAGTCGAAGGCTAAATTGGGTGCTCGGATGGACTAGGGGGTGGAAGGCGATGCGGGAAGTGGTGGTTCGAGAGTCTCCGATCGAGGGTAGTGATGTGCGATCCACAGGGGACGAAGTTAGGGCACCAGTTCGATTTGAACAATCAAGATCGAGCGGAGCCTTGGGGGGGCGATGAGGACGAGAGCAGGACGTCGGGTTGGACGGCGAAGGCGGCGCCGGAAATAGATGGCCGAGGTGGAGTAGAACGTCGGTCAAACAGGGGTCAAAATGGGTATTTGTTTTACTGAAAGGATGATCGACGGAAACTGGAGGGGGAAAGAGATATTTATGAGAGCGGGTTGGGTTTGCAACATACGGGTGCGGGCCAAATTTGAATTGGGCTGTGGTGAATTCTAGGGGTAAAGCCCATTTCAACTTTTAATTAGTTTAATTTTAAATTTTAAATAAGGGTATTAACTTATAAAAACAATATCTCTCTCATACGTTATCAGTTTGAGGAACCGTAAGTTGCGTTGGGATTGTATGGACGACCACTACACAATGAGGCTGACTGGAAGTGGATTGGAGCTTGTTTGAATTTACGGCGAATTTAATTGTTTGATTCAAATCAAATAACAGTTTATCGTTCTTTAACGATGAACTGCAAATGTGAGTAAATCTCACTAACTCTGAACAATTTATAATTTCATGTTGTATTTTTTGAACTGTTAATCATCTGTTGATTGCTGTGTGTTGGTTGATTGATTGAACTGCTAGTCAGTCAGTGAAAATTAGATATATATATATATATGTAATTATATATATATATATATAAACCGTTAAATATTTATATATTGATTCTGCTATCAGAATAATTTATATTGAATTGAAAGTGATGATAATCATATTGTGTAACATCTGTGGATGCAGGGAGACAGGTTGGAGTAATCCGACTGGATTCCTCAACAGTTATTTTATTGTTTTTCATATATTGTTATATGATGTGATATAAAATATGTGGGCGATTATATGTGCTTGGACGATATTGAACATCGTGATTTGATATGATTGAATACCATAACATACGGGATGTTGATAAGAGGATTTTCAAAGTGATATTGAAAACAGAATATTTATAAAATGGGATATTTATAAATAAGAGATATTTATAAAGTGGAATATTTATAAATAAGAAATGTTTATAAATTGGAATATTTATAAATAAGAGATATTTATAAGTGGAATATTTATAAATAAGAAATGTTTATAAATTGGAATATTTATAAATAGGAGATATTCAAAAAGGAAATAATTACAAACCATTTTCTTTTTGAATGGAAAGGCCTGTGTGGCGGGTTTGGGGATTTTCCCGATGCTCCAGTTACAAAGGAGGTTATGGCGAATTTTTCAGAGAATTTAACGAGTTAGAATATTTCAAGAATAAATTTGAAAAGGAAATATTTGTAAACCATTTACAAATAGAATTGAAAAGGAAACGCTATAAAAAGGAAATCATTTTTAAAGTGTAGAACCGTTATTTAAAAGTAAATCTTTTCAAATGAATAAAACGTTGTTAAAAAGGAAATCTTTATAAAGTGAATAAAGTAAATCGAATATGGTATTCGAAGGGATTTAAATCGAATATGGTATTCGAAGGGAGTAAATCGAATATGGTATTCGAAAGTTAGTAAAACGAATATGCTATTCGAAAGGGGTTAGTCGGGTCGAGTTAGTTGAATAGAGTTAACCAGTTCGGTAGAGTTATGTGAGAACCCGTAACTTCCCCGTAAAGGAAAGCACGGATAGTTCGAGAACAAACCACAACAGAACACATACAGAAGAACATTTCATTGTATATAACAACAATGCATCAGATTACATGAATATACAGAGTATAAATGAATAAACACAGAAATATCAGAGATATAAATTACATTTAAATACATAGCAGCGGAAAATAATACAATACACAACTAGAAGTAGATATGCGGATACAAAGCTTTCCGGATATCATTCCAGCTGTAAAACCAGGATCCTGTGAATATAAATCTGCAAAACCAAAACTACAAGGTGCCCGTGTCAAAATAGGGGCACCCAGAGTTTAGGTTAAAACAATAAACTCCAGGTCAGTCATGTGACTGGTGTGAGAACTAAAACAGTTGTTATTCTTTATTTTAAAAGTTAGGTAAATCAAGGGACCACGCCGTATAACACGGAACGGGTTTCCTCCCAAGAATACCGGTGCATAAAACAAACAGCGCAATGCTAAATAAAGAAAAATGAAGCTGTTATAAGACCCAGGTCCCATCACACAATGCAACGCAGCCGAGGATAGGGTTTTCCCTTATAACAGCCAAAGAATGCTTGATACGTTTGAAACAAATCATTTGATACTATAATAAGTGCATAGTGTATAAAACAACTTCAAATCATAAGTATCAATCATAGGCGACATGAATGGCCCATAACACTATGTCGCCATATATAAGTTTACAATCAAAACCGCAAGACGTCGTATTGGAAGTTGGGTTATCATTTATGGTATGAACCGAGGCTAGGGGCAAGATCCTCAACCGATTCGAGACAATCTAGCCTACCATGTCTCAGGAACAGCCGCAACTGCCCCCTGGATCGTCAGGGCCGGTCCACCGATGTGGATTATTATGCCTGAACACTACGTTTCCCCGCCCTTTGGGGCGCAAATGAGCCATCAAATGACTCCATCGGTTCGAGAACGACCGATCAATCCGAGGCGCCTCGCAACAACAACAACCACATAAGTCAAACTCGTCAGGGCGTGTAAAACCACTGACGCCACTTTTAGCTAGAAAGAAACGCAAGTCCTCCCTGAGGTCCGTCTCCCGTTTTTGGTTCATATCGGGTGTGAAACTCGCGAAGTAAACGTTACACAAAGCTACGCCACAAAGGCCGTGCTTTGATCATCACCACAAGACTTTGCTTTTCAACAGAAGCCTCGATCAATTGCCACTTAGGCATGCCACACAGGCAATTCACTCCATGCGTTTGATATCCATCAATATATAACCCCTGAGCTCGTACGTCTCAGAGAAGGGCGTTAAGCAAGAGAATAAATTCTCCGCCGCCAAACAGATATATATTTAATAGAGATCAATCACACGGACTAAAATCCAATGTCAGACACACAGTCCATTTACAAGTCCGTTCTGGGTCTGAACGAAACCAGAGGCACCTAGTACCCCGCATATCCATCGAAATCCAAGTACGTCTGGATGATCACTAACTGTTTCCATCTTCTTGGGTGTACAGCCCAATCAAGATCATCAGTAATCACCCAAACGACGTGAAGACTTCTGGCCTTCGACCACCGTCTTCATCTTCGACTTATCGTCGTATCAGTTATTCAGAATGGGATAAACCCGGTCTTTCCGAATAACTCGCGTATATTTAAATTAGTGTTACACAAACACAACATACGCCTCATTCCAATTCATCAGTCACTAACCGTAAATTAATCAAGAGAATAATTTCCCTAATATTAACCCCGAAGGCCGAAACCAACATCAGATCAATATCCAGAAAACCATTCTGCTTGGCTAACCGACAGTTAGTTTCTAAATTTCACATTCATAGGGAGAGGTTCCCATTAATTTTATCAAAGATAAATTCTTTAATTTATTCTTTAATCTACTTTTGAAAATCAATTCAAACTAGTCGGGATTAACGAACTTTACCGAAGTAATTATTTGTTTTAATTTCCCAATCCCATCCTATTCATCCCATGAAGTAAAACTGGTAATACTTCATATCTAACACCACGGTGTTATCGGTAAATTCAATTACCATTTCACGTTCAAATCTAATTAAAGATTTAACTATCGCCTGGAGCAAAACTGGTGGTACTCCATTTTCGATCTTTTCAATCTAATTAAAGATTCATTAAAACTCCACTTAGTTTTAATCTTTAACTGGGTTAAAGAATCAGTGTCATTTAAAAACACAGTTTACGATAAACCCAAAATCACATTCATTAATTATCGGGTTAAAGAACGAGTGTTGTTTAAAACACTGTTCACGATAAACCCAAAAACCAATATAAATTCAATTCCAATTAAATATTATTTAATTGGTACAATTCATTAAATCTAAATAAAAAGATTTAATCTTTTCTCAACTGGGTTCAAGAACAGTGTTAGTGAAGACACCATTCACGACAAACCCAAATCACATTCGATATTCAATATAAGGCTCTGAATAGAAAATATATCGGCTTATATTCAATATCAAATTCTACGATTAACAAATGTCGTATTGGAAATAACGATATAAATATATATCTTTCAAATTTCCATAACATCCGTATAATCACGAATTCCAACATCGAAATATTCCGAAGACAATTTCGATTCAATTCCACTCCAATGCAATCATTGGAAATTCTGGTTATTTTTAAAATCCCTTTCGAATTCAATTTATTCATAAAATAAATAGAATTATAATTCTAGTTCAAAACTAGTTCATTTCAATAAAATCTATTTTTATCTTTTCAAATATGGAGTTTTTCATCCCGATTCTTTCTAAATCATTTCTTATGATTTTACACAAATTATTACTATTTTTAATAATTTTATCAAGGCCCTTACAGTCGATTTCCAACAATGGCCATCGAACTGCACTTACAGCGACCTTTTTCGAATTTGATTTGGAAGTATCTCCAAATCCAAGCGTTAGATTTTGAATTTCTAATATTCGTTAGAAAGCTCTTTTCGATACGAACCCAACGGTTCCGGTTTTAGGAGAATCCGACGGTCGGATCTCCCGTAATGTCCGTTTGAAATAAATGGTCGACATTCACGAACTGCCGCGGCGCGGCGCGTTCTATTCAGGCCATTTTATTATATATATAATATATATAATATATATTTCGTCGATTTCTATTTAAAACGAATTTTATAATTAGTTTTAAAATCGTTTCAAAAGCACTTTCAACTTTCTTTTCAATTCAAATCAAAATTGAATTCTTCTTTATAAATTCGTTTTAAAATTCATTTCTATTCAATTCAAATTTCCATTCAATTTGAATTCATTTCAATTCAATTTGAATTCGTTTTCAATTCAATTCATTTCGAAATCGTTTTCAATTCAATTCATTTCGAAATCGTTTTCAATTCAATTCATTTCGAAATCGTTTTCAATTCAATTCAATTCGAAATCGTTTTCAATTCAATTCATTTCGAAATCGTTTTCAATTCAATTCATTTCGAAATCGTTTTATATTCAATATAAATATCGTTCACGTCAAAATGGCGTCAAACTAATCAACATGGCTTCAAAAATTTCTATTTTCAAATATTCTATTTCAAATATTTGTTTTTCAAAATAGTTGTTATTATCAACATATTTCGTTCAACACATGACCAATCTCAATGGATGAGTACTGTCAACACATGAACTTTTATTTTATATCGATAAAGATGTAAATTTTATTACTAAAATATTTCGTTCAACACATGACCAATCTCAATGGATGAGTACTGTCAACACATGAACTTTTATTTTATATCGATAAAGATGTAAATTTTATTACTAAAATATTTCGTTCAACACATGACCAATCTCAATGGATGAGTACTGTCAACACATGAACTTTTATTTTATATCGATAAAGATGTAAATTTTATTACTAAAATATTTCGTTCAACACATGACCAATCTCAATGGATGAGTACTGTCAACACATGAACTTTTATTTTATATCGATAAAGATGTAAATTTTATTACTAAAATATTTCGTTCAACACATGACCAATCTCAATGGATGAGTACTATCAACACATGAACTTTTATTTTATATCAATAAAGATGTAAATTTTATTACTAAAATATTTCGTTCAACACATGACCAATCTCAATGGATGAGTACTGTCAACACATGAACTTTTATTTTATATTGTTCTTTATTTTCTAAATTGGAATGAGGCCCAATCAATCACCATATAATGTTAATTATATGGATTTTCATACATTACACACATATAATAGCATTGAAAAATAATCAACCATCAACCAAAGTGCACTACACTGTATAAGCATTAAATATAGATATCTAACGCTTATAACAGCCTGTCAATCAATCGATCGGCATATTTAATCAATCAGGATGAGTGAACTTCATATTTCATCCCAACACCCGTGTGGGGTTTCAAACAATCAAACGCATATTTTATCTGTGCAGTTGGGCGATGTGTAAAATTTATCGACCCAATCAATGTCCTTCAAATAGGTGTACATAAACAAACCGTCTGGTTTGTAAATGAATATTTATTTATTCACATTCACGTTAAAAATTATATTTTTAACGACAAAACATTATATTCCAACATATGAATTTCTATTCAGTTCATTCTTTAAATAAAATGATATTTTTATTTTCTAACTTATTTTAGAAAATTTCGGCGGCATAACGGCACGATACTAAAAACGGGACAAGGCCTAGCCTTATCCCCGGTCTAGTGAAGGCCCACGCCATTCACACATCAATCAAAATCACCAAACAACCAAATTCAAATCAAATCATATAACTAATCTATGCAACCAAACAAACAAGTCCATGGTCTGTGGACGATTGTGTCGGGTGCTACTAAGCACCGTCTGCATCCTAGTATATATATATATAGAAATGAAATTGAAAGGTGAGAAATTCTCACTGATAGCTATCCAATCATCTTGACTCTTCTTTGATAGAAATCTTCGCCATTCTCGCCCATTGTCATCTTCGTTGCCCGTATTCTCTACATATGTAAAAATCGAATTTTTACTTTGCTATTCACTATATAAAAATCGAATTTTTATTTTGCTATTCAATATATAAAAATCGAATTTTTACTTTCACGCTATATGGATAAAAATTCTATTTTTATCTCGCTATCCTCCATATAAAGACTTCGCCTTTTCACATATAAAGATTTTATCTTTTCAAATATACAGATCAAATCTTTTCAAATATAAAGGTCGAACCTTTTCATATATATCATTATAAAAATCACGTTTTTATTTTTCTACACATACAAAGATGATATTTCTAATATTCCTATCATGTAAAAATTATATTTCTAATCCTTTACATAAACAAAAATCATATTTTTATTTCGAAGTTCAACATATAAAAATCACATTTTTATTTCAAAGTTCAACATATAAAAATTACATTTTTATTTCGAAGTTCAACATATAAAAATCATATTTTTATTTCAAAGTTCAATATATAAAAATCGAATTTTTACTTCAAAGTTCAATATATAAAAATCGAATTTTTACTTCAAAGTTCAATATATAAAAATCGAATTTTTACTTCGATGCATAAACAAAAATCACATTTTCACCTCTTCTATATAGTAACAACTATATTTTTATCACTTTAAAAATCGAACCTCTTTGTTTTAAAAATACGTTCTCTTTTCATTTCAAAAATATATTCTTTTTCGTTTCAAAAATTCGATCTTTTATATTTCAAAAATTCGATCTTTTCTTCTTACAATAATTTGATATCATTATATAATTAAAAACTCTATTTTTATATTTTTGAATCTAATCTATTTCTTCGCTATAATATGTAAAAATCAAATTTTTATTATTCTATATAATCAAAATTATATTTTCTCTTCGCTCTTCACCATACAAAGATTTCGCCTTTTAAAAATCTAATCTTTCGTTAATCAAAATCAGTTTTAATATTATCTAACAATCAGTGTTTAAAATAAATAACAATCAGTTTTTAAAATGAATAATCAATCAGTAAAACTTACAGAGAGGAGGGGGGAGAATTTTTGCAGCGCTGCCGAGGTCGGGGGGGGGCTCTGACGCGAGGAGGGCGCTCGGAGGTCGGAGGCGCCGTCGCCTGGGGTCAGAGGCGGGCGGAGCATGGCCAGGGTTGGGTACGAGCTCGAGTTGGGCAGTTTCGTGGTGGAGCAGGAACGGAGGGAGGAAGGAGAGCGATGGAGAAGGAGGGCGCCGGAGTTGGGAGGGTGCGGTGGAGGTCCGGCGAGGGGTGGCTGTCGCGAGGAGGAAGAACGCCAGTTCATTTCTTTTTTCTGAGGAAATGATGAATCGGGGGGGGGGGGGCAGAACGTATAGGGGAGGAGAGGGTTTTAGTTTTTAATTATTTTAATTATTTTATTTCACCGCAAAAAGCAACTTTTATTTTCGACCTCTAAACGAGACCCACCGCCTGTCGTCCATAGCGTTTTACCCCCATTCCGAACACAATGGGATATGTATCGCAGGTTGATTTGATCGTTTCGATTAGTTTCCTTCGAATTTACATTTAAATCACTATATTGAATTTTAAACGTACATTTCAAATTACCGGAGTCACATACGAACTTTAAAAATTCCTGAAAAATATTTTCTAGCTTCGTATTGACGATACGGTCCTAACAAAACTAGTTTCGTCGAATTCTGAGACCGTTGGAAAAATGGCCATTTTCCAGTCGATTAAAATCAACTGAAACTGGTCAAACGCGTTTTCCTTTGCCACACTCACATATTGATTCGAAAAATTATGAAATTTGAAACCTAGCAATAACTTAACACCACGGACCCAACAAAACTGGTTTCGTCGAAATCCGAGGTCGTTTGCAAAATGTCCATTTTTAAGGGCCTGAATTCCATAGCGACTATTCAGAATTTTCAACTGGACATATCTTTTGATCCCCGCTATGAAATTTCGATTATTCGGATTCGTTGGAAAGATATCATCAATTAGATTCTAATGTTTTTGGTTTCACTAAAATCCGGATTGGTTTGCACCCGGTACATCCAATTGAAGTTTGAAATCGAATTATCGAACTACCGCGCCATTTTCAATTCTATTTATAATTATATATAAATATTTATATTCTAACGACGACGCGTATAAATATATACGTTCGAATTATATTCAAAATAAATTTCTCGTCGATATTATTTAAAATAATTCATTTTAAATAATCAAGATTAGCTAAGATTGCTAAAATAAAAAATTTAAACTGGCCCAGATTTTCGGGTTGTTACAATCTCCCCCACTTAAAACTTTTCGTCCCCGAAAAGGAAAAAAGTCGAAAGTGGTTTGATTATTCAGTTCTACGTTCGATCTGGCTTCCATTCTCCAACTTTTCAGTTTCTGAGAATTTTCTAAAATTTCAAAAATTTGGCTAACACCCTAAATTTTCGAAAAATTTCGCCATAACCTCCCCTGCACCGGGAGCATCGGGGAATTTCAAATAGCTTCCCCGGTCCTTCAGATCTCAAAAAGAAAAAGAAAAAGCCAAGCGGCTAGCCAATAGGCTCATAAAATCATCATCACCCAAACAAAACAGTAAATTATGTAGTAAACATGTACCTATTTGTCGGGCAAACAAATTTTATTCTCTGCTCTAGCCTCCTTGCTATGACCTGTTCAATGTAAGTATATGTATATGCAAGCAAATGCGACCCATTTTCAATATAGTTCGATATGTGATTCAATTAGGCTAAATGGCTAAGAATTAGCAAACAAATAAACAAACAACACAAACATCAATCAATTAGTGACTTTAACGTTTCAAATTGATAATTTTGATATATATAAAGAAAATCATGTTTTGATGCCAAATCACAACAATGTATTCTAGCTATATTAGTTTTGGTTCTCACACCAGTCTAATGGAAATATATAGATGTCACACCTTCGAAACTCGAACATAAATGTTGATGATGCGATCGCTATCATCAATATCATCTTCGGGCGACTAGAGTGTGATGCTATATCTATCCAATATATTAAAACTTTGAATACACGCTGATCAGACGTATACGCAAAATCTATATATACTGGATTGTCCACATCAATATAAATAAATAACCAAATACGTTTAAAATGATTTTAAATTTTCAAAACAAAATTGGTTTTCATTTTTCAAATATACTCTTCACACTCGTTCTAGGATACTACTGATCCTATCTCTAACGAGTCATTCTCATTGGATATTACTAACCCAATATCTGATGAATTCTTTCGTATGGTTCTAATGTGTCTTGTTCTCTAAGCTTTGTAAACCAAAGCTCTGATACCAACTGTGAGAACCCGTAACTTCCCCGTAAAGGAAAGCGCGGATAGTTCGAGAACAAACCACAACAGAACACATACAGAAGAACATTTCATTGTATATAACAACAATGCATCAGATTACATGAATATACAGAGTATAAATGAATAAACACAGAAATATCAGAGATTTAAATTACATTTAAATACATAGCAGCGGAAAATAATACAATACACAACTAGAAGTAGATATGCGGATACAAAGCTTTCCGGATATCATTCCAGCTGTAAAACCAGGATCTTGTGAATATAAATCTGCAAAACCAAAACTACTAGCTGCCCGTGTCAAAATAGGGGCACCCAGAGTTTAGGTTAAAACAATAAACTCCAGGTCAATCATGTGATTGGTGTGAGAACTAAAACAGTTGTTATTCTTTATTTTAAAAGTTAGGTAAATCAAGGGACCACGCCGTATAACACGGAACGGGTTTCCTCCCAAGAATACCAGTGCATAAAACAAACAGCGCAATGCTAAATAAAGAAAAATGAAGCTGTTATAAGACCCAGGTCCCATCACACAATGCAACGCAGCCGAGGATAGGGTTTTCCCTTATAACAGCCAAAGAATGCTTGATACGTTTGAAACAAATCATTTGATACTATAATAAGTGCATAGTGTATAAAACAACTTCAAATCATAAGTATCAATCATAGGCGGCATGAATGGCCCATAACACTATGTCGCCATATATAAGTTTACAATCAAAACCGCAAGACGTCGTATTGGAAGTTGGGTTATCATTTATGGTATGAACCGAGGCTAGGGGCAAGATCCTCAACCGATTCGAGACAATCTAGCCTACCATGTCTCAGGAACAGCCGCAACTGCCCCCTGGATCGTCAGGGCCGGTCCACCGATGTGGATTATTATGCCTGAACACTACGTTTCCCCGCCCTTTGGGGCGCAAATGAGCCATCAAATGACTCCATCGGTTCGAGAACGACCGATCAATCCGAGGCGCCTCGCAACAACAACAACCACATAAGTCAAACTCGTCAGGGCGTGTAAAACCACTGATGCCACTTTTAGCTAGAAAGAAACGCAAGTCCTCCCTGAGGTCCGTCTCCCGTTTTTGGTTCATACCGGGTGTGAAACTCGCGAAGTAAACGTTACACAAAGCTACGCCACAACGGCCGTGCTTTGATCATCACCACAAGACTTTGCTTTTCAACAGAAGCCTCGATCAATTGCCACTTAGGCATGCCACACAGGCAATTCACTCCATGCGTTTGATATCCATCAACATATAACCCCTGAGCTCATACGTCTCAGAGAAGGGCGTTAAGCAAGAGAATAAATTCTCCGCCGCCAAACAGATATATATTTAATAGAGATCAATCACACGGACTAAAATCCAATGTCAGACACACAGTCCATTTACAAGTCCGTTCTGGGTCTGAACGAAACCGGAGGCACCTAGTACCCCGCATATCCATCGATCTCCAAGTACGTCTGGACGATCACTAACTGTTTCCATCTTCTTGGGTGTACAACCCAATCAAGATCATCAGTAATCACCCAAACGACGTGAAGACTTCTGGCCTTCGACCACCGTCTTCATCTTCGACTTATCGTCGTATCAGTTATTCAGAATGGGATAAACCCGGTCTTTCCGAATAACTCGCGTATATTTAAATAAGTGTTACACAAACACAACATACGCCTCATTCCAATTCATCAGTCACTAACCGTAAATTAATCAAGAGAATAATTTCCCTAATATTAACCCCGAAGGCCGAAACCAACATCAGATCAATATCCAGAAAACCATTCTGCTTGGCTAACCGACAGTTAGTTTCTAAATTTCACATTCATAGGGAGAGGTTCCCATTAATTTTATCAAAGATAAATTCTTTAATTTATTCTTTAATCTACTTTTGAAAATCAATTCAAACTAGTCGGGATTAACGAACTTTACCGAAGTAATTATTTGTTTTAATTTCCCAATCCCAACCTATTCATCCCATGAAGTAAAACTGGTAATACTTCATATCTAACACCACGGTGTTATCGGTAAATTCAATTACCATTTCACGTTCAAATCTAATTAAAGATTTAACTATCGCCTGGAGCAAAACTGGTGGTACTCCATTTTCGATCTTTTCAATCTAATTAAAGATTCATTAAAACTCCACTTAGTTTTAATCTTTAACTGGGTTAAAGAATCAGTGTCATTTAAAAACACAGTTCACGATAAACCCAAAATCACATTCATTAATTATCGGGTTAAAGAACGAGTGTTGTTTAAAACACTGTTCACGATAAACCCAAAAACCAATATCAATTCAATTCCAATTAAATATTATTTAATTGGTACACTTCATTAAATCTAAATAAAAAGATTTAATCTTTTCTCAACTGGGTTCAAGAACAGTGTTAGTGAAGACACCATTCACGACAAACCCAAATCACATTTGATATTCAATATAAGGCTCTGAATAGAAAATATATCGGCTTATATTCAATATCAAATTCTACGATTAACAAATGTCGTATTGGAAATAACGATATAAATATATATCTTTCAAATTTCCATAACATCCGTATAATCACGAATTCCAACATCGAAATATTCCGAAGACAATTTCGATTCAATTCCACTCCAATGCAATCATTGGAAATTCTGGTTATTTTTAAAACCCCTTTCGAATTCAATTTATTCATAAAATAAATAGAATTATAATTCTAGTTCAAAACTAGTTCATTTCAATAAAATCTATTTTTATCTTTTCAAATATGGAGTTTTTCATCCCGATTCTTTCTAAATCATTTCTTATGATTTTACACAAATTATTACTATTTTTAATAATTTTATCAAGGCCCGTACAGTCGATTTCCAACAATGGCCATCGAACTGCACTTACAGCGACCTTTTTCGAATTTGATTTGGACGTATCTCCAAATCCAACCGTTAGATTTTGAATTTCTAATATTCGTTAGAAAGCTCTTTTCGATACGAACCCAACGGTTCCGGTTTTAGGAGAATCCGACGGTCGGATCTCCCGTAATGTCCGTTTGAAATAAATGGTCGACATTCACGAACTGCCGCGGCGCGGCGCGTTCTATTCAGGCCATTTTATTATATATATAATATATATAATATATATTTCGTCGATTTCTATTTAAAACGAATTTTATAATTAGTTTTAAAATCGTTTCAAAAGCAATTTCAACTTTCTTTTCAATTCAAATCAAAATTGAATTCTTCTTTATAAATTCGTTTTAAAATTCATTTCTATTCAATTCAAATTTCCATTCAATTTGAATTCATTTCAATTCACTTTCAATTCAATTTGAATTCGTTTTCAATTCAATTCATTTTGAAATCGTTTTCAATTCAATTCATTTCGAAATCGTTTTCAATTCAATTCATTTCGAAATCGTTTTCAATTCAATTCATTTCGAAATCGTTTTCAATTCAATTCATTTCGAAATCGTTTTATATTCAATATAAATATCGTTCACGTCAAAATGGCGTCAAACTAATCAACACGGCTTCAAAAATTTCTATTTTCAAATATTCTATTTCAAATATTTCTTTTTCAAAATAGTTGTTATTATCAACATATTTCGTTCAACACATGACCAATCTCAATGGATGAGTACTGTCAACACATGAACTTTTATTTTATATCGATAAAGATGTAAATTTTATTACTAAAATATTTCGTTCAACACATGACCAATCTCAATGGATGAGTACTGTCAACACATGAACTTTTATTTTATATCGATAAAGATGTAAATTTTATTACTAAAATATTTCGTTCAACACATGACCAATCTCAATGGATGAGTACTGTCAACACATGAACTTTTATTTTATATCGATAAAGATGTAAATTTTATTACTAAAATATTTCGTTCAACACATGACCAATCTCAATGGATGAGTACTGTCAACACATGAACTTTTATTTTATATCGATAAAGATGTAAATTTTATTACTAAAATATTTCGTTCAACACATGACCAATCTCAATGGATGAGTACTGTCAACACATGAACTTTTATTTTATATCGATAAAGATGTAAATTTTATTACTAAAATATTTCGTTCAACACATGACCAATCTCAATGGATGAGTACTGTCAACACATGAACTTTTATTTTATATTGTTCTTTATTTTCTAAATTGGAATGAGGCCCAATCAATCACCATATAATGTTAATTATATGGATTTTCATACATTACACACATATAATAGCATTGAAAAATAATCAACCATCAACCAAAGTGCACTACACTGTATAAGCATTAAATATAGATATCTAACGCTTATAACAGCCTGTCAATCAATCGATCGACATATTTAATCAATCAGGATGAGTGAACTTCATATTTCATCCCAACACCCGTGTGGGGTTTCAAACAATCAAACGCATATTTTATCTGTGCAGTTGGGCGATGTGTAAAATTTATCGACCCAATCAATGTCCTTCAAATAGGTGTACATAAACAAACCGTCTGGTTTGTAAATGAATATTTATTTATTCACATTCACGTTAAAAATTATATTTTTAACGACAAAACATTATATTCCAACATATGAATTTCTATTCAGTTCATTCTTTAAATAAAATGATATTTTTATTTTCTAACTTATTTTAGAAAATTTCGGCGGCATAACGGCACGATACTAGAAACGGGACAAGGCCTAGCCTTATCCCCGGTCTAGTGAAGGCCCACGCCATTCACACATCAATCAAAATCACCAAACAACCAAATTCAAATCAAATCATATAACTAATCTATGCAACCAAACAAACAAGTCCATGGTCTGTGGACGATTGTGTCGGGTGCTACTAAGCACCGTCTGCATCCTAGTATATATATATATATATATAAATGAAATTGAAAGGTGAGAAATTCTCACTGATAGCTATCCAATCATCTTGACTCTTCTTTAATAGAAATCTTCGCCATTCTCGCCCATTGTCATCTTCGTTGCCCGTATTCTCTACATATGTAAAAATCGAATTTTTACTTTGCTATTCACTATATAAAAATCGGATTTTTATTTTGCTATTCAATATATAAAAATCGAATTTTTACTTTCACGCTATATGGATAAAAATTCTATTTTTATCTCGCTATCCTCCATATAAAGACTTCGCCTTTTCACATATAAAGATTTTATCTTTTCAAATATACAGATCAAATCTTTTCAAATATAAAGGTCGAACCTTTTCATATATATCATTATAAAAATCAGGTTTTTATTTTTCTACACATACAAAGATGATATTTCTAATATTCCTATCATGTAAAAATTATATTTCTAATCCTTTACATAAACAAAAATCATATTTTTATTTCGAAGTTCAACATATAAAAATCACATTTTTATTTCAAAGTTCAACATATAAAAATTACATTTTTATTTCGAAGTTCAACATATAAAAATCATATTTTTATTTCAAAGTTCAATATATAAAAATCGATTTTTTACTTCAAAGTTCAATATATAAAAATCGAATTTTTACTTCAAAGTTCAATATATAAAAATCGAATTTTTACTTGGATGCATAAACTAAAATCACATTTTCACCTCTTCTATATAGTAACGACTATATTTTTATCACTTTAAAAATCGAACCTCTTTGTTTTAAAAATACGTTCTCTTTTCATTTCAAAAATATATTCTTTTTCGTTTCAAAAATTCGATCTTTTATATTTCAAAAATTCGATCTTTTCTTCTTACAACAATATGATATCATTATATAATTAAAAACTCTATTTTTATATTTTTGAATCTAATTTATTTCTTCGCTATAATATGTAAAAATCAAATTTTTATTATTCTATATAATCAAAATTATATTTTCTCTTCGCTCTTCACCATACAAAGATTTCGCCTTTTAAAAATCTAATCTTTCGTTAATCAAAATCAGTTTTAATATTATCTAACAATCAGTGTTTAAAATAAATAACAATCAGTTTTTAAAATGAATAATCAATCAGTAAAACTTACAGAGAGGAGGGGGGAGAATTTTTGCAGCGCTGCCGAGGTTGGGGGGGGGGGGGGGGCTCTGACGCGAGGAGGGCGCTCGGAGGTCGGAGGCGCCGTCGCCTGGGGTCAGAGGCGGGCGGAGCATGGCCAGGGTTGGGTACGAGCTCGAGTTGGGCAGTTTCGTGGTGGAGCATGAACGGAGGGAGGAAGGAGAGAGATGGAGAAGGAGGGCGCCGGAGTTGGGAGGGTGCGGTGGAGGTCCGGCGAGGGGTGGCTGTCGCGAGGAGGAAGAACGCCAGTTCATTTCTTTTTTTTTTCTAAGGAAATGATGAATCGGGGGGGGGGGGGCAGAACGTATAGGGGAGGAGAGGGTTTTAGTTTTTAATTATTTTAATTATTTTATTTCACCGCAAAAAGCAACTTTTATTTTCGACCTCTAAACGAGACCCACCGCCTGTCGTCCATAGCGTTTTACCCCCATTCCGAACACAATGGGATATGTATCGCAGGTTGATTTGATCGTTTCGATTAGTTTCCTTCGAATTTACATTTAAATCACTATATTGAATTTTAAACGTACATTTCAAATTACCGGAGTCACATACGAACTTTAAAAATTCCTGAAAAATATTTTCTAGCTTCGTATTGACGATACGGTCCTAACAAAACTAGTTTCGTCGAATTCTGAGACCGTTGGAAAAATGGCCATTTTCCAGTCGATTAAAATCAACTGAAACTGGTCAAACGCGTTTTCCTTTGCCACGCTCACATATTGATTCGAAAAATTATGAAATTTGAAACCTAGTAATAACTTAACACTACGGACCCAACAAAACTGGTTTCGTCGAAATCTGAGGTCGTTTGCAAAATGTCCATTTTTAAGGGCCTGAATTCCATAGCGACAATTCAGAATTTTCAACTGGACATATCTTTTGATCCCCGCTATGAAATTTCGATTATTCGGATTCGTTGGAAAGATATCATCAATTAGATTCTAATGTTTTTGGTTTCACTAAAATCCGGATTGGTTTGCACCCGGTACATCCAATTGAAGTTTGAAATCGAATTATCGAACTACCGCGCCATTTTCAATTCTATTTATAATTATATATAAATATTTATATTCTAACGACGACGCGTATAAATATATACGTTCGAATTATATTCAAAATAAATTTCTCGTCGATATTATTTAAAATAATTCATTTTAAATAATCAAGATTAGCTAAGATTGCTAAAATAAAAAATTTAAACTGGCCCAGATTTTCGGGTTGTTACAAGTTAACCAGTTCAATAGAGTTAACCAGTTGGGTTATGTAAGTCAAGTTAACCAGTGAGTTAAGTAAGTCAAGTTGACCAGTGAGTTCAGTAAGTCAAGTTAATCAGTTGGTGTTAATCGATTCGAGTTAAGATTTTCGAGTTGATAATCGAGTTAAGTTATCGAATACCACTTATTCGAAGTAGAAGTTATCAAATATAGTTATTTGAGATAGAATTAGTCAAACAGAGTTATTCAGGATAAGTTGCCATCTCGTACGAATGCTAGCGTAATTCGCAGGGCTGTAAATAGCCTATGGCGGTCGGATGTTTCCTGAGGGAGTCAGGCGTAACCATTGTGATCGCTGCGATCTAGAGTCAAGCGAATGAAGTTAAATCGAATATTAGTTATTTGATTGGAGTTAAGTTCTTGAGTTAGATTATCGAGATAAGTTAATCGAGTTAAGTTCTTGAGTTAGATTATCGAGATAAGTGAGTCGAGTTAAGTTCGTCGAGTTAAATTAATCGATGTTAGTTTCATCGAAAGTAGTTAATCGATGTTAGTTTCATCGAAAGGAGTTAATCGATGTTAATTTCATCGAAAGGAGTATCGATGTTAGTTTCATCGAAGGGAGTTCTCGATTAGTTAAATCGAAAGGAGTTATCGATTAGTTAAATCGAAAGGAGTTATCGAATTTAGTTATTCGAAAAGGAGTTATCGATTTGTTAAATCGAAAGGGAAGATTATCGAATATCGTTTATTCGAGAGGAGATTATCGAATGTAGTTTATTCGAAGGAGTTATCGATTATTAGTTAATCGAAGTGAGTTATAGAATATTAGTTAAATCGAAGGAGTTATCGAATATAGTTTATTCGATGGAGTTAATCGATTAGAGTTAAATCAAATGAGTTAATCGAATATAGTTTATTCGAATAGAGTTAGAGGAGTTATCGAATATAGTTTATTCGACAGGAATTAAGTGAATTAGTTAAGTTAAACTAAGTGAATTGGTTAAGTTAACCAAAGTGAATTAGTCGAGTTAATCAAAGTGATCAGTTCAGTTAATCGAGATAAGTAAATCAAGTTAGGTTAATCGAGTTGAATTAGTCAGTCAAGTTAATAAATGGAGTTAGTCAAACCAAGTAAAACCAGTTAGAGTTAATTAATTAAGGTTGACCAGTTAGAGTTAATCAATCAGAGTTAATCAAATAGAGTTAAGTAAAATTAGAACTGACTAGAGATTAGTAAATTGAATGGTTTTCTAAGTGTCTATCTGATGTTGGTTTCGGCCTTCGGGATTTATACTTAGGGGATTGTTCTCATACTAGTTTACAGTCAGGGACTGATAGTTGGGGAAGAGTAGTGATTTGTAAATAAGCAGATGGAAAACGTTTTCCAGTGTTAATAACATATATTTTCTAAACATAGAAAATAAGGCAATGTGAATATATATATATATAGATATATGTTAATGATTTACCGATATAATTTCCATCTGGAAATAATATCATTGTTTGCACACTTGTTTTCTTTGATGGTTAAATCATAGACTATCGAAGTTTTGACCATTTTAACATTGTTAATATGGATAGACCGGTTGGAGTATTATCCAAAGAACCACTCTGTATTGGCATAAGCGTTGCGAATCATTTATGCCAAAGATAATTGAAGACGGAGTAAAGTGCAAGGGATGTTGTATAAGTCTTAGATAACAGTGACTAAGATGGATATACTGAATAGTGCCTTCGGTTTGTCCAGTCCCAGGACAACTTGTATGGCCGAAGGTCTGACAGAGTATATCAAATGAATCGCGTAAGTTGATCTCTTCAAACATATATACGTTGGTGGCGGAGGAATTCGTTTCTCTTAGCTGTATACCCGTTGTATTTTTGAGGAAATCAATTTGTGATTTGGCGGGTATGACGATGTGACATTTTAAGTGAATGAAGATGAATGTCTGACAGAGTATTTCCAGGAAGGTCACGTACATTGATTTCTTCAACCGTACCAAGAGTGGAAGCGGAGAAGGAAACTTCTTTTAGCTGACACGTAATGTATGGTTGTAGACGTCAATTAGTGATTTTCGATGGATCTGACAATGTGGCATTCAAAGTGAATCTGATGTGATGATAAACGCGTAAATTCTAGCCTCATCATCCGGTAAATGACAGAAATCGGGCAGGCAGCATGGCTAAGTCGGTCGCACCGAAGTAGGGTGTATAATCACCTATCTAGAGAATATTCATTTGTTTCTTAAATCTATCAATGTTGTCCCATATATATACGGGAACGGTTGCTGATCCCAACCGTTGGTGATGTACATTCGATACACTCAAGCGAAATGAGTGGTCGGTCATGTGTGGCTGAGTTACAAGATGTTCTTGTTGAACTCCAGTGTATCGTTCCTAGAGTACACTGATCGGAAGGTGGTTCCATACCTTGTCATAGTTGGAAATCTATTATCCAATACGTGCTTGCGATTTTGATTGTATACTATATATGTAGAACGTGAGATGAAAGCGTTTCTGCTCGTCGATATCTATTTGTACATAGACATTATTATAATATCAAAAGGTTTTTGATATAAAGATATTTTGGACTCTCATAAGGGAAAAACCCGTTCCGTTCTGCGGCGTGGTCTTATGAGATATCGTTTACTTGTTCATATACCTGTTTAAACTGTTTTATTCACACCAGTCCCATGACTGACCCGGAGTTTACTTTATTGTTTTCCCTAAACTCTTGGGTGCCTAAATTTGTACGGGCAGTCAAGTAGTTCAGGATTTTACAGATATACTTGGAGAGCTTGGAGCAGGAGGCTTCAAGATCATATAGCTATAGTTATTTCCGTTGCGTTGTAAGTGCTGTGCTCTGATAAGTGCTATTGTATACATAACTGTTATATTTCCAAGTTATGTTATCTATTATATGTTATTCGTTCCGCTGTGAGGTACGGGTTACTCTGATGTTGTGTTCTTCTTCTTCTTCTATTCTAAGTTTCTATCTTATCTATTCTCACCTTCTATCTTCTTTCTATTAATTTCTTGAATTTCCAGTGCAATTTGGGGTTGGACTTGTGTTATTTAGTCATCTCAAATTGGTCCGGATTTTCGGGTCATTACAGGAACCATTGGGTTCGTATCAAAAAGAGCTTTCCAACGAATATAAGATATTTGAAATCTAAAGGTTGGATTTGGAATTATGTCCAAATCAAATTTGGAAAAGGCCACTGTAAGTGCAGTTCGATGACCATTTATGGAAATCGACTGAAAGGGCCTTAATAAATTTATTAAAAATATTAATAATTTGTGTAAAATAAAATAACAAATGATTTGGAAAGAGTTGGGATGAAAAATTCCATATTTGAAAAGATAAAATTATATTTTTATCGAAGTGAACTAGTTATTAACTGGAATTATAATCCAATTATTTTTAAATAAATAAATTGGATTGAGAATGGGATTTAATATAACTTGAATTTCCAATATATGAATTGGAATGGATTTGAATGGAAATCATCTTCGGAATATTTCGATATTGGTTTCCGTGATTATACAGATATTGTTATGGAAATTTGGAAGATATATTTATATCGGTATTTCCAAAACGATATTTGTTGGTTTCATAATTTGATATCGAATATAAGCCGATATAATTTCTATTCAGAGCCTTGTATTTGATATCAAATTGGATTTTGGTTTTTGTCGTGAACGGTGTCTTAATTAACATTGTTCTTAAAACCAGTTGAGATAAGAATAAATCTTTAAATTAAGATTTGGTGAAGTTTTCCAATTAATTAATATTTAATTGGAATTGAATTAATATATATGGATGGCATAAAATTCTCCTGAAATGAAAACAAATATTCATTTACAAATCGGACAATTTGTTTATATACACTCATTTGACTGATATTGATTGGGACGATAAATTTTACATATCGCCCATCTGCACAAATAATAATCAGTATTTGTTGTTTGAAAACCTCACATGGGTATTAGGATGATATTGGACATACACTAATCCCAATATTTAGTTTTATGTCGATCGATGGGTTGACAGGCTGTTATGAGTGTTAATTATTTATTTTTAACGCTTATACAGTTGTAAATAGCACTCTGAATGATGGTTGATTGTGTATAATTATTGTTATGTACATGTGTTGTATGAAATCTATATAAATAACATTATATGGTAATTTATTGTGTCTGATTCCAGTTCAGAAAGAACGAATATTTTAAAATAACGAATATTTTAAAATAATATTCAGTAAAAGGATTAAAATCTGCTTTTGATGTCCGATTTTGGATGGACACGAAATATTGAAATATGTGAAGCCATGTTGATTAGATTTGCGCCATTTTAACGCAAATGATATTTATATTGATTTTATTCAATTTTTCCCATGAATATCGAGAAGGAAAATATTTCAAAATTTGATATTTTGAAAATATTATCATTTAAATATTACAATGATAAGGAGTATTCAATTTTGATTTAGAATTGAAATGAAAGTGGGTATCGTTTTAAAACGAATTTACAAACGATTTATAAAGTACATTTTAAATGGAAATCGACAAAATATATGTAATATTATATATATATATATATATTGAATGGCCTAAATAGAACGCGTCGCGCCGCGACCATTCGTGAATTTTGACCATTGATTTTGAATTGACATTACGGGAGATGTCACCGTCGGATTTTCCTAAACTGGAACCATTGGGTTCGTATCAAAAAGAGCTTTCCAATGAATATAAGAGATTTGAAATCTAACGGTTGGATTTGGAATTATGTCCAAATCAAATTTGGAAAAGGCCACTGTAAGTGCAGTTCGATGACCGTTTATGGAAATCGACTGAAAGGGCCTTAATAAATTTATTAAAAATATTAATAATTTGTGTAAAATAAAATATTAAATGATTTGGAAAGAGTTGGGATGAAAAATTCCATATTTGAAAAGATAAAATTATATTTTTATCGAAGTGAACTAGTTATTAACTGGAATTATAATCCAATTATTTTTAAATAAATAAATTGGATTGAGAATGGGATTTAATATAACTAGAATTTCCAATATATGAATTGGAATGGATTTGAATGGAAATCATCTTCGGAATATTTCGATATTGGTTTCCGTGATTATATGGATATTGTTATGGAAATTTGGAAGATATATTTATATCGGTATTTCCAAAACGATATTTGTTGGTTTCAGAATTTGATATCGAATATAAGCCGATATAATTTCTATTCAGAGCCTTGCATTTAATATCAAATTGGATTTTGGTTTTTGTCGTGAACGGTGTGTTAAATAACATTGTTCTTAAAACCAGTTGAGATAAGAATAAATCTTTAAATTAAGATTTGGTGAAGTTTTCCAATTAATTAATATTTAATTGGAATTGAATAAAAGAATGGGATTTTGGGTTTGTCGTGAATGATGTCTTAAATAACACTGTTCGTGAACCCTATGTGAAAAGAATAAATCTTTTAATTAAGGTTATTAGAGTTTCCAATTATATTTAATAATTGGAATAAAATGGAATGTGAATTGGGTTTATTGTGAACTATGTTTTTAAAGACATTCGTTCTTTAACCCGATCTACAGTGAAATGCGATTTGGAATTTATAAATCTTTATTTTAAGATTTAACGGAAATTTTCCAAAGTAAAATTTTCCAATTTAATATGTTAAATTGGAATTGAATGGAATTCGATTTGGTAATAATCGATGTGAGCTTCTGTGGAGGAAGACTGTTAATATATATATGGAATTTAAAAGACTTAGTTGTTATTCCATTTATATTATTGGTCGGATTCGAAAATTGATATCGATTATATATATATATATTGATCTATTTTCCGTGAATATTCCACAATTAATGGAATGTGATTTTGGGTTTATCGTGAACTGTGTTTTAAATGACATTGGTTCTTTAACCCAGATAAAGATAGGATTACATGGCCAACATTTTATTTTGAAATGTATATGTTGTTCTCTGCTTAATATATATCTGTTTGGTGGCGAAGAATTTATTCTCTTGCTTAACACCCTTCTCTAAGACTTACGAGCTTAGAGGTTATATATTGGTAGAAATCAGTGGTACGGTGTAGGTTGTCAGTGTGGCATGTTTGATTTCCCAAAGTTAAATAATCATTAGTATTTATTTTTGGGAAGATTAAAACTAAGTGGAGTTCTAATGAATCTTTAATTATATTGAAATGTGAATTGATAATTTAAATTACCAAATTTTGGAAATGATCGAGAATGGAGTATCACCGGTTTTGCTCCAAGCGATAGTTAAATATTTAATTAGATTTGAACGTGAAAAGGTAATTGAATTTACAGATAACACCGTGGTGTTAGATATGGAGTATTACCAGTTTTGCTCCATGTGATGAATAGGTCGGGATTGGGAAATTAAACAAATGATTACTTCGGTAAGGTGTGCTAATCCCAACTAGTTTGGATAAACCTTAATTTAGTTTGAATTAATATCCAAAGGAAGACTAAAGAATAAATTTAAAGAATTTATCTTTGATAAAACTAATGGGAACCTTTCCCTAATCATGTGAATATTTGAATAAAAGAATATTCTGAATTGGAATGAGGCGTATGTTGTGTTTGTGTAGCACTTGTTTATAATATAAGCGAGTTGTTCGGAAAGGCCGGGTTTATACCCATTCTGAATAAGTGATTCGACGATAAGTCGATGATGAAGATGGTGGTTGAAGACTAGAGGTCTTCACATTGTTTGGATGTTACTGATGTCTTGATTGGCGTAATAACCCGGAAATCTGAGCCAATTTAAATTTTTTATTTTGGCGATTTTAGCGAATTTTGAATATTTAAAATGAATTATTTTAAATAATATCGACGAGAAATTTATTTTGAATGGAATTCGAACGTATATATTTATATAGATCGTCGATAGAATATAAATATTTATTTATAATTATAAAAGGAATTGAAAATGGCGCGGTAGTTCGATAATTCGATTTCAAAGTTCAAATGAATGTACTGGGTGCAAAATAAACCAGATTTTTAGTGAAACCAAAAATATTTAAATCCATTTGACAATATCTTTCCAACAAATCCGAAAAATTTAAATTTCATAACGGGAATAAAAAGTTACGTCCAGTTGAAAATTCAGAATAGTCGCTATGGAATTCTGGCCCTTAAAAATGGAAATTTTGCAAACGACCTCGGTTTTCGATGAAACCACTTTTGTTGGATCCGTGATGTCAAGTTATTGCTAGGTTTCAAAATTTGTAATTTTTCGAATTAATATGTGATCGTGGCAAAGGAAGACGCGTTTAACCAGTTTTAGTTGATTTTAATCGACTGGAAAATGGCCATTTTTCCAACGGTCTCGGAATTTGACGAAACTAGTTTTGTTAGGACCGTATCATCAATACGAAGCTAGAAAATATTTTTCAGGAATTTTTAGAGTTCGTATGTGGCCCCGGTAAATTGAAATGCGCGTTCAAATTTAATATATAGAGTTATATTTTGATTTTGACGGAAACTGATCGAAACGATCGAATCAGCTTACGATGCATATCCCATTGTGTTCGGAATGGGGGTATTTAGCTAGGGACGACAGTCGGTGGGTTCGATTTCGAGGTCGAAAATAAAAGTTGCTTTTTAGAAAAATTTAATAATAATAATAAAAAAAAAAATTATATAAACCCCCCCCTTCATTTCGAATTCAACTGGGAAAAAGGAAAAAAAAAGAAGAAAGAAAAAAAAACTCGGGGAAGCCGCCGCCCTGAGGCGGAGCACCGCCGCCCACGCGCCGAAGCTCAGGCGAGCCCTCCGATCGAGACCCCCCTCGTAACTCTTCCCCTTCTACCTCGCCCTCTCTCCTCGAATCCAACCCACACCACCCGCCGCCAGTAGCCCCACCTCGATAGCCACAACCCCCTCAAACCCGAATCCGCCCCCTCCACTAGCCCCTCCGCCTCCAACAGCCTCTACCGCCACCCCCATCTTCTCCCTCTTCAATCAAAACCCTCCCCAAAGCCCTAGCACCCAAAGAGAAGACCGCCGCCAGCTAATGCGAGCCCCACCGGCCTGCCTCGACGCTCCGACCACATCCAACACACAGACCTTCTTCCTCTTCTTGCGAGTTAGTCTTTTTGTTTTATTATTTAATTTTTTTTCCTTTTCAGTTTTGGTATTTTTATAAAGAGAAAAAGCATATATTTTTATAATATAAATAGATTAAAGTTTTTATTTGGAAAGATTTGATTTTTATTTAGCAAAAGATATGATTTTTATGAGATAGAGAATATAAAAATACGATTTTTATATTATATAGATAATAAAAATTCGATCTTTATTATGTAGGAGATATAAAAATATGATTTTTATTCATGTAGAGTAATAAAAATATAATTTTTATTATATTACTAGCAAGATAAAAATAGAATTTTTATCAATATAGTAGCTATATAAAAATAGAATTTTTATCAATATAGTAGCTATATAAAAATAGAATTTTTATCGATATAGTAGCGGTGTAAAAATAGAATTTTTATCTATGTAGTAGCGGTGTAAAAATGTGATTTTTATATACCTAGCAACAATATAAAAATGTGATTTTTATATACATAGCAACAATATAAAAATGTGATTTTTATATACATATCAACAATATAAAAATGTGATTTTTATATATGTAGTGGCTACGGACAGTGAAATTGACGAAAGGCAAGAACGACGAAGATTTCCTACGATAAAGAGTCGTGGCGTTTGGTTTAGCTTATCGGTGAGAACTCCTCACTTTTATTTTCTTTTCTAGTTATATATACATATATATACTAGGATGCAGACGGTGCTTAGCAGCACCCGACACCCGTCGTCCACAGACCATGGATGACTTGTTTGTGTGATTGTTTGTGTTGTGAAATTTGATTGTGTGATGTGGAATGAAATAAAATATTAAATAGTGGAAAATATTTTATAGTTAAAAATATAATTTTTAACGTGTATATGAAATAAATATTTATAAACAAAACGGACGATTTGTTTATATACACTGATTTGACTGATATTGATTGGGACGATAAATTTTACACATCGCCCAACGACACAAATAAAATATGTGTTTGTTGATTTGAAACCCCACACGGGTGTTTAGATGATATTTGACATACACTAATCCCGATTGTTTAGTTGTATGACAATTGATGGGTTGACAGACTGTGTAAGCGTTAATTATTTATATTTAATGCTTATGCAGTTGTGTGGTGCACTCTGGATGATGGTTGATTATTTATCGTAGTTATTAAATACATGTATTGTAGAAAATCCATATAATTAACATTATATGGTAATTGATTGGCCTCATTCCAGTTTTGAAATAAAATATTTGAAATAGAATATTTGAAAAGAAATATTTGAAATTGAATATTTGAAAAATAAATATTTGAAATAGAATATTTGAAAAGGAAATATTTGAAATAGAATATTTGAAAATAGAAATATATGAAGCCGTGTTAAGTAGTTAAACGCCATTTTAACACGAACGGGAATTTTGTCGATTTTATTCATTTTACAATGAATATCGAAAGTGATTTAAAAATCTGATAAATTGAAAAGAATTGAAATTCAAATTAAATTGAAAAGAATTGAAATTCGAATTAGATTGAAATAGAATTGAAATCGTTTTGAATTGAATTTAAAACGTATTGAAATTGAACTGAAATCGATTCGAATTGAAATCGATTTGAATTGAAATCGAGTTGAAATGAATTTAAAACGAATTTATATTGGAAAGATTCAATTTTGATTTGAATTTGAGATGGAAGTTGAAATCGTTTTGAAAACGAATTTAAAACGATTTATAAAATACGTTTTAAAAGGAAATCGATGAAATATATATAATATATATAATGGCCTGAATAGAACACGCCGCGCTGCGGTAGTTCGCGAATTTCGACCATTGACTTCGAATGGATATTACGGGAGATCCGACCGTCGGATTCTCCTAAAACCGGAACCGTTGGGTTCGTATCGAAAAGAGCTTTCTAACGGATATTAGAAATTAGAAATCTAACGGTTGGATTTGGAATTATGTCCAAATCAAATTTGGAAAAGGTCGCTGTAAGTGCAGTTCGATGGCCGTTGATGGAAATCGACTGTACGGGCCTTGATAAAATTATTAAAAATAGTAATAATTTGTGTAAAATCATAAGAAATGATTTCTGAAGAATTGGGATGAAAAACTCCATATTCGAAAAGATAAAAGTAGATTTTTATCGAAATGAACTAGAATAATAATTTATTTATTTTTAAAATAAATAAATTGGATTTGAAATGGTTTTAAAAGTAACCGGAATTTCCAATAATTGAATTGGAATGGATTTGAATCGAAATTGTCTTTGGAATATTTCGATGTTGGATTTCGTGATGATACATATATTGTTATGGGAATTTGAAAGATATATTTATATCGTTATTTCCAATACGATATTTGTTAGTCGTAGAATTTGATATTGAATATAAGCCAATATATTTTCTATTCAGAGCCTTGTATTTAATATCAAATGGGATTTGGGTTTGTTGTGAATGGTGTCTTCATTAACACTGTTCTTAAGCCCATTGAGAAAAAGATTAAATCTTTTTATTTAGATTTAATGAAGTGTACCAATTAAATAATATTTAATTAGAATTGAATTGGTATTGATTTTTGGGTTTATCGTGAACAGTGTTTTAAATAACACTTGTTCTTTAACCCGATAATTAATGGAATGTGATTTTGGGTTGTCGTGAACGGTATCTTCAATAATACTGTTCTTAGACCCAACTGAGTTAAGAAAATCAGAAACTAACTGGAGATTAGTTAAGTTGAATGGTTTCTTGGGTATTGATCTGATGTTGGTCTCGGCCTTCGGGGTTAATACTTAGGGAATTGCTCACTTGCTATTTTACGGTTAAAAGCTGATAGAATGGAATGTGATTTTGGGTTTATCGTGAATCGTATTTTAAATGACACTGATTCTTTAACCCAGTTAAAGATTAAAACTAAGTGGAGTTTTAATGAATCTTTAATTAGATTGAAAAGATCGAGAATGGAGTATCACCAGTTTTTCTCCAGGCGATAGTTAAATCTTTAATTAGATTTGAACGTGAAATGGTAATTGAATTTACCGATAACACCGTGGTGTTAGATATGAAGTATTACCAGTTTTACTCCATGGGATGAATAGGTTGGGATTGGGAAATTAAAACAAATGATTACTTCGGTAAGTTTCGTTAATCCCGGCTAGTTTGGTTAAACCATAATTTGGTTTGAATTGATATTCAAAAGAAGATTAAAGAATAAATTTAAAGGAATTTATCTTTAATAAAATTTATGGGAACCTTTCCCTAAGAATGTAAAATTTAGAAACTAACTGTAGGTTAGCTAACCAGAATGGTTTCCTGGGTATTGATCTGATGTTGGCTTTGGCCTTCGGGGTTAATATTTGGGGAATTATTCTCTTGCTAATTTGCGGTTAGTGATTGATGAATTGGAATGAGGCGTATGTTGTGTTTGTGTAACACTTGTTTATTATATACGCGTGTTATTCAGAAGGACCGGGTTTATCCCATTCTGAATAACTGATTCGACGATTAGTAAAAGATGAAGACGGTGGTTGAAGACCGGAGGTCTTCACGTCGTTTGGATAATTACTGATGATCTTGATTGGGCCGTACACCTAAGAGAAGGGAATCAGTTGGTGATCGTCCAGACGTACTTGGAGATCGATGGATATGCGAGGTACTAGGTGCCTCCGGTTTCGTTCAGACCTAGAACGAACTTGTAAATGGACTGTGTGTCTGACATTGGATTTTAGTCTGTGTGATTGATTTCTATTAAATATATATTTGTTTAGCGGCGAAGAATTTATTCTCTTGCTTAACGCCCTTCTCTGAGATGTATGAGCTCAGGGGTTATATATTGATGGATATCAAACGCATGGAGTGAATTGCTTGTGTGGCATGCCTAAGTGGCAATTGATCAAGGGTTCTGTTGAAAAGCAAAGTCTTGTGGTTGATGATCAAAGCACCGCCTGTGTGGCATAGCTTTGTGTAGTGTTGATTCGCGAGCCTCACACCCCGGTGTGAACCAAAAACGGGAGAGGACCTCAGGGAGGACATGCGTTTCTTTCTAGTTAGAAGTGGCGTCAGTGGTTTTACACGCCCTGACGAGTTTGACTTATGTGGTTGTTGCTGTTGCGAGGCGCCTCAGATATATCGGTGACTATGTGGCTCATTTACGCCCCAAAGGGCGGGGAAACGCAGTGTTCAGGATTTAAGTTTAATCCACATCGGTGGCCCGGCCCTGTCGCTCCAAGGGACGATGCGTTCTGTTCCTGAGACTCGAACTAGACAGTCTCGAATCGGTAGAGGACTATCTTTTGCCTCAGTTCATAGATGGAAATCCAATTTCCAAATACGTGACTTTGCGGTTTTGATTGTAGAGCCTAGTATGGCGACATAGTAGCATAGGATACTATGCCGTCTATGATTGATACATTTATATTTGAAGTTGTTTTCATACACTCTACACTATAATAATATCAAAATGATTTGTTTTGAATGTACCAAGCATTCTTTGGCTATTATAAGGTAAAACCCTATCCTCCGGCTTGCGTTGCATTGTGTGATGGGACCTGGGTCTTATAATAGCTTTATTGTTCTTTATTTAGCATTGCGCTGTTGTTTTATGCATTGGTGTTCTTGGGAGGAAACCCGTTCCGTGTTATACGGCGTGGTCCCTTGATTTACCTAACTTTAAAAATAAAGATTAATAACTGTTTTAGTTCTCACACCAGTCACATGACTGACCTGGAGTTTATTGTTTTAACCTAAACTCTGGGTGCCCTTGTGTTGACACGGGCAGCTAGTAGTTTTGGTTTTGCAGATTTATATTCACAGGATCCTGATTTACAGCTAGAACGATACTCGGAAAGCTCTGTATCAGTGTATTACTTCTAGTTGTGTGTTGTATTATTTTCCGCTGCTATGTAATGTATTGTAATCTCTGATATTTAGTGAATGTGTAATATTGATTTATACTCTGTATATTCTTGTATTCTGATGGATTTGTTGTAATTAGCAATGAAATGTTCTTCGGTTTGCGTTCTTTTGTGGCTTGTTCTCGAAGTATCCGTTCTTTCCTTACCGGGGAAGTTACGGGTCTTTACAATTGGGTTGTACACCCAAGATAAGATAATAAGTGGTGATCATCCATACGTACTTGGAGATTGACCGGATATGCGAGCATCTCTCTTCTGTATTGGACATATGGGACGAGGAATAAGGTGCCTCCGGTTTCGTTCAGACTCAGAACGAACTAGTAAATGGATGTGTGTTTGATATTGGATTTTATTCTGTGTTGACTGATTTCTATTAAATATATTTTTTAGTGGCGGAGAATTTATTCTCTTGTTTAACACCCTTCTCTGAGACGTACTAGCTCAGAGGTTATATATCGATAGACATCAGTCGCATGGCGTGAATTGCCCGTGTGGCATGCAAAGATGCAAATGATCAAGGCTTTTGTTGAAAAGCAGGGCCTTGTGGTTGATGATCAAAGCATGACCTTAAAGGGCATAGCTTTGTGTATAACGTTAATTCGCGAGCCTCACATCTTGGTATGAACCAGAAATGGGAGAGGACTGCAGGGAGAACATGTGTTTCTTTCTAGCTAGGAGTGGTGTCATGGTATGGAGCCCAGACATTTTACTCATGTGGATATTGCTTATTATTTGATGGATAGCGAGGTACCTCAGATATATTGGTCATCACGGGGCCGATGGATATGATGGTCGACATACTGACCAGGTTTATGCCCCATAGGGCAAGGAAATTTGTTGTTTAGGTATTATTAATCACCGATGATTGACCGGCCCTGAAGATCCAAGGTGCAGTTGCGGCTGACCCTAAGACATGGTGCTAGATTGTCTCAAAGCGATAAGGACGATCCCTTGCCTTGGTTCATAAATAGAATCCAATTTCCAATACGCGACTTTTCGATTTTAGTTGTAGAACTAGTATGGCGACATGATATATGGTACCCGTGCCATCTATGATTGATACATTTATATTTGAAGTTGTTTTAAACACTATGCACTTATAATAGTATCAAATGATTTGTTTTAAACGTACCAAGCATGTTTGGCTATTATAAGGGAAAACTCTACCCTCCGGCTTGCGTTGCATTATGTGATGGGACCTGAGTCTTATAATAGCTTCATTTTTCAAAAAGCATTACACTGTTTATTTTTATGCACTGCTGTTCATGGGGGTAAACCCGTTCCGTGTTATACGGCGAGGTCCCTTGATATACCTAACTTCAAAGTAGAGTTTTAAATAACTGTTTTAGTTCTCACACCAGTCACATGACTAACCTGGAGTTTATTGTTTTAAACTAAACTCTGGGTGCTGCTATTTTCCACACGGGCAGCTAGTAGTTGGGTTTTTGCAGATATTATTTTCACAGGATCCTGGATTTACAGCTGGAGCTATATTCGGAATGCTCTGTATCCCGGTATTTCTTACAGTTGTGTTATGTATTGATTTTCCACTGCATTGTAATTTTAATTCTCTGATATTTTCCAATGTGCAATATTTATTCATACTCTGTTATATTCTTGTACTCTGATGTAATTGTTATAATAATAGTGCAATGTTCTGTTGTTTGTGTTCTAATTTTTCGTGTTCTCAACATAATCCGAGCTTTCTCGTATGGGCGAGTTTGGGTCTCGTCAGTTTGGTATCAGAGCTTTGGTTTACAGAGCTCGAGAACAAGACACATTAGAACCGAACGAAAGAATTCATCATAAATTGGATTAATAATATCCAATGAGAATGTCTCATTAGAGATGGGATCAGTAGTATCCTAGAATGAGTTTCAAAGAGTGTTATTTTTAAAATAAAAATGAAAACAAATTTTGTTTTGAAAATTTAAACCTTATTATACGTATTTTATTAGTTTATTTTAAATTGAATTTGGACAATCGAGTATATGAAAATTTTGAATATACGCGTAATTAACGTGTATTCGAAGTCTCAAATATACTGGATAGATATAGAATCACACTCTAGTCGCCCAAAGATGATTCTGATGATCGGTGCACCATCATCAGGGTTTATGTTCGAGTTTTGAAAGTGGGATATCTATATGATTCCAATTGGCTGGTGTGAGAACCAAAGTTTAGATAGGGTTATTGTTTTGATTTGGCATCAAAAATGGATTTTTGAATATATATAGAAGTTAGGCATTTGAAACGATAATCAACTAATTGATTGCTGACTGTGTTGTTTGATTAATTAAAATTTTGAACCATTAAGCCAAATAAAAATTTAATGATTAAACTAAATTGAAAATTGATTTGAATTGCATGCATATACATGCATATACATTGAGTAGGTCATAGCAAGGACGCTAAGAAGAGGAATAAAATTGTATGCCCGACAAATAGGTACATGTTTACTAATTTAATGGGTTTTGATGATTTTATTAGCCGATTGGCTAGCCGCTTGTCTTTTTCTTTTGGATTGGTGAGGGCCCTGTGTGGCAAGTTGCGGTTTTAAAGGTCTCCCCGTACAAAGGAGGTTATGGCAAAAGTTTTCAAAAATTTAGGGTGTTAGCCAAATTTTTGAAAAATTTGAAAATTCTTAGAAACTGAAAAGTTGAAGAATGATATCCAGAATGGAAGTTGAGTTGGTTAGTCAACCAACTTTCAGCTCCGTTCCTTTTCGAGGACGAAATTAAGTGGGGGAGATTGTAACAACCCGGATTTTCAGAACCAATTTATAATTTTTATTTTAGCTATTTTAATGGATTTTGAATATTTAAACTGATTTATTTTAAATAATAACGACTAAAAATTTATTTTATCAGTGTCAAAACGAATAAATTTATTTTAATTATAAAACGAGCCTGAAATGGCGCGGTAGTTTGAAAATTTGATTTCAAATTTCAATTGAATGTACAGGATTCAAAATAAATCGGATTTCAGTAAAAGCAGAAATATTGGAATCTTTTTAATTATATCTTTCTAATGAATGGAAAAATAAATCCAGATTTCATAAAGGAAACCGAAAGTTATGTCCAGTTTAAAATTTAAAATAGTCCGTATGGAATTTAATATAATATATAAGCCTTAAAATAGCCATTTCTGTTTTCGACGAAACCACTTTTGTTGGATCTGGAATATCAAATTATTGCTAGATTCCAATTTTCATAATTTTTAGAATTAATATGTGAGCGTGGAAAAAGAAAACATGTTTTGTTAATTTCAGTTTGAATTGGATCGACCAAAAAATGACCATTTTTTAAACGGTCTCCGAATTCGACAAAATTAATTTTGTTAGGACCATATCGTCAAAACGTAGCTAGATTTATTTTTCTGTAATTTTTGGAATTTGTATGTGGCCCTGGTAAATTAAAATGTACGTTCAAATTCAATATATATTGATCTATATTTTAATTTAAACACAAACTGACCGAAACAGTCAAATTGGCTTGCGAAACATATTCAATTGTGTCTGGAATGGGGGTATTTAGCTAGGGAAGACAGTCATTGAGTTTAATTTTGATTTCAGACGTGAAATGTTATAATAAAGTAAATTCAAGAATTAAATATATTATTTTATTTATTATATATAACCCTAAGTATAAACCCTAGGCTCACAACATAACTAGCCGCCAGTTCTTGAAATCAAGGGCGGAAATCACCCATAATCTCCCCCCTCCGATCTCTTCCCACGTTCATCAATACCCGAATCTTCCTAAACGAAATATGCTCAGCTGAAGGGGATCTCGAAGATCAATGGTGATGATCACTGTTGGTGATGGAATGAGGGCGAATCGCTCCCCCAAAGGGCTGCCGCTCGTGCCCAAAGTCCAACATAGTGGGGCCTTCGAATGATGCGTTGCCGATGACAAAGGTGGAGGAGGTGAACGGCTTCATGGCGCAGTGCTTCGATCGACGTCCAGTCGCTCCAATGGCGCGCGGTTTGAGGTCAACGGAGGTGAGCTGATGGATTTGCGGGTTCAGGAGAAAATGGAGCGAAGGTAACACTTTTTAACTTTATTAAAAACGTTGTTAACATTAATTAACTAGTTAATTAGTTTTATTAATGACGTATAATTTGTTCAAACTTTGCGAGGCCATAACCTTTTGCTATGAAATTGGAATCGCGCGAGATTGGATCCGCTGTGATCGTGGAGTCGAGAGCTTCGCGTGAGCACCAACCTCGTCAAATATGGAAGCAGTTAGTATTTAAGGAAGATTTAAATACGAACCTTCCAATTAAAGACTGACGGAGTGGATCCCAATGTGAGAACTCTTTCTCACTCAATTTATTTACAATTAAATATATATACTAGAATGTAGACGGTGCTTAGCAGCACCCGACACCATTGATTGTACAAACCATGATTGTTTGTTTGGATTGAATTGACTGTGTTTGTTTATTGAATGAAGGAACTGTATAAAATATTCAAGTGTTGAATAAAATGTTTAAATAATAAAAATATCATTTTTATTGAATGTATAAATTGTATAAATGTAACATCCCGAATTTTTAGCCATTTAATATGGAATATTTAAATTTATTTTAAATGTTGATTTGGAATAATAAATAGATTTTTATATTTGATTTATCGGTTTAATAATCAATATACGATTTAATACCGGATATATTTAATTATCGTAATATAAGGACGACAAATAATTTAATGCTGAGTTAAAACTGGATCGAAATAATTTAGTCGATCAATATAAATTCTATTTGAATATAAACGATAATAATTGTTTTTTATTGATGTATTAATTGATATAATCAATTTATATTTTAAATTTAATTTAATTTAAATCATTAATTTAAATTGTTATCTCTTATATACAGTCAAGTTAAATTCTAGAATCAGTTACGTGGAGTTCAGAATAATGCCATAATCTGATAGCATCGGTTGTTACGTTGAAATAGACGTTCGGGATTTGGAGTTAAGGACCGCGAGATAGTTTAACTATTTAACTAAAGTCAAATAAAATCAAAAATAGCATCAGCCGACCTATACTATAAAGCAAGCCTTCCTACCTTATTCCATCGCGCACACCATTCTTCCTTCGAGCAGAAAATAATGTCTCCAATCTTTAATATCAGGGAAACAATGATTTAATGATGAAGTACGTTCTGTCTCCCTCCTCCTTCTATAAAACTGCACGCAGCCCTCTATTTCTCATTGCTCAGAAAAAAAATCAAATAAAGGCAAGTTTCAATATTTAGAAATCAAAACGTATTCTAGAATCAAATGGAAACAAATCACGAGATGTTGAGGTTGATTTCAGGAGGGATTTAGGTCGCGATACATGCAACTTGTAGCGAGGCTCGAACAACAGAGGTGCTCGTGTATGGTTGTAATGGTTTCTAATTGGAAGTTGCGATGGAGGGTCAAAGCATGGATTTGGGTTGACGAGGGGATAGCGTTGGATTATGAGGTTTGAAAAGGAAATTTGGGTACTTCCGGGTGGTGCGATGGTAAGAGGGGTGTCGCGATTTGATGAAGGGGTGTTGCGCTTTCAGGGGCAAATGCCGATGTTAGTTTGGGATTGATGAGGTGATGTGCGATTAGGTGAATGGAGTGTTGCGATTTACTGGTAAGTGATTTTGTTTGAAGAAATATGGGAGTAGCATGGTAAAGTAAATGATGCAGTTAGGATTGTATTGATTTGGGCGGGGCGGTATTTGGATCAGGAGCTCAGATTTGGTTATTTGGGGATAGCGGTGACCGTCGGAGAGAGAGGGTTCGCAGGTGAGGATTTTGATGGCCCTAGGATTGTGGCTTGCAAGTGGAAGAATGACTGGCACTGTTGTGAAATAAAGTTGTTGTCAGGGGACGCAATACTAAACTGGTGTTCGCAGAGGGGCTGTTAGTGTTCACTGAGGTAAACATTATGATTGATTTAAGTCTGGATGGTAGCAGCAACAAGGGTCGAAGTGTAGTGTCACCTAAAATTCGTTTATTAGTGATGTAGACATTGTGTTCGAGATAAGAAAAGAAAATGTTTTAGGCTGAGTTAAGCTAGTATACTTAAGGTAATTATCTTAATTAAATTTTCTTTTATTTATATGAATAGTTCAGTTGCTTATCAAATGAATGTCTAGGCTTTTTTGTAGAAATTTTCTTTTATTTTTTGTAGAAAAGAAAATGTGAGAACTCTTTCTCACTCAATTTATTTACAGTTAAATATATACAAGGATGTAGACGGTGCTTAGCAGCACCAGACACCATTGATTGTACAAACCATGATTGTTTGTTTGGATTGAATTGACTGTGTTTTGTTTATTGAATGAAGGAACTGTATAAAATATTCAAGTGTTGAATAAAATGTTTAAATAATAAAAATATCATTTTTATTGAATGTATAAATTATATAAATGTAACGTCCCAAATTTTTAGCCATTTAATATGGAATATTTAAATTTATTTTAAATGTTGATTTGGAATAATAAATAGATTTTTATATTTGATTTATCGATTTAATAATCAATATACGATTTAATACCGGATATATTGAATTGTCGTAATACAAGAACGGCAAATAATTTAATGTTGAGTTAAAACTGGATCGAAATAATTTAGTCGATCAATATAAATTCTATTTGACTATAAGCGATAATAATTGTTTCTTATTGATGGATTTAATTGTTAGAATCGATTTATATTTTAAATCGAATTTAATTTAAATCACTAATTTAAATTGTTATCTCTTATATACAGTTAAGTTGAATTCCAGAATCAGTCCCGTGGAGTTCAGAATAATGCCATAATCTGATAGCGTCGGTCGTTACGTTGAAATAGTGGTCTGAGATTTCGAATTAAGGACAGTGAGATAGTTTAATTATTTAATTAAAAACAAATCAAATCAAAAATAGCATCAGCCGACCTATACTATAAATCAAGCCTTCCTACCTTATTCCATCGCGCACACCATTCTTCCTTCGAGCAGAAAATAATGTCTCTAATCTTTAATATTAGGGAAACAATGATTTAATGATGAAGTACGTTCTATCTCCCTCCTACTTCTATAAAACCGCACCCAGTCCTCTATTTCTAATTATTGCCCAGAAAAACAAAATCAAATGAAGGCAAGTTTCAATATTTGGAAATCAAAACATATTCTGAAATCAGATGGAAATAAATCATGAGATGTTGAGTTCGATTTCAGGAGGGAGTTAGGACGTGATACATGCAACCTGTAGCGAGGCTTGAATAACAGAGGCACTCGTGAATGGTTGTAGCGGTTTTGAATAGGAAGCTGCGATGGACGGTCAAAGCATGGATTTGGATTGACGAGGGGATTGCATTGGATTTTGAGGTTTGCAAAGGCGATTTGGGTACTTCCGGGTGGTGCGATTGTAAGAGGGGTGTCGCAATTGATGAAGGGGTGTTGCGCTTTCAGGGGCAAAGGCCGATGTTAGTTTGGGATTGATGAGGTGATGTGCGATTAGGTGAATAGGGTGTTGTGATTTACTGGTAAGTGATGTTTGTATGAAAAAATATGGGAGTAGCGTGTTACAGGAACTGATGCAGTTAGGATTGTATTGATTTGGGAGGGACGATGTTTGGATCAAGAGCTCGGATTTGGTTATTGGGGGTAGCGGTGACCATCGGAGAGAGAGGGTTAACAGGTGAGGATTTTGACGGCCTTGGGAATTGTGGCTTGCAAGTGGAAGATTGACTGGCATTGTTGTGCAATAAAGTTGCTGTCAGGGGATGCAATACTAAACTGGTGTTCGTAGGGGAGCTGTTAGGGTTCATTGAAGTAAACATTATGATTGTTTTAAGTCTGGATGGTAGCAGCAACAAGGGTCGACGTGTAGTGTCACCTAAAATCCGTTTATTAGTGATGTAGACATTGTGTTCGAGAAATGAAAATAAAACGTTTTAGGCGGAGTTAAGCTAGTATACTTAAGGTAATTATCTTAATTAAATTTTCTTTTATTTATTTGAATAGTTCAGTTGCTTATCAAATGAATATCTAGGTTTTTTTGTAGATATTCGGGCTCACTTTGGTCGGAAATCCTTTGAGCTGGGGTTGATATATGGAAGCAAAGGAAAATGATGTATGAACATCTAGGTTTATACGTTGGTTGGAAAATAGACAGTGGTTAGTGTGCAAAGTGGACCTAGCTAGTTGCTTAAATCAAATTACTTGCATGCACGCATGCATCAGCCAAGATAAGGGGCAGTTTGTGGAAAGGTAGAGCGGATATATCTTTAACAGTAAGGTATACAATTTACGAATTTAAAAATAATAATAATAAATCATTTATTTAGTATATAGTTAATATAATTATGTGTTTTAATAGTTAGTTCAAATTGATAATCGTTGAATCATTAATTAAAATATATAATCATAGGAGCAAAAATAATTCATGCAAGTCGATTCGTAAGACGCCACAATCTGGAATTTAGTTGGATATTCGGCAATGGAAAATCAAGGTGAGTAAATCTCACTTAAAAATTTATTTTTATCATTAAAAATAAACTGTTGCCTGCTTGGTTGCATTTATAAATTGTTTATCAGTCTTGGTTATTATATATATTAGTTTTTTAGGCTTGGTGGTTGAACATATATAATATTGGTGATTGAATATTTTCCACAGTATCATTAGCGGATGCCCTCAGTATCAATAGCGGATGACCCTATCGTCACACAATATATGAGTGGATAACCTTCTATATCGCGATATCCTGCCTTGAAGCAGGATTGGTATTATTTATGTTTTTTGGCATATGTGAATGTTGGAAAACAATTTATTATTGTTTGTTTCCATATATATAATCATATATGATGTGTTATAAACCTGTGATTTGAAATGGTGTGTTTTGAATGTTTGAATATCACTGGCCCTAGATATCGATATTTAATAATATTATAAAAGGGATTTTTAAATTTAAAAAGGAAAATTTTATTTTTCCAGAATGGAAATTGTATTTCGAATTGGCTAGGAAAATATTAGCTTGTTAAAACAAGTAGTTGAACTTATATTCGATGATTATAAATTATCATCAGATAATTTAGAAATATAATTTCGTTAATGATTTTAAAAAGAGGAAAGTTTATTTTCCGAAGCAGAAATTGAATTTCAAATAGAAATTGAAATAGAATCTTGTTTTAATATTTAAAACAAGAAGTGAAATTTATAAACAATGTTTATAAATAAAAGAAGGGAATTTTTATTGAAAAAAATTATAAATTAAAATTTAAGGATAAATTTGAAAAGGGATTATATTGAATAGAACTAAAATTTAAAAAATTAAATATGAAATAGATGTGATGCCATATTTATAAGTTATAATAATAATATAAAGTAGGGATCAAGTTCCAAATGGAGTTCGAATTGGAAGTTTGTTTAAAGATATAATATACAGAAAATAATTTAGAAACAGTGTTTATAAAAGTAATGAAGTAAATTTCATTAGATAATTGGGCAATCATTTTTCCAAGATAAGTATGGCTTATAAAACAATATTTTTAATGAAATAGAAGGTGATATTTTAATCAAGTTTTTATATTACAAGCTTTTATCAATCTCAAGATAAGAACGTTGTCGGTCAAGGTCTGAGAGGTAAATAAAATAACCCAACTTGAACGACTCCACTATTATCAAGGGATGATATTTGTTTGTAATGGCAAAGGATGTTGAATTAATTTATTGGAATTTGATTATATCAAACTTAACCCCAGGGGGATTGGAATTAAATATAGAAAACTAAGTTTTAAATATAACTGGTTGTGCATGTAGAATAAAATAATCGAAGATTTTGGAAAATCTAAATTGTTAAATTAGTTTTGGATAATGGATTCAATTTATTGAAAATGGAGTTAGAATTATTTTTATAATGAAGTTTAAACGTTATATATTAAATTATAATTAAAATGAACTCGCCGCAGCGCGGTAGTTCGTAAATTGGCGATTCGAACTTCAATCGAGTATACAGAACTGAATATAAGTCGAAATTTGACGAAACTAGAAACGTTTGGGCCTAGTAAATAATGATATTCTAATAAAAGAGAAAAATATGGATTTTGTTTTATAGATTTTGAGTTATGACGAAATAAATTTTGTAAAAGTCGTTGTGAAATCATTTATGAACAATAACGGTTTGCTAAATAAAATAAAGGGATTTTTAATGAATAAAAGTCCGATTTTCTATTTGAAAAATCCAGATTTGGGTTATATAATAAATACGAACTACATTGGAGTAAGTGAATTGGTTTTCAAAATAAAAAATCATATTTTTAACTACCAAATAATGTTAACTAATCTCAAAAGGAATTAGTTAATAGCATTGCAATCGAACTCAGCTTAGTTTGGGAAGAGATGTAAATTGTTAATTGGAATTGGAAAATCGAATATGGAACTCAAGATAGGAATGGAATTCGAATTGCGTATTAACAAATTAAAATATATTCAAATATGATATGTTCAAATAGAAAGTGCATTAGGAAAAAGAGCGAATTTAAGAGGCGGTTAGCGGATTTTGTTAAAATGGGAAGGTACTGATTGAAATGAATTGGATATGGTCATGTATACTTTAAACAGGTATGGGATGAAGTGGATGAAGAGTATATTGTGAAATGCCCGATAAAAGGTGTAACAACCCGAAAAATCAGAACCAATTTAAAATTTTTAATTTGGCTATTTTAGTAGATTTTAAATATTTAAAATAAATTATTTTAAATAATAGCGACAAAAAGTATGTTCGAATCGATGTTTGAAAAAAATATAATTATTTTTAATTATAAACAAGGCTTGAGATGGCACGACAGTTTCAAAATTTGAACTCAAACTTTGATTGACTGTACCGGGCGCAAAATAAAACAGATTTTAGTGAAACCAAAAATATTTAAATCTGTTTATGAATATCTTTCTAACGAATCTGAAAAATCGATGTTTCATAGCGGGAATCAAAAGTTATGGCCAAATGAATTTTTAGAAAGGTCGCTATAGAGTATATATAGCCCTTGAAAATAGACATTTTGCAAACGACCTCTGTTTTCGACGAAACCACTTTTGTTGGATCCGGGATGCCAAAATATTGCTAGGTTTCAAATTCCATAATTTTTGAAGTTAATATGTGAGCGTGGCGAAGGAAAATGTGTTTAGTTGATTTCAGTTAGATTGGATCGACCAGAAAATGGCCATTTTTCAAACTGTCTCAGAATTCGAAGAAACTAGTTTTGTTGGGACCGTATCATCCCAACATAGCCAGATAAATTTTTCGGGAATTTTTAGAATCAGTATGTAGCCCCGACAAATTAAAATGTACGTTCAAATCAGAATTTGAATGTTTTATATTTTAATTTGAAGAATAACCGACTGTAACAGTCGAATGGGCCTACGAAACATATTCCATTGTGTTCGGAATGTGGGTATTTAGCTAGGGGCGACAGTCGTTGGGTTTGGATTGGAGTTCCTACGTGGTAAGGGGTATTTTCGGATTTATTGAAATTAAATAAAAAAATAAAAGTGTGCTGGCCAATCACATTTCTTCCTCTCCATCATTGAAATCCGTAACCTGCTCATCAAAGGCGGAAAAGACTTCTTAACTTATCTCTTCGATTTCTCCTCAACCACTCAATGAAATCACGAAATTCTTGAACCATTTTGAAGATCTAATCCTCCTCTATAAATCCATATAAATTTCCTCAGTTATCGTTGTGTTTTCGTCGAGTCTCAACCCTGGGAAGTCTCGCCGTTTCGAACCTGATTCCACCACCCAGAGGCCGGCAAGTTCAACGGCGTGGGCCCTGCAGGTGCGCCTTTCCAAGCGCTGTAACGGGGTGAAGTCTGATCGCCCTATAGCATCGTGGATTTTGTGCAAATCAAAGACCTAGTTTAGGACCATCTTTGAAAGGTACAGCCTTGTTTATTTTAAATGGCTTCAACAGTTTAAAACCGTCGCAAACTATGAATAACGTCTAAAAATCATATCTTTTTACTATGTTGTCGAAATCCAGTGAAACCGGAGACATTGGACTCGTGGAGACGTCTTCTACATTCTAGAAGAGACCATATATTTTTCTGAGCTTCCCGCTATTTTTGGAGGAGTGGAACCCAATGTGAGATTTCTGATTTATAAACGATATGGAAACGACGATGTATAAATTATATAGTCGATGTATGAGTTATATAAGCGTTGTACACCTCATGTGTAACGTTGTATAAGTTGTATGTTCGATGTATAAGTTATATATGCATTGTAAAAATGATATATGCGTTGAAATGAATTGAAACGATATTGAAATGAAATCGAAATATAGTTATATATATATATATATACTCCCCTCGTCCACAGACCATGGACGATACATATTGGTTGTGATATTGTTTGGATTATTGGTTGATGTGAAATTTGGTGAATATCATGAATGGTTGATTGGAAATGATTGTTTGTGGTTGAAATCCCAATAGGATTAGTATATGCGAAAATTCGTCTGTGTACGAACTAGATATTGAAATCTCCATTATAAAAAGCTGCGAGGCTTTATGGTGGAGCGAGGAGCCGTACTCGGGACGGTGTCGGTTTTAACTACCCTGCCGTTATGCTGTCGAAATTATCAATAATATTCACGTGTTAAAATTATTTTCATGTGTTGCAACTATATTCATATGTTGAAACTATATTCACGTGTTGAAACTATATTCATGTATTGAATAGAAATTCATGTGTTGAATAAAATTCATGTGTTGAATGACATTCATGTATTGAATAAATTCTTTGAAAGATAAAAATCACATTTTTAGCATCTATATGAAGTATATAAAATAATCGTGTTTTGAAATAAATCGTCATACAATAAAAATCACATTTTTATTATATATATGAATTGTTAAAAATAGTGGTGTGTTGAAATAAATATATATTGGATAAAAATATCATTTTTATCAAATATATGAAATGAATATGGTTTTGAAATCAAAGAATGGATTACATATATATATATATATATTTAATTAAAATAAATCGAATAACGAAGCTGCAGTTCGTATTTTGAAACCGTGATTTCAAACGATTATTGCGGGAGATCCGACCATCGGATTTTCCCGAAACCGAAACCGTTGGGTTCGCTTTGGAAATATCTTTCCAATGACACCAACTTTGTAAAGATCCAACGGTTGGATTATCTGGAATGTTTAATTCAAATATGAAGAAAAACAGCGCCATAATCGATTATATTTATATATATATATATATAATTAAAATAAATCGAATAACGATGCTGCAGTTCGTATTTTGAAATCGTAACTTCAAACGATTGTACCGGGAGATCCGACCGTCGGATTTTCCCAAAACTAGAACCGTTGGATTCGTTTTGAAAAAATCTTTCTAATGATATAAAATTTGTAAAGATCCAACGGTTGGATTTTCAGATATGTGTAAATCAAATCTAAAGAAAAACAGAGCCATGACCGCGTTATGGCCTGAAGCGTCGTTTGAATGAATTGGCTATTTTTAAATGAATAAAAATAACGATAAATCGTTATAAAATATTATAAACGATATGGAATGGAAATAAACCGAATTTACTCAATTTATTGGATATTTGATGGTTGAATGTGTTTGGCGGGAAAATTACATTAAAGAACAGAATTATTGATGTCGAATAATTTAACCATTGAAATGAATTGATTTAAATTCTAAATATACGTGAATTATTTGAAAAGATCGAGTTAAATCTCATTTCAAATAATTGATCGACGATAAGAAGTCGATGATGAAGATGGTGGTCGAAGACCGGAGAGCTTCACTTCGATTGGATGATTACTGATGTCTTGATTGGGAGGCATCCCAAGATATAGATAATAAGTGGTGATCGTCCAGACGTACTTGGAGATCGACCGGATATACGAGGAATAAGGTGCCTCCGGTTTCGTTCAGACCCATAACGGACTTGCAAATGGATTGTGTGTCTGGCATTGGATTTCATTCTGTGTGATTGATAGACGTCAGTTGCATGGCGTGAATTGCCTGTGTAGCATGTTGAGATGCAGTGATCAAGGCTTTTGTTGAAAAGCAGAGCCTTGTGGTAGAAGATCAAAGCACCTCCTGTGTGGCATAGCTTTGTGTATAACGTTAATTCGCGAGCCTCACACCTTGGTATGAACCAGAAACGGGAGCGGACCTCAGGGAGGACATGCGTTTCCTTCTAGCTAGGGTGGTGTTAGTGACCTACCAGCCCTGACATTTATATTATTTTCACCTGTGTGGTTGTTGGATTGCGAGGTGCCTCGGATATATCGGTGACTATGTGGAGCCGATGGAGTCATAGGACTCATTTACGCCCCAAAGGGCGGGGAAACGCAGTGTTCAGGCATAATAATCCACATCGAGTGGACCGGCCCTGACGATCCAAGGCTTGCCTGCGCACTTGCCTGAGGGGCGGGCTAGAGTGTCTCGAATTCGGTAAGGACTATATTTTGCCTTGGTTCATGGCGGAAATCCAATTTCCAAATACGACATTGTGCGGTTTGATTGTATACCTATATATGGCGACATAGCGGTATGGGGCATTAATGCCGTCTATGATTGATATTTATGATTGAAATTGTTTTTGAAACATATAAACACTAGTAATAATATCAAATTCTTTTGTTTTATTCGTATCAAGCATATTTTGGCCATTATATGGTAAAACTTTATCCTCCGGTCGGCGTTGCATTGTGTGATGGGAACTGAGTCTTATAATAGCTTCATTTTTATAAAAAGCATTGTGATGTTTAAAAGATTTACTTGTTTAAAGCACCAGCAATCCAATGGAGCAAACCCGTTCCGCGTTAGCGGCGTGGTCTTGAGATTGGCCATATTATAAAGTAAGTTAAGTAGATTTCTCATACCAGTCTCATAACTGACTCGTAGTTTGTTTCACTTGCAAACTCGGGTGCCTTATTTCTACACGGGCAGCCTTGTATTCAGGTTTTAGCAGGCTCTTTCTGGATAGCTGGAGCTGAAGATGGATTCTATCATTTATCTCTTTTTTTGCTGTTCAACTCCTGTTGTACATATTATGTTTTGATTCCGCTATGGACATTTTATGTAAAGCTGAACTGTATTTGTACTAAGTATGATCATGTATACTGTGTAACTCTGATGTTTATATTTATCCAGTGTATTATGTTGTACATTATCTAGTGTATTTATTTATTTTTGTCCTGCTGTTATCTGTTTATGTGTTATATTCCAAAGATTACCCTTGCCACCATCGTACGGGGGTTCGGGGTCATCTCAACGTGGTATCAGAGCTTTAGTTAATCTTAGCTCAGGAGTATAACATATTAACGAACTCGTCAGAAATAGAACCAGTAGTGTTCTTGGACGAATAAATCATTACAGATAGGATCAGTAAGGTCCTGGTATGAATATAGCAGAATGAAATACACCCCAATAGATGCATCTACATTCAAGTGTATGTCTCTATGCTTTACAATATCCTTTCTGCTGACCTGACACTTTGACTGCTATTTGCATACGTACAAAAAAAATGAGTGGAAGAAACAGAAGAAGGAATATCGAACCAAATATTGAAGTTCTAGTAAAGAGGTATCGAAATCTGGGGGGATCACCACTCTTGGGCAAAGAATCCATTATGGAAACACAAGTTTGGATTCGTTCTGCTAAGAAAATCTTTGAAGGTTTAAAGCTGAATGATGACCAGAAAAGATTACTGGCATCTTGGGCACTCAAAGAAGAAGCTTTGTTCTGGTGGGATTCGATTATTAAGGATAAACCAGAAGGTAATATTACCTGGGATAGATTTAAAGAGATTTTCAGTGAAAGATTTATTCCTCTAGAAGCAACTGAGCGATTATGTGATGAATTCTATTATCTGATACAAGGAGATATGACCATTCCAGAATATCATAAGAAATTCAATGAACTTTCTTATTTTTCCCCGCATCTAATTCAAAATCTGAAGAGGAAGAATCTGAGGTTTATTAACGGGCTTCAAAGAAAGTACCAAAGTAGTGTAATGAGGCATGTGAAGCTTCCTTTTTCTGAAATGATATACATGGTTTGTCAATATGAAGATCTCCATAAGAAAGGTCTTTTGAATGACGAAGAGGAAGTTAGTTCTAGTAACAAAAAGAAGTTTGAAACTGATAGCCCAGAGACAAGTACGCAGCCTGAGGCAAGTACAAATTCTGAGGTCAGTAGGAGGCCTAAAGCCAAGAGGAAAAGGGCAAGGTCTGGGAAAGAACCAGTAATGAGTGCCACATGCTCAAGCTGCAATAGGCAAGGACATTTGGCAATAAGTTGCAAATCTTGGAACAAATGAAAGAAGGATGAATCTAAATCTAAGAACAAGTTTCAAGTGACCCGAGAGTGCAATCTTTTTCATCAAGTTGGTCATATAAAGCGAGATTGCTGGCTTTTGAAAGAGACCAATGGGGCTCAAGTTAATAACACTACGGAAACTCCAGGACCCTCAACTAGTCAGGGAAGGCCTGATGTTTTGGAGGCACGCTTACTATCAAAGATATACCAGTTAAAGTACTGTTTGATACAGGCGCGTCGCGAAGCTTTATTGCAAGGAATGCAGTTAAGAAGTTGGATTTGAATTTGAAAAAGCTCAAAGAACCCATCACTGTCCATAATCCGGTTGGGGGTTCTCTCGATCTTAGTTGGATTTGTGGGGTGCCTGTCTCTTTTTCCCGATATCGGTTTCCTACCATCTCGATCGTCATGAATTTTACCGAATTTGATCTTATTTTGGGAATGTATTGGTTAACCAAGTATGAAGATGAGGTTAAATGAACCGAGAGAGTGGTTAAGGCAAAGATTAAATCAGGGGATTATATAACCATACCATGCGAAGGTCCGAATTTGGATAGAAAAGACTTTTGGTCAGCTCTTGATGTTTCTCCTGCTCAAATAGAAAATATCCCTGTAGTCACAGAGAATATTCCGGACATCACAGAAGATATTCCTGTCATCAAGAATTATGCGGATGTGTTCGAAGATGTTGTTAGCTTACCTCCGAAGAGAGAAATTGATTTCAAGATCGCTTTAATTCTGAATGCAAGACCAGTAGTGCACGCTATTCGGAGAATGAATCTAAAGGAGAAAGAAGAATTAGACAATCAAACTCGACAGCTTGTATGGAAGGGTCTGATCAGGCCTAGTTTCTCTGATTGGGGAGCAACAGTGGTGTTTATCCCAAAGTCAGATGGTACTCTTCGACTATGTGTGGATTATCGTGACTTGAATAAACAGACATTAAAGAAAAAATATCCATTGCCGCGGATTGATGATTTGTTAGATCGATTGAATGGCACACAAGTATTTTCAAGGATGGACGTAGCTATAGGCTTCCGTCATCTTCGTATTGCCGAAGAGTGTGTTCCTATGACAGCATTCAAAGGTCCCAATTTATTCTATGAGTCGTTAGTAATGTCGTTCGGCTCATGTAATGCTCCAGCGTATTTTGTTGATCTGATGAACAGGGTATTCAGAGAAGTCTTGAATAAATTTGTTCTGGTTTTCATTGATGACATATTGATCTTCTCTAAGTCAGAGAGCGAGCACGCGAAACATTTGGAACAAGTGTTAGAAATTCTGCGAAGGAATGTTTTAAAGGCCAAACTTTCCAAATGTATATTATGGCAAGAAGAAGTCAAGTTTCTTGGCCACGTTGTACCAAAAGAGGGAATTTCTGTGGATCCCAGTAAAATCACTGCTATTCAAAATTGGAAGCAGCCTAGTACTCCCACAGAAGTCCGAAGTTTTCTTGGATTGGCTAGTTACTATCGGAAGTTCGTTAAAGATTTTTCAAAGATATCTAGTTCCTTAACAAAGCTTACCAAGAAGCACGCAAGATTCAAGTGGACTCCCAAATGTGAGGAGGCTTTTCAGAAGCTAAAATTAAGATTGACAATGGCTCCAGTGTTAACGATTATCGATGGCAATCAAGTCTTGAAGGTCTGGACAGATGCCTCTAGAGAAGGCCTTGGTGCAGTATTAATGCAAAGAGGTCAAGTGGTTGCTTACGCTAGCCGTCAGCTGAAACTGCATGAGAAAAATTACGTTACTCATGATCTTGAGTTGTTAGCCATCGTATTTGCTTTGAAAATCTGGAATCACTATCTTTTGGGTGAGAAATTCGAGCTATATATGGATCATCAGTCGCCAAAGTATTTGTTCACCCAGAAAGACTTGAATCTGAGGCAGCAACGTTGGCTAGAATTTCTTGCAGCATACGATTTTGAGATTTTGTACACTCCAGGGAAAGCCAATGTTGTGGCCGATGCACTAAGTAGAAAGAATGTAATAATCGCCAGTTTTATTATTACGACTTCCTTGATTGACAAAATATCTATACTTTAGAAAGATGATAATTTTATTAAGGATGTGATCAAAAGAATTCAGAAAAGCGAACCCTCGGTTTTTCAAATAGATAACGATGGGATCCTGAGATTGAGAGGAAGGATTTATGTTCCCGACATCCCCGAGCTCAAAAGAGAAGTGTTAGACGAATGTCACAAGTCCAAGCTGAGTATCCATCCAGGTGTGAGCAAAATGTATAACGATCTCTAGCGAACATTCTGGTGGAAGGCTATGAAAAGGGACGTTTCAATATATGTTGGCAAGTGTCCTACTTGCTAACTAGTCAAAAGCAACCAATAGAAACTTGCCGGATTGTTGCAACCATTGGATATTCCAGGTTGGAAGTGGGAACACATTTCTATGGATTTCATAGACGGGTTGCCCAGAACCAGAAAAGGAAATGACAATATTTGGGTGATCATAGATCGCTTCACGAAGACCGCCCATTTTATACCTGTCAGGTCCAATAGAACTGCTCAAAGTCTAGCACATATTTATTTTAGAGAAATTGCTAAGCTACATGGAGTACCGATCAGTATAGTTAGTGATAGAGATCCAATATTTACTAGCAAATTTTAGGAGGCATTTCAAGTAGAACTGGGGACAAAGCTGAATCTAAGCACCGCCTATCATCCTCAGACAGATAGTCAGACTGAGAGGGTGAATCGTATACTAGAGGATTTATTGCGGGCTTGTGTTCTTGATTTTGGTGGATCATGGGAAGACCATTTGCATTTGGCTAAGTTCTCATACAACAACAGCTACCAAGCGAGCCTGACCATGTCACCATTCGAAGCATTGTATGGTAGACCGTGCCGATCTCCTGCTTGTTGGGTTGAACCTGGTAATAGGCTTGTATTGGGACCAGATATGATTCGCGAAGCTACGGACAAAGTCGATTTCATTAAGAAACAGTTACTAGCCGCTCAAAGCCGGCAGAAGAGCTATGTAGATAAGAGAAGAAGAGATTTATCGTTCGCTGTGGGCGACCACGTGTATTTGAAGGTATCTCCGATGAGAGGAGTAATCCGGTTTGGTAAAACAGGGAAATTGGCGCCCAAATTTATTGGTCCGTTTCCTATTCTAGAATGGATTGGAACTCTCGCTTGTAGGGTTCAACTACCAGACTGGTTGCCTGGAGTACATGATGTGTTTCACGTATCTCAACTTCGAAAGCATGTTCATGATCCAAATTTGATCGTGAAGGAAGCCATGTAATGGGATATAGAAATTACTCCAGAATTGGCTGTGAGAAGAGAGCCGCTAAAGATTATTGGCAAAGAAACCAAAGAGCTGAGGGACAAGAAGGTTCACTTAGTCAAAGTGCAATGGAGTGGAGATCCGCGAGATTGTACTTGGCAAACTGAGGAGAGCATTAAGAAAGCCTATCCCAAGTGCAGGGTGGATATCTCTGATTAACTCTGGTGCAAGGTACATTTACCATATTTTGCATTTCCATTTTGTTCTCTACTTTGTTGTTGTTTTCTTTTCATGGATGTAAACTTTTTAATTGTATAGTCTGATTATTTTAAGAAGAGTATATGAACTAATTAGTATATTTTTGAAAAGTTAATCAACAAATTGATTGTTGTTTATGTTGCGTAGTCGAGAATTTGATTAATTAAATTATTGGAATAATAATTAATTAGAACAATAAGAGAATGAATGGTAAATTTACTCGATTAAATCACACATTGAACTGATTAGAGATTTGATTAGAAATATATACATGTACATTATATATGTTTGAACAGGTAATTAAATTAGTTGTTGAGTAAAGAATTTATTTGCGTGCCCGACAAATAGGTAAACCTTAATGAGTTGGATGCGCAATTTTAATATTATATCAACTCCTGTGAATGCCATTGGATGCGGAGTGCTGGTTATTCTGTGTGTAATAATAAACGTCGCCATAGGATAGTAACAATTAATTTTGAACTACACTACATGGCATACTTCTTGAAGATAGCATACTTCATCATATACCACATAAGCATTTGGAGCTTGTGTGACGAGGATGAAGATTTACCATACGAGCGAGAGGCTTGTATGGCGATGACTATATATTACAGGTTGAACTGATGACTGATATGGACTATATAAAATGTAACGGTAAATTGCCAGATTAATAAAAAAAAACCATACGGGTCTGGAGATGACAATAAACATGTCTCTTTGGTCATTAAGGCACAAAAACCATTTATAGGGTGATGAGAATTTATTCTCTAGAGTTATGATCTATACACACTCCCCTGTGGACACCGGAATATATTACTATAAATATGTGTATGCTTATTAGGATTTATTAAGTACCTAATATGGCCCAATAAAATTCAAAACCCCTCCCCATACAAAGGAGGTTATGGCGGAATTTTTTGAAAATTTAGGGTGTTAGCCAAATTTTTGAAGAATTGGAAAATTATTAGAAACTGAAAAGTTGAGGAATGGAAGCCAGAATGAAAGTTGAGTTGGTTAATTAAACAACTTTCGGCTTCGTTCCTTTTCGGGGACGAAAAGATTTTAAGTGGGGGAGATTGTAACAACCCGGAAAATCAAAACCAATTTAAAATTTTTAATTTGGCTATTTTAGTAGATTTTAAATATTTGGAATAAATTATTTTAAATAATAACAATGAAAAGTATGTTCGAATTGATGTTTGAAAATAAATATAATTATTTTTAATTATAAACAAGGCCTGAGATGGCGCGGCAGTTTCAAAATTTGAATTCAAACTTTGATTGAGTGTACCGGGCGCAAAATAAAACAGATTTTAGTGAAACCAAAAATATTTAAATCTGTTTATGAATATCTTTCTAGCGAATCTGAAAAATAGAAGTTTCATAGCGGGAATCAAAAGTTATGGCCAAATGAATTTTCAGAAAGGTCGCTATAGAGTATATATAGCCCTTGAAAATAGACATTTTGCAAACGACCTCTGTTTTCGACGAAACCACTTTTGTTGGATCTGGGATGTCAAATCATTGCTAGATTTCAAATTCCGTAATTCTTGAAGTTAACATGTAAGCGTGGCAAAGGAAAATGTGTTTGGTTGATTTTAGTTAGATTGGATCGACCAGAAAATGGCCATTTTTCAAACGATCTCAGAATTCGACAAAACTAGTTTTGTTGGGACCGTATCATCCCAACATAGCCAGATAAATTTTTCAGGAATTTTTAGAATCAGTTTGTAGCCACGGCAAATTAAAATGTATGTTCAAATCAGAATTTGAATGTTTTATATTTTAATTTGAAGAATAACCGACTGAAATAGTCGAATGGGCCTACGAAACATATTCCATTGTGTTCGGAATGGGGGTATTTAGCTAGGGCGATAGTCGTTGGGTTTGGATTGGAGTTCGTATGTGGTAAGGGGTATTTTCGGATTTGTTGAAATTAAATAATAAAATAAAAGGGCGCTGGCCAATCACATTTCTTCCTCTTCATCGTTGAAACCCGTAACCTTCTCATCAAAGGCGGAAAAGACTTCTTAACTTCTCTCTTCGATTTCTCCTCAACCACTCAATGAAATCACGAAATTCTTGAACCATTTTGAGGATCTAATCCTCCTCTACAAATCCATATAAATTTCCTCAGTTATCATTGTGTTTTCGTCGAGTCTCAACCCTGGGAAGTCTCGCCGTTTCGAGCCTGATTCTGCTGTCCAGAGGCCGGCGAGTTCAACGGCGTGGGGCCTGCAGGTGCACCTTTCCAAGCGCTGCAACGGGGAGAAGTCTGATCACCCTATAGCATCGCGGATTTTGTGCAAATCGAAGACCTAGTTTAGGACCATCTTTGAAAGGTACGACCTTGTTTTTAAAATGGCATCAAAAGTTTAAAACCGTCGCAAACTATGAATAACTTCTAAAAATCATATCTTTTTTCTATGTTGTCGAAATCCAGTGAAACCGGAGACATTGGACTCGTGGCGACGTCTTCTACATTCTAGAAGAGACCGGAAATTTTTCTGAGCTTCCTGCTATTTTTAGAGGAGTGGAACCCAATGTGAGATTTCTTATTTATAAATGATATGGAAACGACGATGTATTAATTATATAGTCGATGTATGGGTTATATAAGCATTGCACACCTCATGTATAAGCATTGTATAAGTTGTATGTTCGATGTATAAGTTATATATGCATTGTAAAAATGATATATGTGTTGACATGAATTGAAACGATATTGAAATGAAATCGAAATATAGTTATATACGTATATCTATATATATATATATACTCCCCTTGTCCACACACCATGAACGATATATATTGGTTGTGATATTGTTTGGATTATTGGTTGATGTGAAATTTGGTGAATATCATGAACGGTTGATTGGAAATGATTGTCTGTGGTTGAAATCCCAATAGGATTAGTATATGGGAAAATTCGTCTGCGTACGAACTAGATATTGAAATCCCCATTGTCAAAAGCTGCGAGGCTTTAAGGTAGAGCGAGGAGCCGTACTCGGGACGGTGCCGGTTTTAACTACCCAGCCGTTATGCTGTCGAAAATTTCAATAATATTCACGTGTTAGAATTATTTTCATGTGTTGGAACTATATTCATGTGTTGAAACCATATTCATGTGTTGAAACTATATTCATGTATTGAATAGAAATTCATGTGTTGAATAAAATTCATGTGTTGAATAAAATTCATGTATTGAATAAATTCTTTGAAAGATAAAAATCACATTTTTATCATCTATATGAAGTATATAAAATAATCGTGTTTTAAAATAAATTGTCATACAATAAAAATCACATTTTTATTATATATATGAATTGTTAAAAATAGTGATGTGTTGAAATAAATATCTGTTGGATAAAAATATCATTTTTATAAAATATATGAAATGAATATGGTTTTGAAATCAAAGAATGGATTATATTTATATATATATATATAATTAATTAAACTAAATCGAATAATGAAGGTGCAGTTCGTATTTTGAAATCGTGATTTCAAAAGATTATTGCGGGAGATCCGACCATCGGATTTTCCCGAAACCGAAACCGTTGGGTTCGCTTTGGAAATATCTTTCCAACGACACCAACTTTGTAAAGATCCAACGGTTGGATTGTCTGGAATGTTTAATTCAAATCTGAAGAAAAACAGTGTCAGAATCGATTATATATATATAATTAAAATAAATCGAATAACGATGCTGCAGTTCATATTTTGAAATCGTAACTTCAAATGATTGTACCGGGAGATCCGACTGTCGGATTTTCCCAAAACTGGAACTGTTGGATTCGTTTTGAAAAGATCTTTCTAATGATATAAAATTTGTAAAGATCCAATGGTTGGATTTTCAGATATGCGTAAATCAAATCTGAGGAAAAACAGCGCCATGGCCGCGTTATGGCCTGAAGCGTCGTTTGAATGAATTGGCTATTTTTAAATGAATAAAAATAGCGATAAATCGTTATAAAATATTATAAACGATATGGAATGGAAATAAACCGAATTTACCCGGTTTATTGGATATTTGATGGTTGAATGTGTTTGGCGTGAAAATTACATTAAAGAACAGAATTATTGATGTCGAATAATTTAACCATTGAAATGAATTGACTTAGATTCTAAATATACGTGAATTATTTGAAAAGGCTGAGTTAAATCTCATTTCAAATAATTGATCGACGATAAGAAGTCGATGATGAAGATGGTGGTCGAAGACCGGAGAGCTTCACATCGTTTGGATGATTACTGATGTCTTGATTGGGAGGCATCCCAAGATATAGATAATAAGTGGTGATCGTCCAGACGTACTTGGAGATCGACCGGATATACGAGGAATAAGGTGCCTCCGGTTTCGTTCAGACCCAGAACGGACTTGCACATGGACTGTGTGTCTGACATTGGATTTCATTCTGTGTGATTGATAGACGTCAGTTGCATGACGTGAATTGCCTATGTGGCATGCTGAGATGCAGTGATCAAGGCTTTTGTTGAAAAGCAGAGCCTTGTGGTAGATGATCAAAGCACCGCCTGTGTGGCATAGCTTTGTGTATAACGTTAATTCGTGAGCCTCACACCCCGGTATGAACCAAAAACGGGAGCGGACCTCAGGGAGGACATGCGTTTCCTTCTAGCTAGGGTGGTGTCAGTGACCTACCGGCCCTGACATTTATATTATTTTCACCTGTGTGGTTGTTGGTTTGCGAGGTGCCTCGGATATATCGGTGACTATGTGGAGCCGATGGAGTCATAGGCCTCATTTACGCCCCAAAGGGCGGGGAAACGCAGTGTTCAGGCATAATAATCCACATCGAGTGGACCGGCCCTGACGATCTAAGGCTTACCTGCGTGCTTGCCTGAGGTGCAGGCTAGAGCGTCTCGAATTCGATAAGAACTATCTTTTGCCTTGGTTCATGACGGAAATCCACTTTCCAAATACGACATTGTGCGGTTTGATTGTATACCTATATATGACGACATATTGGTATGGGGCATTAATGCCGTCTATGATTGGTATTTATGATTGAAATTGTTTTTGAAACATATAAACACTAGTAATAATATCAAATGCTTTTGTTTTATTTGTATCAAGCATATTTTGGCCATTATAAGGTAAAACTCTATCCTCCGGTTTGCGTTGCATTGTGTGATGGGAACTGAGTCTTATAATGGCTTCATTTTTGTACAAAGCATTGCGATGTTTAAAAGATTTACTTGTTTAAAGCACTGGCAATCGAATGCAGTAATGTGATGACCCGGGTTTCGCCCGACCCGATCGATCGCAAAATCGACCAATACGAGCTTCGCGGTTTTTAGTTGTATGCTTATATGGTGACATAATATATTATGCCGCTTACATAACATATCATACCACCTAGTTTTGATACTTTTATATTCGAAATTGTTTTCTACACTGTGCACTTATGGTATATAAGACGAATTTCACGTATTAAGCATTTTTGACCCTCATAAGATAAAACTCTATTCTTCGGCGTACGTTGCAAGGGATTGAGCCTTATAATGGTTTCATTTTTCTAAAAAGCATTGCGCTGTTTAACGATTTACTTTGATTTTTATGCACTGGCAATCCAATGGAGTAAACCCGTTCCGCGCTAGCGGCGTGGTCTTTCGATTTGTCTTATTACTATTAGTTAAATTAGTTAAGAATTCTCACACCAGTCCAACGACTGACCTGTTGTTTGTTTCCACCTTTGCAAACTCGGGTGCCCTCTTTTCCACACGGGCAGTCGAGTAGTTTGTCTACAGGTCTTTATCTCTTGAGCAGGATTCTGGATTGAAGCCTAAAGCTGTGTCCAGAGCATAGTTGTCTTCCGCTGCCTTAGTTTTTTTTTCTGATGCACTGTATTGTGTTATAATATTGTAATCTATCTCCGCTGTAATTTTTATTCGATGTACTCTGATATTCTGTACTCTGATGTAACATTACTGTAATGTTTATAAAAGTCTGTTGTTGTTGTTCTAATGTTGTTGTATTCCCAAAGTTAACGTACTCGGGTTTTGAACGGTCTTGGTCGATTTTGCGATCGATCGGGTCGGGCGAAACCCGAGCCATTACAGTTGGTATCAGAGCTCTGGTTAGCTCAAATCTTTGGGGTACAACTCGTTAGAACTGAACAAAAGACTCATCAGAGATTGGATTAGTAATATCCAATAAGAATACTCATTAGAGATAGGATTAGCAGTATCTTAGAATGAGAAAACTCATTAGATATAGGTTTAGTAATGCCCTAGAATGAGTTGAGAGTGCTAGTTAATCAACTAATAAAATTATTGAAATCAATAAAAGAAGGAAAGATGAGTTAATTAATTAAAGAACTTTAGCTTCGTTCCTTTTCGAGGACGAAAAGATTTTAATTGGGGGAGACTGTAACAACCCTGAATTTTGGGGTAAATTTAAAATTTTATTTTAAGTTATTTTAATGGGTTTTTGATATTTGAAGTAATTTATTTTAAATCATAAAGACTGGAAATGTTAAAAATGTTCATTTTGTTAAGACATGTTATATTAGATTAAAAATATCATTTGTTTAGGAAATGTCATTTATACAAAAATATCATTTCATTTGGAATGCCATGTTAATAGAAGCGTTATTTAGTAGAAAATGTCATCTTTGTGAAAATATATCATTTTATTAGGAATTCCATGATAATGTTATGTAACAACCCGAAAATCTGGGCCAGTTTATTTTTTTTTTATTTTGGCAATTTTAGCGAATTTTGAATATTTAAAATAGATTATTTTAAACAATATCGACGAGAAAATTTATTTTGAATATTTAAAATAGATTATTTTAAATAATATCGACGAGAAAATTTATTTTGAATATTTAAAATAGATTATTTTAAATAATATCGACGAGAAAATTTATTTTGAATATATTAGAACGTATATATTATACGCGTCGTCGTTAGAATATAAATGATTATATATTATTATAAATAAAATTGAAAATGGCGCGGTAGTTCGATAATTCGATTTCAAACTTCAATTGAATGTACCTGGTGCAAAACAATCCGGATTTTAGTGAAACCAAAAACATTAGGATCTAATTGATGATATCTTTCCAACGAATCCGAAAAATCGAAATTTCATAGCGGGAATCAAAGGATATGTCCAGTTGAAAATTCTGAATAGTCGCTATGAAATTCAGGCCCTTAAAAATGGGAATTTTGCAAACGACCTCCGTTTTCGGCGAAATCAGTTTTGTTCGGACCGTATCGTCAACACGATGTCAGAAATATTTTTTCTAGAATTTTTCGAATCATTTTGTGGCCCCGGCAAATTTAAATGTGCGTTCAAATTTGAAAATTAAATGTTTTATACTTTAATTTGAAGAATAACTGACTGTAACAGCCGAAATGGGCTACGAAGCATATCCCATTGTGTTCGGAATGGGGGTATTTAGTTAGGGGCGACAGTTGTAGGGTTTGGTTTGGAGTTCAGAGCGATTGTCAACTAAAGAAGGAATTAAATATTAATTTAAATATATACAAAAGGATTTCCAAGCCCTAATAAACGGTCAAGGCATCCCACCGGGGTCAAAGCTTTTATCGCGCCTCCAGTTCGATTTCGACGATCGAAATCGTCAATCCTTCCTCCCCAATTTCTGAATCATCAACTCAAAAAAAATTAAAACTTTCAAAAGGAAAATGGAGAGGAACGTGAGCTCATCGGGTTGATACAGGGATGATCATCCCTCGTTTAGAGTTTGGCTCGATTTCGGATCTCAAAGATCCGCCGATCAGTTGCAGACTCCGCGAGGACGGTGGCACCGAATGGGCCCACGTTGGGGGCGCGCATGAAGGCTTCGAAGGCGGTCCTTAGGAGCTCCGGCGATCGCCCTCCGGTGCAGCGATGACGTGGCAAGGAGGAACCCTAAGGGGCGAGCTCCAATAAGAGGACGTCGGCTGTGGTTAGTTGGGGAAGAAAAGGTTTTATTTTTAATTGTTCTCTTAAGTATTTAAATTCAGTTTTTTTTAGTATGTAAATTCAGTTTAAAAATCAGTTTAAATTCAGTTTAAAAAAATCAGTTAAAAAAAATTGTTTTGAAATAAAAATAGCAATGTTTTTAAAAATTGAAATTTACAGTAATTTTAAAATAGAAATTTATAGCGATGTTTTGAAAATAATAATACGAATTTTATATATATAGCACTATATTAAAATTGTGATTTTTAATATAAAAATCGTGTGAAGCAGATTTCGTTGGAATCAAAGCAGTGAATTTGTGTGACAATAAAGCACGGCGGAGTGGATCCCAAAGGTGAGAATTTCTCACCTTTCAATTTCTTTTTCTAGTTATATATATATATACTAGGATGCAGACGGTGCTTAGTAGCACCCGACACAATCGTCCACAGACCATGGACTTGTTTGTTTGATTGCAAAAATTAGTTAGATTATTTGATTGAAATTGAATTGTGTGGTGAAATGAATTGATTTGGTGATGTGTGAATGGCCTGGGCCTTCACTAGACCGAGGATAAGGCTAGGCCTTGTCCCGTTTCTAGTATCGTGCCGTTATGCCGCTGAAATTTTCTAAAATAGGTTAGAAAAATAAAAATATCATTTTATCGAATAAATGAATTGAATAGAAATTCATATGTTGAAATAAAATGTTTTATCGTTAAAAATATAATTTTTAACGTGAATGTAAATAAATAAATATTCATTTACAAACCGGACGGTTTGTTTATGTACACCTATTTGAAGGACATTGATTGGGTCGATAAATTTTACACATCGCCCAACTGCACGAATAAAAATCTGTGTTTGATTGTTTGAAACCCCACATGGGTGTTGGCATGAAATTTGAAGTTCACTCATCCTGATTGATTAAATATGTCGATCGATTGATTGACAGGCTGTTATAAGCGTTAGATATCTATATTTGATGCTTATACAGTGTAGTGCACTTTGGTTGATGGTTGATTATTTTTCAATGCTATTATATACATGTGTTGTATGAAAATCCATATAATTAATTTTATATGGTAATTGATTGGGCCTCATTCCAATTTGAAAAATGAAGAACAATATAAAATAAAGGTTCATGTGTTGACAGTTTCATCCATTGAGATTGGTCATGTGTTGAACGAAATATTTTAGTAATAAAATTTACATCCTTATCAATATAAAATAAAGGTTCATGTGTTGACAGTTTCATCCATTGAGATTGGTCATGTGTTGAACGAAATATTTTAGTAATAAAATTTACATCTTTATCAATATAAAATAAAGGTTCATGTGTTGACAGTACTCATCCATTGAGATTGGTCATGTGTTGAACGAAATATTTTAGTAATAGAAATATTTGAAATAGAATATTTGAAAATAGAAATATATGAAGCCGTGTTGATTAGATTGACGCCATTTTGACGTGAACGATATTTATATCGAATTTAAAACGATTTCGAATTGAAATGAATTGAAAACGATTTCGAATTGAAATGAATTGAAAACGATTTCGAAATGAATTGAATTGAAAACGATTTCGAAATGAATTGAATTGAAAACGATTTCGAAATGAATTGAATTTAAAACGATTTCGAAATGAATTGAATTGAAAATGATTTCGAAATGAATTGAATTGAAAACGATTTCGAAATGAATTGAATTGAAAACGATTTCGAAATGAATTGAATTGAAAACGATTTCGAAATGAATTGAATTGAAAAACGATTTCGAAATGAATTGAATTGAAAACGATTTCGAAATGAATTGAATTGAAAAACGATTTCGAAATGAATTGAATTGAAAACGATTTCGAAATGAATTGAATTGAAAACGATTTCGAAATGAATTGAATTGAAAACGATTTCGAAATGAATTGAATTGAAAATGATTTCGAAATGAATTGAAAACGAATTCAAATTGAATTGAAAGCGAATTGAAAAGAATTCAAATTTAATTGAAATTTGAATTGAATAGAAATGAATTTTAAAACGAATTTATAAGGAAGAATTCAACTTTGATTTGAATTGAAATGGAAGTTGAAATTGCTTTTGAAACGAATTTTAAAACTATTTATATAATTCGTTTTAAATAGAAATCGACGAAATATATATTATATATATAATATAATGGCCTGAATAGAACGCGCCGCGCCGCGGCAGTTCGTGAATTTCGACCATTTATTTCAAACGGACATTACGGGAGATCCGACCGTCGGATTCTCCTAAAACCGGAACCGTTGGGTTCGTATCGAAAAGAGCTTTCTAACGAATATTAGAAATTTGAAATCTAACGGTTGGATTTGGAATTATGTCCAAATCAAATTTGAAAAAGGTCGCTGTAAGTGCAGTTCGATGGCCGTTGATGGAAATCGACTGTACAGGCCTTGATAAAATTATTAAAAATAGTAATAATTTGTGTAAAATCATAAGAAATGATTTAGAAAGAATTGGGATGAAAAACTCCATATTTGAAAAGATAAAAATAAATTTTTATCGAAATGAACTAGTTTTGAACTAGAATTATAATTCTATTTATTTTTAAATAAATAAATTGAATTTAAAAAGGGTTTTGAAAATAACCAGAATATCCAATGATTGCATTGGAGTGGACTTGAATCGAAATTGTCTTCGGAATATTTCGATGTTGGAATTCGTGATTATACAGGTGTTGTTATGGAAATTTGAAAGATATATATTTATATCGTTATTTCCAATACGACATTTGTTAGTCGTAGAATTTGATATTGAATATAAGCCGATATATTTTCTATTCAGAGCCTTGTATTGAATATCGAATGTGATTTGGGTTTGTCGTGAATGGTGTCTTCACTAACACTGTTCTTGAACCCAGTTGAGAAATGATTAAATCTTTATATTTAGATTTAATGAAGTGTACCAATTAAATGATATTTAATTGGAATTGAATTGATATTGATTTTTGGGTTTATCGTGGACAGTGTTTTAAATAACCCTCGTTCTTTAACCCGATAATTAATGAATGTGATTTTGGGTTTATCGTGAACTGTGTTTTAAATGACACTGATTCTTTAACCCAGTTAAAGATTAAAACTAAGTGGAGTTTTAATGAATCTTTAATTAGATTGAAATGACCGAGAATGGAGTATCACCAGTTTTGCTCCAGGCGATAGTTAAATCTTTAATTAGATTTGAACATGAAATGGTAATTGAATTTACCGATAACACGGTGGTGTTAGATATGAAGTATTACCAGTTTTACTTCATGGGATGAATAGGTTGGGATGCAGAAATTAAAATAAATAATTACTTCGGTAAGGTTCGCTAATCCCGACTAGTTTGAATTGAGATTCAAAAATAGAATAAAGAATAAATTCAAGAAATTTATCTTGGATAAAATTAATGGGAACCTTTCCCTATGAATGTGAAATTTAGAAACTAACTGTCGGTTAGCCAAGTAGAATGGTTTTTTGAATATTGATCTGATGTTGGTTTCGGCCTTCGGGGTTAATATTTGGGGAATTATTCTCTTGATTAATTTACGGTTAGTGACTGATGAATTGGAATGAGGCGTATGTTGTGTTTGTGTAACACTTATTTAAAATATACGCGAGTTATTCGGAAAGACCGGGTTTATCCCATTCTGAATAACTGATACGACGATAAGTCGAAGATGAAGACGATGGTCGAAGACCGGAAGTCTTCACGTCGTTTGGGTGATTACTGATGATCTTGATTGGGCTGTACACCCAAGAAGATGGAAACAGTTGGTGATCGTCCAGACGTACTTGGAGATCGATGGATATGCGGGGTACTAGGTGCCTCCGGTTTCGTTCAGACCCAGAACGGACTTGTAAATGGACTGTGTGTCTGACATTGGATTTTAGTCCGTGTGATTGATCTCTATTAAATATATATCTGTTTGGCGGCGGAGAATTTATTCTCTTGCTTAACGCCCTTCTCTGAGACGTACGAGCTCAGGGGTTATATACTGATGGATATCAAACGCATGGAGTGAATTGCCTGTGTGGCATGCCTAAGTGGCAATTGATCGAGGCTTCTGTTGAAAAGCAAAGTCTTGTGGTGATGATCAAAGCAAGGCCTTTGTGGCGTAGCTTTGTGTAACGTTTGATTCGCGAGTTTCACACCCGGTATGAACCAAAAACGGGAGAGGACGTCAGGGAGGGCATGCGTTTCTTCCTAGCTAGAAGTGGCGTCAGTGGTTTTACACGCCCTGACGAGTTTGACTTATGTGGTTGTTGCTGTTGCGAGGCGCCTCGGATTGATCGGTCGTTCTCGAACCGATGGAGTCATTTAGTTGGCTCGTTTACGCCCCATAGGGCGGGGAAACGCATGTTCAGGGTTTAAGTTTAATCCACATCGGTGGACTGGCCCTGAGGATCCAAGGGTCACTCGAGCTCTGATCCTGAGACTCGGGCTAGGCAGTCTCGAATCGGTTGAGGACTATCTTTTGCCTCGGTTCATAGACGGAAATCCAATTTCCAAATATGTGACTTTGCGGTTTTATTTGTAAACCTATATATGGTGACATAGTGGGATGGGGCGCTCATGCCGCCTATGATTGATACTTATGATTTAAAGTTGTTTTATACACTATGCACTTATAATAGTATCAAACGATTTGTTTTAACCGTATCAAGCATTCTTTGGCTGTTATAAGGGAAAACCCTATCCTCGGCTGTGTTGCATTGTGTGATGGGACCTGGGTCTTATAACAGCTTCATTTTTCTTTATTTAGCATTGCGCTGTTTGTTTTATGCACTGGTATTCTTGGGAGGAAACCCGTTCCGTGTTATACGGCGTGGTCCCTTGATTTACCTAACTTTAAAATAAAGATTAACTGTTTTAGTTCTCACACCAGTCACATGGCTGACCTAGAGTTTATTGTTTTAACCTAAACTCTGGGTGCCCCTATTTTGACATGGGCAGCTAGTAGTTTTGGTTTTGCAGATTTATATTCACAGGATCCTGGTTTACAGCTGGAACGATATCCGGAAAGCTTTGTATCCGTATATCTCCTTCTAGTTGTGTATTGTATTATTTTCCGCTGCAATGTATTTAAATGTAATTTAAATCTCTGATATTTCTGTGTAATTTTTATTCATTTATACTCTGTATATTCTTGTAATCTGATGCATTGTTGTAATATACAATGAAATGTTCTTCTGTATGAGTTCTGTTGTGGCTTGTTCTCGAACTATCCGACACTTTCCTTTACGGGGAAGTTACGGGTTTTCACATGTTAGTATATAAGAAACGTCATTTATTTAATAATGTCATGTTAGAAATAACAGGTATAGTAGCGCTGAAATGGTTTTGACTTTAAACTTAATCACCTCAATTTGTGGATCTCAACCAATTCATTTTCGGTATAAAATATTTTGAAATTAAATATATCATTAACACATACCTTTTATTTATTTCTTTTCCGTTAATTTCCCTTTCCTTCAATTAGAAAACCACAATTTAGAAATCTGCTACTTTATTTATTTTGACTGTTTCCTCTCACTCTACTCACCACGTTCTCTCTCTTTACCTTTTTAAAATTCTGAAATGGCATGTACTAATTTATATACTTATAACGAAAAGAAATCACGAAACTCTGAAATAGAAAGAATTGAATACCTATTCTTCCGTTTCAGCCTTAAATGTGAAACAACATGGCATGCATTTATAAGAATTTTTTTTTAAGGGCAGTAAATATATATATATATGATACTTATCCTTATTTTGTATAAATCTTTCCCTTGGGGGTAATTATATATATTTATCTCTTATACTTTAACATATTGTAATTTATAAGGTTTTGACCTAACTAATACATGGAAATCCACTTGTCAACAATCATTCTAATGAATGAAATATTTAACGAACTCCAAAATATGAACTAAACTTATTTCATTTCTTAATTTCGAAGAATTACAATTTCCCATTCATTTTTGTTTCAAGGTTAACTGAATTAGATGTAAACAAACAATTTAGGTAACCTTACATTTAATTTTATAGACAACCTTTAATAATAGAAATTGCAATTCCAATTCATATCTTATTTTTTTTCCTATTACAGAATTTACCGAATAAGATTGCAGTTCATTAAATATTTAAAATAGAATAGTTCTAAATAATATATTCTGCCATTTAAATAATTATTGTAATAAATACTTTTTTTCATATATTAAATGCATTTATTCCTTTCTATTTATCCTCTTTTATTTTTGATTTGCTTTTGAAATTTGATGATAAATAAACATTGTAATACACCGCATTTCGGGCAACAAAATTTTCAAATAACCATAGGAGTTATGTGCAAAACGTTACAATGGAATTAAATAAAAAGAAACAACGGAAGCCAATTGGTATGTTATTAATATTAAAATGGACTTATATGTAAATAAAAGAATTAAACCTTTCAAAGGCTAAATTAAAAACACAACACCTCTATACAATATCTTCCACACACCCTAACCCTATCATTCCACAAAAATCCTAACTTCTCTTCCTCCATCTCTCCAATGGTGGCTATGTCTCTTCTTCTTCTCTCCTAAATCTAAAAATCTGTCTTCTCTCCTGTCTCTCCACAATCTATTCCTAAATTAAAAAGAATTAGGTTTAGGAATTCAATTACTGCGATTAAAACAAAGTAGAGACTCAGATCTATTGCGGAAGAACAGAGGAGAGATTCAGACATATAAATAAAGGTGAGAAATTCTGATTCTTAAATTAAATTAAATTTTAATTCATTTTCTCGAATGGAAAAATCTGTATATTTGTATGTGTGAATCGTGACATCGAATAGGACTTTTTAACAGAGATTGGGACAATTTTTGAACTCGTTTGAATTTCCAATACTGATCCAATCAATGTGAGGTTCTATTTTAAATAATTAAATTAATTTAATTATTAATTTTTCCTTTGTTATTTAAATAACTTATAGGTGAATGAAGTAGATCTGAGATGTGATAATATTCTGAATAATTGTTTGGTTTATCTGTGTGTATAATTCCAGATCTGCTAGTTAAAAAAATTCAAGATCTGTATGTGATGGAAAATTTGAATAATCATTTTGTTTAAATTTTGTCGAATCATGTTTTGTCGATATTCTAAGAATCATGCATATATAAAAAATACCACCTTGTTGTTACTTGATTTGACTAGACCCTTTTAGTTCAAATATAATATTGAGATGATGTTTGTAGGATTGAGATATGACGATTTGAAAGAAGTTACATTTATATTTAATGTAATTAGGACATGAATTTTTCACCGCTATGAAAATTACAATTGTAGGTGATAAATAAAAGTATGATTTTGTGATGCAATACAAATTACATTCTCTCTTAATGTAATTTACATTGTAAATTAAAAATTACATTTTTATGTAATTAAAAGACATGAAATTTATACCACATAAATAGAATTACATTCTTATATGTAAATTAAGAATGAGAATTTGCAATGAAAATAAAATTACATTTCTATATGTAATTAAAGAATAGGATTTTACATTGTAATTTGTAAAACAAGATTTGACATGTACTATTAATTACATTCTCAATGTAATAGTAAAAAAAAAAATTGACGATGTAATCAAAATCACACTTTTATATGTAATTAAAGAATGAGATTTTACGTTGTAAGTAAAATTACATTTCTATATGTAATTAAAGAATGAGATTTTACATTGTAAAATAAAATTACATTTTTATGTGTAATTAAAGCATAAGAATTTTTCATTGCAAATTAAAAGACCAAATTTGACATGTAATATTAATTACATTTTTAATGTAATTAAAAAGGTATTTTTACTTTGTAATAAAAAAAATTACATTTTTTTTAAGTAATTAAAAGATAAGAATCTGACACCGTAACGTCAATTACATTTTTAATGTAATAAAAAAGGAGACTCTTACATTGTAATAACAATTACATTTTTAATGTAATTAGAAAGTTAAGGTTTCTACACCATAAGATCAAGTACATTTTTAATGTAATGAAAGAAAGAGATTTTGGCATGGTAAAAATTTATTACATTTTTAATGCAATTAAAGAATGAAACTTTGACGCCGCAAAATTTATTACATATTATGGAATAAAAAGGTAGGCTTCGAAACGGAAGTATTAATTACATTTGTAGTTATTGAGAAGAAGAATTTGACATGTAATGTTAATTACATTTTTAATATAATTAAAAAGAAGAATGTGACGCTGTAATCAAAATTACATTTTTAATGTAATTTAACAAGATAGAATTTTTCATCGTAATGATTTATTACATTTATGATGTAATTAAAAAGGGGATCTTACAATGTAAGTAAAAAAGAGATTTTACAGTGTAAATAAAAGATATAAAAAAATGGTAGAATTCAACATTTGAATAGAATTTACATTTTTAATAAAAGAAGAAAAGAATGAAATTCAACATTGAATTATATTTTCATTTTAATGTTAATAAAAGAAATAAAAGGAAGAATTCATCATTGAATTATAATTTACATTGTTCATGTAAATAAAGGAATGAAAGAATAATAGGGTGAAATCGGACATTGTAATAGAAGTTTACATTTTTAATGTGAATAAGACTAAAGAGATGAAAGTTACATTTTTAATGTAATTAGATTAAAAAGGAAAGTTTACATTTTTTTTAATGTAAACAAAAATAGAGATTTTAAGTGTAATTAAAGATAAGATTTTACGGTTGTAATAAAAATTACATTTTTAAGTGTAATTAAAGATATGATTTTGTACGATAATAAAAGTTTACATTTTTGTTAATGTAATTAAAGTAGAATGAAATTTACATTTTTGTTAATGTAATTAAAGTAGAATGAAATGTACATTTTTATTAATGAATTAAAGTAGAATGAAACTTACATTTTTCAATGTAAAAGAAAGAAAATGCAATAACTTACATTTTTCAATGTAAAAGAAAGAAAATGCAATCACTTACGTTTTTTCAATGTAAAAGAAAGGGAATGTAATAACTTACATTTTTATATGTAAAAGAAATGAAATAACTTACATTTTTATTAATGTAATTTAAGGTGAATGAAAACTTACATTTTTTTTATGTAATCAAAAAGAAGAAAAATCACATTTTTATTTAATGTAATCAAAAGAAGGAAATATTACATTTTTATAATGTACTAAAAAAAAGTTAAAAGAGTTACATTATGTAATAAAAGAGAATAAAGAAAAGAATACATTCTTTTTATGTAAAAAGAATATATTTTAATGCAAGTCATGAAACGAGGAGAATGATCATAGTTTTAAAATAAAAATATGTTAACATTAAAAGTCTCATTTTTAATGTAAAGTTAGGATATAGAAAAATGATCATATTTTGGAAATAAAAATATTCCAGTTAGAATGGAATTGTGTTAACATATAAATGAACACATATGTAGCGTTATGTCATTTTAGAGAAAATGAACACATATTTGGCGTTATGTCATTCTGGTATAAATGAACATATTTTTAGTGTAAACGGTAATATATTAAAAAGAACAATATATGAGGAAAACCATATTTACATTTTCTATGTAAATAAAATGAACATATTATTAGTGAAAACTTTATTTACATTTTCTTATGTAAATAAAAAGAATTATTTTAGATGACACTTTCATTTAAATTTTCATGTAAGTAGGATATGAATAAGAAAAAGAAAAAAAAAACATTTATTCACATGTAGTGTAAATAAATAAGAAAAAGAGATGTTTTTAATGACATTTTCTATGCATTAAAAAGAATGAATTGAAAGTTACATTTTAGTTGTTAATTATTAATAAATAAATGTGGGAATGGAATTGAAATGTTCATTTAACATGATACCTTGATATAATACATGAACATGTCACATTACATCATTATATGATAGGAACATGATTGTGCGCTGTTTGTTTGGTTGATTCATTGACCTTATATGTTAATGACTACATGGAATGATTTATATTTATGTCGTTGGAATGAAGACGAACTATTTTTATTAAAATAAAAAAACAAAAATAGTGATAAATAATAACGTTATGAAATAATTTAAATGATAATTATGCGAAGATTATTTGAAAAGACCGAGTTATACTCATTTCAAATAATCATATGATGTTTTAAATGGAAGATATAGAAGACGGTGTTGAAGACCGGCGATCTTCACATCGGATGTGCGACGACTACTGAGACCCTATACTGACTTGCTCCCAGGAAGGGGTTGAAGAGGAAATTGTCCGGATGTATATGTTGATTGCACGGATTTGGTTTTCTCTCAGACCCAGAGCATAAGCTTATAAATGGATTGTGTGTTTGACATTGTACTCCGTTAAATATCATGTTATTGATTTTCTGTTTAATATATAAATGTGGGTGGTGGAGAATTTATTCTTTGCTTAACACTCGTTTATATATTGATGGACGATCAATGGTACGGTATGGATTGACAATGTGGCATGCTAAGATATTATGATCAAGGCTTTTGTTGAAAAGCAGGGCCTTGTGGTTGAAGATTATAGCGTGACTTCGCAAGCCTCACACCCCGGTATGATGGTGAACGATTTGTTTGATTAGTAGGTTTACCAATATACTTTATATACATGGATGGGGTCAACTGAGCGTATGCTGGGTGTGGTCGCTCCACATCTGGAGATTGGGCAATTGTTTCAGCAGAAGCCCATGAGGATAGAACACTAGATTGTTCTTCCAAAGTGCGTATTATATGTATTACGGTGTTTTCTCTTGCCGGGACGTAAGCCGTGGAGATACATTCGCGATATGTCTTTCGAATCAGGAGCCATCATGATGGAAACCCAACTTCCCAATACGAGCTTCGCGGTTTTTAGTTGTATGCTTATATGGTGACATAATATATTATGTCGCTTACATAACATATCATACCACCTAGTTTTGATACTTTTATATTCGAAATTGTTTTCTACACTGTGCACTTATGGTACATAAGATGAATTTCGTGTATTAAGCATTTTTGACCCTTATAAGATAAAACTCTATTCTTCGGCGTACGTTGCAAGGGATTGAGCCTTATAATGGTTTCATTTTTCTAAAAAGCATTGCGCTGTTTAACGATTTACTTTGATTTTTATGCACTGGCAATCCAATGGAGTAAACCCGTTCCGCGCTAGCGGCGTGGTCCTTGGATTTGTCTTATTACTATTAGTTAAATTAGTTAAGAATTCTCACACCAGTCCCACGACTGACCCGTTGTTTGTTTCCACCTTTGCAAACTCGGGTGCACTCTTTTCAACATGGGCAGTCGAGTAGTTTGTCTACAGGTCTTTATCTCTTGAGCATGATTCTGGATTGAAGCCTAAAGCTGTGTCCAGATCATAGTTGTCTTCCGCTGCCTTAGTTTTTTTTTTCCGCTGCACTGTATTGTATTATAATATTGTAATCTATCTTCCGCTGTAATTTTTATTCGATGTACTCTGATGTAACATTACTGTAATGTTTATAAAAGTATGTTGTTGTTGTTCTAATGTTGTTGTATTCCCAAAGTTAACGTACTCGGGTTTTGAACGGTCTTGGTCGATTTTGCGATCGATCGGGTCGGGCGAAACCCGGGCCATTACAAGTAAACCCGTTCCACGTTAGCAGCGTGGTCCTGAGTTGGCCATATTATAAAGTAAGTTAAGTAGATTTCTCATACCAGTCCCATGACTGACTCATAGTTTGTTTCACTTGCAAACTCGGGTGCCCTTATTTCTACACGGGCAGCCTTGTATTCAGATTTTAGCAGGCTCTTTCTGGATAGCTGGAGTTGAAGATGAATTCTATCATTTATCTCTTTTTATGCTTTTCAGCTCCTGTTGTACATATTATGTTTTGATTCCGCTGTAGACATTTTATGTAAAGATGAACTGTATTTGTACTAAGTATGATCCTGTATACTGTGTAACTCTGATGTTTATATTTATCCAGTGTATTCTATTGTACATTATCTAGTGTATTTATTTAATTATGTCCTGCTGTTATCTGTTTATGTGTTATATTCCAAAGATTACCCTTACCACAGTCGTACGGGGGTTTGGGGTCGTCTCAAAAGGTACATGGACAAAAGGTGTTTCAATTTCATATGAGGTTTTGTTAGCTTATGGGGCAGGCCGCTTTGCTTTTTGATTTTCTTTTCGAATGGGACGTGCTGGCAAAATTTTCCAAAAATTTAAGGAGTTAGAATTTTTTTAACAAATTTTGATAACCAGAAATCAATGTATCAATATATATAGAATTCAATAAGGAAACAAACTTAAAAGAAAAATATAAAATGGGGGCCAGTGACTGTTTAATGGTTTGATGGATGTTTGTTTTCCTTTGATAGTTAAATCACCGACTATTAAAGATTTTTGACCATCGTGGTCAATACGGGGAGTCCGGTTGAATTTATTATCCGAAAACCACTCCAAATAGTCATAGGCGTTGCGAATTAGATTATTTGAAGATAATCAAAGATGGAGTAAAATGCAAGGGTTGTTATGTTTGTCCAGTCACAGGACAACTTGTATGGACGAATGTCTGACAGAGTATTCCTAACGGTCATATAAGATGGTCTTTTCAAGATATTTCGCCTGGTGGTGGAGAAATTCATTTCTTTTAGCTTTTTATACCCGTGATATTTTTGGGAAGATCAACCAGTGATTTGACGAGTTTGATGATGTGGCATTCAAAGAGTATGGTGGCTAGATGTTCTGAAAGATAAACGTAGCCTCAAGTCTCACAACCGGGAAATGACCAAAATCGGGCAGGCAACATGGCTAGTGGGTCATACTCAAGCAGGGTATATTTGTCACTGATCTAGAGAAAACTCATTATTCATTCTTCTTTCGATTCTGTATCTTACGGATTACGGTTGGACGGCCGACAACCGTGGGTGACAATATATTCGATATACTCAAGCTAAATGAGTGGGTGGTCATGTGTGGTCGGGTTGCAAGATGTTCTTGCTGAACCACAGTGTATTCCCTCTAGAGTACACTGATCGGAGGTGGTCACATACCTTGTCATAGTTGGAATCCAATCTCCAATAAGCGCCCTGCTGTTTTAATTTTATATACTATATATTTAGAGCGTGAGACGCAAGCGTTCTACTATTTGATTATTTATTTCATTAGACATTATTATAATATCATCAATTTTTTATATCCAAAATGTTTTGGTTATAGTAAGGTAAAAACCGTCCATGTTTATGTGTGGGTTGGTCTTACTATTACCCTTCCTTTAAAGGATTTTCAAAGTTAAGCAATATGGTTGGAGTTTACTCACACCAGTCCCATGACTGCCCCAGAGTTTATTTTGTTTGTTTTTCCTAAACTCTTGGGTGCCCAAATTTGTACTGGCAGATAAGTGTTTTATAGATACACCTAGAGGAGCTTGAAGTAGGAGGCTTCACCGTTGGATATTTTAGAGTTATTTTTCTACTGAATTGAATGTTGCATTTTACTCTGATATGGTATGTATATACAGTACAGATTTGTATTTCAAAGTTATGTTATATATTATATTTCATTCATTCCACTGTGAGATTCTGCATTGTTATTTCTGTTTTTCTTCTATCTGTTTCCATCTCTTCAACCTTAATGACTCGTATTTCTATATTATTTGGGTTGGATGTGTGTTGTTTTAGTTAACTCAAATAGTATGAATTTGCAGGCCATCACAATAAAATATTCATGTGTTGAATAAAATGTTTGAATAATAAAAATATCATTTTTATTGTATGTATAAATTATATAAAATATTCATGTGTTGAATAAAATGTTTGAATAATAAAAATATCATTTTTATTGAATGTATAAATTATATAAAATATTCACGTGATGAATAAAATATTTTATCATTAAAAATATAATTTTTAACGTATATATGAATGTCATTAAATTCTCCTGAAATGAAAACAAATATTCATTTACAAATCGGATGATTTATTTATGTACACCCATTTGACTGATATTGAATGGGACGATAAATTTTACACATCGCCCAGTTGCACAAATAATAATCAGTATTTGTTGTTTGAAAACCCCACACGGGTATTGGGATGATATTGGATATACACTAATCCCAATATTTAGTTGTATGTAAATCGATGGGCTGACAGGCTGTGATGAGCGTTAATTATTCATTTTTAACGCTTATACAGTTGTAAATTGCACTCTGGATGATGGTTGATTGTGTATAATTATTGTTATGTACATGTGCTGTATGAAATCTATATAAATAACATTATATGGTAATTGATTATGTCTGATTCCAATTCAGAAAGAACGAATATTCTAAAATAACGAATATTTTTAAATAATATTCAGCAAAGGATTAAAATCTGATTTTGATGTCCGATTTTGGATGGACACGAAAATATTGAAATATGTGAAGCCGTGTTGATTAGATTCGCGCCATTGTAACGACCCGCATTTTCAGAACCAATTTAAAATTTTAATTTAAGCTATTTTAAGGAATTTGTGAATATAAATTGGTTATTTTTGCTATATAAAATTGAGAATAATTTCAAAATTAATTTTCATGTTTTATTTGACTTAAAACAAACTCAGTGAAATTATTAAATTGATTTATAATCTTTGTTTTGAAAATTATCGCATAGCCCTAAAAAAGTGAAATTTTGCTAGGAAGCTCAGAATTCGACGAGATAAATTTTTTGGATTCATAATGAAAAAATCATTATTGAGTTCCAAAATGTGCGTCGAACGGAGTCAGTATATGGCCGTGGGAGGCAGAACCATTTGTTCAAAAACAGACGATCAGTTTACAAAGGAACATTATAGAGACGATCTCAGAATTCAAATCCATTTTTTTTAATTCGTATCGTCAAATAATGGTTAAATCCAAAAGGTCATAATTTTTGGAGTTAGCGTGTAGGCGTACAAGAAGAAAAGGTATGCAAAAATCGCATTTTTGAAGCTAATTTAAGTTATTTTACAAAGGAACATTATAAAGACAACCTTGGAATTCGATGAAACCTTTTTTATTGAATCTGTAGCGTCAAATTATGGTAAGATTCCAAAGTTCATGATTTTTAGAATCAGTATGTGAGCATGCATGATTTTACAGTGGAAAAACAGTCACTATTTTGACTTTAAAAATCCGTTGTTTGTGCATACGAACTCAGAATTAGACGAAACCAGTTTCGTTGGGTTCGTAATATCAGAGAGTAGCTATATGTCATTTTTTATTGAAAACGGGATCCGTAGGTGACCACACGGATTTTTAAACAATGAAAAAAGAGCGATATTTGAGTAAAATAAAATATAAAACTAATAAAAATAATAATTTGCCTAACTATATAACATCCTTAACACTTCCTAAACCTAACCAAAATCCAAAAATTCACGCTGCCTTCTCTCTTTCATTCCAACGTTAGTTTCTCCCCTTCCAAAATCCATAATCAACCTAAATACAAGATTATAAATCCAAATACATATATATTTGAGTTCATGGAGTAATTCTCTTCAATTCTATATGAATATGGAAGCATGCATCTTGAGTTTGGGGGCTGCTTTTTTCTAAATAAGAGGAAAATGAGATTTTTTTTGTGGCTAGGGTTGAATTTTTGCTGAGATAGAACTATCGATGTATGTTATAGTGATTGTTTATCGATTCGTGGTAAGAAATGATGCTTGTGTGCAAATTTGAGGCGAAACGGTGACAAAAAGTGTTGGGGCTTCACCATTGCCGTGCATGGGCTGCTGTAGGAGGTGATTTTCTGGAGGAGCTTGGGTTTGAATTCATGGTGTTGAGATTGTAGAGGAGGAGAGGAGACGAATAACGACGTTTACAGTTTGTGATTTAATGGAGAAACGAAGGAGAAAGAGGTGGAGGAAGTTCCATGAGAATGGCCATGAAAGACCTACTATGTACGTATGCTTTTGGAGGAGGAAGGTGATAAGAGGAGCGATTAGCAAGATATTAAAGGTAATTAATTAATTAATTATGATAATAACATATATGTACATGAATCTTGTAAAAAACATAAATTTTTCATATCAACTCGGAATTCTGCGAAACAAGATGCGTTCGACGAGAGCTTCGCATTAAAACTGATTTGGATTGATTTGGATGTCGTATGTGGACCGTGGAGCCGAAAAGGTCACATTCCTTTGCATGAAAAAATGACGCAGTGGAAACCCAAGGTGAGAACTCCTCACCAAAAATTTCGCACAGTTATTTATTTATTTTCATAACTGAAAAATACATAGAATTGTCAGTGTAGACTTTTATCAGTTTAATCATTATAAATTGTACACGGTACCTGTTAGATCACCTTCCTCGTCTACAGACCATGGATGATTTAAATTGACTGTATTGTGTGTTGTTTGTGATGTTGAAATGTTTAATATATTAAAAATAATATTAATGTGATAGTGAAATTAAATTATAAATATTCATTTATAATTTGAACAGTGAAAATTGGTTAAATAGACAATAATTCAAACTGAATTAGAATTGGTTAAATTTATTAACCAATGATTTATTTAAATAAACTGTTGTTGTTTGAAAACCCCATACGGGTATTGAGATGATATTTGACATACACTAGTCCTAATATTTAGTTGTATGTCAATCGATGGATTGACAGTATGTGATGAGCGTTATTTATTTATTTTAATGCTCGCACAGTTGTAAATTTCACTCTAGATGTGAATAGACTGTTTGATGATTATTTATCATTATTGTTGCAAACATGCGATGTATGAAACTCATATAACTGAAATTATATGGTAATTGATTGAGTCGCATTCTGATTCAGAAATAAAAGGACATTTTTAAATAAAAGAACATTTTTAAATAAAGAACATTTTTAAAATAAGGAACATTTTTAAAATAAAGAATAGTTTTAAAAAAAAATTAAATAAAGAATCTCTTAAAATAAAGAATATTTTAAAATAAAATGTTTTAACAATAAAAATCGCATTTTTATTGTATGTATAAAGAATGAAAGAATCATGTGTTAAAATACATTTTTGTTAGTTAAAAAAATAAACTAATCATTTGTTGAATTAAATTTTGGTACTTAAAAAATGTCATCTTTAACATGTTAATAAAAATAAATTAATCATTTGTTGAATTATATTTTTGTACATTAAAAATGTCATCTTTAACATGTTAATGACAATAAATTAATCATTTGTTGAATTATATTTTTGTACATTAAAAATGTCATCTTTAACATGTTAATGAAAATAAATTAATCATTTGTTGAATTATATTTTTGTACATTAAGAATGTCATCTTTAACATGTCAATGAGAATAAAATGTTTGAACAATAAAAATATCATTTTATTGAATGTATAAACCATATAAGATATTTATGTGTTGAGCAAAATTTTTGGAACAATAAAAATAGTTATGTGGTTAAACGCCTTTTTATCGACCGATTTTATTCATTTTATAATAAATATCGAAAAGAAGTGATTTGAAAATTTAATATTTTGAAAATATTATCATTTTAATATGACAAAGATATAGAATATTCAATTTTGATTTAAAATTGAAAATAAAGTTGGAATCGTTTTAAAACGAATATATAAACGCTTTATAAAATACGTGTTATAAGGATATCGACGAAATATATACAGTATACAATATATATATATATATATATATATATATATTTAATGGCCTGAATAGAACGCGCCGCGCAGCGACTATTCGCGAATTTCGACCATTAACTTCAATTTGATGTAACGAGAGATCCGACCGTCAGATTCTCCTAAAACTGGAACCATTGGGTTCGTATCGAAAATAGCTTTCCAATGAATATAAGAGATTTGAAATCTAACGGTTGGATTTGAAATTATGTCCAAATCAAATTTGTAAAAGGTTGCTATGGATGCAGTTCAGTGGTCGTAATTGGAAACCGACGGTAAAGGCCTTGATAAAATTATTAAAAACATGGAAAAAAAATATGTAAATTCATAATGAATGGTTTGGAAAGATTTTGGATGGAAAAATTCCATATATGAAAAGATAAAAATATTTTTATCGAAATGAACTGGTTATTAGCTAGAATAATAATCCAATGTTTTAAATAAATAAATTGGGTTTGTAAACGGTTTTAGCATAACTAGAATTTTCCAATGCATGAATTGGAATGGATTTGAATAGAAATAATCTTCGGAATATTTCAATATTGGATTCCGTGATTATACGGATATTGTTGAGGAATTTGGAAGGTATATAAATATCGTTGTTCCCAATATGATATTTGTTGATTTCAGAACTTGATATTGAATATAAGCTGATATAATTTCTATTCTAAGCCTTTTATTTAATGTCAAATTGGATTTTTGGGTTTGTCATGATTGGTGACACTGTTCTTAAACCCTGATGAGAAAAGAATAAATCTTTTAATTAAGATTTAATGAAGTTTTCCAATTAATTAATATTTATTTGGAATTAAATAAATAAATTGAATTTTAGGTTTGTCGTGAATGGTGTCTTAAATAACATTGTTATTAAAAACCAGTGGAGAAAAGAATTAATCTTTTAATTAAGATTTAGAGAAGTTTACCAATCAATTAATATTTAATTGGAATTGAATTGAAAGTTTTTGTATATATATGATAATAGAATTTTATTTGTTATTTTAGTCGATTTATATTTAAATCGAATTTAATGTTTATCATCAGTTTAATTTAATATCTTCTGTATATGGCCGAATTAGGCAATGGAAACTGTTCTAGTGTATTCAGAATGGTGGTGGAACCCTAGAAATGTCGTTCGTTGCGCTCAAGTAGGAGTTCGGAACCGTAGGGCATTTTAATTTAAATCACCACAGTTAATAAATAAATTAAATAAAAATAAAAATCCTAATATAAGGGACGACCTAAATTTTTATAGGGCAGGCTATTCTATGAACTTTCAGCGTCTTCTCCTTTCAACTTTCACGTCTCAACATTTCCTTCTCCGCGAAGCTTTCAGTGATGGTATACTGAATCCCTAATCTACCTACACATTGAATTTGATATTGTTTCTATCTGCCTCTCCTTTGCCTATAAATTGAATCCATCGTATTTGTTATTCTGCATCCTCAAATCAACTTACTTCTTCCCCTCCATTTTTTTCTTCTTCTGCCATTCCAGAAATCAAATTCGAAAGCAATTCAAACCCGCTTCCTCTTCTTTCTTCTTCGTTCTGAAAAATTCATGAAATACAATCTAAAAAACAGGGGGATTTAAATCAAAATCGCGATGTGAAATTAAAATCCATCTGAAGTTCGACACTATGAAATCATATACCAGCGTCTCGAAATGAAAAAGGGGGCCGAATGCGATTTAAAACCCATGGAAAAATAGGAGTTTGAGATCAAACATTTGCGAAGGAAACCACCAGTTCTTGTGGAGTTCGACACAACTGGAGGCACCGACAACCATTGAAACGACCCGCAAATCCGTACAATCTGAGTTGACTAATAACACCACACGTCCAACCCAAATTGCTCAGAAATATGAATCATTATTAGAAAGAAGTTAGAGGATGAGAAATAGAAAGAAAGAAATATTAGAATAGAAGAAAACAAAGAAGACAAATCTCACAGCGGAACGAATAAAACATATTATATAACATAACTTTTTGAAATACAAATTAGTAACTTTATATACATACCATCATCAGAGCACAACAGCTATTTCTGGAATAGTTATAAACATCTATTTCCAGATACAAACATGGTACACAGTGGAAATATGATAGTCTATAGCTAACTGGTGAAGCCACCTGCTTCAAACTCCTCCAAGTGAATATGAAAAAAAAATCCCGACTACTTGACTGCCTGTACAAATTTGGGCACCCAAGAGTTTAGGGAAAACATACAAATAAACTCTGGGTCAGCCATGGAACTGGTGTGAGTAAACTCCAACCATTTGTTTAACTTTAAAAATGCTTTCTAAAGAAATGATAATAGTAAGACCAGCCCAAACATAAACATGGACGGTTTTTACCTTACTATAACCCGAAACACTTTGATACAAAAATCAAGTGATATTATAATAATGTCTAATCAATTAAATAGAATCTAGCGGAACGCTTGCATCTCACGTTCCATGTATAAAATATAAAATCAAAAACCGCATGGCGCTTATTGGAGATTTGATTTCCAACATGACAAGGTTTGGAACCACCTTCCGATAGTGTATATCTAGAGAGGAATACATTGGGTTCAACAAGAACATCTTGCAACCCGACCCAAACATGACAGACCACTCATTTCGCTTGAGTGTATCGAATGTATATCACCAACGGTTGGGATCAGCAACCGTTTCCCGAAAAGGGACAGCATCGATAGATTAAAGAAGTAAAAGGAATTTCTCCAGATAGGTGATTATACACCCTAATGGGAGCGACCCACAAAGCCATGCTGCCTGGCCGATTTTTGTCATTTCCCGGTTGTTGAGGCTTGAGGCTACGATTACTTTCTATTCATTGATAGAACAATCACATTGAATGCCACATTGCCAGATCGGTTAATCACTAGTTGATTTGCACAAATATATTCTGGATATTATGCTAATGGAATAAATCCGTTGCCACCATATATATATTTATACACACCAAAATATTCGATCATTGGAAATACTTTGTCAGACATTCATCCATATACGTTCGTTCTGGGACTGAACGAAACCGAAGGCACAATTTCTATTAATAGAAAAAGTCCTTGCACTTCACTCCATCTTCGATTATCTTCATATAATCTAATTTGCAACGTTACTGCCAATACGGAGTGGTTCACTTATAATAATCCAATCGGTCTCTCCATATTGACAACGATATTGGCAAACACTTCGATACTCGGTTATTTAACTATCGAAAAAAACACATTCCATTAATCCATAACATCAATCAATCACTGGGCCTGTTAATTAATACTTCATTAATTAATTCACTTCTCCATATCTTTATCAATATTCGTTAACCAAATATTTTCAGTGATCTTGTTGGACTCTTACGCTATTTGGAAAAACATTTCCCTATATCACCTTCTTTTATTTTCTATACTTAGAAAATATATTCTATTTGCAATTGAAAACAATTTCAATCAATTATCTCTTTCCCGACTACTTTAATTATACTCAGGAAATATTTACTTTTATATTTCCAAAATTCCATCACTTGGGTTAAAACGAATGTTGTGTAAAACATCGTTACAACAACCCAAAATCTTTTATTCAACTAACTATTATTCAAACACTTCTCTTCGTGACTGGATCTTGCTATTTATCAATTAAAAAAGAAATCGATCAAGTTGGGGTATAACTACCTCGCAGACCTTGACTGAAAACATCCTTAACTTCAAAACGGACAAAACCACTTATCTCGAATAATCAACATTATAAAAACTAATTATTCATTTTATACCCGTAATGTTTCTTTCTTCTAATTCTACCAGATTTAATTATAGATTTCCCTTTTTGTTTATAATATTCTATTTTTAAGTTTGTTTCCTTATCGAATTCTATATATGTCGATACATTGATTTTTAACTATCAATTTTTCTTAAAAATATTCTAACTCCTTAAATTTCCGGAAAATTTCGCCATAACCTCCTTTGTACCGGGGGGCATCGGGAAAATCCCCAAACCGCCACACAGGCCTCTCCAATCAAAAGAAAAAGAAAAAGCCAAGTGGCTAGCCGATTCGGCGCATAAAATCTCATATGGAATTTAAACATGTAACTTTTTGTCAGGCACTAAATTTATAAACTTCATTCTCTTCATATACATCATTCCATACCTACCTAACACATGTTCACCTGTTTTCAATTCAATTCAACTCAACCCAATCGTTTGAATTAAGTTTCGCCCATTTATTCTTTAATTAGCTATTTTGCCTATTCCACTTCTTTGTTTGAACATAACATATTCAAATAAAATATTTAACTTGCCTACAACCAAATTAAATTCCAATTTCAATTCTAGTTTCCTTTTCGATTTCGAATATAAATTTCCAAATCGAATTTACTTATTCAACGCCCAATATCAATTCAAAATCTCATCAACCAATTCCTATTCAAATTAGTTATTTCTATTCAATAATTAAAAATCTGATTTTTTTGTTTCAAAAATCTGATTCTTTACTCCACTTGAGTTCACATATAATTTACAACTCAAATCTGAAATTTTCTAAATAGAAATTCGGATTTTTATTCGCTTTAAATCCTTTTATAAAATTAAATAAATCGTTATGGTTTTTAAATGGTTGTGGCGCTGTTTTTCTGAAAATTTGATTTTGACATAACTCAAAATCTATAAGACGAAATCTAGATTTTTCTCTTTCATTAGAAAATATTATCTAATCGGTCCTGACGGTTCTTGTTTCAAAGAATTTCGACTTCAATTGAGTTCTATATACTCAGTTGAAGTTCGAATCGCCAATTTACGAACTACCGCGCTGCGGCGGGTTCGTTTTAATTATATATATATATATATATATAAACATTTAAACTTTGTTTATAATAAATTCAACTATATTCTAATATATTTATATATATATATATCAAATTAGTTTCCCAGTTCAACATAATATTTTCGATTATCTAAAATTGTCAATTTTTCCTAACTCGGAAATAAATTTATTTAAACTTCGATCTTCTATATTAAATTCCAATTCGTTTTACGAATTATAAATCCTTTGGATTTATTTCTATCCTGTTTAAAAATCCGCATTCTAAAATATATTTCGTCATTCCCATTTCGAAATGATTTCAACTTTCTATTTTCAAATCCTATTTTCAATTCTATTTGAATTTTCCATATTCAAATTCCATTTGAATTTTCTACATTCAAATTCTATTTTAAATTCATATTTGAAATTAAATATTCAAATTATTTCTTGATAATCAATTCGCTATATTTATAAACACCATTTTATAAATTTTTCCTTGTTTTATATTTAAACAAGTCTATTTCAAAATCTATTTAAAACCAAAGTCTCCTTTTGGAAATTTCTATTTATAATAACTTATAACACCCAATTTATTTTCATCTTTAACTTCTATTTAAATAAATTTGAATTAATCAAATTCAAATAATAAATCCTTATGGATTTATTTTAGTTCAATTTATATTTTGGACATCAGAATAAATTCCATCGTTTATTTCTTTAAATGATTTCCCCATTTCTATTTTTAAATTCACATTTGAATTTAAATATTCAAATTATCAAATGATAATTTTTCCCACTACATTTATAAACCTTGTTTATAAATTCAATTCAAATTCTCTGCATTATTTAATTTATAAACAATGTTTATAATTTCACTTCAAATCTCGCATTATTAATTGATAAAAAACATTTATAAATTCACTACTTGTTTTTTATATATATATATATTCAAAACAAGTTAATATAATTATAGCCAAATTGAAATTCGATTTCTATTTTAGATAAATAGATTTCTCCCTTTAAATTTCAAATAACCTTTTCCCTGATATTTATATATCAACATTTTTGCCCCAATGATATTTAAACAACCAAACAACTCAATTTTCAATCAACACATTATACATGATAATATATATGAAAACAGACAATAATAAAATTTGAGGAATCCAGTTGGATTCCTTCAACCTGTTTTCCAGCATCCACAGACGTTAGTCAACAGAAATAATACCCATCCTGCTTCGTGGCAGGATATCGCGGTATAGAAGGTCATCCACTATCATAGCATGGGGCGTATAGGGTAATCATCCGCTAATGGTACCGCGGTAATCCGCTAATGATACTGCGGGAATCCAACCAATCACCAATATATATAATAGCAACCACCAAACCTAAATAACTAATATATTTTTAACAGCAACGAATAATATTTAAAGCATCCAAACAATCAACAAACAATTATTTTTAACTGATAAAAGAATTCAGAATAAAAATATGAGTGAGATTTACTCATCAAAATTTCAGTTGTCAAATGTCCTGTTTATTCCACGATCACCGACTAGGAATCTACTCGAATGAATTCGTACCTATGATAAATTGATTTAAATTTATTGATTAATATTTATTTATGTAAATTAACTATTTATATGAATAAATAAGTTACCTAATTTTAACACATTATAAAATTAACAATTTCCTTAATCAATTTTAAATAACCTAATTAGCTCTTTAATTCTTTTTCTAAAGTTGACCTTTTAAACTTACTGACCAACTTAGTGTTATTATCTAAAGCATTCGTGTTATAGAACATAACAAAATCCTTTGTATTTAAAGGTTCTAATATATCCTATAAAGATATAAATGGTCTTCAATAACTAATTTAACTCAAAAAACCTAATGATAAAATAAATAAATTAATTGACCTTTCCTTAATTTCGTACTTAACGGTTAGTTTAGAACTTAATTCCTACAATAGATAACTATATATGTTTATACAATTTAATTAATCCTTACTTGTTAATTAAAAATAAATAAATTAAAAATTCCAATTTACCTTAATCCTCATCTTTCCTTTCACTTCGATTTTCAGTGAACACCATGATATGGATGAACTCCACTTGCACAGTTCAAACCCATTGTCTCAACTATCACCGACGCTATTTTCTTTTCCCCGCCTTGGCCCAACAGAACGCAACACAGGCTACTGGGAACCCAACAATGTCATGACCTTCATCTTTGATCAAATCACAAACACCCTCCATTGTTTTTCATCAACACGGGCTCCATTATCCCTTACCTTAACTTCTAACTCGAGCTCCCAGAAAGAACTCGAACTCGGCCTGAATCTGCTTGCTACAGGGACACGCGATACTCCTTTTCACCGATTTCTACAAACCCTTGTCGCATGGTGTTGTTCGATGCGATTATCTTCATCGCGATTTCCCCATTCTCGACCCTTCGATGTTGCTTCACTGAATGCCCTCCTCTCATCGCTATCGGTTGTAGCGGTGAACCCTAGATCTGAATCGCGATGAACACGAAATCATATAACTGGAATACCCTGACGCGATGCTCCTACAGATCGAAGTTGGGCTTCGAGGGATGGCAATTCGATCATGATATCCATTAGTGATTTTTGACCTCGATCTCTTTTTTTTCTTTAAGTTGATTTCAATTTCTGGAAAGGGGGAGTTGTTTTGAAACGTGCGGCTCACGATTTAGTTTCCTATTTGATTTATAATATAATGAAGAAGGAGCGACATTTTATTCCTTTTTATTTTCTTTGATCGAATTTGTTTCCTTCACGATGAAGAAGAAAATACAAGGGACAAAATCGCGACTTTATAGATGAACAAAACTTAGCTACTAAGAAATTTAGATAGCGTATTAAATTATGATTTGATTTAAAGAGATCTTTAATCTTTTTAAATAGATTCTGATTTGATTTTGATTTAACTCGACTTGATTTACCATTAACACGATTTGATATATAGAGATTTTCACTTTATTTTAAACAGATATCGATTTGATCTCATGCTTATCCATTAAAATAATATCGGGTCCATTATTTGAAATTACGAAACTTTATTTTTATGTACTGACCGACGTTAAAATGTTATAACGCTATTTTGAATTCAAAGAAATAGATTATACACTTTAATTTGAACGTATATAAAATAACCATATTAAATTGATATAATTTAAATTCAAAACAATTTATTCCTTGATAATAAATTATTATTATTATCATATAAATTCAAACAGAATTTAATTTCATCATCTGAATTGTTTTGATTCAGTTTTGTCTTTGAATTGAATTATTTCAGATCCCGGTATTACGATAATTATATATATTTGAAATAAATTGTATTTCGATTATTAAATCGATAATTCAATATAAAATATCATTTATATTATCAACTCCATATTTAAAACCATATTAAATATTTAAAATTAATTGACCAAAAATCTGGGTCGTTGCATTCTTCCCCCCTTAAAAGAATTTCGTCCCCGAAATTTCTAAGGTACGAAAATGTTTCAAACCCATTAATTTTTCAAAAGCTTATTTATGTTGAAAATCAACATTTCATTTTTCAAGAAATATAATTCCACTAAAACTTTTGGTTTTCGTTTATTTAATTTGAATGATCAACAAACCATATATTAACACAATCCAATTCATATCCATTCAAATTGATTCTGATTTATTTATTTACTTCAATCCATTTAACTTGCTTAATTCAAATTTAAATTTCAGAATTCAAATTCCCGGGTTTTTATTTCAAATCCTTTTGAAATCCCATAAATATATACATATATTTATTTCCATCTCGAGTTCAAAATATTTGAATTTATCCAAACTATTTGTTTTCTTCCAAACAAATTTCCATCAATTTTTTTTCTAAGGTAGCAATCTATCACTTAGAAACTCGAAAATGAACGCTAATGAAGCTGCAGTCATCATCAGAATTATTTTCCAGCCACTGAAGTGAGTTCAGTGCTTTATCACTTTCAAAATCTATTCAAAATGATTTTTATTCAAAAATCCCTTTCAAACCAAAGCTATATTATTTTAATATACTTCGGAAAATAATTTCAAACTTCCCATGATTTTAAATTTTGAATTCTGGTTGGAATTCAATTTTAATTCATCTTATTTGTATACATTATTCTTATACACATTCTATTTTGGTTGTATATAACCATTTCAATTTTATAATCTCATTTGATTATAACTATAACAACCAACACATCCATATAATATAATAGTTCTAGAAAATTATTCCTTTTCTATAAAAATAGAATTTTGGGCAAAATTATTTCATTTGCCCACTTTAAAACAATATCGTGTTCAATCTTCTGTTCAAGTATTCACAAACTCTTATCGACTTCGTGGCGTCCCACGATTCGACCAGAATTCATAAGCCACTCAACAGACTAGCCAACACAATATAAAACAATTTTTTATATCAATTAACAAATACGCTCTCTCGTATATATACACTCAACTCATTCTAGGGTACTACTGACCCTATCTCTAATGAGCACATTCCATCAAGCCTAGGTATTCGCTCAACCTAAACTCTGATACCAACTGTAACGGCCCGCAAATCCGTACAATCTGAGTTGACTAATAACACCACATGTAAAGACCCGTAACTTCCCCGTAAAGGAAAGCGTCGGATAGTTCGAGAACAAACCACAACAGAACACATACAGAAGAACGTTTCATTGTATATAACAACAATGCATCAGATTACAAGAATATACAGAGTATAAATGAATATTACACAGAAATATCAGAGATTTAAATTACATTTAAATACATCGCAGCGGAAAATAATACAATACACAACTAGAAGAGATATACGGATACAAAGCTTTCCGGATATCGTTCCAGCTGTAAACCAGGATCCTGTGAATATAAATCTGCAAAACCAAAACTACTAGCTGCCCGTGTCAAAAATAGGGGCACCCAGAGTTTAGGTTAAAACAATAAGCTCCAGGTCAGTCATGTGACTGGTGTGAGAACTAAAACAGTTTTTAATCTTTATTTTCAAAGGTAAATCAAGGGACCACGCCGTATAACACGGAACGGGTTTCCTCCCAAGAATACCAGTGCATAAAACCAGCAGCGCAATGCTAAATAAAGAAAAATGAAGCTGTTATAAGACCCAGGTCCCATCACACAATGCAACGCAGCCGAGGATAGGGTTTTCCCTTATAACAGCCAAAGAATGCTTGATACGTTTAAAACGAATCATTTGATACTATAATAAGTGCATAGTGTATAAAACAACTTCAAATCATAAGTATCAATCATAGGCGGCATGAACGGCCCATAACACTATGTCGCCATATATAAGTTTACAATCAAAACCGCAAATGTCGTATTGGAAGTTGGGTTATCATTTATGGTATGAACCGAGGCTAGGGGCAAGATCCTCACCGATTCGAGACGCTCTAGCCCGCCCCTCAGGACCCAGACTCAGGTGGGCCCTTGGATCGTCAGGGTCGGTCCACCGATGTGGATTAAAATGCCTGAACATGCGTTTCCCCGCCCTTTGGGGCGTAAGCCTGGCCCGTCAGCCGACCAGAAGCATCGGCCGAAACCGATATCACGAGGCGCCTCGCTTTTCAGCAAGTAATAATAAGTAACATCCACATGAGTCAAACTCGTCAGCCAGTTCAGGCACTGACGCCACTCCTAACTAGAAAGAAACGCATGTCCTCCCTGATGTCCGTCTCCCGTTTTTGATTCATACCGGGTGTGATACTCGCGAATCAACGTTACACAAAGCTACGACACAAAGGCCGTGCTTCGATCATCACCACAAGACTTTGCTTTTCAACAGAAGCCTTGATCATTTGCATCTTAGCATGCCACACAGGCAATTCACTCCATGCGATTGATATCCATCAATATATAACCCCTGAGCTCGTACGTCTCAGAGACGGGCGTTAAGCAAGAGAATAAATTCTCCGCCGCCAAACAGATATATATTTAATAGAGATCAATCACACGGACTAAAATCCAATGTCAGACACACAGTCCATTTACAAGTCCGTTCTGGGTCTGAACGAAACCGGAGGCACTTTCCTCGCATATCCATCCATCTCCAAATACGTCTAGACGATCACCAACTGTTTCCATCTTCTTGGGTGTACAGCCCAATCAAGATCATCAGTAATCACCCAAACGACGTGAAGACTTCCGGTCTTCCCATCGTCTTCATCTTCGACTTATCGTCGTATCAGTTATTCAGAATGGGATAAACCCGGTCTTTCCGAATAACTCGCGTATATTTAAATAAGTGTTACACAAACACAACATACGCCTCATTCCAATTCATCAGTCACTAACCGTAAATTAATCAAGAGAATAATTCCCCAAACATTAACCCCGAAGGCCGAAACCAACATCAGATCAATATCCAGAAAACCATTCTGCTTGGCTAACCGACAGTTAGTTTCTAAATTTCACATTCATAGGGAAAGGTTCCCATTAATTTTATCAAAGATAAATTCTTGAATTTATGCTTTAATCTACTTTTGAATATCAATTCAAACTAGTCGGGATTAGCGAACCTTACCGAAGTAATCATTTATTTTAATTTCTCTATCCCAACCTATTCATCCCATGAAGTAAAACTGGTTATACTTCATATCTAACACCACCGTGTTATCGGTAAATTCAATTACCATTTCACGTTCAAATCTAATTAAAGATTTAACTATCGCCTGGAGCAAAACTGGTGATACTCCATTTTCGATCATTTCAATCTAATTAAAGATTCATTAAAACTCCACTTAGTTTTAATCTTTGACTGGGTTAAAGAATCAGTGTCATTTAAAAACACGGTTCACGATAAACCCAAAATCACATTCATTAATCATCGGGTTAAAGAACGAGTGTTATTTAAAACACTGTCCACGATAAACCCAAAAATCAATATCGATTCAATTCCAATTAAATGTCATTTAATTGGTACACTTCATTAAATCTAATTAAAAAGATTTAATCTTTTCTCAACTGGGTTCAAGAACAGTGTTAGTGAAGACACCATTCACGACAAACCCAAATCACATTTGATATTCAATATAAGGCTTTGAATAGAAAATATATCGGCTTATATTCAATATCAAATTCTACGATTAACAAATGTTATATTGGAAATAACGATATAAATATATATATCTTTCAAATTTCCATAACAACATCCGTATAATCACGAATTCCAACATCGAAATATTCCGGAGACAATTTCGATTCAAATCCACTCCAATGCAATCATTGGAAATTTTGGTTATTTTTAAAACCCTTTTCGAATTCAATTTATTTATTTAAAAATAAATAGAATTATAATTCTAGTTCAAAACTAGTTCATTTCGATAAAAATCTATTTTTATCTTTTCAAATATGGAGTTTTTCATCCCAATTCTTTCTAAATCATTTTTTTTTGATTTTACACAAATTATTACTATTTTTAATAATTTTATCAAGGCCCGTACAGTCGATTTCCATCAACGGCCATCGAACTGCACTTACAGCGACCTTTTTCGAATTTGATTTGGACGTATCTCCAAATCCAACCGTTAGATTTCTAATTTCTAATATCCGTTAGAAAGCTCTTTTCGATACGAACCCAACGGTTCCGGTTTTAGGAGAATCCGACGGTCGGATCTCCCGTAATGCCCGTTTGAAATAAATGGTCGAAATTCGCGAACTGCCGCGGCGCAGCGCGTTCTATTCAGGCCATTATTTTATATAAAATATATATATAATATATATCGTCGATTTCTATTCAAAACGAATTATATAAATAGTTTTAGAATCGTTTCAAAACCTATTTCAACTTCCATTTCAATTCAAAGCAAAATTGAATTCTTCTTTATAAATTCGTTTCAAAATTCATTTCTATTCAATTCAAATTTCAATTCAATTTGAATTCGTTTTCAATTCAATTCATTTCGAAATCGTTTTCAATTCACTTCATTTCGAAATTGTTTTCAATTCACTTTGAATTCGTTTTCAATTCAATTCATTTCGAAATCGTTTTCAATTCAATTCATTTCGAAATCGTTTTCAATTCAATTCATTTCGAAATCGTTTTCAATTCAATTCATTTCGAAATCGTTTTCAATTCAATTCATTTCGAAATCGTTTTCAATTCAATTCATTTCGAAATCGTTTTCAATTCAATTCATTTTCTAAAATATTCGATTTCGAAATCACTTTTCAATATTCATTTTAAAATGAATAAAATCGATATAAATATCGTTCACGTCAAAATGGCGTCAATCTAATCAACACGGCTTCATAAATTTCTATTTTCAAATATTCTATTTCAAATATTTCTTTTTCAAAATAGTTGTTATTATCAAAATATTTCGTTCAACACATGACCAATCTCAATGAATGAGTACTGTCAACACATGAACTTTTATTTTATATATATTCTTTATTTTTCAAATTGGAATGAGGCCCAATCAATTACCATATAAAGTTAATTATATGGATTTTCATACAACACATGTATATAATTACATTGAAAAATAATCAACCATCAACCAAAGTGCACTACACTGTATAAGCATCAAATATAGATATTCAACGCTTATAACAGCCTGTCAATCAATCGATCGACACATTTAATCAATCAGGATGAGTGAACTTCAAATTTCATCCCAACACCCGTGTGGGGTTTCAAACAATCAAACGCATATTTTATTTGTGCAGTTGGGCGATGTGTAAAATTTATCGGCCCAATCAATGTCCTTTAAATAGGTGTACATAAACAAACCGTTCGGTTTGTAAATGAATATTTATTTATTCACATTCACGTTAAAAAATTATATTTTTAACGATAAAACATTTTATTTTATCATATGAATTTCTATTCAGTTCATTTCTTTAAATAAAATGATATTTTTATTTTTCTAACATATTTTAGAAAATTTCGGCGGCATAACGGCACGATACTAGAAACGGGACGAGGCCTAGCCTTATCCCCGGTCTAGTGAAGGCCCACGCCATTCACATATCAATCAAACCATTCAATTTCACCAAACAATTCAATTCAATCAAATAATCCAACTAATCTATGCAACCAAACAAACAAGTCCATGGTCTGTGGACGATTGTGTCGGGTGCTACTAAGCACCGTCTGCATCCTAGTATATATATATATAACTAGAAAAATAAATTGAAAGGTGAGAAATTCTCACATATAGCTATCCTAGCTCCACGGCTCTTCCTTTGCAGAAGTCTTCGTCGTTTCGCCTTTTTGTCACCTTCGTTGCTGCTTTCACTACATACGTAAAAATCACATTTTTACTTCGCTATTCAATATATAAAAATCGAATTTTTACTTCGATGTTCAATATATAAAAATTCTATTTTTCTATCGAAGTTCAATATATAAAAATCCTATTTTTCTATCGAAGTTCAATATATAAAAATCCTATTTTTCTATCGAAGTTCAATATATAAAAATCCTATTTTTCTATCGAAGTTCAATATATAAAAATCCTATTTTTCTATCGAAGTTCAATACATAAAAATCCTATTTTTCTATCGAAGTTCAATATATAAAAATTCTATTTTTCTTCCTTTCAAAACAAAGTATATTTTCCTATTTTCAAAACAATTTTAAACTGAATTTAAACTGAATTTAAACTGTTAAAAACTGATTTTTTTTAAAACTGCTTAAAACTGATTTTTAAAATTGCTTAACACTGATTTTTAAAATTGCTAAAACTGATTTTTAAAATTGCTTAACACTGATTTTTAAAATTGCTAAACTGATTTTTAAAATTGCTAAAAACTGATTTTTAAAATTGCTAAAACTGATTTTTAAAATTGCTAAAAACTGATTTTTAAAATTGCTAAAACTGATTTTTAAAATTGCTAAAACTGATTTTTAAAATTGCTAAAAACTGATTTTTAAAATTGCTAAAAACTGATTTTTAAAATTGCTAAAAACTGATTTTTAAAATTGCTAAAAACTGATTTTTAAAATTGCTAAAAACTGATTTTTAAAATTGCTAAAAACTGATTTTTAAAATTTAAAAAGAATAAATAAAAGTAAAACCTTTTCTCTTACCTTAACACAGGCCGTCGCTCCTCTTTGATTCACGCAACCTAGGGTTGCCTATCGCCGCCGCGTCAGGCCAGGGTTGGCCGATCCAACAGCGCCTCTTCGTCGAGCTCCAGTCCCTCCATCGACGCCCGAAGCGCCACGAACCTCGGTGAACTCCACAGGCTGGAAATCCTTCGCGAACTCGACGACTTCGAGTCCAAAGAACTCGCTACTCCCTCCTCAATAGATGATCAAACCGGTATAGAATGAAAGCTAGTAAGAATCTCAACATTGTTTGTTATGAATTCCGTTTTAATTCGATGTAGGGAGGGAGAAATTTGAAATTGAATTTCCGCCATTTCTGGCCCTTGATTACTAGCTGACGGCGGCTGGGAATATGAACTAGGGTTGGGCGTATTATACGCTGTATATATACCGTATTTTCTTGTGTATTTTATTCTATTTATTTATTTTAATTCAAGAAAATGTTTGTTCATTGATACTAACTCCGAATCAAACCCAACGAACGTCGCCCCTAGCTAATAACCCTCATCCCGGACACAATGGAACATGTTTCGCAACCAAATTCGGCTGTTACGATATGTTTTTCTTTAAATTTAATTATGAATCCTTTTATAATAAATTTAAACGTACATTTTAAATTACCGGGGCCACATAATGACTCTAAAAATTCCAGAAAAATATTTTCTAGCTTCGCATTGACGATACGGTCCTAATAAAACTAGTTTCGTCGAATTCTGAGACCGTTTGAAAAATGGCCAATTTCCAGTCGATTAAAATCAACTGAAACCGGTCAAACGCGTTTTCCTTTGCCACGCTCACATATTGATTCGAAAAATTATGAAATTTGGAATCTAGCAATAACTCGACACTGCGGACCCAACAAAACTGGTTTCGTCGGAATCCGAGGTCGTTTGCAAAATTGCTATTTTTAAGGGCCTTATATATATAAAAATATATAAAAATTCCACAGCGACTATTTCTAATTTTAAACTGGACATATCTTATCATTTCTAAGATGAAATCTCGATTTGTTAACTTCGTTACAAAGATATAGTTATACAGATTCAAATATTTCTTGTTTCGTTCAATTCTGACTTATATTGAATTCTGTATATTCATTTGAAATTAGAAATCGAATTTTCGAACTACCGCGCCATTTTCAATTCTATTTATAATTATATATAAATATTTATATTCTAACGACGACGTATATAATATATACGTTCGAATTCCATTCAAAATAAATTTCTCGTCGATATTATTTAAAATAATTCATTTTAAATGTTCAAAATTCACTAAAATTGCCAAAATAAAAATTTCAAACTGGCTCGCATTTTCCGGGTTGTTACAGTCTCCCCCACTTAAAACTTTTCGTCCCCGAAAAGGAACAAAGTCGAAAGTGGTTTGATTAATCAACTCTACGCTCGATCTGGCTTCTATTCTCCAACTCTTTAGTTTCTGAGAATTTTCAAAATTTCAAAAATTTGGCTAACACCCTAAATTTTCGAAAAATTTCGCCATAACCTCCCCTGCAATGGGAGCATCGGGGAATTTCAAATAGCTTCCCCGGTCCTTCAGATCTCAAAAAGAAAAAGAAAAAGCCAAGCGGCTAGCCAATAGGCTCACAAAATCATCATCACCCAAACAAAACAGTAAATTATGTAGTAAACATGTACCTATTTGTCGGGCAAACAAATTTTATTCTCTGGCTCTAGCCTCCTTGCTATGACCTGTTCAATGATACATATGTATATGCAAGCAAATGCGACCAATTTTCGATACAATTCAACATTTGGTTCTGTTAGGCTAAATGGCTAAAAATTAGCAAACAAATAAACAAACAACACAAACATCAATCAGTTAGTGGATTAGAGTTTCAAATCCATAAATTTGATATATATACAAAAATCAGATTTTTGATGCCAAATCACAACAATAGGCCCTATCTAATTTTGGTTCTCACACCAGTCAATAGGAAATATATAGATGTCACACCTTCGAAACACGAATACCAATTCTGATGATGTTCGAACTATCATCAGAATCATCTTCGGGCGACTAGGGTGTGATTCTATATCTATCCAGTATATTAAAATTTCAAATACACGTGGATCAGACGTATACGCAAAATCTTTATATACTGGACTGTCCACATCAATATAAATAACTATTCAAATACGAATAAGTGATTTAAATTTTCAAAACAAAATTTGTTTTCATTTTAAAAATATACTCTTCGCACTCGTTCTAGGATACTACTGATCCCATCTCTAACGAGTCATTCTCGTTGGATATTACTAATCCGATATCTGATGAATTCTTTCGTATGTTTCTAATGTGCCTTGTTCTCTGCTTTGTAAACCAAAGCTCTGATACCAACTGTAAAGACCCGTAACTTCCCCGTAAAGGAAAGCGTCGGATAGTTCGAGAACAAACCACAACAGAACACATACAGAAGAACGTTTCATTGTATATAACAACAATGCATCAGATTACAAGAATATACAGAGTATAAATGAATATTACACAGAAATATCAGAGATTTAAATTACATTTAAATACATCGCAGCGGAAAATAATACAATACACAACTAGAAGAGATATACGGATACAAAGCTTTCCGGATATCGTTCCAGCTGTAAACCAGGATCCTGTGAATATAAATCTGCAAAACCAAAACTACTAGCTGCCCGTGTCAAAAATAGGGGCACCCAGAGTTTAGGTTAAAACAATAAGCTCCAGGTCAGTCATGTGACTGGTGTGAGAACTAAAACAGTTTTTAATCTTTATTTTCAAAGGTAAATCAAGGGACCACGCCGTATAACACGGAACGGGTTTCCTCCCAAGAATACCAGTGCATAAAACCAGCAGCGCAATGCTAAATAAAGAAAAATGAAGCTGTTATAAGACCCAGGTCCCATCACACAATGCAACGCAGCCGAGGATAGGGTTTTCCCTTATAACAGCCAAAGAATGCTTGATACGTTTAAAACGAATCATTTGATACTATAATAAGTGCATAGTGTATAAAACAACTTCAAATCATAAGTATCAATCATAGGCGGCATGAACGGCCCATAACACTATGTCGCCATATATAAGTTTACAATCAAAACCGCAAATGTCGTATTGGAAGTTGGGTTATCATTTATGGTATGAACCGAGGCTAGGGGCAAGATCCTCACCGATTCGAGACGCTCTAGCCCGCCCCTCAGGACCCAGACTCAGGTGGGCCCTTGGATCGTCAGGGTCGGTCCACCGATGTGGATTAAAATGCCTGAACATGCGTTTCCCCGCCCTTTGGGGCGTAAGCCTGGCCCGTCAGCCGACCAGAAGCATCGGCCGAAACCGATATCACGAGGCGCCTCGCTTTTCAGCAAGTAATAATAAGTAACATCCACATGAGTCAAACTCGTCAGCCAGTTCAGGCACTGACGCCACTCCTAACTAGAAAGAAACGCATGTCCTCCCTGATGTCCGTCTCCCGTTTTTGATTCATACCGGGTGTGATACTCGCGAATCAACGTTACACAAAGCTACGCCACAAAGGCCGTGCTTCGATCATCACCACAAGACTTTGCTTTTCAACAGAAGCCTTGATCATTTGCATCTTAGCATGCCACACAGGCAATTCACTCCATGCGATTGATATCCATCAATATATAACCCCTGAGCTCGTACGTCTCAGAGACGGGCGTTAAGCAAGAGAATAAATTCTCCGCCGCCAAACAGATATATATTTAATAGAGATCAATCACACGGACTAAAATCCAATGTCAGACACACAGTCCATTTACAAGTCCGTTCTGGGTCTGAACGAAACCGGAGGCACTTTCCTCGCATATCCATCCATCTCCAAATACGTCTAGACGATCACCAACTGTTTCCATCTTCTTGGGTGTACAGCCCAATCAAGATCATCAGTAATCACCCAAACGAGTGAAGACTTCCGGTCTTCCCATCGTCTTCATCTTCGACTTATCGTCGTATCAGTTATTCAGAATGGGATAAACCCGGTCTTTCCGAATAACTCGCGTATATTTAAATAAGTGTTACACAAACACAACATACGCCTCATTCCAATTCATCAGTCACTAACCGTAAATTAATCAAGAGAATAATTCCCCAAACATTAACCCCGAAGGCCGAAACCAACATCAGATCAATATCCAGAAAACCATTCTGCTTGGCTAACCGACAGTTAGTTTCTAAATTTCACATTCATAGGGAAAGGTTCCCATTAATTTTATCAAAGATAAATTCTTGAATTTATGCTTTAATCTACTTTTGAATATCAATTCAAACTAGTCGGGATTAGCGAACCTTACCGAAGTAATCATTTATTTTAATTTCTCTATCCCAACCTATTCATCCCATGAAGTAAAACTGGTTATACTTCATATCTAACACCACCGTGTTATCGGTAAATTCAATTACCATTTCACGTTCAAATCTAATTAAAGATTTAACTATCGCCTGGAGCAAAACTGGTGATACTCCATTTTCGATCATTTCAATCTAATTAAAGATTCATTAAAACTCCACTTAGTTTTAATCTTTGACTGGGTTAAAGAATCAGTGTCATTTAAAAACACGGTTCACGATAAACCCAAAATCACATTCATTAATCATCGGGTTAAAGAACGAGTGTTATTTAAAACACTGTCCACGATAAACCCAAAAATCAATATCGATTCAATTCCAATTAAATGTCATTTAATTGGTACACTTCATTAAATCTAATTAAAAAGATTTAATCTTTTCTCAACTGGGTTCAAGAACAGTGTTAGTGAAGACACCATTCACGACAAACCCAAATCACATTTGATATTCAATATAAGGCTTTGAATAGAAAATATATCGGCTTATATTCAATATCAAATTCTACGATTAACAAATGTTATATTGGAAATAAGGATATAAATATATATATCTTTCAAATTTCCATAACAACATCCGTATAATCACGAATTCCAACATCGAAATATTCCGGAGACAATTTCGATTCAAATCCACTCCAATGCAATCATTGGAAATTTTGGTTATTTTTAAAACCCTTTTCGAATTCAATTTATTTATTTAAAAATAAATAGAATTATAATTCTAGTTCAAAACTAGTTCATTTCGATAAAAATCTATTTTTATCTTTTCAAATATGGAGTTTTTCATCCCAATTCTTTCTAAATCATTTTTTTTTGATTTTACACAAATTATTACTATTTTTAATAATTTTATCAAGGCCCGTACAGTCGATTTCCATCAACGGCCATCGAACTGCACTTACAGCGACCTTTTTCGAATTTGATTTGGACGTATCTCCAAATCCAACCGTTAGATTTCTAATTTCTAATATCCGTTAGAAAGCTCTTTTCGATACGAACCCAACGGTTCCGGTTTTAGGAGAATCCGACGGTCGGATCTCCCGTAATGCCCGTTTGAAATAAATGGTCGAAATTCGCGAACTGCCGCGGCGCGGCGCGTTCTATTCAGGCCATTATTTTATATAAAATATATATATAATATATATCGTCGATTTCTATTCAAAACGAATTATATAAATAGTTTTAGAATCGTTTCAAAACCTATTTCAACTTCCATTTCAATTCAAAGCAAAATTGAATTCTTCTTTATAAATTCGTTTCAAAATTCATTTCTATTCAATTCAAATTTCAATTCAATTTGAATTCGTTTTCAATTCAATTCATTTCGAAATCGTTTTCAATTCACTTCATTTCGAAATTGTTTTCAATTCACTTTGAATTCGTTTTCAATTCAATTCATTTCGAAATCGTTTTCAATTCAATTCATTTCGAAATCGTTTTCAATTCAATTCATTTCGAAATCGTTTTCAATTCAATTCATTTCGAAATCGTTTTCAATTCAATTCATTTCGAAATCGTTTTCAATTCAATTCATTTCGAAATCGTTTTCAATTCAATTCATTTTCTAAAATATTCGATTTCGAAATCACTTTTCAATATTCATTTTAAAATGAATAAAATCGATATAAATATCGTTCACGTCAAAATGGCGTCAATCTAATCAACACGGCTTCATAAATTTCTATTTTCAAATATTCTATTTCAAATATTTCTTTTTCAAAATAGTTGTTATTATCAAAATATTTCGTTCAACACATGACCAATCTCAATGAATGAGTACTGTCAACACATGAACTTTTATTTTATATATATTCTTTATTTTTCAAATTGGAATGAGGCCCAATCAATTACCATATAAAGTTAATTATATGGATTTTCATACAACACATGTATATAATTACATTGAAAAATAATCAACCATCAACCAAAGTGCACTACACTGTATAAGCATCAAATATAGATATTCAACGCTTATAACAGCCTGTCAATCAATCGATCGACACATTTAATCAATCAGGATGAGTGAACTTCAAATTTCATCCCAACACCCGTGTGGGGTTTCAAACAATCAAACGCATATTTTATTTGTGCAGTTGGGCGATGTGTAAAATTTATCGGCCCAATCAATGTCCTTTAAATAGGTGTACATAAACAAACCGTTCGGTTTGTAAATGAATATTTATTTATTCACATTCACGTTAAAAAATTATATTTTTAACGATAAAACATTTTATTTTATCATATGAATTTCTATTCAGTTCATTTCTTTAAATAAAATGATATTTTTATTTTTCTAACATATTTTAGAAAATTTCGGCGGCATAACGGCACGATACTAGAAACGGGACGAGGCCTAGCCTTATCCCCGGTCTAGTGAAGGCCCACGCCATTCACATATCAATCAAACCATTCAATTTCACCAAACAATTCAATTCAATCAAATAATCCAACTAATCTATGCAACCAAACAAACAAGTCCATGGTCTGTGGACGATTGTGTCGGGTGCTACTAAGCACCGTCTGCATCCTAGTATATATATATAACTAGAAAAATAAATTGAAAGGTGAGAAATTCTCACATATAGCTATCCTAGCTCCACGGCTCTTCCTTTGCAGAAGTCTTCGTCGTTTCGCCTTTTTGTCACCTTCGTTGCTGCTTTCACTACATACGTAAAAATCACATTTTTACTTCGCTATTCAATATATAAAAATCGAATTTTTACTTCGATGTTCAATATATAAAAATTCTATTTTTCTATCGAAGTTCAATATATAAAAATCCTATTTTTCTATCGAAGTTCAATATATAAAAATCCTATTTTTCTATCGAAGTTCAATATATAAAAATCCTATTTTTCTATCGAAGTTCAATATATAAAAATCCTATTTTTCTATCGAAGTTCAATATATAAAAATCCTATTTTTCTATCGAAGTTCAATATATAAAAATTCTATTTTTCTTCCTTTCAAAACAAAGTATATTTTCCTATTTTCAAAACAATTTTAAACTGAATTTAAACTGAATTTAAACTGTTAAAAACTGATTTTTTTTAAAACTGCTTAAAACTGATTTTTAAAATTGCTTAACACTGATTTTTAAAATTGCTAAAACTGATTTTTAAAATTGCTTAACACTGATTTTTAAAATTGCTAAAACTGATTTTTAAAATTGCTAAAAACTGATTTTTAAAATTGCTAAAACTGATTTTTAAAATTGCTAAAAACTGATTTTTAAAATTGCTAAAACTGATTTTTAAAATTGCTAAAACTGATTTTTAAAATTGCTAAAAACTGATTTTTAAAATTGCTAAAAACTGATTTTTAAAATTGCTAAAAACTGATTTTTAAAATTGCTAAAAACTGATTTTTAAAATTGCTAAAAACTGATTTTTAAAATTGCTAAAAACTGATTTTTAAAATTGCTAAAAACTGATTTTTAAAATTGCTAAAAACTGATTTTTAAAATTTAAAAAGAATAAATAAAAGTAAAACCTTTTCTCTTACCTTAACACAGGCCGTCGCTCCTCTTTGATTCACGCAACCTAGGGTTGCCTATCGCCGCCGCGTCAGGCCAGGGTTGGCCGATCCAACAGCGCCTCTTCGTCGAGCTCCAGTCCCTCCATCGACGCCCGAAGCGCCACGAACCTCGGTGAACTCCACAGGCTGGAAATCCTTCGCGAACTCGACGACTTCGAGTCCAAAGAACTCGCTACTCCCTCCTCAATAGATGATCAAACCGGTATAGAATGAAAGCTAGGAAGAATCTCAACATTGTTTGTTATGAATTCCGTTTTAATTCGATGTAGGGAGGGAGAAATTTGAAATTGAATTTCCGCCATTTCTGGCCCTTGATTACTAGCTGACGGCGGCTGGGAATATGAACTAGGGTTGGGCGTATTATACGCTGTATATATACCGTATTTTCTTGTGTATTTTATTCTATTTATTTATTTTAATTCAAGAAAATGTTTGTTCGTTGATACTAACTCCGAATCAAACCCAACGAACGTCGCCCCTAGCTAATAACCCTCATCCCGGACACAATGGAACATGTTTCGCAACCAAATTCGGCTGTTACGATATGTTTTTCTTTAAATTTAATTATGAATCCTTTTATAATAAATTTAAACGTACATTTTAAATTACCGGGGCCACATAATGACTCTAAAAATTCCAGAAAAATATTTTCTAGCTTCGCATTGACGATACGGTCCTAATAAAACTAGTTTCGTCGAATTCTGAGACCGTTTGAAAAATGGCCAATTTCCAGTCGATTAAAATCAACTGAAACCGGTCAAACGCGTTTTCCTTTGCCACGCTCACATATTGATTCGAAAAATTATGAAATTTGGAATCTAGCAATAACTCGACACTGCGGACCCAACAAAACTGGTTTCGTCGGAATCCGAGGTCGTTTGCAAAATTGCTATTTTTAAGGGCCTTATATATATAAAAATATATAAAAATTCCACAGCGACTATTTCTAATTTTAAACTGGACATATCTTATCATTTCTAAGATGAAATCTCGATTTGTTAACTTCGTTACAAAGATATAGTTATACAGATTCAAATATTTCTTGTTTCGTTCAATTCTGACTTATATTGAATTCTGTATATTCATTTGAAATTAGAAATCGAATTTTCGAACTACCGCGCCATTTTCAATTCTATTTATAATTATATATAAATATTTATATTCTAACGACGACGTATATAATATATACGTTCGAATTCCATTCAAAATAAATTTCTCGTCGATATTATTTAAAATAATTCATTTTAAATGTTCAAAATTCACTAAAATTGCCAAAATAAAAATTTCAAACTGGCTCGCATTTTCCGGGTTGTTACACCACACGTCCAACCCAAATTGCTCAGAAATATGAATCATTATTAGAAAGAAGTTAGAGGATGAGAAATAGAAAGAAAGAAATATTAGAAAAGAAGAAAACAAAGAAGACAAATCTCACAGCGGAACGAATAAAACATATTATATAACATAACTTTTTGAAATACAAATCAGTAACTTTATATACAAACCATCATCAGAGCACAACAGCTATTTCTGGAACAATTATAAACATCTGTGTAACGACCCGCATTCTACGCATCATAGGATCGTAGAATATTTATTTCATCATCATAGAGAGTCGTATGGTCATGTATCTTTGGGAGACAACTATTGGGGTCATTTCCCATGTTCATGATTTTTCCCGATTTTTAAATGATCATTTTTCCCCTAGCTGATCTTGTTTTGGCCATAACTTTTGATTGGAAAGGAGTTTTGACTTAAAACCACTTCCATTGGCTCCGGATGATGGTTTACCTTTTCGTAGAGTGGTCATATGTGAAAAACGGACTTACCGTTTGGGAGATATGGCTGAAACAAAGTTTGAAAGGCGAAAAACTACTTAACCAGGCCTAATTTGGGTGGTTAGTGAGTGGACCCATAACCCATTTCGGGATTAGGGATGTATAGGGGTTGATTAGGGTTAGAAAACATTTCTTTCAGCCGCTACTTTCAATCTTGGAACCCTAGTAATGGCCTCCAACATCTAAAACACCTCTAAACCACTTTCTAATTGAAGATTAGGCTTAGCAACATCAAATTAATGAGAGATAGCACCAAAGCAAGGTTAGAGCTGTTGTTAGACATCAGTATTCATGCCAAACAGAGATTCATTTTAGATCTGAGTTTTATTTGTGGCAAAGGTGAGTGATTTGCAAAGTTTCTCACTAATTACGGTTAATTAGGGGTAATTAGTGTTGATTAGCGAATTTATACATTAATAAATTCTGGAAAAATATTTATAAAATTCGAAATGATGTTTTAGACCTCTGTTAGAAGTTTGGTTTAATTTGGTTAAGTTTTGCTAATCATAACATTAGATTTGCTCAAATATGTTTAAGGGAAAATATGGGGTTTTGGCTATGTTTGATCCGTTTTAACCTATCAAATTGTTGTTTTGTGTTTGTGGTTAGTTCTATATGTTGCTATGACTGTATGTTACGCTTTGTGATTGATTAGAAAAGTTAGAATGGTCGAAAACGCCGTCGTATGGCGTAAAACAGTCGCTGGAAGAAGTGTAGGAAATTGGCCAGCAACCGGATCTGATCGCCCTTTCCGAACCCGACCCGGTCGTGACACCCTCTTCACGAGCCGCCGCGAGTATGCATCCACGACCAATCCGATGGAGGGAGCTCGACACGATCCGATGAAAGGACACATGACTCGACCCGATCCGCCAGAAGACCTCCGACCCGGAGTGGAGAGGAAGACTCGAGCTGCTTGCACCACGAATGGAGACCACGATCCGATGGGATGACCAAGACCGACCCAGTGGAAGGAGCACGACCCGATCCGACCCGAAGGAGCTTGTCACGAACTGAGATGTTGAGCACGAACTGAGGATGCACCGAACCGAACTGAAGATAGAAGGAAGGACTGAACCGATCCGGAGAAGACCAAACCCGAGATGCAAAGGTAGTCCAAGTGGGAAGTTTGTACTCAGGATCCAGTTGGGAACCAAAGATTCGACTTCATTAGTTGGGCTTTGCTGCGGGACGTGTGCTAAGGGGTTGTCGATGTCTGTAACTTTGGATCACTATGTGTAGGGGGTACGTGAACGGATCCAGGGCCACAGTGGCCTAGGTACGACTAAAGAGCTATAAACCAATGAAGTGGGGTCATTTGTAAAGATTTGGTCATGACTCCATGGGATGAGCTTGGTAGTAGCAGTAGTTGTACAAGTCGAACTCCGTCACTACTTCGATGGGTCTAGTGATTGACAGTGGTGGACATCGTATGCTTTACGCACTGAGTGAGAGATGTGAGGATGGTTGCAATGTTTGATTTGTTTGCCATCACTACGACATGCACACCTCCACCCCCGTATTCTTTATACCATGTGTTAGTGGCACTTCAGAGTATTGTACGGAATGTAGTGCTAACTCTTTGGTTGCAGGTCCAGGTTCAGGTATGGTTTAGTATACCTGTTATTGTTCTGTTTTGCTGCTTATCGCTCATACCAGACTTTTTGTCTGACCCAGAGTTTTATGTCTCCTCTTATTACTCTAGATGCTCTCACGAGCAGACTAGAGACAGGTTAGGTGGTATGCACGAGTAGCTGTACCGGAGACGAGCAGGAGGCTTCCACGTATGATACATATATATAGATATTCTCCCTATGTTGCTGCGGTCACTACTTTAGGCATTAGTGGTGTACCTTTCTTTCTTTTGTTTAGAGATAGTAATTTGGAAAGTTGTAATAAGCTGTATTTGGATTTCCGCTACTCTGATGATGATGTTGATGTTGGTTTTAGTTATCATCTTATGCACTGTCTCGCCTGTTTTATGTCAAGTATATTATTATTATATTATGTTCCATGCACTGTGAGACATTCTACAGGTTTTCGATTAGTTCATTCTCTTCTTTCCTTTCTTTGGCAACTGTTCCATGCTAGTCGGGCATGTGTACAGCGCACTTTCGGAGGAAATGCCAGCTGGTGCGGGGCAGGCCATCACAGTCTGTTTCAAGATACAAACATGGTACACAACGGAAATATGTTAGTCTATAGCTAACTGGTAAAGCCTCCTGCTTCAAGCTCCTCCAAGTGAATCTGGAAAAAAAATCCCGACTACTTGACTGCCCGTACAAATTTGGTTACCCAAGAGTTTAGGGAAAACAAACAAATAAACTCTGGGTCAGCCATGAGACTGGTGTGAATAAACTCCAACCATTTGTTTAACTTTAAAAATCCTTTCTAAAGAAATGATAATAGTAAGACCAGCCCCCACATAAACATGGACGGTTTTTACCTTACTATAACCCAAAACACTTTGATACAAAAATCTAGTGATATTATAATAATGTCTAATCAAATAAATAGAATCTAGCGGAATTCTTGCATCTCACGCTCCATGTATATAATATAAAATCGAAAACCGCATGGCGCTTATTGGAGATTTGATTTCCAACATGACAAGGTATGGAACCACCTTCCGATAGTGTATCTCTAGAGAGGAATACACTGGGTTCAACAAGAACGTCTTGCAACCCGGCCCACACATGACCGACCACTCATTTCGCTTGAGTGTATCGAATGTATATCACCAACGGTTGGGATCAGCAACCGTTTCCCGAAAAGGGACAGCATCGATAGAATAAAGAAGTAAAAGGATTTTCTCTAGATAGGTCATCATACACCCTAATGGGAGCGACCCACATAGCCATGTTGCCTGCCCGATTTTTGTCATTTCCCGGTTGTTAAGGCCTGAGGCTACGATTACTTTCTATTTATTGATAGCACAATCACTTTGAATGCCACATTGTTAGATCCGTTAATCACTAGTTGATTTGCACAAATATATTCTGGATATTACGCTAAGGGTATAAATCTGTTACCACCATATATATTTATACATACCAACATATTCGATCATTGGAAATACTTTGTCAGACATTCGTCCATATACGTTCGTTCTGGGACTGAACGAAACCGAAGGCACAATTTCTATTAATAGAAAAAGTCCTTGCACTTCACTCCATCTTCGATTATCTTCATATAATCTAATTTGCAACGTTACTGCCAATACGGAATGGTTCACGGATAATAATCCAACCGGTCACTCCATATTGACAACGATATTGGCAAACACTTCGATACTTGGTTATTTAACTATCGAAAAAAAAACATTCCATTCATCCATAACATTAATCAATCACTGGGCCTGTTAATTAATATTTCATTAATTAATTCACTTCTCCATTTCTTTATCAATATTCGTTAACCAAATATTTTCGGTGATCTTGTTGGACTCTTACGCTATTTGGAAAAACATTTCCCTATATCACCTTCTTTTATTTTCTATACTTAGAAAATATATTCTATTTGCAATTGAAAACAATTTCAATCACTTATCTCTTTCCCAACTACTTTAATTATACTCAGGAAATATTTACTTTTATATTTCCAAAATTCCATCACTTGGGTTAAAACGAATGTTGTGTAAAGCATCGTTACAACAACCCAAAATATTTTATTCAACTAACTATTATTCAAACACTTCTCTTCGAGACTGGATCTTTCTATTTATCAATTAAAAATGAAATTGATCAAGTTGGGGTATAACTACCTCTCAGACCTTGACTGAAAACATCCTTAACTTCAAAACTGACAAAACCACTTATCTCGAATAATCAACATTATAAAAACTAATTATTCATTTTAAACCCGTAACGTTTCTTTCTTCTAATTCTACCAGATTTAGTTATAGATTTCCCTTTTTGTTTATAATATTCTATTTTTATGTTTGTTTCCTTATCGAATTCTATATATATCGATACATTGATTTTTAATTATCAATTTTTCTTAAAAATATTCTAACTCCTTAAATTTCCGGAAAAATTTAGCCATAACCTCCTTTGTACCGGGAGCATCGGGAAAATCCCCAAACCGCCACACAGGCCTCTCCAATCAAAAGAAAAAGAAAAAGCAAAGCGGCTAGCCGATTCGGCGCTTAAAATCTCATATGGAATTTAAATGTAACAACCCGTATTTTCAATAACCTGTAATAACATAAATCGAGGCAGAATTTAATTCTAAAATGGGAATCAAGGGAAACGGGCTATGCCATTGCGTTCGTCTCGGAAAAATACGCGAAATAGAGTCCGAGTTTTCGAAAATCGGAGTCCGTATGACCAAGATATGGCCTCGCGAAGTTTCACGAAAATTCCCAAATTAAAGTATACTTAATTAAGTGAAATGGGTTGTGTAGATATATATATATATATATATATTGATATATATATATATATATATATATATAATTGAAAATTTAATAAATAAATATGCAAAAATGCTCAAAACAGCGAATTGGGAGAGGGGAATAACCGAACCGGCCGATTTTTGAAGTCGACCCGAGCCCGCTGGGTCGACTAGGGGTTAATCCAGGGTGTTTGGCTGTCAACCCGTGGGCCGATTCGCTCAAGTGCAGATTTTGCATTTGAATGGTTCTCATGGTCCATCTTTAATCTAAAGGCCCTAGATGGTTCCTACACTTGACTTCTTCCCCAAGACATGCTTTGATGGCTTGGATTGAATCTAGGGTTAATCCTATGGCCTAAAACACTTGCCTAATCTATAAATAAGACCCTAACCTACCCTAATTCATTCATAATTAAACCTAGTGACTAAACTATGGCAAAATGCTAGCTCTCATGGCCTCCACTAATTTTATGAAGAGGGTTGCATACTAATCACTCTCTAATCAACTTCTAATCCCTTCTTAGCATCTTAATCTTCTTCATTTGGTGTTCAAAGTTGCTAGTTGTGAGTTTCTATCACTTTGATGATCTTTTGGTAAACTAATTAGATGAGATGTGATGAGATTTATGGTTTTGTATGTGGGTTAATGAGCTTTGAATCATATGATATGATGTTAGCATTAATCTTATGTTTATGCATGTTGAGTATGTAAGCTTATGCAAGTTTAATATGATGTATGTTATGTTTGCATGATGCTAAATATGCAAGTTGTGGGCTATGTAATCATATGCATGTTATGCAAGTTCATGGTAATATGCTATGCAAGTTACATGTATGTAAATATGCAAGTTACATGTTTGTTAATATGCAAGTTACATGTATGTAAATATGCAAGTTACATGTTTGTTAATATGCAAGTTACATGTTTGTTAATATGCAAGTTACATGTATGTAAATATGCAAGTTACATGTTTCTTTATATGCAAGTTACATGTTTGTTAATATGCAAGTTACATGTATGTAAATATGCAAGTTACATGTTTATTAATATGCAAGTTCATGATGACACATTATGCAAGTCTATAAGCTAATATGCAAGTTTGTTATGCAAAATGAATATGTAAGTTATGTGACATATTATATGCAAGTTATGTGACATGTTATGCAAGTTCATATGCAAGTTATGTGTTTGTTAATATGCAAGATGGCACCTTTGAAACATGTTCATTCATATGCAAGTTGACACCTTTTATATGTGTTATATCATGAACGAAATTACGTGGGAACGATGGGGTAATTAAATGCATAAGTTAATAAGATTGTGTGAAATTAATATAATTATGCATAACACAAAATAAATAAACATAGTATGGGAATTTGCCTATTTGGTTAGGTGTACCCATACTATGTGTTGGGAATTTACCTATTGAGTTAGGTCTACCCCATGGGAATTTACCTATTAAGTTAGGTCTACCCATGTTAAGAAAACTTGATTAATTAGGGATAATTAATATAAAATTATGAGGGTGATTAATTAGGTGTAATTAATTGACTAAGACACGAGGTTGGACTCAGTTGTAGCGTAAAACTGCCCGGACCCAACCGGCTTAACCAGTTGCTACAAATGTTAGCCCAATGTGAGAGGTCTTAGGCACAAACTAAATACGTAATTAATGTAAAGACACGAGGTTAGACTCTGTTATGACATAAGGCTGCCCGGACCCAACCGGCTTAACCAGCGGTCATAAAAGACAGTCTAATGTGAGAGGTCTTTACAAAGGTTACGTTCTTAATTAATTAATTAAGAAACACTTAACCACATTAGCATGTAGAGGGACATGAGGGGTTAAGTGGGTGCCTCGGGTGGCATGAGAAAATCTAGTGGTTGCCTTGGGTGGCAATAGAAAATACGATTAGAATACTTAACCAAAATGGAACATGTAATTAAAACATGATTAAAGGGTTAAGTGGGATATACTAGAAAAAGGGACAAGCTTAGGTGGGTAGCTTGTGGAGGCCCATTTCAACCAGTAACCCATACGTATCTTTGTGGGCTCGACCCATGTCGAGGACGGGACACGCATACTGGGCTTGACTGTAAGAGGCAAACGGGTTAGCGGTGGCAACGCAAGTCCAACGGGCTTCATATGCGTGAGTGGGCCCGGGCTGGTAGGTAAGCCGTTGTTGCATCGAGTAGATATAAGCCGTGCACCTTTAGTTTCATCAGGTTGCCACATTGGGGAATGATACATCCCACGGTGGGGCCAGCACGGGTATCTACGTTAGGGAGCCGATCGAATGGGAAGTAGTGTGTACACCTAGTGGATTGTAGGGCCCCGTGGCGCCTACTTGGTCACCTAGGGGTACGCAAGTACTAATTAGTAAATTTTATAAGTCCTTGGGTGGGATCAACCTTTAAGTTAGGAACGACTGGTGTGGTGCAGTTTAGTAATTTACCTTAGGGAGGGTAGATGCGTCTTTATCCTTTATCTTCGTTTAGTTGACTGCTTAGGGTAGCCATTCATCCCTATATGTTACCGTATATCAGTTTATGTCTTCTCTGGTTACTTTAACGATTGTATTGTTAAAGTTATAGGACTCGCTCAGACTTATGTCTGACCCCGTTGTTTTTATCTTTTTCCCAACCCTCAGGTCCTACGGTGGATCCTAGCAGTAGTGGAGCTTGATCGGATTGCTGTTCCAGTCTTTAGGAGCTTGGATAGATGTAAAGCTCCAGTTATCCAGTTATCTTTTCTTTTGTTTGGCTATTGTATGAGAGTGGGATTATGTACTTCTTTATTTTGATGGATATTGTACTTGACCTTTATTGTGGTTTTATGATGTAACCAGACATGTTTTACTTCCGCTGTTATGAGATGATGTTTTAAAATTTCAAGTACTATTTATATCTGTCTTGTTGTAATTTTTCTGTTCTATATTCACTAAAATACTCCACCGATGCTATGGCATTCCCTTAGTGAGTGATCATAGCGGGAGTGGGGTGTTACACGTGGCATCAGAGCTTAAGGTTACCAGAACAGATAAAATTTTTGAGAAAAACTACTTTCTAAGAGTATTTTCGAAGAAAGTATTTTTAAAAAGCATGTCTTCTAAGAGAAAAAGTTTTTGAAAAAGAAAAGCATAATCCCCAATAGCCATATCTTTATCTTTCGGAATCTCCTTTTTGAATCTTTCCTCTTTCGTTTCAGCATGGCTGAAGATCTTAACATCCCGGAGGGTTTAGTTATACCACTATGGTATAGGAGGTTGCAAGAGGCTAGGGCCGCGGCTGCGGGTCCGGCCAATGCTACTACACCAGAGACAACCGCTCCTCCTCCTCAGCCTAGAGTGGATAATTTTGCTAAGGTTTGCAAGGAGTTCAAGGCTATAGGAGGAAAACCTTTTCTTGGTTCAGAGACTTTCGTAGAGGCTAGAGATTGGCTTAAGGAAGTGGAAGAGTTGCTAGATATCTTTGAAGTGGAAGAGGGAAAGAAAGTCAAGTTGGCGGCTTGGTTAATGAAGGGAGAGGCCTCATTCTGGTGGGAGGTCACTAATGGAGAACGCCCTGTTGACTCTTGGGCAGATTTTAAGCAAAGGTTTGGGGCTAAGTTTCTCTCAAGGGCGGAAGAGAATCTGTTTATGGAGAAGTTCTTGAATTTGAAGCAAGGGAATCTCACGGTGAAAGAATATGTCAACAAATTCAATCAATTAGCAAGGTTTGGCATAGAGTTGGTGAATACACCGGAGAAGAAGGCTTTGAGGTTCGTTAGAGGCTTGAACGAACCATTGCAAGGAATAGCTATGACTCACATTCCTATGGGGGCCACTTTTGAGAAGCTTGTCTACATGGCACTTATGCATGAGGATGATAAGAATTCTAAGGCACCAGAGAAAAAGGGGGATCAGAAGAAACCGCAACAACAACAACAAGGCAAGGGCGGAAAAGGCAATGGTGACAAAAAGAAGACGAAGAAGAAGTGCTTCAATTGTGGAACACCAGGACACCTTAGTAAGGATTGTCGCAAAAAGAAGAAGACCGGTTGCTTTCATTGTGGTGAAGCAGGGCATCTTGTGAAAAACTGCCCAAAGAAGGGGCAGAAGACGGGGTCTACCTCAGGAGGCCAGGTGCAAGCTCTTATAGCACCACCTCAGTCAGGGGGGCAAGTTCAGGTTCTCTCAGTTCCACCGATTCAGCAGAGAGGTAGAACTATTTCCGTTGAAAGTCTGGTTTTTCTGTTTGATCATCCAGTTCGTACTTTGTTTGACTCTGGCGCATCGCATTCTTTTATCTCATCATCGTTAGTTGAGTCACTGCACTTAGACACCAGTCTAGTTGATGATCCCTTGGTTGTCTCAAACCCAATTGGGGGCTCCATATATCTGTCTATGATATGTTTGGGTTTGAAGATTTCTATACTTAGCGTTGAGTTTAGATGTGATGCTTTTGTATTGGGCTTCACGGGCTATGGGTTGATCTTGGGCATGGACTGGTTATCCAGTAATGGTGCCGTTCTTGATTGCGAAAGGAGAGTTGTCAGGCTCATGACCCGCTTGGGTAACACTCTCGAGATCTCTTGCAATCCCATGGAATCTGTTTTGCTAAGTTATCTTGAATCGCTCGATGCTTCGGTCGAGAGTTTGCATTCTGTCAGAGTAGTCCGGGAATATCCGGATGTGTTTGAAGAAGTAAAGGGTTTGCCTCCGAAGCGGGAGATAGATTTCCGAATTTATTTGGTGGATAATGCCAAACCAGTGTCTTTGCCAGTGCGCCACATGGCTCCTCGGGAGAGAAGGGAACTTCATAAGCAAGTAGGGGAGTTGCTTGAGAAGGGGTTTATAAGGCGAAGTATATCGGAGTGGGGAGCTCCAGTAGTGTTTGCCACGAAGGCGGATGGGTCCCTCAGACTTTGTGTGGATTATAGGGAACTTAATAAGCTCACAAAGAAGAATAGACACCCATTACCGAGGATAGATGATCTCTTTGATCAGTTGGTTGGCGCCTCAGTGTTTTCGCAAATGGATTTAGCTACAGGGTTTCATCAGTTGAGAGTGGCGGAGGACAGTATAGAGAAGACTGCTTTCCGGACTCCGGATGGTTTTTATGAGTGGCTAGTGATGCCATTTGGGTTGACAAACGCCCCTGCATACTTTGTGGATCTCATGAGTAGAGTGTTCAGAGAGTATCTGAATAAGTTTGTAGTAGTTTTTGTGGATGACATCTTGGTCTTTTCCAAGAATGAAGAAGAGCATGCCTTACATCTCAAGGAAGTGTTGGAGACTCTTCGAGCGCATAGTCTTAAAGTTAAATTCTCTAAATGCCATTTTTGGAGAAGAGAAGTGCGATTCTTAGGGCATGTGGTCTCTAAGGAAGGGATAGCTGTGGATCCCGCAAAGATAGTATCTATCCAGGATTGGAAAGTTCCTAGAAATGCTACCGAGGTAAGAAGTTTCTTGGGGTTGGCAGGATATTATAGGAAGTTCATCAAAGACTTCGCGAAGATATCAGCCCCATTAACCCGCTTGACGAAGAAGAATCTGGTTTTCTCATGGGATGTAGATTGTGATGATGCTTTCCGACGGTTAAAGAGAGCTTTGACCACCGCTCCAGTTTTAGTGCTCCCGGATGGGAGTAAGCCGTTTGTTGTTTATACCGATGCTTGTGGAACAGGATTAGGCGCAGTCTTGATGCAGGAGGGAAGGGTAATAGCCTATGGAGGGAGACAATTGAGAGTGCATGAGAAGAATTACCCTACCCATGATCTAGAGTTGGCCGCGATTGTTTTCGCACTTAAGTCTTGGCGCCATTATCTTCTTGGTGAGAGATTCGAGTTGTTCACCGACCATAAATCATTGAAGTACTTATTCTCTCAGAAGGATTTAAACTTAAGACAGCAAAGGTGGATGGAGTTCTTAGCATCCTATGATTTCGAGATAGCGTATACCCCTGGTAAGGGTAACGTGGTGGCAGACGCCTTAAGTAGAAAAAGGCTATCTTTGAGTCCATTGTTCGTGGAACGACGAAGCTTGGAGTTTCTTTGTTTGACTTCAGACCTTCTGTTGATTTTGTACCTGGTTTGTTGGCATCCTTGGAGGTTAGACCTACTCTTTTGAGACGGATTGGCGAGGCTCAGCGAGACGACCCACAGTTGGTTGTGTTGGTAGAGAAGCTTATAAGAGGGGAGTCGTCCAGCCATTTGGGTAGATACACCATAGATGATAAGGGATGGTTGCATAGAGACGGTAGACTTTGTGTACCGCAAGATGAGGGTTTGAAGAAGGCTATTTTGGATGATGCACATCGTTCAAGAATGACTATTCATCCCGGTGGAGACAAAATGTACCAAGACATGAAGAGAGTTTTTTTCTGGGCCGGTATGAAGAAAGATGTGGCCGAGTATGTGGCTAGATGCTTAGTGTGCCAACAAGTTAAAGTGGAGCAAAGGAAACCCGGTGGGTTGCTACACCCATTGGAAGTTCCACAGTGGAAGTGGGATAGTGTCTCGATGGATTTCATCGACGGGTTACCGAGATCGAGGAAGGGCAATACGGGAATTTGGGTTGTGGTAGACAGACTTACCAAGAGTGCCCATTTTATACCCGTAAAGAGTAAGAGGACCGCTCCATGGCTTGCTTCAGTCTATGTTAGAGAGATTGTTAGATTGCATGGCGTACCATCCAGCATTGTGAGTGATCGAGATCCTATTTTCACTAGTGAGTTTTGGAGAAGTTTGCAAGAGGCGGTAGGGACTCAGTTGTGTTTGAGCACCGCATATCATCCTCAGACGGACGGTCAGACTGAGAGGGTGAACCGTATCTTAGAAGACCTTTTGAGGCTTTGTATCTTGGATTTTGGAGGTACATGGGAAGAACATCTTCCTTTGGTGGAGTTCGCATATAATAACAGCTTTCAGTCCAGTATTGGTATGGCTCCTTTCGAAGCTCTTTATGGAAGGCCTTGTCGATCTCCTACATGTTGGTGGGAATCTACGGATAAGATCTTGCTTGGGCCGGATATGGTTAGAGAGACTTCAGAGAAGATTGATTTAATTCGAAAAAGGATGAAAGCAGCGCAAGATAGACAGAAATCTTATGCGGATCGGAGAAGGACGGATCTTGAGTTTGAGGTTGGGGATATGGTTTTTGTCAAAGTATCTCCATTGAGAAATGTGGTTCGCTTTGGGTCCGTTGGGAAGTTAGCACCGAGATTTGTTGGGCCATTTCCTATTAAGGAAAGGATTGGACGGATGGCATATAGGGTGGAGTTGCCCGACAGACTTAGTGGTGTTCATGATGTATTCCATGTATCACATTTGAGGAAGTGCTTACATGAGACCGCAGAGGTGGTAGAGCCGAGTTTGCTTAGAGATGTAGAGGTAGAGCGTGACGCGACAATTCGACGAGCTCCTACTCGCATCCTTGGGTCATAAACTAGGAAGTTGAGGAACAGAGAAGTCCAGCTAGTTAAAGTGCAATGGGGAGATGACGAAAGCAATGCTACTTGGGAGACGGAAGCAAAGATGCGTTCTTTGTATCCATTTCTTTTTGAGAGTATGTCTTTTAACTTCTCCTTTATTGCTTGTCTAGTACTTATCTTATCTTTAGTATATCCTCTCGCTAATACCTATGACCTTTAGATAGGGTAAAACCTATGGTTGAAACATGTGTTTGAAACATGTTATGGTTGATGGATGCATATGGATGCAATTGTTTGCTAGTGGTTGCTCGTGGATGCATATACACACACATTAGGCACTAGATCGGCTCAGTCACTTCATGTTGCATATTGCATAAATGGATGTGGTAGTTAGATTGATGGATGTATCATGGCTGTGTTATCATATGGATGATGCATTTTTGTGTATGGTTGTGCACGCATGTAGAAATTTGTATGTGTCAATAGGGTTTCGCATACATATTGGATGCATGGCACTATCATGGTTTGCATTAAGGAGGTTTACTGTATCAGTAACCGCCTGATTTTCGCATTAGGTAAGTACATATACACACACTTTTGCATATATCCATCCAGCATTTAGAATCTTGTAAGGACAATGATTGCTCGTGGATGATGCTTTGAGTAGATGGATGATTGGATGGTAGGATACGTTCTTCCTAACTTGAAGATTTCGGGGACGAAATCCTTTAAGGAGGGGAGAATGTAACAACCCGTATTTTCAATAACCTGTAATAACATAAATCGAGGCAGAATTTAATTCTAAAATGGGAATCAAGGGAAACGGGCTATGCCATTGCGTTCGTCTCGGAAAAATACGCGAAATAGAGTCCGAGTTTTCGAAAATCGGAGTCCGTATGACCAAGATATGGCCTCGCGAAGTTTCACGAAAATTCCCAAATTAAAGTATACTTAATTAAGTGAAATGGGTTGTGTAGATATATATATATATATATATATTGATATATATATATATATATATATATAATTGAAAATTTAATAAATAAATATGCAAAAATGCTCAAAACAGCGAATTGGGAGAGGGGAATAACCGAACCGGCCGATTTTTGAAGTCGACCCGAGCCCGCTGGGTCGACTAGGGGTTAATCCAGGGTGTTTGGCTGTCAACCCGTGGGCCGATTCGCTCAAGTGCAGATTTTGCATTTGAATGGTTCTCATGGTCCATCTTTAATCTAAAGGCCCTAGATGGTTCCTACACTTGACTTCTTCCCCAAGACATGCTTTGATGGCTTGGATTGAATCTAGGGTTAATCCTATGGCCTAAAACACTTGCCTAATCTATAAATAAGACCCTAACCTACCCTAATTCATTCATAATTAAACCTAGTGACTAAACTATGGCAAAATGCTAGCTCTCATGGCCTCCACTAATTTTATGAAGAGGGTTGCATACTAATCACTCTCTAATCAACTTCTAATCCCTTCTTAGCATCTTAATCTTCTTCATTTGGTGTTCAAAGTTGCTAGTTGTGAGTTTCTATCACTTTGATGATCTTTTGGTAAACTAATTAGATGAGATGTGATGAGATTTATGGTTTTGTATGTGGGTTAATGAGCTTTGAATCATATGATATGATGTTAGCATTAATCTTATGTTTATGCATGTTGAGTATGTAAGCTTATGCAAGTTTAATATGATGTATGTTATGTTTGCATGATGCTAAATATGCAAGTTGTGGGCTATGTAATCATATGCATGTTATGCAAGTTCATGGTAATATGCTATGCAAGTTACATGTATGTAAATATGCAAGTTACATGTTTGTTAATATGCAAGTTACATGTATGTAAATATGCAAGTTACATGTTTGTTAATATGCAAGTTACATGTTTGTTAATATGCAAGTTACATGTATGTAAATATGCAAGTTACATGTTTCTTTATATGCAAGTTACATGTTTGTTAATATGCAAGTTACATGTATGTAAATATGCAAGTTACATGTTTATTAATATGCAAGTTCATGATGACACATTATGCAAGTCTATAAGCTAATATGCAAGTTTGTTATGCAAAATGAATATGTAAGTTATGTGACATATTATATGCAAGTTATGTGACATGTTATGCAAGTTCATATGCAAGTTATGTGTTTGTTAATATGCAAGATGGCACCTTTGAAACATGTTCATTCATATGCAAGTTGACACCTTTTATATGTGTTATATCATGAACGAAATTACGTGGGAACGATGGGGTAATTAAATGCATAAGTTAATAAGATTGTGTGAAATTAATATAATTATGCATAACACAAAATAAATAAACATAGTATGGGAATTTGCCTATTTGGTTAGGTGTACCCATACTATGTGTTGGGAATTTACCTATTGAGTTAGGTCTACCCCATGGGAATTTACCTATTAAGTTAGGTCTACCCATGTTAAGAAAACTTGATTAATTAGGGATAATTAATATAAAATTATGAGGGTGATTAATTAGGTGTAATTAATTGACTAAGACACGAGGTTGGACTCAGTTGTAGCGTAAAACTGCCCGGACCCAACCGGCTTAACCAGTTGCTACAAATGTTAGCCCAATGTGAGAGGTCTTAGGCACAAACTAAATACGTAATTAATGTAAAGACACGAGGTTAGACTCTGTTATGACATAAGGCTGCCCGGACCCAACCGGCTTAACCAGCGGTCATAAAAGACAGTCTAATGTGAGAGGTCTTTACAAAGGTTACGTTCTTAATTAATTAATTAAGAAACACTTAACCACATTAGCATGTAGAGGGACATGAGGGGTTAAGTGGGTGCCTCGGGTGGCATGAGAAAATCTAGTGGTTGCCTTGGGTGGCAATAGAAAATACGATTAGAATACTTAACCAAAATGGAACATGTAATTAAAACATGATTAAAGGGTTAAGTGGGATATACTAGAAAAAGGGACAAGCTTAGGTGGGTAGCTTGTGGAGGCCCATTTCAACCAGTAACCCATACGTATCTTTGTGGGCTCGACCCATGTCGAGGACGGGACACGCATACTGGGCTTGACTGTAAGAGGCAAACGGGTTAGCGGTGGCAACGCAAGTCCAACGGGCTTCATATGCGTGAGTGGGCCCGGGCTGGTAGGTAAGCCGTTGTTGCATCGAGTAGATATAAGCCGTGCACCTTTAGTTTCATCAGGTTGCCACATTGGGGAATGATACATCCCACGGTGGGGCCAGCACGGGTATCTACGTTAGGGAGCCGATCGAATGGGAAGTAGTGTGTACACCTAGTGGATTGTAGGGCCCCGTGGCGCCTACTTGGTCACCTAGGGGTACGCAAGTACTAATTAGTAAATTTTATAAGTCCTTGGGTGGGATCAACCTTTAAGTTAGGAACGACTGGTGTGGTGCAGTTTAGTAATTTACCTTAGGGAGGGTAGATGCGTCTTTATCCTTTATCTTCGTTTAGTTGACTGCTTAGGGTAGCCATTCATCCCTATATGTTACCGTATATCAGTTTATGTCTTCTCTGGTTACTTTAACGATTGTATTGTTAAAGTTATAGGACTCGCTCAGACTTATGTCTGACCCCGTTGTTTTTATCTTTTTCCCAACCCTCAGGTCCTACGGTGGATCCTAGCAGTAGTGGAGCTTGATCGGATTGCTGTTCCAGTCTTTAGGAGCTTGGATAGATGTAAAGCTCCAGTTATCCAGTTATCTTTTCTTTTGTTTGGCTATTGTATGAGAGTGGGATTATGTACTTCTTTATTTTGATGGATATTGTACTTGACCTTTATTGTGGTTTTATGATGTAACCAGACATGTTTTACTTCCGCTGTTATGAGATGATGTTTTAAAATTTCAAGTACTATTTATATCTGTCTTGTTGTAATTTTTCTGTTCTATATTCACTAAAATACTCCACCGATGCTATGGCATTCCCTTAGTGAGTGATCATAGCGGGAGTGGGGTGTTACATTAAACATGTACCTTTTTGTCGGGCACTAAATTTATAAACTTCATTCTCTTCATATACATCATTCCATACATGCCTAACACATGTTCACCTATTTTCAATTCAATTCAACTCAACCCAATCATTTGAATTCAGTTTCGCCCATTTATTCTTTAATTAGCTATTTTGCCTATTCCACTTCTTTGTTTGAACATAACATATTCAAATAAAATATTTAACTTGCTTATAACCAAATTGAATTCCAATTTCAATTCTAGTTTCCTTTTCGATTTCGAATATAAATTTCCAAATCGAATTTACTTATTCAACGCCCAATATCAATTCAAAATCTCATCAACCAATTCCTATTCAAATTAGTTATTTCTATTCAATAATTAAAAATCTGATTTTTTTGTTTCAAAAATCTGATTCTTTACTCCACTTGAGTTCACATATAATTTACAACTCAAATCTAAAATTTTCTAAATAGAAATTCGAATTTTTATTCGCTTAAAATCCTTTTATAAAATTAAATAAATCGTTATGGTTTTTAAATGGTTATGGGGCTGTTTTTCTAAAAATTTGATTTTGACATAACTCAAAATCTATAAGACGAAATCCAGATTTTTCTCTTTCATTAGGAAACTATTATCTAATCGGTCCTGACGGTTCTTGTTTCAAAGAATTCCGACTTCAATTGAGTTATATATACTCAATTGAAGTTCGAATCGCCAATTTACGAACTACAGCGCTGCGTCGAGTTCGTTTTAATTATATTTATATATATAAACATTTAAACTTTGTTTATAATAAATTCAACTCTATTCTGATATATTTTTAATATAAATATCAAATCAGTTTCCCAGTTCAACATAATATTTTCGATTATCTAAAATTGTCAATTTTTCCTAACTCGGAAATAAATTTATTTATACTTCGATCTTCTATATTAAATTCCAATTCGTTTTACAAATTACAAATCCTTTGGATTTATTTCTATCCTGTTTAAAAATCCGCATTCTAAAATATATTTCGTCACTCCCATTTCGAAATGATTTCAACTTTCTATTTTCAAATACTATTTTCAATTATATTTGAATTTTCCATATTCAAATTCCATTTGAATTTTCTACATTCAAATTCTATTTTAAATTCATATTTGAATTTAAATATTCAAATTATTTCTTGATAATCAATTCGCTATATTTATAAACACCATTTTATAAATTTTTCCTTGTTTTATATTTAAACAAGTATATTTGGAAATCTATTTAAAACCAAAGTCTCCTTTTGGAAATTTCTATTTATAATAACTTATAACACCCAATTTATTTTCTTCTTTAACTTCTATTTAAATAAATTCGAATTAATCGAATTCAAATCATAAATCCTTACGGATTAATTTTAGTTCAATTTATATTCTGGACATCATAATAAATTCCATCGTTTATTTCTTTAAACGATTTCCCCATTTCTATTTTTAAGTTCACATTTGAATTTAAATATTCAAATTATCAAATGATAATTTTTCCCACTACATTTATAAACCTTGTTTATAAATTCAATTCAATTTCTCTACATTATTTAATTTATAAACAACGTTTATAATTTCACTTCAAATCTCGCATTATTAATTGATAAACAACATTTATAAATTCACTACTTGTTTTATATATATATATATATATATATTCAAAATAGGTTAATATAATTATAGCCCAATTGAAATTCGATTTCTATTTTAGATAAATAGATTTCTCCATTTAAATTTCAAATATCATTTTCCCTGATATTTATATATCAACATTTTGGCCCTAATGATATTTAAACAACCAAACAACCCAATTTTAAATCAACACATTATATATGATAATATATATGAAAACAGACAATAATAAAATTTGAGGAATCCAGTTGGATTCCTCCAACCTGTTTTCCTGCATCCACAGACGATAATCAACAGAAATAATACCCATCCTGCTTCGTGGCGGGATATCGCGGTATAGAAGGTCATCCACTATCATAGCGTGGGGGCGTATTGGGTAATCATCCGCTAATGGTACCGCGGGCATCCGCTAATGATACTGCGGGAATCCAACCAATCACCAGTATATATATATAATAGAAACCACCAAGCCTAAATAACTAATATATTTTTAATAGCAACGAATAATATTTAAAGCATCCAAACAATCAACAAACAATTATTTTTAACTGATAAAAGAATTCAAAATAAAAATATGAGTGAGATTTACTCACCGAAATTTCAGTTGTCAAATGTCTTGTTTATTCCTCGATCATCGGCTACGAATCTACTCAAATGAATTCGTACCTACGATAAATTGATTTAAAATTATTGATTAATATTTATCTATTTAAATTAACTATTTAAATGAATAAATAAATTACCTAAATTTTAACACATTATAAAATTAACAATTTCCTTAATCAATTTTAAATAACCTAATTAGCTCCTTAATTCTTTTTCAAAAGTTAACCTTTTAAACTTACTGACCAACTCAGTGTTATTATCTAAAGCATTCGTGGTATAGAACATAACAAAATCCTTTGTACTTAAAGGTTCTAATATGTCCTATAAAGATATAAATGGTCTTCTATAACTAATTTAACTCAAAAATCCTAATGATAAAATTAATTAATTAATTGACCTTTCCTTAATTTCGTACTTAACGGTTAGTTTAGAACTTAATTACTACAATAGCTAACTATATATGTTTATAAAATTTAATTAATCCTTACTTGTTAATTAAAAATAAATAAATTAAAAATTCCAATTTACCTTAATCCTCATCTGTCCTTTCACTTCGATTTTCAGTGAACACCATGATATGGATGAACTCCACTAGCACAGTTCAAACCCATTGTCTCAACTATCACCGGCGCTATTTTCTTTTCCCTGCCTTGGCCCAACAGAACGCAACACAGGCTACTGGAAACCCAACAATGTCATGACCTTCATCTTTGATCAAATCACAAACACCCTACATTGTTTTTCATCAATACGGGCTCCATTATCCCTTACCTTAACTTCTAACTCGAGCTCCCAAGAAAAACTCGAACTCGGCTTGAATTTGCTCGCTACAGGGACACGCGATACTCCTTTTCACCGATTTCCCCAAACCCTTATCACATGGTGTTGTTCGATGCCATTATCTTCATCACGATTTTCCCATTCTCGACCCTTCCATGTTGCTTCACTGAATGCCCTCCTCTCATCGCTATCAGTTGTAGCGGTGAACCCTAGATATGAATCGCGATGAACACAAAATCATATAACTGGAATACCCTGACGCGATGCTCCTACAGATCGAAGTTGGGCTTCGAGGGATGGCAATTCGATCATGATATCCATTAGTGATTTTTGACCTCGATCTCTTTTTTTTCTTTAAGTTGATTTCAATTTCTGGAAATGGGGAGTTGTTTTGAAACGTGCGGCTCACGATTTGGTTTCCTATTTGATTTACAATATAATGAAGAAGGAGCGACATTTTATTCCTTTTTATTTTCTTTGATCGAATTTGTTTCCTTCGCGATGAAGAAGAAAATACAAAGGACAAAGTTGCGATTTTATAGATGAACAAAACTTAGCTACTAAGAAATTTAGTCAGCGTATTAAATTCTAATTTGATTTAAATAGATATTTAATCTTTTTAAGTAGATTCTGATTTGATTTCGATTTAACTCGACTTGATTTACCATTAACACGATTTGATATATAGAGATTTTCACTTTATTTTGAACAGATATCGATTTGATCTCATGCTTATCCATTAAAATAATATCGGGTCCATTACTAGAAATTAAGAACCTTTATTTTTACGTACCGACCGAAGTTAAAATGTTATAACGCTATTTTGAATTCAATGAAATAGATTATACACTTTAATTTGAACGTATATAAAATAACCATATTAAATTGATATAATTTAAATTCAAAACAATTTATTCCATGATAATAAATTATTATTATCGTATAAATTCAAACAGAATTTAATTTCATCATCTGAATTATTTTGATTCAGTTTTATCTTTGAATTGAATTATTTCATATCCCGGTATTACGATAATTATATATATTTGAAATAAATTGTATTTCGATTATTAAATTGATAATTCAATATAAAATATCATTTATATTATCAACTCCATATATAAAACCGTATTAAATATTTAAAATTAATTGACCAAAAATTTGGGTCGTTACAACCGTGGAAGCGACGATTTTATTGCGAAACGGGGAGGAATGGTCACTGCGATTTGGAGGGGACCAATGTCAGTTTGTGAGACGAGTAAAGTTCGAAGGTATGTATGTTGGACTGAAGCGATTTACAGGAAAATGTTGGACTTGGATATTTGGAAGTACGACAATATTTTTGATTTCTACAGTGGTTTAATATTTGGTTACTGCAGTGATGGGAGTTCAACATTAGGTATTTGGGGGGCTGAATTGAAGGGCGACATGAATGTATGGATGGTTTGCAAGTTGAAGTGGGATTTGGAAGTGGAAGATCTGATGTTTAGTCAGCATTTTTTTAGGATGAACAGGACTGTAGTGGCTTGTCTGAACAGTGGGGTTGAAATTGATGTTTTGTGTGACGGCCCGCCCCGCACCAGCCTGCATTTCCTCCGAAAGTGCGCTGTACACATGCCCAACTAGCACGGGACGGTCGTCAGGAGAAAGGAAAGAAGAGAATGAACTAATCAAGGAACCTGTAGAATGTCTCACAGCGCATGGGATAAAATATAATAATAACATACTTGACATAAAACAGGCGAGACAGTGCATAAGCTGATAACTAATAATCAATGTCAACATCAGAGCAGCGGAAATCCAAATACAGCTTATTACAACTTTCCAAATTTACTGTCTCTAACAAAAGAAAACTAAAGTAGAAGATGCACCACCAATGCCCAAGCAGTGATCTTCAACAACACAGGGAGAATACTATATATATTACGTGGAAGCCTCCTGCTCGTCTCCGGATCATCTACCCGTGCATCACCAGCTAACCTGTCTCTAGTCTGCTCGTGTGAGCACCCAGAGTAATAAGAGGAGACATAAAACTCTGGGTCAGACATAAAGCCTGGTATGAGCGATAAGCATCTAAACAGAATAATAACAGGTATACTAAACCATACCTGAACCTGGACCTGCAACCAAAGAGTTAGTACCACATACCGTACAGTACTCTAAGGTGCCATAATAAATAGTGTAAGAATATGGGGGTGGGGTGTGCATGTCATAATGATAGCAACCAAATCAACCATAACAACCATCCTCACATCCCTCACTCAGTGCGTAAAGCATACGATACCTACCACTTTGGAATACTAGACAAATTGAGGTAACGACGAATCCCGACTTCTAGAAACCCTGCTGTGACCAAGCTAAGCATATGGAGTCATGACCAAACATTTCAATGACCCATTTCATTGATCGTAGCCCTTGGTTCTACCAATGCCATAATGGCCCTGAATCCGCCTCCGTACCTCCTACCATAGTGGTCCAAAGCTATAGACATCGATAGCCCCTTAGCACGCGTCCCGCAGCAAAGCCCAACCATGAAGCGAACTCATTGATTCCCATCTGGATCTTGGGCTCTAGCTTCTCATTTGGACTTCCTTTGCATCTCGGGTTTTGATCGAATTGGAGTGGGTCTTCAGAAGAGTTGTCGTGCAGTAGCAGCCCTAGAATACGGTTCAGTTCGGTGGTCACTACCCTCGTCGGTTCGGTTCGGTCCTCCTTCCTTGTCATCTTTCCATTCGGTTCGGGTCGGGTACTCCACTTCGGGTCGGGTCGGTGTCCCCCTCCGGGTCGGGTCGGGTGTCCTTCCTTCCAGTGCTCCGATCCGCTCCCTCATTTCTTCATGTATTCCGATCCGATCCCTCCTTGCCATCTGATCCGCGTGGCCTTCCCTCTTGCTAGTTCTCCCAAATGTTTACTTCCGATCCGAGCCCTGCGTCTCCAAGTCGATCCGATCTGGCCTCCAATTATTCTTCCGATCCGATCCCCTTGTCCACTCCAACTCTAAGTAAACGGCCTTCCTTATCGCCAAGCCTCCTCCAGTGACAAGTTCCAATCCAGTTCGAATTCCCTTGGTCAGTTCACAAATCCGATCGGACCCCTTACTCCGATTCGAACCGGTTCGGAACCTGCACATTTCTGCAACTTTCCAGCGAGCTTTCTACGCCATTTGACGACGTTTTTGACAAATCTAACTATTCTAATCAATCACAATCCATGTCAAATAGTCATAACAACATAGCAAACTAACCTCAAACACCAAAACAATGAATTTATATGTCAAAATGGATCAGGCGTGCCCAAAACCCCTTATTTTCCTATAATCCTTCTTAATCATGTTTAAGCACATACTTAGTAAAACTTAATCAAATCGTCTAAATTTTCTAGCAGAGGCATGAAATATTATTTAAGAATTTCTAAACATTTTTCCAGAATTTATTAGTGTATAAATTCGCTAATCTCCACTAATTACCCTTAATTAACTGTAATTAGTGTCAAAATGATGCTATCACTCACCTTGGCCACAAAATAAAACACCAAATCTGAAATATTCTCTGTTTGGGTCGAATTCCTATGTATAGCAGCAGCTCCAACCTTGCTTTGTTGCTATTTGGCCTTGTTTTGATGTGGTTTAGGCTTAATCTTCACTAAAAATGTGTTTTGGAGTGGTTTTAGAGGATGGAAGCCATTACTAAGGTCTCAAGAAGGTTTTTGGCGGCTCAAAACTGAAATGAAAGTGATAACCTAACCCTAATCAGTCCTCCTATACCTCTAAACCCGAAATTCCCCTCTGGGCCTAGCTGCTAATCACCCGGTTAAGCCCAATTAAGCTGTTTTTCACCATCTGAAACTTGTTTCAGCCATATCTCCCAAACGGTGAGTCCGTTTGGCTAATGTGACCACTCTACGGAAAGAAAAACCATCATTCGGAGCCAATGGAAGGGATTTCAGGTCAAAATTCTTTTCCAGTCAAAAGTTATGGCCCAAACAGTGCCAACTAGGGGTAAAATGGTCATTTAAAAATCGGGAAAAATCATGAACATGGGAAATGACCCCAATAGTCGTCTCCCAAAGTTACATGACCATACGACTTCGTATGTGACAGAAATAAACATTCTACGATCCTATGATGCGTAGAATGCGGGTCGTTACACTCTCCCCCCCCCCTTAAGAAATTTCGTCCCCGAAATTCCTTAACCCAAACATACAAAGGATCCCACATGCCTAACAACCACATACAACAATCAAACATGCAAAACAAGCAAACAAGCCTATCCTAGCATGCGGAAAGCTAAATCGAAGTTAAAATCTTACCAGGCAAAGAGTTATGGGTGTGACTTCCTAATGTTCTCCTCTGTCTCCCAAGTACAATCATTCTCGTCCTCGCCCCACTGAACGTTGACTAGCTTCACCGCCTTCCTTCGAAGTTGCTTCATGTCGTGCTCGACAATACGGGCCGGCTTGCGGTTCCCAACCGCCTCGGGTTCTACTTCGAAGTCCTCTAACTGATCAGGTGAAATAGTCATATCTGAGTCGTGAACGAACTTCCTTAGTTGGGAAACATGAAATACGTTGTGAACTCCCGCCATCTTCTCCGGTAATTCAATTCTATATGCCAAATTCCCGACTAGCTCAAGAACAGGGAATGGGCCAACAAATCTTGGTGCCAACTTGCCTCTCCTGCCAAATCGTATTACGCTCTTCAACGGAGAAATCTTGACAAACACCAAGTCGCCAACGGAGAATTTCAAGTCTCTTCTCCTCTTATCGGCGTAACTCTTCTGTCTATCTTGGGCAGCTTTCATTCGTTGCTGAATGACCTTAATCTTATCGGAAGTTTCTCTCACCACATCTGGTCCAAGCACAAACTTCTCGCCAGTCTCTATCCAACATGATGGTGAGTTGCACGGTCTTCCGTACAAAGCTTCAAACGGAGCCATACCGATACTGGATTGGTAGTTATTATTATATGCAAACTCTACTAGATGCAAATGGTCATCCCACGATCCACCAAAATCCAATATACATGCTCTCAAGAGATCTTCCAAAATACGGTTCACCCTCTCCGTCTGACCGTCGGTCTGAGGATGATATGCGGTACTGAGATGTAACTCTGACCCTAGAGCCTCTTGTAAGCTCTTCCAAAACCCACTAGTGAACAACGGGTCTCGGTCACTCACAATGCTTTTAGGTACTCCATGGAATCTCACTACCCACTTCATATACAATTCTGCTAACTTAGCTGCCGTTCTGGTCGATCTGACTGGTATAAACCTTGCACTTTTGGTCAATCGGTCCACAATCACCCAAATGCTATCATGTCCCGATCTAGTCCTTGGTAAACCATCGATGAAATCCATCGAGACTTGCTCCCATTTCCATTCGGGAATTTCTAATGGCTGCAACAAACCACTAGGCTTCTTTTGCTCGGCTTTAACTAGCTGGCAATTCATGCATTTGGATATAAACTTCCCAATGTCTCTTTTCATCCCTTCCCAGTAGTAGGTCTGCTTCATGTCTCGATACATCTTATTGCCACCGGGGTGTATAGTCAGCTTTGAGTGATGACATTCTCTAAGCACTTCATCTCTCAATCCATTGACATTGGGTACGACTAGTCTTCCATCCTTTCTAAGCCATCCATCTCGATCAAGCCCATACTTGTTCATCTCCTCATCGATACCCATCTCTAACTTGGAGATGATTTTCAATAGGTTAGGATCGTCCCTCTGACTAGAGCCGATCCGCTCAATCAAAGTGGGTCTGATCGTCAAACTTGCTAACATTTCTGGGTCCAATTCGCACTTTGGTCTGAAATCAAACCCCGCGATAAACTCCAGTTGCTTCCATTCAAGGAACATAGCCCCTAAGCTGGCATGTCTTCTACTCAATGCATCAGCCACCGCATTGCCCCTTCCTGGTGTGTATGCAATGTCAAAATCATAGGAAGCTAAGAACTCTAACCATCTCTGCTGACGGAGATTCAGATCTTTCTGAGAGAAGAGATACAGTAACGACTTATGATCTGTAAACAGCTCAAATCTTTCTCCCAAGAGATAGTGTCTCCACATCTTTAACGCGAACACGATTGCTGCCAATTCTAAATCATGGGTAGGGTATCTTCTTTCGTGCGGTTTCAATTGCCGACTTGCGTAAGCTACAACCCTACCGCCTTGCATCAATACAGCACCCAGTCCGGTACCACAGGCATCCGTGTATACCGTTATCTCTTCATCCCCCTTAGGAATGACTAACACTGGTGCGCTTGTCAACTTGTCCTTTAGACTTTTGAATGCATTCTCGCACCTTTCATCCCAGACAAAAGCTTGATTCTTCTTGGTCAACTGGGTCAATGGTGCTGCTATCTTGGAGAAACCTTGGATAAACTTACGATAATATCCCGCTAACCCCAAGAAACTTCGTACATCTGTTGCATTCTTGGGCGTAGGCCAATCCTGTACCGTAGCCACTTTTGCCGGGTCCACGGCAATACCATTCTCTGATACAACATGGCCCAAGAACCTCACTTCCCTCTTCCAGAAGTGACACTTAGAAAACTTTGCTTTCAATTGGTGTTTTCTCAACACCTCCATCGCTACTCTTAAATGTTCCTTGTGTTCTTCCTCTGTCCTCGAATAGACCAAAATATCATCAACGAACACAAGGACAGACTTATTCAACTGATCTCTGAATACCCTATTCATAAGATCCACAAAATATGCTGGGGCATTGGTCAGCCCAAATGGCATAACCAACCATTCATAAAATCCAGACGGCGTTCAAAATGCCATTTTAGCTATACTCTCAGCTTCCACTCTAAGCTGATGAAAACCTGTCGCGAGATCCAACTGAGAAAATACTCTCGCGCCACTCAACTGATCGAACAAATCATCTATCCGCGGTAGAGGATACTTGTTCTTCCTCGTCACTTTATTCAACTCGCGGTAGCCTACACACAAACGAAGGGAACCATCCGCCTTGGTAGCAAACACAACTGGTGCTCCCCATTCAGAAACACTCCTTCTGATAAATCCCTTCTTCAAAAGATCGCTGACTTGCACCTCGAGCTCTCGCTGCTCTTTTGGTGCCATACGACGAAGTGGCATCACTATAGGCCTGGCATCTTTTACCAAATCAATGCGAAACTCAATCTCTCGGTGTGGTGGAAGTCCGGTCACTTCTTCGAAAACATCCGGATACTGGCCAACCACGGGCAAACCTGACAACTCACTATGCGGAATGTCGAGGGAGTTTAGAAAACTAGCCAATACCCCCTTACTGGGTAGACCACCAAACACTATCCTCCGCCCATCATCCGCTCTAGATGTCACCAACAAGCCCTCACAGTCTACCACCACCCCGTATCTTTGGAGCCAATCTACTCCCAAAATAATGCCAAACCCAGTAAAGCCCAAAACAAAGCAATCACAAACAAACATGCATCCATGACTCGATAAGACCACGTTACGACAAATCATGCTAAGGCTAGTAGAACCACCAATCGGATTCGTCACTACTAAAGGTCTATCGACAATCTCGGGCTCCAATCCCAACCTATCTACCAGGTCACTAGATATGAAAGAACTGGAAGCTCCGGTATCAAACAAAACTCTAACAGGAACATCATAAACAGAAAGCATACCTTGAATGACGACATTCTTTCCCTTCTCCGCCGCTGTTGGGGCATTCGACGAAGAAGGAATAGCATTAAGAGCGTAGGCTTTCACCATTTGCTTTTCCTTAGGGGGCTGTGGACACTTGTCCTTGTGATGTCCCATTTGGCCACAGTTGAAGCACTTCCTATCCGCTGGCTTGGCCCGACAATTACTAGCATAATGGCCCTTCTTACCACAGCTGAAGCACTCAACATCTTGCTTATTCTTTTTCTTCTGGCCATCCTTAGTCTGATTCTGCTTCCTCTTATTCTGGGAACCACCCTTGCCTTCACCACTTGCTTGTGGCTTTGGCTCACCTGCGGACGCAACCTCAGTCTTCGACTTAGGGTAGAGACTTTCTGATCTTAATGCTTTCCCCACAATCGACTCAAACGTCTCATCGATGTGGTTAATAAGCCTTTCCCCTAAGTACTGATCTAACCCAGTTATGAATTTCTCATTCTTCTTCTCGGCAGTATCAATAAGAGATAACCCATACTTTGACAAAGTGTCGAATTCAGCAATGTACTCTGAGACAACTCTGCCATTCTGCTTGAGCTTCAAGAATTTCTTAAACAGCACTGACTTCTGAGCAGCTGGAATGAACTTCTCGCTAAAGCGAGCTTTAAACTGCTCCCAAGAAATCTGATCTTCGGGAGTAGCTGCCTTTATAGCATTCCACCAATTCATTGCCCGTCCTTGCAGTTGACGGGACGCTAGCTTTCTTTTCATCGCATCCTCGATACCCAAATCCTCGAAGATACGTTCGCAACTATCCAACCAATCCTGAACATCTGTGGCCGACTCCGTTCCGTGGAACGGCTTCCCACCAAGGCTAGTATAATCCTTATTCAGCTTGGCGAAGTCGACTCTTGGCGCCTGCACTATTGGACCACCACCATTTCCACCATTGGGAGCTGCCCTCTGTACATCTCTAAGCATCTCTCTCATGAGGTCAGTAAAGATCGTCCTCATGTCAGCAGCATTCCCATTATTGGCTCCCCTACCAGCACCTCTAGTATATCGGCTCATCGTCAATCTGAAAAAGGAAACGATTAACGACTCCATAGTGGTGCTAGTGCAGTACGACTTCATCCTTATACTGGTAATAGTATATATATATATAGCTTTTAAAAACCAAAGTAATCACAAATACGCTCTCTCGTATACGTATATTATCTCTCCCTGATAACTTCCCTAGGTTAACTACGCAACCTAGAGCTCTGATACCAAGTGTGACGCCCCGCCCCGTACCAGCCTGCATTTCCTCCGAAAGTGCGCTGTACACATGCCCAACTAGCACGGGACGGTCGTCAGGAGAAAGGAAAGAAGAGAATGAACTAATCAAGGAACCTGTAGAATGTCTCACAGCACATGGGATAAAATATAATAATAACATACTTGACATAAAACAGGCGAGACAGTGCATAAGCTGATAACTAATAATCAATGTCAACATCAGAGCAGCGGAAATCCAAATACAGCTTATTACAACTTTCCAAATTTACTGTCTCTAACAAAAGAAAACTAAAGTAGAAGATGCACCACCAATGCCCAAGCAGTGATCTTCAACAACACAGGGAGAATACTATATATATTACGTGGAAGCCTCCTGCTCGTCTCCGGATCATCTACCCGTGCATCACCAGCTAACCTGTCTCTAGTCTGCTCGTGTGAGCACCCAGAGTAATAAGAGGAGACATAAAACTCTGGGTCAGACATAAAGCCTGGTATGAGCGATAAGCATCTAAACAGAATAATAACAGGTATACTAAACCATACCTTAACCTGGACCTGCAACCAAAGAGTTAGTACCACATACCGTACAGTACTCTAAGGTGCCATAATAAATAGTGTAAGAATATGGGGGTGGGATGTGCATGTCATAATGATAGCAACCAAATCAACCATAACAACCATCCTCACATCCCTCACTCAGTGCGTAAAGCATACGATACCTACCACTTTGGAATACTAGACAAATTGAGGTAACGACGAATCCCGACTTGTAGAAACCCTGCTGTGACCAAGCTAAGCATATGGAGTCATGACCAAACATTTCAATGACCCATTTCATTGATCGTAGCCCTTGGTTCTACCAATGCCATAATGGCCCTGAATCCGCCTCCGTACCTCCTACCATAGTGGTCCAAAGCTATAGACATCGATAGCCCCTTAGCATGCGTCCCGCAGCAAAGCCCAACCATGAAGCGAACTCATTGATTCCCATTTGGATCTTGGGCTCTAGCTTCTCATTTGGACTTCCTTTGCATCTTGGGTTTTGATCGAATTGGAGTGGGTCTTCAGAAGAGTTGTCGTGCAGTAGCAGCCCTAGAATACGGTTCGGTTCGGTGGTCACTACCCTCGTCGGTTCGGTTCGGTCCTCCTTCCTTGTCATCTTTCCATTCGGTTCGGGTCGGGTACTCCACTTCGGGTCCGGTCGGTGTCCCCCTCCGGGTCGGGTCGGGTGTCCTTCCTTCCAGTGCTCCGATCCGCTCCCTCATTTCTTCACGTATTCCGATCCGATCCCTCCTTGCCATCTGATCCGCGTGGCCTTCCCTCTTGCTAGTTCTCCCAAATGTTTACTTCCGATCCGAGCCCTGCGTCTCCAAGTCGATCCGATCTGGCCTCCAATTATTCTTCCGATCTGATCCCCTTGTCCACTCCAACTCTAAGTAAACGGCCTTCCTTATCGCCAAGCCTCCTCCAGTGACAAGTTCCAGTCCAGTTCGAATTCCCTTGGTCAGTTCACAAATCCGATCCGACCCCTTACTCCGATTCGAACCGGTTCGGAACCTGCACATTTCTGCAACTTTCCAGCGAGCTTTCTACGCCATTCGACGACGTTTTTGACAAATCTAACTATTCTAATCAATCACAATCCATGTCAAATAGTCATAACAACATAGCAAACTAACCTCAAACACCAAAACAATGAATTTATATGTCAAAATGGATCAGACGTGCCCAAAACCCCTTATTTTCCTATAATCCTTCTTAATCATGTTTAAGCACATACTTAGTAAAACTTAATCAAATCGTCTAAATTTTCTAGCAGAGGCATGAAATATTATTTAAGAATTTCTAAACATTTTTCCAGAATTTATTAGTGTATAAATTCGCTAATCTTCACTAATTACCCTTAATTAACTGTAATTAGTGTCAAAATGATGCTATCACTCACCTTGGCCACAAAATAAAACACCAAATCTGAAATATTCTCTGTTTGGGTCGAATTCCTATGTATAGCAGCAGCTCCAACCTTGCTTTGTTGCTATTTGGCCTTGTTTTGATGTAGTTTAGGCTTAATCTTCACTAAAAATGTGTTTTGGAGTGGTTTTAGAGGATGGAAGCCATTACTAAGGTCTCAAGAAGGTTTGTGGCGGCTCAAAACTGAAATGAAAGTGATAACCTAACCCTAATCAGTCCTCCTATACCTCTAAACCCGAAATTCCCCTCTGGGCCTAGCTGCTAATCACCCGGTTAAGCCCAATTAAGTTGTTTTTCACCATCTGAAACTTGTTTCAGCCATATCTCCCAAACGGTGAGTCCGTTTGGCTAATGTGACCACTCTACGGAAAGAGAAACCATCATCCGGAGCCAATGGAAGTGGTTTCAGGTCAAAATTCTTTTTCAGTCAAAAGTTATGGCCAAAACAGTGCCAATTAGGGGTAAAATGGTCATTTAAAAATCGGGAAAAATCATGAACATGGGAAATGACCCCAGTAGTCGTCTCCCAAAGTTACATGACCATACGACTTCGTATGTGACAGAAATAAATATTCTACGATCCTATGATGCGTAGAATGCGGGTCGTTACATTTTGAGACTGAGGAGTGGTGTTCAGTTTGCAGAAGGGTGGACAAATGGTGATATGGTTAGGAGGTCGCGTACTAACCAAGACAATATTCCTGCCAATGGTGTTGAAGTCCTTTGGCGATTTAGCATGAATGCAACAGTGGTTTTGTGTTGGTAAAAAGGAATGGTATTTTACTACAAGATGTTTGGCAAACTGTCGGAGTGGGATGGTGCAAACTCTGGAGCTAATGGCAGTCAATGATCATGAAGTTTGCTTTAATTTTTAGTCGAAGCCGTATAGTATACTCTTGACAAAAATTAAATATATAGAACAATTAATTTATTAGTTCAAAATTTATATGGTAGTTAATCGATAAATAAAAATTTATAATCGTAGGAATAAATTAATTCATGATGATTCAAGTAGATGCAGTGCTGAGTCGATATGGAAATTAAATGAGATATTCAGAAATGGAAACCCGAGGTGAGTTAAATTCACTCAGTTAATTATTGGGAACTATTTTTAATAGTTCAAATTTATTTTATTGCTTGCTATCTACTAAATTGATAGATATAAAGTGATAATAATATAATAATAATAATATTGGTTATTGAATTTCCCGTAGTACCATTAGCGGATGCCCGCAATATCATTAGCGGATGATTTCCCTATGCGCCCTACAATAAATATATAGTGGATGACCTTCTATACCACGATATCCTGCCTCGAAGCAGGATGGGTATTATTATGTGAATATTAGAGTCACATCCTTAAAACTAAACTTAATTAGGCTCACATCCTCCCATTAACAAACGTATGAATTTCATCCTTATTTTTAAATTGCACCTCTCTTATTTCCAGAACTGCCCTTCTTCCTTAATTAACGGCTTATTAATCTAATACCAAACACGTATTAGGGTTTTCGTATTACAGGTCCCATTTATTTTAGAAACATAATTTTGACCATCCATGGCGGCGGCTGCTTCATGGGTATATTTTTCCTGTTAATGGCGGCGGACATATATTTGTAAATATATGATCTTCTAATTCCTTCAGGTAATATATTCCATTTATTTTTAAAAAAAACTTTGTATACTGATTTCACTTCTTCAATTAATTTTTGTTGATTGAACAGGGGCGTATTAAATGGATTCGTCCTCCTTCAGGTAACATATGCGATGTATTTTTTTTAAAAAGTTTGTATACTGAGTTCACTTCATCAATTGATTTTTTTATTCATTATTCTGAATTACTGGAATTTTCTAATTTTATTGAAAGATAATTTAATTATTTTATCAAGCATCATTTTTGTGGCTGATTGTACGACGGTAAAAATTAAGGCGTCAGTATGTTTCTTCCTCTATTCTTTATATATGTATAAAAATATGCATACAATGTGTATATGAGCATATAATAATGCAAATATTGGTATATTATGTGTGTTTGGATAGTACATACGTGTTCTGGATCTATTTTTTAGAATAATACGTGCAAAATATTCTGAAATTTTACATATAAATATACAGTTAGTAATGTTATTTGTGTATATGTATGCATCTAGTTATAATTATATGATTATGATTTTGTAATTTTATTTGAATACAGCAGATTTGGCTCATTAATGTTGATTTTTTTATTTTTCAAATAGGTGGCCCTGCAAATATAGGTGTACTGGTGTTGTTGAAATATGCAGGTGAATTTACGAAGAAGACTAGATGTAGTTTTTGCAAGCAGTTGGGTCATGAAAAAAGGATGTGTTCTTCACTATACAAGTAGATGTTGTTTTGTAATTTTTTTTACTTGGTTAAATTGTATACTGTTGTGAAATTTTACGTGTTGGTTTAAATTTACTTCAGTATCTTACTGCTAATTCTGTTTTGTTTTCAGTTATTTTTGTTCAGAAATTTTGTGTATCCAATTATTATGTATAGTTGGTTAAAAATATGCATTTATTCTGTATATTTGCATAGATGTATGCAGTTATACTGAATATTTATAAAAAATTTGTTATTCTTTTGAATAGCTGAGTAAATGTATGATAATATTCATAGTCGGTACAAACTGGTACAAAATTATTCTTGTAATTGTATACTGTATACAAGTGTTGTTCACTGTTGCATACAAGTATGCAAGTTTTCTCTTTATTTGCATGCAAGTATTCAAAATTGAGCTTTTTATGCATACTCCATTTTAACTTTGAATATTTCTTCCCTTTTTAAATCTGATTTTTTTTAATCAGCTAATCCTACATTTTTAATTCGTAATTTATTCCTAAAATAATATGAAATTTGGTTTATGCATTCGAGTATTGCTACAAATATTTGCAGGTACGTATGAAATTATATTGGAAACATGCATATATGTATGCAATATATTACTAATACCTATTCACACGAAATCATAAGTATATATAATTTAATGTAAAATTAGAATACCTTAATTCAGTGCACAAAAAAACAATGTAATTCAGTTTATACTATACAAAATCTAAATGCTTGAATGTATATATTGGCAATATCTGCTTGTTTGTACGCATATACTGACTATATTTGCATCCTTTTATGCAAATATACACGTATTTTGCATGTTTATATGTACGTAATATGAATACTACCGAACACATACGCAGATTTCTTTTGCAATTTTCATACTAGTTTAAAAAAAATTTCCAATTTCAATAATGTTCATACTTGTCTACAAATAAATATAATAATTTCATACACGCATAAAGAAGTAAATACTTTTATGTTGATTCAAATTTGCAGTTTTCCATAAAAACTGCATATAACTATGCTAATTTCTCAAAAAAATGTACCCAAGCATTCATCATTTCACAATACCATGCAAAATCAAATTAACTACATTCAGTACATAATTTTCCAGGTTAAATTTGTTTTCCATATTTGTAACCAAGCAGTCATAGTCACTAAACAATAAAATCACAACACCTATTTACAAAAAACCAAACAAAACAAACTTTTCATTTTCAATGTATCTTTCTGCATTAGACCGCAACCAATTCTGTGTCAATTTGTGATTTATTGTCCAGCTATGTGCTACACATTTGAAAAGTTTGTAAGCAAGAATAGCTCTTCGTTTATCAACAGCTACAGGAGTGTAGAATTCGTCTTTCTTGTCGATGTCTTTGTTCTCACTTTTTGCTCACTGTCATTTGCATAATCTTCTTCAACATTTGGACTCTGCACACAAATGGTTAAATAATTTTTACATCACCATTATTAACTGCATACAATTTAACTGCATACAATTTAAATGCACACAAATGGTTAAACATTTAAAAACACGGTAAAAACAACAAAACAGAGAAAACAGCGAAAAAGTGCAGTTAAATTCATAATATTATGCACATATATGAATTTTATTGCACACATATGTGTATGTATTCCAGTTTTTTCATTTGCGTTGACTTACTTGCATATATTGTTGTAATTATTGCATAATTCTTGCATACAGGTATGCAATAATGCATAACAGTCTGCCACTTTCATATATTAATGTAGCAATTCTGGTGTAAAACAGTTAATTGCACATTTACATGCAACAATTGTGATTAAGTGCATACATTTATTCATGAACATGCTGATAGTTTTTTAACCAACGTTTCAAATTCAACATAAAACGATAGAACTAATTTTTTTGGCAACTGAAACCATTGTTCCAAACAAATTTGCATGAATATTAGTATTCGATCATACAATTATGCAACAATTCCAAGTTAATCCATATTTTAATATAAAATATGGCTCAATTATCAGACGTATGATAGAAAAATAAGAAAATTAAAATTTTACCTACTTTCTCTCCAAATCGATGAACTTTGTGATCAAATTGGGAATTATTTTAAGCTTCTTCACTCGATCGACATACACAAAGTGAAAATCGACTGAAAGATTTAAAATTTTTTCTTTAAGCGTCTGCCCTATTTGTGCGCCGCCATCAGTGAATAGATTTTTTGTTGAACGATGGATTTTAGGGTTGAATGATTAAATGATACGAATCTTTTTACGATGATTTTGATACTGCGGAGGGGTAGTAAAGGAATTATTTCAGTGACATTTCAAAAATAGGGATGTATTTTACATTCTTTTTATCAGCGGGTTATTTTTATATTTTAGAAGTTAACAGGGACTTGTAAAAAACGCACCCTATTATTATTGTTGACTAACATCTGTGGATGTAGAGAAAAAAAAGCAGGTTGGAGGCATCCAATTGGGTCCCTCAACATTTATAATTTATGGTTATTTATTTTCACATATATGCTGATATGATCCATAACCCGTGATATTTTTTGTGGAATGTTTGGATGTGTAAATAGAGCTAGACCTTGATTGTGGATATTTTGAATATCATAGATAATATATGGGTTTCAAAATAAAAATTGAAATATGAAAAGAATTTAAAGAAAATATTTATCTTTAAATAGAAATGTTTATTTGAAATCCGAATTATAAATAGAATTTAATAGTAAATATTTGTTTAAACCAAATAATTTAAAAAGGCGATTTTATATGCAACATTTTAAGGAGTGGAATTATATTTATTAGGGGATTCAAGAAAAATGTAAATTTGGAAAAGGAATGGAAATCGAATAATAATTGAATGTACAGATATATTAACAATATTATCTATGGTTGTTTAAATAGAATTCTCCTTAGAATTCTAGTAAATTATATTTCAAAAAATCCAAGATTTTGAAGTATATATTTCAAATCAATTTATTTGAAAGTACTGTAAGCAAGTGTAGTTATGGAAACAAGTAATAAAGTTGTAAACCATAAAATGATTTATGAAATAATTGTAATATTAGAAATGTGAAGATGAAAATGCAAATTGAAATAGAAACCCAAATTGAATTTCAATGGCTTGGCGAGATGAGTTATAAGGATTCGATCCTTAATCGTGTATTTTAAAACAAGAGATGGGGTTTAATTGTGATACAACCAGAATAGTTTTGAAGTAAGTTTTAGTGAAGTTTTACATAGTATTTGATTTATATTTATATTGTTTTAAAAGATATCCTGAGTAAAAGTTCTTAATAAATAGTAAACATTTTCCAGAAATAATAACTAGTAAGAGCCTAAGGGTAAATATTTATTTTTAAAAAGAAATGCTCATTTAAAGATCCAAAATATTAGTGTAATTTAAAGTCAAAATTTGTTTAAACAAATGAGATAAGGAGGTGATTTTATAAGTGACAGTTATAAAGAAGCAAAAGCCATTATTTTGAAGTATTTGAGAAAATTATAATTTAAGCGTGGCTTGGAAAGGAAGGTGGGAATGTGTTTTGAAACTAACATGTGAAAGGGATTAAAATTTGCCAATTTGCAAAGGGAAATATAAAGGAGATTTTATAAAATAACTCAATTGAAGTTATAAATAGAAATGAAACCTGAAATTTGCAAGTATGAATTCAGATTAACCAAATAAGTCAAGTATAGACTTATATTAAGAAATGATTAACGAATGAGACAAATAAGGGAAAAGAAAATACTTTGCAAAGGAGAACCATTAGAAGTAAAGACTTGTTTTAAATTTATAAATTCTAATGGGATTCAAGTCGAACTAAATTGGATAATACTATAGACTGTATTAAAGAAATTTATATAAGATTTATAGTAAAAATTATGAATAGTAAGAATTTACAAATAATACTTATATAAGTATATTTTTGATATATAATGCAGTTTATTTAAATAAAGCTGAATTGAGTTGTACAAACATATAAAGACGTTTATAAAGATTATTCGTAAGAACTTGGTTTTACAAAGGTTAAACCAAAATTTGAGTTGATTAACGAAATGATATCGTTATAATAAAATCCTTGTTCTAGTTTAGAAATAAATAAATATTTAGCAAAAACATTTTTCAAAACCATATCTTTAAATGGAATATTTGATACTAGTAGTAGCATAGGGTTTGAAAATCATATTTGTAAATAAAGTATTTGAAATGGTTATAAGTTGGGATAAATATCTCGTTTGAAGTGATAATGCATAACGGGAATTTTTATTCGTTAGAAATTAAGAAATGAAGTTAAGGGAATTAGAATCTGACTGGAGATTAGTGAGTTAAATGATTTTCTGGGTGTCGAGCTGATGTTAGTTTCGGCCTTCGGGGTTGACACTTAGGGAATTATTCTCTTACTAGTTTAGATTAAAGAATAATGACCGAGATGAGAAATACGTGCTAAAAGGGATTTTAAAATGAAAGAGGCTTTTGAATATGCATATATATATACGTATATAAGAAAAGAAATGAGTATTCCAGTTATTGGAAAACCGGAGAAGTTTTGAATTAACGAACGATTAATCAAATAATGATAAAGTTATGGAGAATATTAAAACAGTGAAATCAAAATTTCTTTTATGGATGAATGGATGTTTTATTTGATAGTAAAATAACCGACTATCAAATTTGGCTTAATACGATTATTTGTACGGAAAGACCGGGATCGAATTTATTCGAAAACCATTTCGAACCAACTAATACGTAACGTGAAAGATGCTGATTGAAGATGGAGCAATGAAGACCGTGGATCTTCAAAAGCGAAAGGACTACTTGTCGAATTCTATGAAGTCGCGCCCGGAGATATTCTAATAGTGATCCTGTCATGATTGAAATCGATGGATTACAAGGACTACCCGCTACTGGTCCATAGGGCGAATCCTAGGATGTGGTAGGAGGGTGCCTTCGGTTTGTCCTGTCCCAGGAAAACTTGTATGGACGAATGTCTAACCGAGTATTTCCAAAGGACCACGTACGTTGATTTCCTCAAACGTATTTCGGTTGATGGCGGAGAGGGGCACTTCTCTTAGCTTAACACTAAAATATTTTTATGGACATCAATTAGTAATATCTGGTGGAATTGACGATGTGGCATTCAAAGTAAATGATGGCCAGATGGTCTGAAAAGATAAATTTTAAACCTCAAGCCTCACAACCGGGAAATGACAAAAATCGGGCAGGCAACATGGCTATGTGGGTCGCACCCATTAGGGTGTTTTGTTACCATCTAGAGAATATTCATGTTTGTTCTTCTTTTTGCTTCTGTATCTCTCGGGAACGGTTATGTCGCTAGCAACCGTAGGTGACAATATATTCGATACACCCAAGAGAAATGAATGGTCGGTCATGTGTGGGCCAGTTGGCAAGAAGTTCTTGTTGAACCCAGTGTATTCCCCTCTAGAGATACACTATCGACCGGTGGTCCCATACCTTTTCATAGTCGGAATCCAATCTCCAATAAGCACCCGAGGTTTTGATTGTATACTATATATGTAGAGCATGAGATGCAAGCGTTCTGCTAGTTTGATATTAATTTCTATTTAGACACTGTTATAATATCAGAAAAGATATGGATTTCAAAAATGTTTTGGGTTATCGTAAGGTAATAACCGTCTGTGTTTATGTGTGGATTGGTCTTATGATTATCCTTTTCTTTCGAAATGATTTTTAACTTTAAATCAAGTTGGATGATACCAATAATTTAGTGGGTATTTCTCACACTGGTCCACCAGACTGACCTGTGGCGTTTGTAATGCTCGCGTCAAACTCGGATGAGTCAGACCGAGTTGTACAGGTTCAGAGTAAGATGATATGGATTTCAGGAGACAAGATGGAGGAGATCAAATGTATGATATATATAGTATTCCATTGTGTGTTGTAAATGAGGACAAACTGTTATAACTGTCCAGATGAATTGAATGTCTGCTGTACTCTGAAAAATTATAAGTATTATTTCAAGTTTTCAATACAGATTTATTTCTGTATTATATTTAAATCCGCTACGATATGAGACTCTGATATTGTGTTTAGTTCTTCTTCTTCTTCTATTCTAACATTTCTTTCTTATTTCACCCTCTAACTTCTTTCTTTAATGTTCTGGATTTTGGTAGTCGAGTTTGGACATGAGATGTATTTGTGTCGAAAATTCGAGCATCAAATTTTCCGGTTCGTTACATTTACTTAATTGCTAATTTTGGTGCTCAGTGTCTCGTAATGTACAGGTGAATGTTTGTACTATACTTAGTTGCTAAGTTTGTACGTAGGTTGAAAAGAGAGAAGTTGATGGGTACTGGCAAAAGAAATATACATAAATCAAACTATTACTTTATAGCTAAGTAATAATGTACCCATCACGTTAAAGACCATTATCGACAAAACTAAAAAAACCGTTAGGTCGAATAATGAGTCGCGATGCCAAAAATATAATAATATAGACAAGTTGACTTATTCTATGAACTCTCAAACTACTGATTTAGGGTGTAAAATACTTCAAATAAAAAGTTGCTTATTTTTCAAAATAAAAATTACAGAAAATTATATAAATCAAATTAAATATACATCTTAAAAATCTTATCTAAATTCAAAGACAATATTTAATTAAAATTAAATATATCTTATGGTTTATATACAATTCCACAGCGACTATTTGAAAATTTGATTTGGACATAACTTACAATCTATAAGCCGAAAACTCAATTTTCACTTCTATTAGAAAAATACAGTTCAATAGATTCCAACGTTTCTAGTTTCGAAGAAATCCGATTTATAATGAATCTTGTATACTTAGTTGAAATTCAAATCGAAATATTATGAACTACCGCGACATTACGAGCTCGATTATAATTTATATTATAGTTAATATGTTCAACTATCGATTAAATAATATATTCGTTATTCTGATTCGAATTCAAATTTGATTAAATATCATATATTATCCAGTTTACACAGTATGGCAAAATCAACTAATTTCGACCATTCCCAAAATTAAAAATTATTACTTCACTATTTATATTAAATAAATATAAATCAGAATTATTTACTTTAAGCCAATTAAATTTCAAAACCATTATTTAAATAATTAAATAAATTAATTATTATACCGTTAAAAATACACATCGTTACACTGGAGATCTTCACATTGTATGGATGAGTACTGATATCACGATTTGGCAGTACACCCAAGACGAGTTAATAAGTGGTGATCATCCAGACGTAATTGGAGATCGACAGGATTTTTGAGGGCATCTCTCCATTATTGGACATATGGGACGAGGAATAAGGTGACTCCACTTTCATTCAGACCCAGAATGGACTTGTAAATGGATTATGTGTCTGACATTGTACTTTGTGTTGTATTCAGTGATCTCTGCAAAATATATATATGTTTGATGGAGGAGAATTTATTCTCTTGCTTAACACCCTTCTCTATGACGTACGATCTTAGAGGTTTTTATATTGGTAGACATCAGTTGTATGGCATGGATTTTCAATGTAACTTTGTGTATGGAGTTGATTCGCAAGGCTCACACCCCGGTATGAGTCAAAAACGGAACAGTGACTGCAGGGAGTGCATGTGTTTCTTTGTAGCTAGAAGTGGTGTCATGGTATGGAGCCCAGACATTTTTAACTATGTGGTTGATGGATTGCCAGGCGCCTCGGATATGATTAGTCGACAATGACCAGATGACAGGTCCGATACGACTGGGAAACATAGTGTTCATGAATAACCAATCCACAAACGTTAGGAGTGGACCAGCCCTGAAGATCCAAGGGTTGCCCATAGGTGTGATCCTGAGGCATTTTCTAGAGTGTCTCGAAACTATTGAGGAGACATCCCTTGCCTTAACTCATGATGGAAATCCAATTTCCAATACGACATCGTGCGGTTTTAGTTGTAAACCTATATGGCAACATAATATATGGCACATATGCCGGCTATGATTGATACATTTATGTTGAAATTGTTTTTGAACGTCTAGATGCTAATAATAATACCAAATGATTTTTGTTTTAAAGCGCATCAAGCATGTTTGGCTATTATAAGGTAAAACTCTATCCTCCGGCTTACGTTGCATTGCTTGATGGGACCTGAGTCTTATAATAGCTTCATTTTTCAAAAAGCATTGCGTTGTTTTATTTCTAAACTGTTATTCATATGGAGTAAACCCATTCCATGTCATACAGCGTGGTCCCATGATTTTCCAATTTCTATAGTAAGTTTTAATAACTGTTTTAGTTCTCACACCAGTCCCATGACTGACCCGGAGTTTATTGTTTTTCACCTAAACTCTGAGTGCCCACATTTTCCACACGGGCAGCTGGTAGTTTTGGGTTTCTCAGATATTTATTAACAGGATCCTGGTTTACAGCTGGAGCTGTATTCGAAAAGCTTTGTATCTGTGTATTTATTTCAGTTGTGTTAGTCAACGTATTTTTCTGCTGTTTGCATTGTATTTAAATATTTTTATTTCCGCTGCTATGTACTTTATTCTCTAGTATTTGTATTTCCGCTGTATATTTATTTTTTGTACTTTGATATTCTTGTACTCGGATGTAAATAGTTGTAATAGCAATTAAAAGTTCTGTCATTTTGTGTTCAGATGCGTCGTGTTCTCAAACAATCCGTGTTTTTCCTTCTCTTACGAGATCAGGGGATTTCGGTTCATAACAAGGTGATATCAGAGCTTCGGTTTACAAAGCTTGAGAACAAGACACATTAGAACCAAATGAAAGAATTCTAAGAGATAGGATTTGTAACATCCTATAAGAATGACTCATTAGAGATCGGGTTAGTAATGCACTAGAATGAGTTCAAAGAGTATTGATTATAAAACAATTTTAGTGTTGAAAATTGTATCTTATTTTAAGAATTTGAATATTTTATTTGATATTAATTTTGGACTATCGAGTATAAGAAGATTTTGTATATGCACCATGAAAACATATATATGAAGTCTCAAATATATTGGGTAGATATAGAATAACATTCTAGTTGCCCGGAGATGATTCTGGTGATTAATGCATTATCATCAGTATTTATGTTCGAGTTTTGAAAGTGGGGTATCTGTATGATTCCAATTGACTGGTGTGAGAACCAAAAACTTAGTTTGAACTTACTGTTTGGGATTTGGTGTTAAAAATATGATTTTAAGTATGCAAAAATATATATTTGGAAAATTAATTAACCAATTGATTGTTGGTTGTGATGTGTGATTATTAATTTAACTAACAAAATATTGGAACAATGAAACCAATATGAAAATGAAAAGTAAATCAAATCAAATCAAATTTAATGTAGAACTGAATTGAAAATTAGTTAGAATTAGGCATATATATACATATATCTGTTGAGCAGGTTATTGACATAAACCTGAGTAAAGAAATAAATTGCGAGCCCGACAAACAGGTGCACCTTATTTAGCTAGTTGCACTATTTTATTATTATATTTTTGTGAGTGAATTGGATGTGCTGTGATGAATTCTTGTGTGGAATTCAACATACACTGTAGGATAGTAAATAACAACTATGGACTACACTGCATGGCATATACAGAGGACAACATAGCATATCATATTCCATATAAGCATGCAATTATTTGGTGCTTATATGACGAGGTTTTGATTACCATATGAGCATGTCATTAGTTGAAACTTGTATGGCAAGGGCTGAATTACAGGTTGAACTGAGGACTGACTATGAACTTAATAAACATATAAAGGAAATGGCCGGATTTAATAATAAAACCCCATCACTGGGTCTTGAGATGACAAAAAATATACATGTTTCTCTTGTAGTAGTTATGGCACATGGATCATGACTAAGTCACCAGGTCAAGGGATGATTTTTCACACATCTCCCTTGAGAGTAGATAAGTCACGGTTGCTTTGTAAGATACATATTGCTTTATTGAGTTCCTAATAAGGCCATATATATTTGTTCAAATCAACCCGTACAAAGGAGGTTATGGCGAAATTTAAGGCGTTAGCCAAATTTCAGTGGAATTAGAAAATTCTTAGAGACTGAAAAGTTGAAGAACTCAAGCCAGAATGAAAGTTGAGTTGGTTAGTTAAACGAATTTCAGCTCTGTTCCTTTTTCGAGGACGAAAAAGTTTTAAGCGGGGGAGATTATAACAACCCAGAATTTTGGAACCAATTTTAAATTTGAATTTAATATATTTTAATGAATATTGGATATAAATTGCTAATTTTTGGTCGTTAAAATTTGAGAATAATTTTAAAATTTGTTTTAATGTTTTATTTGACTTAAAACAAGGTCATTAAAATTTATAAATCTACTTAAAAGCTTAGAAAATCGATATTTCAAGCTATATCGATCACTTGAAAAAAGATCATTTTTAAGAGAGTCTTAAAATCCGATGAAACCACTTTTATTGGATCCATAATATTGAAATATGGTATAATCCAAAATTTCAAGTCCAACGGAGTTCGTATGCGAGAGAACGACACATAAATGTAAGCTGAAAATTCAGTCAGCTTTTAGTTTAAGCTGAAAATAAGGTCATTTTCCAACGGTCTCAAAATTTGACATGGTTAGATTCATTAGAGCCGTAATTCCATAACGTAGCGAGATTTCAAATTTTGTAATTTTTGGAGTTAACGTGCGGCCCTGAGACTAGAACGAAGTTTGCAATGTATAATTAATACATTGACCAAATTAGTCAATTCATGAATAGTGTGTACCAAATGAAAATTAGACACACAAGCACCTCCCTCCTCCACATGTCATGCTCTCCCTAAATGATGCTTCAATGAAGTGATTTGTTCCTATTTAGAGTTTCGTTATGTAAAGTGTTCTTCCATTTTGCAAATTAAGGTTTAATGCTTAGAAAACAAAACAATGGCATCCTCTTCCATTCCTCCTCCTTTCACCACAAACCGCCACCACCTAGGGCTTACGCCACCTTCCCCGCAGCTGTGCCACATCAGCAGCACGCCTACACCAGTCCAGCAAGGTCTTGGGCCCTTCCTCCCTCTTGAAAGCCCTTAGATCTCTTCCATTTAGCTAAAGGTAGCTCCTTTACACCCTAAACCACCTCTAAACACAACAAACCTCCTCTACGTGGGTAATACTTGCCACATCACCCCCCTAAAGCCCTGCCATGTTAGTACCCTTGCTGTGCTATGGTGGACAGCAGCCCCGTGGTCCCCACAAATCCGCAAACCCATAAAAATGCTAGTTTTGTACCCTAGAACCCAAATGTGTGTGCATACGAGTGTTGGTGAGTGCTTTGGTGAGATCTTTGGCTCGTTGCAAGCATGTGGAGCATCGATGGTGAAGTATATGGTTGTTTGATGCTTGGTGTGAGAGTTGTTTAACTTTAATTAGTTAATTGTTGGTTAAAGTCAAAGATATGTTGCTAAATTGTTTGGTTAACGTATATATGCGAACTTGTAAAATGCATAACTTTTTCGTACGAACTTGAAATTCAACGATTCAAGAAGCAAGGGAGCCGTATCGATAAGAGCTTTCCGACAAAACTAATTTGATCAAATTTGGAGCAATTTGGAAATTTAGGTTAAATTAAACCCGCGTTTAATTTAACTCAAAATCAATTTTTATTATCATGATCAAAAATCTCGGTGAGAACTCTCCCAGTCAAATATTTCGTACAGTTACTTATTTTTATAACTGGAAACATATTAATGGCCTATGGGGATTTTTATCTGTTGCATGCTATATCCCTTGAGTTCAACGCATGAACTATTCACTAAGTTTATTTGTTATTAGAAGCTTTGTTCGAATATACGACACTCGTATTTCAAACAATGTGGATGGACACTTTGTGGCACCTTAAATAGAACTAGATGATTATTTATGTTTTGTTGTGAATGTGAATTTGAACTAATTAACATGCTAAAAACGATGTTAAATTATTTGTGGTAGTTGAAATTGGATCAAAAATCCATTTACAAGTCGAACGACTTGTTTATGTTCACCCATTTAAATAATATCGATTAGATGGAATAAACAATTTATTAATTAATTGTTTGTTGGTTGAAAACCCCATACGGGTATTGGGATGATATTTGATTTACAGTAATCCCAAGTGTTTAGATTGAATGTTAATCGATTGGTTGACAAACTAATATAAGCGTTACATAATTATTTAAGGCTTATATGGATGTAAATGCACTTTGGATGTGAATTGGATGTTTAATAGTTGTTTATAACTATTGTTGAACATAGGTGATGTATGAAATCCATATAACTGAAATTATATGGTAATTGATTGAATCTCATTTCAATCCGAAATAAAACGAATATTTTAATATAATATTCATTTAATAGTTAAAGTTTGGTTTTTATGTCCGATTTTGGATGGACACAAAATTGATAAAGTTTGGTTTTGATCTTCGATTTAGTATGGACACAAAAATATTAAAATTGACTGAACAGTGAAATGTGCAATTTTAAAGATAAACGACTGAAACGAGTTTTCGAAGATGAATATATATACTATATATAATTTATAATGATGGTTTTTAAGCGTTTCAATTTTTAATTGAGGTTTAGAGAAATTTCCCAATCTATTAAATTAAATTCGAATTGAATGGAATTCGATCAGTGAAAATCGAGATGAGTTTCTGTAAAGGAAGGCATTTACTATTTTGGAATTTAAAAGGCCTTGTCGTTATTCCACTTATAGTATTGGTCAGATACGGAAATTTATATCAATTATAAATTGTTCAGATTTCCGTGAAGATTCCATATTTAATGGAAGATGATTTTGGGTTTATTGTGAATGATATTTTTACAAGACATTTGTTCTTTAAGCCAAGTAAAGACAAGATTAATTTCCAAAGGTTGAATAATCATTAGAAATGATTTTTGAGATTAAAACTGAACTAGAGTTTTAATGAATCTTTATTTAGATTGAAATGTGAGAAGAGATAATTAAACTTACCACATTAGAGAAATATTCGGGATGGTGTACCACCGGTTTTACTACATGCGATAGATAAATCATTAGTTAGATTTGGAATGCTAAGTGGTAAACACATTTACCGATAACACTATGGGTGTTAAATGTGGAGTACCACCAGTTTTTCTCCATGGGATGAATAGGTTGGGATTGGGAATAATAAAACAAATGATTAATTCGGTAAGGCTCGATTATCCCAACAAGTTTAATAAACCTTAATTTGTTTAAGTTGTGAAAAGATACAATAAAATCATTTGAAATGATATCCAAAGGAAGATTAAACAAAGGTTTAAACAATGTAAACCTTTGATAAAATTAATGGGAACCTTTCCCCAAAGATATGAATATTTGAATAAAAGAATATTTTGGATTAGAATGAGGTGTTTATGTGTTTTTATATCACTTGATTATAAAGATGCACGAGTTTTTAGGAAAGATCCGGTTTAACCCATTCTAAATAATTGTTACAACGATTAAAAGTCAAAGATGAAGACGGTGGTTGAATACCGGAGATCTTCACCTTGTATGGATGATTCCTGATGTCTCGATTGGGTGGTGCACCAAAGACGAGGTAATAAGTGGTGATCGTCCAGACGTACTTGGAGATTGACTAGATTTGCGAGGGCCTCTCTCCTGTATTGGACATATGGGACGAGGAATAAGATGTCTCTGGTTCAGACCCAAAATGAACTTGTAAATGGATTGTGTGTCATACATTGTACTTTGTGTTGTATTCAGTGATCTCTTCTAAATATATATTTGTTTAGTGATAGAGAATTTATTCTCTTGCTTAACACCCTTCTCTGAGATGTACGAGCTTAGAGGTTTTATGTTGGTAGACATCGGCTATATGGAATTGATTGTCAATGTGACGTGCTGCAATGATCAAGGCTTTTGTTGAAAAGCAGAGTCTTGTGGTTGATGATCAAAGCATGGCTTTAATATAGCATAGCTTTGTGTATGGCATTGATTCGCGAGCCTCACACCCCGGTATGAGTCAAAAACGGAATAGTGACTGCAGGGAGTGCATGCATTTCTTTCTAGCTAGAAGTGGTCTCATGGTATGGAGCCCAAACATTTTTACCTATGTGGTTAATGGATTGCGAGGCACCTTGAATATAATTGGTTGACAGTGACCAGATGTCAGGTCCGACAGGACTTGGAAACGTAATGTTTAGGAATAATCAATCCACAAATGTTAGGTGTGGACCAGCCCTGAAGATCTATGGGTTGCCCATAGGTGTGATCCTGAGGCATTTGCTAGAGTGTCTCGAAACCGGTGAGGAGACATCCCTTGCCTTGACTCATGATGGAAATCCAATTTCCAATACGACATCGTGCGGTTTTAGTTGTAAACCTATATGGCGACATAATATATGGTACGTATGCCGTCTATGATTGATCATTTATATTGAAATTGTTTTTGAAACATCTAGGCTAATAATAATACCAAATAGTTTTTGTTTTAGAGCGTATCAAGGATGTTTGGCTATTATAAGGTAAAACTCTATCCTCCGGCTCGCACTGCATTGTTTGATGGGACATGAGTCTTATAATAGCTTCATTTTTGAAAAAGCATTGCGTTGTTTTATTTCTAAACTATTATTCATGTGGAGTAAACCCGTTCCGTGTTATACGGCGTGGTCCCATGATTTTCCAACTTTTATAGTAAGTTTTAATAACTGTTTTAGTTCTCACACCAGTCCCCTGGCCGACCTGGAGTTTGTTGTTTTTCACCTAAACTCTGGATGCCCATATTTTCCACATGGGCAGCTAGTAGTTTTGGGTTTTTCATATATTTATTTAACTGGATCCTGGTTTACAGCTGGAGCTATATTTGGGAGCCTTTGTATCCGTGTATTTCTTTCAATTGTGTTAGTCGATATACTTTTCCGCTATGCATTGTATTTATACATTTTTATTTCCACTGTTATGTATTTTATTCTCTGATATTTTCTATTTCCGCTGTATATTTATTTTCTATAATCTGATATTCTTGTAATCGGATGTAAATTGTCATAATAGCAATGAAAAGTTCTATCGTTCTACGTTCCGATGTGTCGTGTTCTCAAACAATCTGTGTTTTTCCATCTCTTCGGAGATCCGGGGAATTTCGGATCATAACAAGAATTTTTAGAATATATATACATATACATATACATTTATATATATATATTTATTTAAATACTTTAAAACATGATTTAAAATTTGAAAACCTTGCATATGTCGACATACAACTTCTTACATGTCGACATACAACTTCTTACATGTCGACATATAACCGTCACTTTTTTAAAATTCAAAAGGAAGTCACTTTTCATATTTTAAAACGTTTCAGAACTGTTGCGACCTTTAGAACACTATGTAAAGGCCTCATTTTCGAAATTTTAACTAACCAATCTTCTCCTTCTTCATCCTTTCTCTTACCACCATAATTCTACTTTAAATTCTTGATTTCTACACTTATACTATGCCGATTTCAATACAAATTATATCATTCTCTTTCTATTCCCAATCTCTATTGGATACTCTCTGTCTGAAAGTGATATTCAAGTGTTCTAGGGTAATTTTAATCGATAAGGAAAGTATGTGTTCCTTATAGCCTGTAAATCAAAGAAAAAAACGGTGTTAACCTTGTAGCCATGAAATCAAGGATATTGAATCGGTGTAAACCTTGTAGTCGTGAAATCAAGCGGTTGTAATAGGATATTGATATTAATAAAATGTTGTGCAATCCTGCATTGAACGAGACTGGATGGAGGAGTAATCTGAACCAGTATAAAATCTGGTGTGTTCTTTCCTTTTCTGCATTTTTATTTCTGTTTATATCTACGTCTGTGATTGTTTCTGTTGTGATATTCATTCTGTGATTCATATAGTTGACTGAGTAATCGTTATTGTTTATGATTTCTATACGTTCTTTAAAACACTATTCACCCCCCTCTAGTGTTAGTTTTGCCTTAAGATACGTGATTCTCATCCCTAACAAGTTCCACACAAAACCACCATCAAACTTCTTCTCATCATCCCTTCCATCAGTCCATCACCACCGAAATCAACTCGCTCACTCCTCCATCATCGCGACATCCGCACTCCACGACCCAATTTATGTAGGTCACGACACTTTTACTCACTGAAACCCTAAAAATCCCTTGTCTGAATCGTCTTGCTACCCTCATCACTGCGCCTTCCTCGGTTATTCCTACCTCTGCCTCTTTCCCCCAAGAACCAATGCACTAGGTTGCCAGCTTTAAAACCCAACAACACCAAACCATGTCGCACCATATAAAAATTGTGTAGAAATGAAGCTCCTTTCAAAATAAGCACAACAATGTTTGCTTTTTGATTTAAAGATTTTTTTATGAATTAATTTCACTTTTTGAAATTCACGGTTTTTATTTTGGGTGGCGGCTCTATCGGTTGACTGTGAAATGTGGTGAGGAAGGGTTTAGGAATGCAAACGATATTATATAGGGTAAGTTATTAATATTTTATTTGATTTTATTCAATAAAATATCCTATCTGTGACGGCCCGCCCCGCACCAGCCGACATTTCTTCCGAAAGTGCACTATACACATGCCCGACTAGACGGAACGGTCGCCAAAGAAAGGAAAGAAGAAAATGAACTAACAGGCGAACTAACAAAGAACCTGTAGAATGTCTCACAGCGCATGGGATAAAATATAATAACAACATACTTAACATAAAACAGGCGAGACAATGCATAAGCTGAAAACTAAGCATCATAGCAGCGGAAAATCCAAATACAGCTTATGTTCCACATCATCATTATTACAACTTCAAAACTATCTCTAAGGTAAAGAAAGGAAAGGTACACTACTAATGCCCAAAGTAGTAACCAACAGCGACACAGGGAGAATATCTATATATCATACGTGGAAGCCTCCTGCTCGTCTCCGGTACAGCTACTCGTGCATACCACCTAACCTGTCTCTAGTCTGCTTGTGAGAGCACCCAGAGTAATAAGAAGAGACATAAAACTCCGGGTCAGACAAAAGTCTGGTATGAGCATAAGCAGCAAAACAGAACAATAACAGGTATACTAAACCATACCTGAACCTGGACCTTCAATCAAAGAGTTAGCACTACATACCGTACAATACTCTAAGGTGACCACTAAACAGTGGGAGTAAAAATAATGGGGAAGGGGGTGTGCATGTCATAGTGATAGCAAACAAATCAAGCATGGTAACCATACTTACGTCTCTCACTTAGTGCGTAAAGCATACGATATCCACCACTTTGATCACTAGAACCATCGAGGTAATGACGGAGTTCGACTTGTACAACTACTGCTACCACCAAGCTTATCCCATGGGATCATGACCAAACCTTTTCAAATGACCCCACTTCATTGGTCTATAGCCCACTAGTCGTGCCTAGGCCACTTTGGCCCTGAATCCGTCCACGTACCTCCCATACATAATGATCCAAAGTCATAGACATCGACAACCCCTTAGCACACATCCCGCAGCAAAGCCCAACTTATGAAGTTAACTCGTTGGTTCCCATCTGGATCCTGAGTTCTACTTCTAATTTGGACTACCTTTGCATCTCGTGTTTTGGTCTTCTCCGGATCGGTCTTCATTCAGTTCATAGCTCATGCCTCGCGTTCAAGCATACTAGTTCAGTTCGCAGTCACTATACTGGTTTGGATCGGTTCTCTTTTCCTCGTTCAGTCCGTGGTCACCACCCATGTTCGGGTCGGGTCGTACTCACCCATCGGGTTGGGTCATGAGTTCCATTCTGGTTCGTGACCATGCTTGGCTCGTGAGGGATCGTGATTTCCATTCTAACTCGACTCGTGGCGGTCCCTGCTCCAGCTCATGACTCGAGATCATGACTCAAACTCCAGGTCGGCTCGTGGTGGCATACTGACTTGTGAAAGGTGAGGCGCTCCACGATCGGGTCGGGTCGGGGTAGGGAGGGGCGATCCGATCCGGGTCCTGCTCATTTTCCTGCAACTCTTCCAGCGACTGTTTTACACCTTAAGACGGCGTTTTCAACCAATCTGACTTTTCTAATCAATCATAAAGCATACCATGCAGTCACAACAACATGTATAATCATTCACAAACAACAAAACAACAATTTGATATGTAAAAACGGATCAAACATACCCAAAAACCCATATTTTCCCCTTAAGAATGCTTAAGAAAATCTAATGTTAGGATTAGCAAAACTTAACCAGATCAACCCAAATTTCTAACAGAGGTCTAAAACAATATTTTATAATTTATAAATATTTTTCCATAATTTATTAACGTATAAATTCGCTAATTATCACTAATTACCAATGATTAGTTAGGAACCTTGCAAATCACTCACCTTGGCCACAAATAAAATACTAAATATGAATTGTCTTCTATTTTGGCACTATTCCCAAGGCAACACAGCAGCTCTATCTCGATCTCTATGCTAATCCGCCTCAATTTGATGTAGATTAGGCCAATACTTGATTAAACGGTGATTAGAAGGTGTTTTAGATGTTGGGGGCCATGGCTAGGTTGAGAGGAATGAATTGTGACGGCTGAAAAATGAGAAAAAGGTATTCTCTAAACCCTAACAGCCCTTTTAAATTCCTAATCCCGAAATTCCGCAATGGGCCTAGCTGTTAATTACCCAATTAAGCCCAGTTAAGCAGTTTTTCAACTTCTAAACCATGTTTCAGCCATATCTCCCAAACGGTGAGTCCGTTTGGCTAATGTGACCACTCTACGGAATTGTAAACCATCATCCAGGTCCAATGGAAGTGGTTTCAGGTCAAAATTCCTTTCCAGTCAAAATTTATGGCCGAAACAAGATCAGCTAGGGGTAAAATGGTCATTTAAAAAATAGCAAAAATCATGAACATGGGAAATGACCCCAATAATCGTCTCCCAAAGTTACATGACCATATGACTTCGTATGTGAAAGAAATAAATATCCTATGATCCTTCGATGCGTAGAATGCGGGTCGTTACACTATCGCTATTTATCGTTTAATATTTTCTATTTGTTCGATCCCATACGAACCCCTTTCGTGATAGAAATGGACCTCCTACCATAGTTTGACATTACGGACCCAATGAAACTTGTTTCGTCGAAATCCGAGTCTGTTCACAAAAACAACGCTATTTAAAATTATAAATCATTAATCGGTTCATGTTTATTTATGGCACGCTCACATATCTGATTGACTCAAAACTTGAAATCTAGCAATAATTATCATTTCAGATGTAATAAAATTCGTTTCGTTGAAATCCTAGGTCATTTGCAAAATTGGCTATTTCTATTCCTTAAATTAAAACGATAAAATTATAAATTAATTCCAAAAAATGAATTTAATAATAATAAATCATTATTATTTTATATATTCAAATAAAATTAAACCTAGCTTCAAAATAAACTAATTCGAGTTTTAAACTCAATAGTTTCATGTCCAAGTTAAATCGATACTTAATTTAGTTAAAATCCTTTTATTTTATTAAATAAATCGTTATAGTTCATGAACGATTCTATAACGACTTTCTGAAAAATTAATTTTGACATAACTCAAAATCTACAAAATGAAATCTTGATTTTTCTATATCATTAGAAAACTATAGTCTAATAGATCCGAAAGATTCTTATTTCAAAGAATTCCGACTTATATTGGATCGTGTATACTCAATTGAATTTCAAATCATAAACCTACAAATTACCACAATGTTGCAGGCTCATTTTAATTAAATTATAATTAATACGTTCAAACTATATTTAATAAACGAATTCCTTATTATAATTCAAATCTAAACTTAATCAAATTCTTTTATATTGTTTAATTCATACAGTATTGCATCCAACTTATTTCGACTATTTCAGAATTAAATTTATTATTTCACTATTCAAATTGAATTAGTAACTCAAAATCATTTAATTCGATAAATTTACAAATCAATATTTAAATAATTAAATTAATTAATTATTCGACCACTAAAAATACGGGAGGTTACATTCCTTCTCCCTTAAAAGAATTTCATCCCCGAAATTGCTATGGTAGGAAAAATGCTACAACCCTATTCAGTTAAATCTTATGTTCCACCTTTTAAACTTTTAGTTCCAACCGATCCAATTAGTTTCAATTAAAATACAAATTCATTTCTGTTAACAAGAAAATTCAAAGATTTTGAAAATTTTCTAACACCTTAAATTTCTGGAAAATTTCGGCAGAGTCTCATCCATACGGAGGGATTTTGCATTATAACAAATATATCAACCAACATGGCCGGAATAAAAAATTCATATACCTAATTTTATATTTTTGCATAGGCATACCTTGTATGAGCGATACTAAGCGAACCCGCTTAATATTTATGAGACCAAATGCAACCAAACCCAAGCCAATGGCTCCAAGTACCTGTACTTATGCAATTTAAATAGATAAGTTTCAATAATTGAAGTTTGAGTTACCAATCATTCCTTTAATTTGTTATAACCACATTATTTCATATGGTTTTGAATGATTCGCAACCAATATTTTTACATTCAATCCATATTCCACACAAATGCATTCATATTCAACCAAGTTGGCTTAATAATTCAAGTCCGAATTTAATTTCAAAGTTTTAAACTTACTTTCTTTAATTCAATCCGACTCAAATCAATTTTTAAGTTACGCAATTTAATTTCTAATCCACCCCAATTTCATATTTTAATCATTTTATTTACTTTTACCATTTCAATCAATTATACTTGCACAAGTTATATTAAAATTCTCGGTATTTATTCCAAATCCTTTTTAAAATAATATAAATATATACATATATTTACTATCAGTTACAAATTCAAAATATTTGAATTTTCATTTTTTTTAAAACGACCCGAACTTCCCCGTGAAGGAAAGCCCGGATTGAATTGAGAACACGACAAATCAGAACCCAAAAAGAAGAACATTTCATTGCTTATTACAACAATTCCATCAGAATACAAGAATATAACCGAGTATGAATAAATATTAAACATTTGACAAATATCAGAGTTTCAAATTACATTAGCAGCGGAAAAATAATACATAACACAACTGAAAGAAATACACAGATACAGAGCTTTCCGAGTATAGTTCCAGCTGTAAACCAGGATCCTGTGAATATAAATCTGCAAAACCAAAACTACTAGCTGCCCGTGTGGAAAATAGGGGCACCCAGAGTTCAGGTTAAAACAATAAACTCCAGGTTAGTCATGTGACTGGTGTGAGAACTAAAACAGTTATTAAACTTTACTTTAAAATGGAGTAAATCAAGGGACCACGCCATATAACACGGAACGGGTTTCCTCCCAAGAAAACCAGTGCATAAAACAAACAGCGCAATGCTTTTGGGAAAAATAAAGCTATTATAAGACTCAGGTCCCATCACACAATGCAACACAAGCCGGAGGATAGAGTTTTACCTTATAATAGCCAAACATGCTTGGTACGTTTAAAACAAATCATTTTGATACTATTACTAGTGTTTAGTTGTTTCAAAAACAATTTCAATCATAAGTATCAATCATAGACGACATGGGTACCATATATCATGTCGTCAATACTAGGCTCTACAATCAAAACCGCAAATGTCATGTGTTGGAAGTTGGATTTCCGTCTGTGAACCAAGGCAAGGGATCGTCCTTACCGAATTCGAGACGCTCTAGCCGCCCCTCAGGATACAGCCGCAACTGCACCTTGGATCATCAGGGCCGGTCCACACGAAGTGGATTAAAATGCCTGAACAATGCGTTTCCCCGCCCTATGGGGCATCAATCTGGTCTGTATAAAGACCATACCATCTGTCGGCCCCGTAGTGCCGATATATCCGAGGCGCCTCGCTATCCATCATCCACATAAGTAAAACGTCTGGGCGTGCAAAACCCAGACACCACTCCTGGGTTGAAGGAAACGCATGTCCTCCTTGAGGTCCTCTCTCGTTTCTGGTTCACACCAGGGTGTGAAGCTCGCGAATTAACGCTATACACAAAGCTATGTTATATTAAAGTCGTGCTTTGATCATCAACCACAAGACTCTGCTTTTCAACAGAAGCCTTGATCATTTGCATCTCAGCATGCCACACAGGCAATTCACGCTATGCAACCGATGTCTATCAATCACACAGAATGAAATCCGATGTCAGACACACATCCATTTACAAGTTCGTTCTGGGTCCGAACGAAACCGGAGGCACCTTATTCCTTGTCCCATGTGTCCAATACAGGTGAGAGGCCCTCGCATATCTGGTCGATCTCCAAGTACGTCTAGACGATCACCACTTATTACCTCGTCTTGGGTGTACAGCCCAATCAAGACATTAGCAATCATCCAAACGATGTGAAGACCTCCGGTCTTCAACCCCCGTCTTCATCGTCGACTATCGTCGTATCAGTTATTCAGAATGGGATAAACTCGGTCTTTCCGAATAACTCGCGTATTTTATAAACAAGTGTTACACAAACATACGCCTCATTCCAATTCTGAATATTCTTCTATTTAAATATTCATATCCTTTGGGAAAGGTTCCCATTAATTTTATCAAAGATAAATTCTTTAAATTTACTCTTTAACCTTCCTTTGGATATCATTTCAAACCATATTAAGGTTTTTCAAACTAGTCGGGATTAGCGAACCACACCGAAGTAATCACTTATTTTATTTCCCAATCCCAACCTATTCATCCCATAGAGAAAAATTAGTAGTACTCCATATCTAACACCACGGTGTTATCGATAATTTTAATTACCATTTCACGTTCAAATCTAATTAAAGATTTAACTATCGCTTGGAGCAAAACTAGTGATACTCCATTCTCGATCATTTCATGAATTTGATAAGTTTAATTATCTCATTCGCATTCCAATCTAATTAAAGATTCATTAAAACTCTAATTCAGTTTTAATCTCCAAAAATCACTACTTAACGATTATTCAAAGTTAAGAAATTAATCTTATCTTTAACTGGGTTAAAGAACTAATGTCATTTAAAACACAGCTCATGATAAACCCAAAATCACATTCCATTAACCATGGAATCTTCATGGAAAAAAGATCAATATATATAATCGATATAAACTTCCATATCCAACCAATAATATAAGTGGAATAACGACAAATCCTTTTAAATTCTATATATAGTAACAGTCTTCCTCCACAGAAGTTCACTTCGATTATTTACAAATCAAATTCCATTCCATTCCAATTTATTTTGTTAAATTGGAAAACTTCACTTTGAAAAATTCCATTAAACATTTGTGACGACCCACCTCGCACCAACCGACATTTCCAATGAAAGTGCGCTGTACTGATGCCAACCAGCACGGGACGGTCGCCAAAGAAAAGGGGTTTGTAGCTAAAACTCCAAAGGAACCTGTAGAATGTCTCACAACGCATGGGATAAAATATAATAATAACATAACTTTGACATAAAACAGGCAAGACGATGCATAAGCTGGAAACTAAACCATAATAGCAGTGGAAAATTCAAATACAACTTATGTTCCACATCATCATTATTACAACTTTTAAAAACTGTCTCTAAAGCAAAAATAAGGAAGGTACACTACTAATGCCTAAAGTAGTGACCATCAGCGACACATGGATATTATATATATACCATACGTAGAAGCCTCCTGCTCGTCTCCGGTACAACTACGTGCATAATCACCCGACATGTCTCTAGTCTGCCCGTTTAAGAGCACCCGGAGTAATAAGAAGAGACATAAAACTCTAGGTCAGAAAAAAGTCTGGTATGAGCGATAAGAAACAAAACAGAACAATAACATGTATAATCCAATCATACATGAACCTGGACCTGCAATCAAAGAAATAACACAACAAGATGTACAATACTATAAGATGACACTATCATGTTGTGTAAAGATACGGGGGTGGGGGTGTGCATGACATAATGATGGCAAACAATCAAGCATAGCAACCATCCTCACATCCCTCACTCAGTGCATAAAGCATACGATATCCACTACTTTGGTCACCTAATCTTAGGGCCATGATGGAGTCCAACCCCGTACAACTATCACTACAAGCCCCTAATCCGTCTCTCGGTGGTGAACCAAAGATATACGTATCGATAACCCCTTTGCACACGTCCCACAACAAATCCAATCATGAATTTAACTCGTTGGTTCCCATCTGGATCCTAAGTTCCAACTTCCTATTGGGACTACCTTTGCACCTCGGGTTCTATTCATCATCGCGGTTCGGTTCGGTCTCCATTTTGTTAGCCTGGTGCTCCGGTTCGTGTTCGGTTCGTGGATAACACTCCCTGAGTGGCGGTTCATGGTGCATCATCTTCTTCTAGTTCGTGGCGCTTCATCGGTTCGTGGAGGCAACCGGTTCGAGGTACTCCCTGAGTGGCGAATGACACTCCGGGTCGGATCGTGGTCTTCAAATGTGAGCGGATCAGGGATGCTTCACGGTTTTGCTCACCATGGTTTAGCTCGTGGCATCGGTTCATGAGCAAGTGGCTCGGGTGCAAGCGATTTGGGTCGTGCCTCTCCATCGATCTGGTTCGTGATGCACTCGTGCGAGCGGGTCGGAGTTGTGGGGAGCTCCACGACCGGGTGGGTTCGGGGAACCCGATCCGATCCCATTTCCTACACTGTTTTCCTGCGACTTTTCCAGCAAGTGTTTAAGCTATACGACGGCATTTTCAACCCATCTAACCTCACTAAGCAACAACAAAACATTCCAAACAGTAATAGAAACATGTATAATCAACCACAAACACTAAAACAACAATTTTAACTTGCCAATGTGGATCAAACCTACCCAAAACCCATGTTTCCCCCTAATCCTCTTAATCATGACTTAATCATACGATTAGAAAAACATGTCCAAATTAACCCAAATTTCTAACAGAGACCTGAAATAATATTTTACAATTTTACAATTTTTTCCAAAATTTTAACATGCATAGATTTGCTCATTAACACTAATCACTCAGAATTAGCCGTAATTAGTGAAAAAAATTGCAAATCACTCACCTTGGCCACAAATAAAACTTAGATCTGAAACTATCTCTGATTTGGGTCAAATCTCTATGCAACACAGCAGCTCCAACTCTGATTTGGTGCTATTTCTCCATGATTTGACATAGATTAGCTTAATCCTTGAATAGAGAGCGATTTGGGATGAAATTAGAAGTTGGAGGCCATGGCTAGGGTTGAGAGGATGTTAGCAGCGGCTGAAAAATGACAAAGAAAAGGTTTCTCTAACCCTAATCAGCTCTCATATAGCCCTAATCCCGAAATCCCCTAATGAGCCTTGCTGTTGATCACCCGGTTAAGCCCAATTAAGCTGTTTTTTACTTTCTAAATCTTAATTCGGCCATATCTCCCAAATGGTAAGTCCGTTTGACAAGTGTGACCACTCTACGGAAAGGTAAACCATCATCCAGATCTAATGGAAGTGATTTCAGGTCAAAACTCCTTACCAATCAAAAGTTATAGGCAAAACAAGATTCGCCAGGAGCAAAATGGTCATTTAAAAATTGGCAAAAATCGTGAACATGGGAAATGACCCCAGTAGTCGTTCCCTAAAGTTACACGACCATACGACCTCATATGAAAATGAAATAAATATTCTACGATTCTCTAATGCATAGATTGCGGGTTGTTACACTCTCCCTCCCCCCCCCCTTAAGAAATTTCACCCTCGAAATTCCTTAACTAAACATACAAAGGTGTTCTGCATGCCTTTCAGTCATTCACAAACGATCAAACATACACAACAAGCACATCAAGTCAATCCTAGCATGCGGAATAACTAAATCACAATTTAAATTATTACCAGGCAAAGAGTTCTGGATACGTTTCCTTAATGCTTTCCTCTGTCTCCCAAGTACAGTCATTCTCATTCCCGCCCCACTGAACCTTGACTAGATTCACCGCTTTCCTTCGAAGTTTCTTCGTATCGTGCTCGATAATACGAATCAGCTTGCGGTTCCCAACGTCCTCGGGTTCTACTTCGATATCATCTAACTGATCGGGTGAAATAGCCACATCGGGGTCGTGCACGAATTTCCTTAACTGGGAAACATGAAATACATTATGAACTCCTACCATCTTGTCCGATAACTTAACTTTATATGCTAAATTCCCAACTTGTTCGAGAACTAGGAATGGACCAACAAATCTTGGTGTTAACTTGCCTCTCCTACCAAATCGAATCACACTCTTTAACGGAGAAATCTTGATAAACACCAAGTCGCCAATGGAGAATTTCAACTCTCTTCATCTCTTGTCAGCATAACTCTTCTGCCTATCTTGGGCAGCCTTCATTCGTTGTTGGATAACCTTGATCTTATCTGAGGTTTCTCTTATTACATCTGGTCCAAGCACAAATTTCTCACTGGTCTCTGACCAACATGACAGTGAGTTGCACGGTCTTTCGTACGAAGCTTCAAATGGAGCCATACCAATACTGGATTGATAACTATTATTATATGCGAACTCCACTAGATGCAAATGGTCATCCCATGACCCACCAAAATCTAATATACAAGCCCTCAAGAGATCCTCTAATACACGATTCACCCAAATACTATCATGATCCAATCTAGTCCTTGGTAAACCATCAATGAAATCCATTGAGACTTGTTCCCATTTCCATTCGAGAATTTCCAACGGTTGTAACAACCACTTGGCTCCTTTTGCTCAGTTTTAACTAACTGGCAATTCATGTACTTCATCTCTCAATCCATTAACATTGGGTACAACCAGTCCCCCATTCTTTCAAAGCCATCCTTCTCTATCAAGTCATACTTGCTCATCTCTTTGCTATCGATATCCATTTCTACCTTGGAGATGATTTCCAATATGTCAGGATCGTTCCTCTGACTGGAATCAATCCGCTCAATCAAAGTCGGTCTAACCATCAAACTTGCTAACATTTCTGGATCCAATCCATACTTGCGTCTGAGATCATATCCCACGATATACTCCACTTGCTTCCATTCAAGAAACATATCATCTAAACTGTCATGTCCCCTAGTCAATGCATTAGCTATCGCACCTAGTCCGGTAGCACATTCATCTGTGTATGCCGTCATCTCTTCATTCTCTATTACCAGAATCCTACAGGTGATAGTCTACTCAAGGGAACAAAAATAGGAACAAGCATAGCAACCATAGCATCCATCAAACATGTCATATCTATCACGTGCCAGAGCCAAACATACGTCGATACCTACTTGACTGGTCCAACCAATCCCAAGGCTAATGGAAGCCCCGCCTCCATACAAACATCGATGCCTACTTGACTGGTCCAACCAATCCCAAGGATAATGGAAGCCCTGCCTCCATACGGACTACCGTACGTCCAACGTACGTTTATCCTCCAGGGATAACTAGATCACGTCCAACGGATCCAAGGTAACGGGCATCCCTAGATACCCCTGATTCGAGTCCTCCTAGAACACTCTAAGTATCGACGATTTCTTGGTACTCTCATCAGAAGAGCTACCCACATACTCTACCTAGTCTCGAGTATCCATTACTGACAAATCTCAAGTCCAACATGAGTCGTATCTCTATTCGTTGCATCTCCATGATCAACAAACGACCATTTTTCTTTTACGAGTTCAAGTCCAACTTGAATCATCCTAGCCCTCGTTGCATCTCCACGATCAACGAGCATATCTTATCCCTTCGAAGTTCTACCATTCTTGAACCAAAGAGAACATCAACATAGGGTCCTAAACAATCCATTACCTTGCAGCTTCCTCAAGTCCCACTCGATTCATCTCCTAGCCCTATCGAATTCAACTCGGGGCAATCCATACCATTGAACAGTCTTATCATGTCATGGTTGCACATCACTCCTCGAGTAAGCTGAGATATCATTCAATAGAAATTACAACTACTTATATCTCACGTAAACCATCCTAGTCGAACTTGACATTTCCTAAGCACAAGCCACAATGGCCTAAACCAATATCAGACAAGCACTCAAGGAACATCTCCTCCGAATTCAGACAATCTATGTGAGATGATACTAGCAAAACAACTAACCAATCACAAGCAAACATACATCCATAACTCGATAAGACCACATTACAACAAATCATGCAAAGACTAGTCAAACCACCTATCGGGTTCGTCACAAGCAAAGGTCTATTGACTATCTTAGGTTCCAATCCCAACTTATCTACCAGGTCACTAGATATGAAGGGATGGGATGCCTCGCTATCAATAAAACTAGAACAGAAACATCATAAACAGAAAGCATACCTCGAATAATGATGCCCTTTCCCTTCTCCGCCGCAGTTGGGGCATTCGACGAAGAAGGAACAGCGTTGATAGCATATGCTTTCACAATCTATTTCTCTTTAAGGGGTTGCGGGCAATTATCCTTGTGATGTCCCACTTGGCCGCAATTGAAGAACTTCCTTTTCCCACGTTTTTCCTGACAATCTCTAGCATAGTGGCCCTTCTTGCCACAACTAAAGCACTCTTTATCTTTCTTGTCCTTCTTTTTCTGACCACCCTTGGTCTGATCATGTTTTCTCTTATTCTGAGACTCCTTCTTACCTCCACTGCTTTCTTGCGGCTTTGGTTCCTCTACAGATGCAATATCAATATCGGCCTTTAACTTAGGGTAAAGACTCTCTGATCTCAATGCTTTTCCCACTATAGGTTTAAACATCTCGTCGATGTGGTTTATCAGCCTTTCTCCTAAGTACTCATCTAAGCTGGTTATGAACTTCTCGTTCTTCTTCTCGGTAGTGTCGATAAGAGATAATCCATACTTCGATAAAGTATCGAACTCGGCAATATATTCCAAGACTGCCCTACCATTCTTCTTAAGCTCCAAAAATTTCCTAAACAATTCAGATTTGTGAGCAGTTGGAACTTTTCGCTGAAACGAGTCATAAACTGATTCCAAGCAACTTGATCTTCAGGAGTAGCTACTTTAATAGCATTCCACTAATTCATAGCTCGTCCTTGAAGCTGACGCAATGCTAACTTTCTCTTCATGGCATCATCAATTCCCAAGTCCTCGAAGATGCGCTCACAACTATCCAACCAATCTTGAACATCTGTAGCCGACTCCGTTCTGTGGAACGACTTCCCGCCAAGACTAGTATAATCCTTGTTAAGCTTGGCGAAATCGGCCCTAGGCGCCTGCACTACTGCACCACCACCGTTAGCAGCATTAGGAACTGCTCCCCGAGCATCCCTAAGCATCTCTCGCACGAAGGTAGTAAACATCGTCCTCATATCAGGAACATCCCTATTGTTTGCTCCTGAACCTATACTCCTCGTATATCGGCTCATCGTTCAGTCTGTAAAGAGAAACGATTAACCATCTCAATGTGGTGCCGCCGCAGTGCGACTTCCTCCTTAGATATACTAATAGTATATATACATATATATAGCTTTTGAAAACCAAAATATCACAAATACGCGCTCTCATATACGTATAATATCTCTCCCTGGTGCCTTTCCCTAGGTTAACTACGCAACCTAGAGCTCTGATACTAAGGGTGACGACCCGCCCCGCAGCAGCCGACATTTCCAATGAAAGTGCGCTATACTGATGCCAACCAGCACGGGACGGTCGCCAAAGAAAAGGGGTTTGAAGCTAAAAGTACCAAAGGAACCTGTAGAATGTCTCACAGCGCATGGGATAAAATATAATAATAACATAACTTTGACATAAAACAGGCGAGACAGTTCATAAGCTGAAAACTAAACCATAATAGCAGCAGAAAATTCAAATACAGCTTATGTTCCACATCATCATTATTACAACTTTTAAAAACTGTCTCTAAAGAAAAAATAAGGAAGGTACACTACTAATGCCCAAAGTAGTGACCATCGGCGACACAGGGAGATTATATATATATTATACGTAGAAGCCTCCTGCTCATCTCGGTACAGTTACTCGTGCATAATCACATAACCTGTCTCTAGTCTGCCCGTTTAAGAGCACCCAGAGTAATAAGAAGAGACATAAACCTCTGGATCAGACAAAAGTCTGGTATGAGCGATAAGCAACAAAATAGAACAATAACAGGTATAATCCAATCATACCTGAACCTGGACCTGCAACCAAAGAGTTAGCACAACAAGATGTATAATACTCTAAGGTGACACTATCATATTGTGTAAAGATACGGGGGTGAAGGTGTGCATGTCATAATGACAGAAAATAATCAAGCATGGCAACCATCCTTACATCTCTCACTCAGTGCGTAAATCATACGATATCCACTACTTTGGTCACCTAATCTTTGGACCATGATGGAGTCCAACCCCGTACAACTATCACTACAAGCCCCTAATCCATCTCTCAGTGGTGAACCAAAGTTATAGGTATCAATAACCCCTCTGCACACGTCCCGCAGCAAAGTCCAATCATGAAGTTAACTCATTGGTTCCCATATGGATCCTGAGTTCCAACTTCCTATTTGGACTACCTTTGCATCTCGGGTTTTAGTCATCATCGTGGTTCGGTTCGGTCTCCATTTTGTTAGCCTGGTGCTCCGGTTCGTGATCCTTTCCTCATCCTCGGTTCGGTTCGTGGATGGCACTCGCTGAGTGGCGGCTCGTGGTGCATCATCTTCTTCCAGTTCGTAGCGCTTCATCGGTTCGTGGAGGCAACTGGTTCGTAGTACTCCCTGAATGGCGAATCGTGAATGACACTTCGGGCCGGATCGTGGTCTTCTAATGTGAGCGGATCGTGGATGCTTCACGGTTTGGCTCACTATGGTTTAGCTCGTAGCATCGGCTCGTGAGCAAGTGGCTCGGGTGCAAGCGGTTCGGGTCGTGCCTCTCCATCGATCTGGTTCATGACGCACTCGGGCGAGCTGGTCAGAGTCGTGGGTAGCTCCACGAGCGGGTGCGTTCAGGAAACCCGATCCGATCCCATTTCCTGCACTGTTTTCCTACGACTTTTCCAGCAAGTGTTTACGCCATACGACGGCGTTTTCGACCAATCTAACCTCACCAAGCAACAACGAAACATTCCAAACAGTAATAGCAACATGTATAATCAACCACAAACACTAAAACAAATTTTTAACTTGCTAATGTGGATCAAACCTACCCAAAACCCATGTTTTTCCCCTAATCACCTTAATCATGACTTAATCATACAATTAGCAAAACATGTCCAAATTAACCCAAATTTCTAACAGAGGCCTAAAATAATATTTTAGGCTTTTACAAATTTTTCCAGAATTTTAACATGCATAGATTTGCTAATTAGCACTAATCACCCATAATTAGCCGTAATTACTGAAAAACAATGCAAATCACTCACCTTGGCCATAAATAAAACTTAGTTCTGAAACTACCTCTGATTTGGGTCGAATCTCTATGCAACACAGTAGCTCCAACTCTGTTTTGGTGCTATTTCTCCTTGATTTGACGTAGATTAGCTTAATCCTTGATTGGAGAGCGATTTGGGATGAAATTAGAAGGTGGAGGCTTTGGCTAGGGTTGAGAGGATGTTAGTGGCGGCTGAAAAACGACAAAGAAAAGGTTTCTCTAACCCTAATCAGCCCTCATATAGCCCTAATTCCGAAATCCCCCAATGGGCCTAGCTGCTAATCACCTGGTTAAGCCCAATTAAGCTGTTTTTCACTTTCTAAACCTTAATTCAGCCATATCTCCCAAACGGTAAGTCCGTTTGACAAGTGTGACCACTCTACGGAAAGGTAAACCATCATCCGGATCTAACAGAAGTGATTTAAGGTCAAAACTCCTTACTAATCAAAAGTTATAGGCGAAACAAGATTCTCCAGGGGCAAAACGGTCATTTAAATATCGGCAAAAATCGTGAATATGGGAAATGACCCCAATAATCGTTCCTGTAACACCCCACCTCCGCTAGGGTCACTCACAAAGGGAATGCACTAGTTTTGGAGGAGCATTATCGAGGTAAACAATCACAGAAATATTACAAGACAGACATAAATAAAACAACGGAAGAGTCAAAAGATAAATTTCATTACTTTCAAAATAGTCAAAGCCTTTTTCATCCAAAGTACCAAATAGCCAAAGTCATCATTTTCCATTACAACAAATTCTGTCTTGCATAAATAAAGAAGCATAAAAGCTTAAAACAGCAAAAATAGCATAATTCCCCAAGATAGCAGAAATGCAGCCATAGCAGAGCTCAAGATCAAACCGTACATGAGCTGAACCGAAAGCAAGAGAAATCCAAGTTAAGTGCTAGAGTTTCCTCCCTGAGAACCTGGGGGGAAACGGAAGAAAACGGGTCAGTCATAAAGACTGGTAAGTCCTAGTGACTTTCAGCATAAAAATAGGTAAAGGTAACATGACATGTATAAACTGAAAGTAAACATAAGGATGCTGTCAAGATGGGCAAGATAGACTAAGATAACAAGATAAATCAAGATAAATCAAGATAAATCAAGTACAGCATCGCATATTCAAGATTCGCTGCACCAACTGTACTAGTATCCCAACCCATGTCAAATATTAACCATGAAATGATCCCTTGGCCCAATATCATGAAATGACCCATTTCGGGGTCCTACGGAACGATCCATTAATCGATCGGCTCCCTACAAGTTCCAGCTCGTTGTGTGTCTGTGTCATACGGCCCTATCACGAATGTAGTCACCTGTGCTAGGTCCACCATAGGGTGTATCAAGCCCTAGGGTGCCAACCACCGACACGAATCAAGCACGCACAGTGTAAACCTAGTGATGCCCAATGCCTGCCTTTTCAACTCCGGACTACGTGCACAACCATAGTCTGCCTGAACCTACACTGGCGCACTAACTCAGTTGTCGTTCTGGTCGCTTACAATCAGCCTAGTAATCGTGCCCTACCCTGCCTAGTTCCAGGGTACCATGATACACCTAAGTGGGTTACTGCTGAAATGGACCGCGTAACTAGGGTTTCCGTCCAACAGGTTAAGTGTTGTCATTTAAATTCGTGACTTAACCCTTATCAGTCTAGCATGTCAAGTTGGTTAAGTGTTGTCTTTCAATTTCATGACTTAACCCCACTAATCATGTGTCAAGTTGGTTAAGTGTTGTCTTTCATGTTCATGACTTAACCCTATCATGTGGCATTAATTCATTAATGCACCCCAACCTCTCACATCAGACCTATTGTTGTGGTCACTGGATATGCCGGGTGGTTCCAGGCATATTTACACCACAACTCAGTCTGACCTCGGGTTTCAAGCGCGATATGACCAACTACCCACATTGGATCCTATTGTTTGCAGTCACTGGATTTGCCGGGCGGTTACGGGCAGAATTACACTGCAAACTCAACCCAACCTCGAGTTGGCCATTTTCAAGTTCATTCTAGTGTCATGTCCATGTTCAAGTTTCATGTCAAGTTCGTGTCAAGTTTCATGGCAAGTTTCATGTCAAGTTTCATGATTCATGTTCATAACCAATTCATGTTTTGCCCAATCTACCCAAATCGTATTCCCATCGCACGTAAACGTGAATCGATCTAGATTACAAGTAAATCCAAATCCAAAATAAAAGGGAATAACATCAAAACTATGATAGGCAAAAGAACGAGCACAAGGTGATAAATCTAGCATGATATAGCTTGAGATAATTGGTTATAACATCACTGGCATAGAATAATAGTCCCAAAACATTAGGATTACGGATCTAGCATAATAAGATGATAGTCATGATAAAGGTGATAATCCAAACTTGTGAAAAGTAGATTCACTCAACATCACAGGCATGATAATACTATGGACATGAAGGAGTTTGATTTACAACATGAATAGGTCCAAACTGATTTCATAGCAATATTCCCAAATGTCAAGATCCAAGATGGAAACTAGAATAGATGTGAATCGATTATCATAGTTAAGTCCAATTTCACTTTATCTTATGTCCAAATTACAATTAACAAGTTTAAATCTCAAAGTAACTAGAACTTACAGATCGTGGACTAAGAAATTGAGATGCAGAAGTTGAATCTAGAAACTAGTCGTCGAATTGTTGAATCGTTGAATCTCTATTTGATTGTAGAAGAAAATCCCCAATTTGCGAATCTTATGTTGCTTGAAGAAGAAGGTAGAAGAATTCCCTTGATTTGATTAACTTTATTTTTAATTTAATTTTGAAGAAGAAGAAGAAGCCATGTCCATCAAGAATTTGTGCAGCATAAGGTTAGAGGAGAATGATGTGAGAAGGAATGGGGATTAGGTGGGTTTATATAGGATTAGGCGAATGAATCTAGACTGAAAACGAGACCAAAAACATCAGAATGAACCCAGGCTCAAAACTTGGTTTCGGCACCAAGTCAACCCCCAGGTCGACCATAGGGTCGACCTGGCCCCTGGGAGGTCGACCATAGTGTCGACCCCCAGGTCGACCTGGTCCTAGACGGGAAAATTCCCGCCCAGTCTACGCTGGGGTTTGAATTCGAATTTTGAATTCGAATTCGAGCTGTTTTTCAGTTCTGAAAATCCTTGAAACTTCGGAGGGTCATATCTCCCTCATACAGAATCCGTTTTTCGAAAAATTGGACTTGTTTCCAAGAAGAATTTCGAGAAGAACGCAATGGCGCAACCCATTTCCCTTGATTCTTATATTAAAAATTAATTCTGCCTTGATTTATGGTTTTAACATGTTATTAAAATTCGGGTTGTTACATTCTCCCCTCCTTAAAGGATTTCGTCTCCGAAATCTTCAAGTTGAGAAGAATGAATCCTATCATCCATCTACTCAACCATCATCCACAAGCAACCATTGTCCTTAAAAGATTTCTAATGTTGTATGAACTTATGCAAGAGTGTGTGTATATGTACTTATCTAATGCAAAAGATCAGGCGGTAACTGATTCAGTAGACCTCCTTAATGCAAAATATGTTAGTGTAATGAGTCCAACATGTATGCAAATTCCTAACATACTTTATAATCTATACATGAGTGCGCAAACATTCATTCATATGCAACATCCAAATGATAGCATATCAAGTTTCCATCTATGTACAAGTATAAGCACTCATGCATATGCAACATGAAAAATGTGACTGAGCCGATCTAGTGCCTAATGTGTGTTATGCAACCATGAGCAACCACTTGCAATCATCAACCATAACATGTTTCAATCACATGTTTACATCCAAAAAGGTTCTACCTAAGGTTCTCAAGATAGGATTGAGAAGATAAGCAAGATAAAACAAAGCATCTAGGAGAAGAAGTTAAAGATGTACCCCTAGAAGGTCCTGCTTGCGGTCCTTGCCCTTGCTTCTTAGGGCATTTCTTGCTGATATGTCCAGTATCACCACACTGAAAGCATTCTCCCATCTTCATCTTCTTCTTTCTACAATCCTGGACTATATGCCCATCAATACCACAGAAGTTGCATTTTCTTTTCTTACGTGACTTATTGTCATTATTGTTGTTGTTGTTCTTGCCTCCTTTCTCGGAGTCTACCTTCTAGTTTTGAGACTCATTCGCCTTGACCTCCTTCTTTCCATTCTTGTCTTTTTCATTTAAGAGTGCCATGTCCACTAACTTTTCGTAAGCAGACCCTATAGGTATGTGGGTCATAGCCAAGCTGTAAAGTGGCTCATTCAATCCCTTGAAAAAACGGAGAGCCTTCTTATGAGGAGTATTCACTAAGTCCAGTCCAAATCGGGCCAGCTGATTGAATTGATTGACGTACTCCTTTACCGTCATACTTCCTTTCTTAAGAGATAAGAACTTTTCCAGCTGTAGACTTCGTTCAGCTTGTGAGAGTAATTTCATCTCAAACCTTATCCTGAAATCCATCCATGTGTCAATAGGTCTTTCAGCGTTAGTGACTTCCCACCAATAGGAAGCTTCGTCTTTGAGCAACCATACTGCCAATTGTACCTTCTGCCTATCGTCCACCTCGAAGATAACGAACAGATCCTCAGTTTCTTTGAGCCAGTTCCTCGCTTCTACGAATGATTCAGTTCCCTTGAAATCCTTTCCACCCATAGCCCTAAAATCTCTACAGATCTTTGAGAAAGCATTTGCACGAGGAGGAGGAGGAACCGCTGCAGCTGGAGGTGGAATATCTATTGGGCCTGCATCGTTGGCCCTAGCCTCTAAGTACCTCCTGAACCAGCCAGGTATTGGCACACCCTCTGGAAGGTTAAGATTCCCAGACATGCTGAAATGAAAAAGAAAAGATTCAAACGAGGAAACAAAGGATAGTGTTAATGGCTTTTGGGGAATAGCCTTTAAATAAAACAAAACTTTTCTTGAAAAATGCTTCCTTGTAAATGGTTTTGAAAATAGTTTTAGAAGGTTTTTAAAAACTTTTGCCCAGTCTGGTAACCTTCTGCTTAGATACCAAGTGTAACACCCCACCTCCGCTAGTGTCACTCACAAAGGGAATGCACTAGTTTTGGAGGAGCGTTATCGAGGTAAACAATCACAGAAATATTACAAGATAGACATAAATAAAACAGCGGAAGAGTCAAAAGATAAATTTCATTACTTTCAAAATAGTCAAAGCCTTTTTCATCCAAAGTACCAAATAGCCAAAGTCATCATTTTTCATTACAACAAATTCTGTTTTGCATAAATAAAGAAGCATAAAAGCTTAAAACAGCAAAAATAGCATAATTCCCCAAGATAGCAGAAATGTAGCCATAGCAAAGCTCAAGATCAAACCGTACATGAGCTGAACCGAAAGCAAGAGAAATCCAAGTTAAGTGCTAGAGTTTCCTCCCTGAGAACCTGGAGGGGAAACGAAAGAAAAGGAGGCGAAATAAAACGGGTCAGTCATAAATACTGGTAAGTCCTAGTGACTTTCAGCATAAAAACAGGTAAAGGTAACATGACATGTATAAACTGAAAGTAAACATAAGGATGCTGTCAAGATGGGCAAGATAGACTAAGATAACAAGACAAATCAAGATAAATCAAGTATAGCATCGCATGTTCAACATTCGCTGCACCAACTGTACTAGTATCCCAACCCATGTCAAATATTAACCATCCCTTGGCCCAATATCATGAAATGACCCATTTCGGGGTCCTACGGAACGATCCATTAATTGATCGGCTCCCTACAAGTTCTAGCTCGTCGTGTGTCCGTGTCATACGGCCCTATCACGAATGTAGTCACCTGTGCTAGGTCCACCATAGGGTGTATCAAGCCCTAGGGTGCCAACCACCGACACGAATCAAGCATGCACAGTGTAAACATACTGATGCCCAATGACTGCTTTTTCAACTCCGGACTATGTGCACGACCATAGTCTGCCTGAACCTACACTGGCGCACCAACTCAGCCGTCGTTCTGGTCACTTACAATCATCCCAGTAATCGTGCCCCACCCTGCCTAGTTCCAGGGTACCATGATACATCTAAGTGGGTTACTACTGAAATGGACCGCGTAACTAGGGTTTCCATCCAACAGGTTAAGTGTTGTTATTTAAATTCGTGACTTAACCCTTATCAGTCTAGCATGTCAAGTTTGTTAAGTGTTGTCTTTCAATTTCATGACTTAACCCCACTAATCATGTGTCAAGTTGGTTAACTGTTGCCTTTTATGTTCATAACTTAACACTATCATGTGGCATTAATTCATTAATGCACCCCAACCTCTCACATCAGACCTGTTGTTGTGGTCACTGGATATGCCGGGCGGTTCCGCGCAGATTTACACCACAACTCAGTCTGACCTCGGGTTTCAAGCGCGATATGACCAACTACCCACATTAGATCCTATTGTTTGCAGTCACTGGATTTGCCGGGCGGTTCCAGGAAGAATTACACTGCAAACTCAACCCAATCTCGAGTTGGCCATTTTCAAGTTCATTCTAGTGTCATGCCCATGTTCAAGTTTCATGTCAAGTTCGTGTCAAGTTTCATGGCAAGTTTCATGTCAAGTTTCATGATTCATGTTCATAACCAATTCATGTTTTGCTTAATCTACCCAAATCGTATTCCCATCGCACGTAAACGTGAATCGATCTAGATTACAAGTAAATCCAAATCCAAAATAAAAGGGAATAACATCAAAACTATGATAGGCAAAAGAACGAGCACAAGATGATAAATCTAGCATGATATAGCTTGAGATAATTGGTTATAATATCATTGGTATATTGAATAATAGTCCCAAAACATTAGGATTATAGATCTAGCATAATAAAGTGATAGTCATGATAAAGGTGATAATCAAAACTTGTGAAAAGTAGATTGATTCAACATCACAGGCATGATAATACTATGGACATGAAGGAGTTTGATTTACAACATGAATAGGTCCAAACTGATTTCATAGCAATATTCCCAAATGTCAAGATCCAAGATGGAAACTAGAATAGATGTGAATCGATTATCATACTTAAGTCCAATTTCACTTTATATCATGTCCAAATTAAAATTAACAAGTTTAAATCTCAAAGTAACTAGAACTTACAGATCGTGGACTAAGAAATTGAGATTCAGAAGTTGAATCTAGAAACTAGTCATCGAATTGTTGAATCGTTGAATCTCGATTTGATTGTAGAAGAAAATCCCCAATTTGCAAATCTTATGTTGCTTGAAGAAGAAGGTAGAAGAATTCCCTTGATTTGATTAACTTTATTTTTAATTTAATTTTGAAGAAGAAGAAGAAGCTATGTCCATCAAGAATTTGTGTAGCATAAGGTTGGAGAAGAATGGTGTGAGAAGGAATGGGGATTAGGTGGGTTTATATAGGATTAGGCGAACGAATCTAGACTGAAAACGTGACCAAAAACATCAGAATGAACCCAGGCTCAAAACTGGGTTTCGGCACCAGGTCGACCCCCAGGTCGACCATAGGGTCGACCTGGCCCTTGGGAGGTCGACCATAGTGTTGACCCCCAGGTCGACCTGGTCCTGGGCGGGAAAATTCCCTCTCAGTCTGCGCAGGGGTTTGAATTCAAATTTCAAATTTGAATTCGAGCTATTTTTCGGTTCTGAAAATCCTTGAAACTTCGGAGGGTCATATCTCCCTCATACGGAATCCGTTTTTCGAAAACTCAGACTAGTTTCCAAGAAGAATTTCGAGACGAACGCAATGGCGCAACCCGTTTCCCTTGATTCTTATTTTAAAAAATTAATTCTACCTTGATTTATGGTTTTAACATGTTATTAAAATTCGGGTTGTTACAGTTCCCCAAAGTTACACGACCATACGACCTCATATGAAAATGAAATAAATATTCTATGATCCTCCGATGCGTAGAATGCGAGTCGTTACAACCTTAATTAAAAGATTTATAAGTTCCAAATCTCATTTCACTGTAAACCGGATTAAAGAACGAATGTCGTTAAAAAAACAGTTCACAATAAACCCAATTCACATTCCATTTCAAATCCAATTAAATGTTAATTAATTGGTAATTCTTCTCTACGTTTTAATTGAAAGATTTATTCTTTTCACACGGAGTTTAAGAACAGTGTTACTGAATACCCTATCCCATCAGTCTCTAACCGTAAATTAGTAAGAGAACATTTCCCTAAGTATTAATCCCGAAGGCCGAAACCAACATCAGATCAATAACCAGGAAACCATTCAAATTAACTAATCTCCAGTTAGTTTCTAATTTTCTTAACTCCATTAGGTTTAAGAATAGTATTATTAAAGATACCATTCACAACAAATCTCATTCCATTGTTAATCGGGTTAAAGAACAAGTGTTATTTAAAACACCGTTCACGATAAACCCAAAAACCAATTTCAATATACTTCCAATTAAATGTTAATTAATTGGTAAACATCATTAAATCTTAATAAAAAGATTTATACCTTTTCTCAACTGGGTTTAAGAACATTGTTAGTGAAGACACCATTCACGACAAACCCAAAAACCCATTTGATATTAAATACAAGACTCTGAATAGAAAATATACCGGCTTATATTCAATATCAAATTCTGAAATCAACAAATATCATATTGGAATAACGATATATATCTTCTAAATTCCTCCACAATGTCTGTATAACCACGGAATCCAATATCAAAATATTCCGAAGATAATTTCGATTCAAATCCATTCCATAACATATATTGGAAATTCCGGTTATTTTTAAAACCATTTCAAATCCAATTTATTTATTTAAAAATATTGGATTATAATTCTAGTTCATACTAGTTCATTTCCATAAAAAAATATTTTTATCATTTCCCATATGGAATTTTTCACTCTAATCATTTTCAAATCATTTATTATGATTATACACAAATTATTAATATTTTTAATAAATTTATCAAGGCCTATACAGTCGATTTCCATAAACGATCATCGAGCTGCACTTATAACGGCCTTTTCCAAATTTGATTTGGACATAATTCCAAATCTAACCGTTAGATTTCACATCTCTCATATTTGTTGGAAAGCTCTTTTCGATACGAACCCAACGGTTCCGGTTTTAAGAGAATCCGACGGTTAGATCTCCCGTAACGTCAATTCGAGCCATTAAATATATATATATATATTTATTTATTTCGTTCTATTCAGGCCATTAAATATATATATATATATATATATCGTCGATTTCCTTTTAAAACGTATTTTTATAAATCGTTTTAAATTCGTTTTCAAAACGACTTCAACTTCATATTCAATTTCAAATCAAAATTGAATATTCCATATCATTAATATATAAATGATAAAATTTTCAAAATATTATATTTCGAAATCATTTTTTTTCGATATTCATTATAGAAATAAATAAAATCGATATAAATATCGTTCGCGTCAAAATGGCGCAAATCTAATTAACACGGCTTTATATATTTAAATATATTCGTGTCCATCCCAATTGGACATCAAAATCAGATTTTGATCTTTTACTGAATATTATTTTAAAATATTCATTATTTTTGAACTGGAATCAGACACAGTCAATTACCATATAATGTTATTTATATGGATTTCATACAACACATGTATAGAATAACAATGATAAACAATCAACCATCATCCAGAGTGCATCCTACACTGCATGAGCATTATATATAAATATTTAACGCTTACAACAGTCTATCAACCAATCAATTGACATACAACTAAACAATTAGGATTAGTGTACGTCAAATATCATCCCAATACCCGTATGGGGTTTCAATCAACAAATACAGATTTTATTTGTGCAGTTGGGCAATGTGTAAAATATATCGTCCCAATCCATATCAGTAAAATAAGTGTACATAAACAAATCGTCCGATTTGTAAATGAATATTTATTTTATTCATTATACATTAAAAATTATATTTTTAACGATAAAATATTTTATTCAACACATGAATATTTATACAGTCCATTTCACACCACAATCAATTTTCACAACACAATCAAACAAACATGTCGTCCATGGTCTGTGGATGACGGGGAGCAAAATTTTATATGCAGTTATAAAATAAATAACTGAACAGAAAATTTTAGTGAGGAGTTCTCACCTTTGGGATCTACTCCATCGTGCTTTGATTGTCGATCTATGTAGCATACCTACGTTAAACTTATATTTTTAACCAATTAGTAATTATTTCTTTGTATAATTATTTTATAAATAACATACATAGGCTAAAAGTTATATTTTTATCTTTCTAAAAATAATTTCAAATTTTTATAACAACGCTACATAGATAAAGATCACATTTTTATACTGCTACTATATAGATAAAAATCACTCTTCTATACTGCTACTATATAAATAAAAATCGAATCTTTATACTATGTTCTTTTGTTTAAAGAATATATTTTTAAACCAATGTGAATTCATATTCGAAGTTACATTTTTCTAACTTACATTTCATATACAAATCATACCTTTTCTTATTTAAAAATCTCACCTTTTTTTATAATTAAAAATTCAAATCTTTATACATTTCAAAATCAAATCTTTTTCTTTAATAAAAATCTAAACTTTACTGTAATAAAAAAATATAACTTTACTGTAATAAAAAATCTAACTTTACTCAAGAATAAACCACAAAATACTTACAGGGGCGCAGGAGGGTGGCTGTCTCGGTCAGCGGGTGAGGGAGCGAGGGTTTGGGGTAAATTGGGCTAGGGATTTCACGACGGCGAGGGAAGGGAGGAAGAGGAGAGAGGGGGGGTCGGAGATGAGAATGGGGTGCCGGATGTAGGGCAGCGGCGCGTGGCGTCGCTGGTGGAGGGGGTGCGCCATTTGGATCTAAACGAGGGTAGTTGGTTTTTTTATTTATTTTTTATTTTATAACATACGGTTTTCTGAGTGGAGAGGGAGAGGATTAGGGAGGTTATATATATAAAAAAAAAATTCCATAGAGTTGACTTTTAGTTCGAATCTCAAATCAAGCCCAACGACTGTCGCCCCTAGCTATTTACCCCCATTTCAAACACAATGGGATATGTCCCGCAAGCCAATTCGACTGTTTAAATCAGTTTCCATCAAAATTAAAATATAAACCAAAATATATTCAATTTAAACGTACATTTTAAATTAGCGGGACCACATACTAGCTCCAAAAATTCCAAAAAACTAAATCTGGCTTTGTTCTGACGGTACAGTCCTAACAAAACTAATTTCGTCCAATTTGGAGACCGTTTGAAAGATGGCCATTTTCTGGTCGATCCAAATTGATTAAAACTGACAAAACACGTTTTCTTTTGCCATGCTCACATTTTAATCCCAAAAATTATGAAAATTGGAATCTAAAAATAATTTGACATTCCGGTTTTGACAAAAGTGGTCTTGTCGAAAACGGAGGTGGTTTTCAAAATTGCTATTTTTAAGGGCTATATTTCCATAGCGACTATTCTGAATTATCAACCAGACATAAATTTTTATTCCCTCTATGAAATTTCAATTTTTCGGATTCATTGGAAAGATATTTTCAAATAGATTCTAATATTTTTGGTTTCACTAAAATCCGGTTTATTTTGAACCCTATACATTTATTTGAAATTTGAAATTGAAATTTCAAACTACCGTGCCATTTTCTATTCCTTTTATAATTAAAATAAATATTTATATTCTAATTTCGATTTAAATAAATTTATGCATTCTAATTCTACTCAAAATAAATTTCTAGTCGTTATTATTTAAAATAAATCATTTTAAATATTCAGAATTCATTAAAATTACCAAAATAAAAATTCTAAATTGGTTCTGATTTTCCGGGTTGTTACATTCTTTTTCTCATACAATTTTCCATTAGCAAATTTTCTACAGTAGAAATCCATCACTTAGAAACTCGAAAATGAACATCGATGATGCCGCTGTCATCATCAGAGTTATTTTCCAGCGACTAAAGTGATTTCAGTGCTTTACTCTTTGCAAAATTCATTTAAAACAATTTTTATTCAAAATTTCTCCGAAGTAATGCTATATTACTTTATAATACCTCAAAAAATATTTCTCCAAACATCCGAGATTTAAATTCTCAATTCTGATTTGAAATCAATTTTAATTTAGCTTATTTGTATATTTCATTCTCATACAAATTCTATTTGGTTATAAATAACCATCTCAATATTATAATCTCATTGATTATAATAACAACCAACCATTATTCGTGGGAGGAGTCTTTACTGGTTCTTTAGGGAAATATGTTGGTCTCGCCGAAACAATTAGAGAGTTTCGATTGACAATTTCAAGGGAATTAGACAGTCTTCCCGAGCAGACCTTTTATTTGGTAGGTAACATCGACAAAGCTACCGCAAAAGCTATGAACTTAGAAGAGGAGAGAAAATTAAAGAAATGACCTTAAATCTATGTGTACTGACCCCTAATCGAATTATTTTGGATTCAGAAGTGAAAGAAATAGCATGGCAATACCTATGGTATCAGCTTTCCCTTTAATGAGCGAGGACAGAATGAAACAACCATAATAAAGACACGTACTATCTACTCTTGATTCAACACATTTTCACTGTAGTGTTCGAGTGGATACTGCTATTTCCTCTCGAACCCATAGGAATCAATAGAAAAGGCAAATCCCTTATGATACACCAGATCCGGCTCGGTTATTGATTGAGTGAATAGATATGCCATTTCTTGAAATCTCTCTTCTAATTCAAAATCGTGGTGTAATGTTTATCCCCTTTTGTTCTGGTTATGGAACCTGCTCTACAGTATCGTCATCGCAGTAGAGTTTAACCACTAAGTTCAGGATGGATTGGTGTGGTTCCTCTACTCCTAGGGAACCAAAATATCGAATCATGAACAAAGAACTACATGAGAATGACAAAAATAATCAAATTGAATTCGGGATAGCCATTCGAAATCTTAAGGAAAGATACAGCTTTTTGATCTAGAATAGAACTGGCCAATTAGGATCTCTTTTCCCTAACCTTTGTTGCTTTTTTCGCTAATTTCAAAAAATTATTCTTTTATATCAAAAATATAATTCTGTGTAAAATTATTTCATTTACCCACTTAAAACAATATTAAGTGAAATTTCTCTGTTCAAGTGTTTAAAAACCCCTATCGACTATGTCGTCTAAACGCGTCGATTTGGAATTTTTATACCACTTAACAAGTCAACCAAAACAATATAAATCAATTGTTTTATAACACTAACAAGTACACTCTCTCATATATATACACTTGAACTCAATCTAAGGTATCACTAACCCCATATCTATTGAGTTACGCCACAGAGCCAAGGTTATTACTTAGCCTTCAGCTCTGATATCAAATGTAACAAACCTCTTTTTCATACAACTTAAGCCGGCATTTTACTACACATGCCAACTCAAAATGCACAGAAAAGTAGATAGTTAGAAGAAAGAAGTTAGAGGGTGAGAAAATAGAAAGAATGAAAAATTATAATAGAAGAAAAAAATAACATAAACACATCAGAATCAAAGTAGACATGAATCTCGCAGTAGAATGAATAAAATATAATACATAAACACTTTTTACACAAAGAGAAAACTAGTGTACATACATGAATACAACATCAGAGTAAAAACCAGACCAGCCTATACAATGCTGAAAAATATAATGCACACAATAAAAATAAGTTAATATGAGAAAATATGAGAATACGTCTCGACTCCAGCTCCTCTCCTGAAGCTCCAAGAAAATCCAGTGCAACTTGAAAAAGTTACTCGGTCTGACCCGTGTAGCACGGATCGGTCTGGGATACTTTTAGTGATAAATCTCACATCATAAACAACTTGCTTAACTTTTGAAAACCTTTTTAAGGAAGGAACTCTTGTAAGACGCCATAGATATACATGTTAATGTATATATTTTATCCGCTTATTTATCTTGTTTTCTCTTTAAAGTAAATGATACTATGTATTTATAGCTATGTTTTCAAATTATTGATAAAAAAGCATGGTTTAAAGCATTTGATGGATAAAGCATAAAGAATTTGCTGAAAAAGAGTGAAGTTTGATAAGTTAGCTTCATGTGAGGAATTGCTAAAGATTGAAGAACAGTTGCAAATAGAGATAGATTTGGCTCACTAAAGACTCATGTTTATTCACATAATTCATTCGCAAGTCCTCTCACCCTACAGCATGACCACTACATATGTACATTGGTTTATTTGTTATTTGGACAAAGACTTTAGTCCCACATCTTGTAATTGCCCACTTAGTCTTGGTCATGGCAGCTATAAATACATCTGTATCTCTTTCATTTGAAGATATTAATTATCCCTTGGTTTTACTTTGTAAACTCTTCTCTTGGAATAAAACTATTCTTCTCCTTTTCTCTTTAGTTGTTGTTTTATTTTATTTATGTTTGTTCTTTTCTTTTTCCCTTCTTATCATTTAGCTATGTCTAGCTAATCCCCTTTAATTAGGAGGTAATGACGCTTATAGACTAGATTCAATATGAATCACATAGCCAAGAAGATTAGGAATTTATGCATATAGATCTAGATATGAACCAAGAGTTAGATCTGAACCTTCATAATCTTTGTCGTATATGAGTTGTACTCCTTCACAAAGTATATTCGTGTTCGATCTAACACTTTTCAGATTTAGATCTAATGTTTTGGGTTTTAGAAATAAAGTAGTAAATCTGTCCTAATAGCCTATGGTTGTTTAAGAGCTTATCTCATGCATAGGTTATGCTTGTAGTTAGTTATTCACATGTTTGTTTCTAAAAACCTAATTATTGATGATTCATATTTGTGACATAAACATGAGTTAGATCTATATTAATCTGTATGGCTATTGATGATTATTAATCCAGTTTATGTCATTACTCCCTAGTTACTTTCATCTATTTTAAAAAAAAAATTCACTTTTTATTTATTTTCTGTTGTTTTCAAAAATCAAACTTTCGGAATAATCTGATTGGATTTAGTAGTTAAAATAATTTTGGTCCTAGAGTTCGACACCTTTTACAACAATCCTTATTATTTAGGAAAGCCGAACGAATTAAATAATTGTTTACAATTGTTCATTTTGTTTGCAAAAAAATTTTGCGCCGTTGCTGGGGATCAAAATAATTTTTATTAGTAAATCATTCGGGTTATATTTTTCATTTTATTCCTTTTGTTTTCTTTCATATATGTAAGAAAATTCTTGTTTAATTGATTTGGTATTATTGATTGATACCATATTCTCAAGGACAAGAGAAAAAACACTTGCCTTTTGTTTTCAATTTATTTCCTGTTTTTAATACAATTTCTTTCCCTTTCTTTCATTTATTTCTTTCCAATTTTCTTCAAATTTCTTTCCTTTTTACAATTCTTACAAATAAAAAAAATTATTGCTTTCCTTTTCCTCCCTCTCTAGTTTTCTTTCCCTTCTCTACCTTATATTTCCTGACTGCCTTACTTCTTCTATTAATACCGATCACTGTCCACCATCTTCTGCCTCTCTCTCCAAATTTTATCAACCACACCTAGTTCTAATACCACCAATTCTACATCAACCGAGTCCACCGTACACACCCAAAATCACCTCAGGCCAATCCTCATCAAGCCTTCACACCATCAAAACAATCACCACCCAGTCACTATCCTACATACCCATTCACCTCTCATAACCAAACTATCCCCAATCTAACAATCTCTAACCCCACTTCACCTTCTAAAACACGTCACAGACCACACCTCTTCCATTTAACTAAAGAACCATCAAATACCAAGAGCCATCACATCCCCCTACCCACGTTAAGCCCTTCACCACCTTTCAACAACCTTGCACAATCTCGAAAACCCCATGATAACCAATGTAACGACCCGGATTTTTGGCGACTTTGGTTATCGACATAAGCTCGATGTCGATAACCAAAACATCGAAAAATCCTGGTAATTAATGAAAGAAATTAGAGGGTGAGGATAGATAAGATAGAAACTTAGAATAGAAGAAGAAGAAGAACACAACATCAGAGTAACACGAACCTCACAGCGGAACGAATAACATATAATATATAACATAACTTTGAAATATAACAGTTATGTATACAATAGCACTTATCAGAGTACAGCACTTACAACACAGCGGAAATAAACTATAGCTATATGATCCAAAAGCCTCCTGCTCCAGCTCTTCAAGTATATCTGTAAATCCCGACTACTTGACTGCCCGTACAAATTTAGGCACCCAAGAGTTTAGGGAAAACAAAAAAGTAAACTCCGGGTCAGTCATGGGACTGGTGTGAGTAAAATAGTTTAACACAGTTTAACATATATATGATATCTCATAAGACCACGCCGTGAATACGGAACGGGTTTTTCCCTTATGAGAATCCAACATCTTTGACAAGCAATATCATTCTGATATTATAATAATGTCTAAGTACAAATATATATCAATCTAGCAGAAACGCTTTCATCTCACGTTCTACATATATAATATACAATCAAAATCTCAAGCACGTATTGGATAATGGATTTCTAACTATGACAAGGTATGGAACCACCTTCTGCTAGTGTACCTCTAGAGAGGAATACACTGGGTTCAACAAGAACATCTTGCAACCCGGCCACACATGACCGACCACTCATTTCGCTTGAGTGTATCGAATGTATATCACCAACGGTTGGGATCAACAACCGTTTCCCGAATGGGACAGCATCAACAATAGATTTTTAGAAGTAAATGAAACTCTAGATCAGGTGATTATACACCCTAATAGGTATGACCTACATAGCCATGCCGCCGGCCCGAATTCTGTCATTTACCGGTTTTGAGGCTAGAAGCTACGCTTTACTTCACACCAGATTCACTTTAAATGCCACATCATCAAATCCATCCAATCACCGATTGACGTCCTCAACAATACATTATGTGTTAGCTAAAAGAAGTTTCCTTCTCCACTTCCACTCTTGGTACGGTTGGAGAAATCAATGTACGTGATCGTCTGGAAATACTCTGTCAGACATCCATATTCATTCACTTAGAAATGTCACATCGTCATACCCGCAAAATCACAAATTGATTTCCTCAAAGATACAACGGGTATACAGCTAAGAGAAACGAATTCCTCCGCCACCAACGTATATACGTTTGAAGGGATCAACTTACGCGATCCATTGGATATACTCTGTCAGACCTTCGTCCATACACGTTGTCCTGGGACTGGACAAACCGAAGGCACTATTCAGTATATCCATCTTAGTCACTGTTATCTAAGACTTATACAACAGCCCTTGCACTTTACTCCGTCTTCAATTATCTTTGGCATAAATGATTCGCAATGCTTATGCCAATACAGAGTGGTTCTTTGGATAATAATCCAACCCGTCTCTCCATATTAACAACGTTAAAATGGTCAAAACTCCGATAGTCTGTGATTTAACTATCAAAGAAAAACAAGTGTGCAAACAACGATATTATTTCCAGATGGAAATTATATCGATCAATCATCAACATATATCTATATATATATTCATATTGCCTTATTTTCTATGTTTAGAAAATATATGTTATTAACACTGGAAAACGTTTCCATCTGCTTATTTACGAATCACTACTCTTCCCCAACTATCAGTCCCTGACTGTAAACTAGTATGAGAACAATCCCCTAAGTATAAATCCCGAAGGCCGAAACCAACATCAGATAGGCACTTAGAAAACCATTCAATTAACTAATCTCTAGTCAGTTCTAATTTTACTTAACTCTATTTGATTAACTCTGATTGATTAACTCTAACTGGTTAATTCTAACCGATCAACTCTAACTGGTCAACCTTAATTAATTCACTCTAACTGGTTTTACTTGGTTTGACTAACTCAATTTATTAACTTGACTGACTAATTCAACTCGATTAACCTAACTTGATTTACTTATCTCGATTAACTGAACTAATCACTTTGATTAACTCGACTAATTCACTTTGGTTAACTTAACCAATTCACTTAACTAATTCACTTAACTCCTGTCGAATAAACTATATTCGATAACTCCTCTAACTCTATTCGAATAAACTATATTCGATTAACTCATTTACTCTATTCGAATAAACTATATTCGATTAACGCCTTTTCTCTATTCGAATAAACTATATTCGATCAACTCATTTGATTTAACTCTAATCGATTAACTCCATCGAATAAACTATATTCGATAACTCCTTCGATTTAACTAATATTCTATAATTCACTTCGATTAACTAATAATCGATAACTCCTTCGAATAAACTATATTCGATAATCTCCTCTCGAATAAACGATATTCGATAATCTTCCCTTTCGATTTAACAAATCGATAACTCCTTTTCGAATAACTAAATTCGATAACTCCTTTCGATTTAACTAATCGATAACTCCTTTCGATTTAACTAATCGATAACTCCTTTCGATTTAACTAATCGATAACTCCTTTGTGTTTAAATCTATTCGAATAACTAATTCGAATCACTCTTATTTATTTAACTCTATTCGAATAACTATTTCGATTAACTCTAACTTGTTAACTCTAACTGATTAACTCTAACTCTCATCGATTTCTCCTATTCGAATAACTCCTATTTGATAACGTTTATTCATTTATAAAGATTTACTTTTAGTAATGGTTCTTCACTTTATAAATGTCCTCTTTAATAATGTTACTTCACTTACACAAGTGTTGGGTACATATTCTATTTAAACTATCGGTGTTGAAACCAATATCTCTCCTCTATATAAGTTCAGACTTATATATTTCATTTATCAAATGATAAATATTTATTTAATTTATAAACTATTATTTATAAATTAATCTTTTCTATTTATCTGTTAAAAACAGATTTCCAATTTCTATTCATCTTCTAAATATTCTTCTGATTTAGCTCTATTTATTTATCCAATAAATATCCCTTTTGTTTAATCCTATTTATTTATCCAATAAATATCCCTTTGATTAAATCCTATTTATTTAACAAATAAATATCTCCTTTAATCTTTATTTATTTCCTAAATAAATAAACCCTTTTACTTTTATTTATTTCCTAAATAAATAAATTCTTTTAACTCTTTATTTATTCCCTAAATAAATAATTCCTTTTAACTTGCTTTCAAATATATTTCCTTTATATTTGATTTCAAATATATCTCTTTTTAACCCCTTTGATTTTATAAATTTTATTTCCATTTAAAAAATCTTTCTTTCCTTATATATATATAAAATCCATTGATTTTATATAAATAAATTATTTTCAAAATATACTTTGAAAACCTCCTTTCTACCTTCTGGTATTTCTTATGGTATTTAACACACCAAACAACAACGATAAATATCTTCCCACCCACACATAATCAACACCAGATTATATATCACATTATATATCACAATATATAAATCACAGTAAAATAACTGTTGAGGAATCCAGTTGGATTCCTCCAACCTGTTTCCCTGCATCACAGATGTTACACAATATAATTGACGTCGATTTCACTTTGATGTGAAATATTCTGATAAACAGAATCGACATATAAATATTTAACGATGTGTGTATATATATATATATACAGATATATATATATATATAATTTCTAATAACTGACTAGCAGTTCAATCAAACAGTCAACACACAATCAAACAGACAATTTTTAACAGTTCTACGAATACACTGTAAAAATAGAAATATTCAGAGTTGGTGAGTTTTACTCACTTTGGCAATTCATCGTTAAAGAACGATAAACTTTTGTTTGATTTGAATCAAACAATTTAGTCCGCCATAGATTCAAACGAGCTCCCATCCACTCCCAGTCAGTTCCATTATGGAGTCACCGTCCATACGATCCTAACGCGACCAATTTCGCTGAATTCATTTTACTCGGCCCATTTCCCATTTCGACTACCAGACCTGAACCTGCTATTTGATAGTCTCCTTCCCCGATTTCATTTTCACGCCCAAAACCGAATGCTCACCTCACCATTAAGTCGTTCCCAACTTGTTCGTTCAAACTGAAATACCAATGCCGCTGTACCTCTTATAAGACCCTTCTTTACACTTTAACTTACCATGGATATTAAACAAATAAACTTAATACCCACTCTGCCAATTTATACTTCTTCCTTCTTTCCACCTGAATACACAAGTCACGAACTCCATCATTCACTCACCATTTGCCGCAGTTTGATCTCCATTTCACCATCAATACTCAAATTTAAATTCTAGTTATACATCCCAAGTTCCTCTTCATCCAAATCCTGATAAATCAACACCAAAATCACAGAACTCGCAACCAAAACTCTTCTTCCTCCTCTCGTATGATTTCCACTCCTACAGCACGCCATTCCCCCAAATAATCCTACCAAGGAACTCCTCAACACAAAATCCATCACTACATGATACTTTAAAACGAAAACAGTATAAAGATCCTCATTCCCGTACCCATTTCACTCCAGTAATTCACGAACACAGAAGCGACACCACAAAAACAAGGACAGCTCGTCGTCCTTCCTGCATTTGCATCGCCTAGGTTTTCAGCTGAAAACCATGACCTCAAAAACCCCATCGCACCACCCAGTATTTGCCATTCGGTGCCAATCCCCACCCCAAATCGCGAATACCAAATTCGAAACCCAAACGCCGTGTTCAACATCCCCCAACACCTCCTTTACCATCGACGACAGTGAACCCTAGCCCTTGAGCATCCGAGGATTTCGATCGCAACTTATAATTTGGGTACCTACTTGAAGCTCTCCGCTCAACGATCTCAGAGGAGCACACTTTGATTTTTATAGGATTTTACTTGATTTGTTTGTGATTTTTGGAGATGGACATTTTACTTAAGAACTAGAAAGAGACACGACGGAAATTTCGTTGACCTTGGAATGAGAAACATTAGGGTTAAAGAGAGTAAAGGTGTATTTATACTAAAGTTTTATTATTTTATATTAGACCACTATTTGTATTTGACAATTAAAATCCATACGACCACATATAATACCCAAAAATCACGAAAATGAACATGCAGCTACAGCTTGACATTACGGTCCCAACGAAACTGGTTTCGTCGAATTTCGACTTCGTTTGCAAAAGTGACTATTTTTAAAGCTCTGGATGACCCTTTTAAATATACAAATATATTTAAATATTATTAAATTAAATATAAATAAATTTATATTATCGTATATCTTCACATATGATATCGTACAGCTCCAGAATATCATATCAGAATTTACAGTTTGATATTTAAGATTTTAGATTTATCGATATTCAGTTTTATATCGAAAATTCTTTTATAACGTATATAAAGTGTTACGAATTATAAAGGAATTCCACAGCAACTTTTCTGAAATTTGATTTGGACGTACATCAAAATCTACAAGACGAAATCCCGATTTTTCTCTTCCATAGAAAGATATACTCCACCAGCTCCACACGTTTCTTGTTTCACATAAATCCGATTTAAAACGGACCTTGTACATTCAGTTGAAGTTCGAATCGCCAAATAGCGAACTACCGCGCCATTTCGAGCTCTATTTTTATTATATTATAATTCTTCGTTCAAACTGACGTCGATTGAATATATTCGTCAATATAATTCAACTCTAAGCTGAATTAAATCTAAGGGACAACCCCGTTCACAGAATATTGTGATTTCTAATATTTTGATTATTTCTGAATTAAATATATTATTTAATTTTAATTAAATATTCACTATAATTTAATTAACGACGATTAAATCCCTAAATCACTATTTATATAATTAAATAAATTAATTATAATACCTCTGACAATGCGGGTCATTACATTCTTCCCCACTTAAAATAATTTCGTCCTCGAAATTGCTAAGTTAGAGGACGACCCTATCTATTGGAATTCCTAAGATTTGTTTACCCCTTATTTCTGATTTCAACTGAACCAATTAATATCGATTAAAATATTAATTCCTTCCGACTAACTAAAATTTTCAAAAATTCTGAAAATTTTCTAACACTTTAAATTTTCGGAAAATTTCGCCATAACCTCCTTTGTACAGCCCTATCGGTAAAACCACAACTCGCCTCTCTAGGCCTTCTCCAACCAAAAAGAAAATCAAACAGCCAAGTGGCTGGCCAATTCGGCTCATAAATCTCATGCTTATATCAAATATAAACTTGTACCTTTTTGTCGGGTATATCAACCTTACCACTTTCACCTGTTATCAATCCAACATATACCCAATGTCAGTCCAATCAAACTCTGATCTGTTTTTATCCACAAATCCAACCATTCGCTTATACCTAAGTAGAATTCAATTTCAAACTCGAGTTCCATTCTCGATTTCAAATCCATAACTCCCCAACCAAATATCGTTTCAAATCCCTATCTTATAAATCCAATTTTATCTTGATATTTTTTATTACAATTCAAATTCCACTTAACTGGGTTCCATTCCAATTTATCTCCACAATTTTTATTCAATTGCTTTTAAATTCAAACTGTCTTTTTCCTGGGAGTTTCAAATCACTTTTCCATATCAAAAATCAAAGTATTTATTTCAAAGTACCAAAACAACTTATTTTTCTCAAACCATTCAAAAACAAAATCTTTGGTAGTAATCTGTCACTTAGCAGCTCAAAACGAACACTGATGATGTCGCGATTCATCATCAGGGTTATTTCGCAGCTATCGAAGTGAGTTCAATACTATATCACTTTTCAAAACCATTTCTGAATATTTCCATTTTGAAATCAGTTCAAAATATCCTTCATAATGCTTTAAACAATTTAAAATCTCCCAGGATCTTAAATTTTCCTTATTTTTAACCCAAATCCATTTACAAACACTTATCCAATTTTCCAGAATTTTAATTCAATTTCTGGTTTAAAATTTTAGATTTAACTCATCTGATTTCACGTATTTCACTTATATGAATTTTGATTGGTTATTTACATAACTATTTAATTTATAATCTTACTCGATTATAATAACACCAAATATATCCACTATATTATAATTTTGATATATATATATATCTTCTCTATATCAAGATATACCTTGGGTAACTTATTTTAATTTACCCTTTTTCAAAACATATCGTGTCGACCCATAGTATTCGAGTGTTTATAAACTCCTACCGATACAGTGGATCAAACTGATCGACCAGAACCCATAAACAACTCAGCCAATGAATCTCCACAATAAAAAATATTTTTATATCAAATACAAATACGTTCACTCGTATATATACACTCAAACTCAATCTTGGGTATTACTAATCCAATCTTTACCGAGTCACGCCACAGAGCCAAGGTAATTCTTAACTTAAGCTCTGATACCAACTGTAACGACCCGGATTTTTGGCGACTTTGGTTATCGACATAAGCTCAATGTCGATAACCAAAACATCGAAAAATCCTGGTAATTAATGAAAGAAATTAGAGGGTGAGGATAGATAAAATAGAAACTTAGAATAGAAGAAGAAGAAGAACACAACATCAGAGTAACACGAACCTCACAGCGGAACGAATAACATATAATATATAACATAACTTTGAAATATAACAGTTATGTATACAATAGCACTTATCAGAATACAACACTTACAACACAGCGGAAATAAACTATAGCTATATGATCCAGAAGCCTCCTGCTCCAGCTCTTCAAGTATATCTGTAAATCCCGACTACTTGACTGCCCGTACAAATTTAGGTACCCAAGAGTTTAGGGAAAACAACAAAGTAAACTCCGGGTCAGTCATGGGACTGGTGTGAGTAAAATAGTTTAACACAGTTTAACATATATATGATATCTCATAAGACCACGCCGTGAATACGGAACAGGTTTTTCCCTTATGAGAATCCAACATCTTTGACAAGCAATATCATTCTGATATTATAATAATGTCTAAGTACAAATATATATCAATCTAGCAGAAACGCTTTCATCTCACGTTCTACATATATAGTATACAATCAAAATCGCAAGCACGTATTGGATAATGGATTTCTAACTATGACAAGGTATGGAACCACCTTCTGCTAGTGTACCTCTAGAGAGGAATTCACTGGATTCAACAAGAACATCTTGCAACCCGACCACACATGACCGACCACTCATTTCGCTTGGGTGTATCGAATGTATATCACCAACGGTTGGGATCAACAACCGTTTCCCGAATGGGACAGCTTCAACAATAGATTTTTAGAAGTAAATGAAACTCTAGATCAGTTGATTATACACCCTAATAGGTGCGACCTACATAGCCATGTTGCCTGCCCGATTTCTGTCATTTACAGGTTTTGAGGCTAGAAGCTACGCTTTACTTCACATCAGATTCACTTTAAATGCCACATCATCAAATCCATCCAATCACCGATTGACGTCCTCAACAATACATTATGTGTTAGCTAAAAGAAGTTTCCTTCTCCGCTTCCACTCTTGGTACGGTTGGAGAAATCAATGTACGTGATCGTCTGGAAATACTCTGTCAGACATCCATCTTCATTCACTTAGAAATGTCACATCGTCATACCCGCAAAATCACAAATTGATTTCCTCAAAGATACAACGGGTATACAGCTAAGAGAAACGAATTCCTCTGCCACCAACATATATACGTTTGAAGGGATCAACTTACGCGATCCATTGGATATACTCTGTCAGACCTTCGTCCATACACGTTGTCCTGGGACTGGACAAACCGAAGGCACTATTCAGTATATCCATCTTAGTCACTGTTATCTAAGACTTATACAACAGCCCTTGCACTTTACTCCGTCTTCAATTATCTTTGGCATAAATGATTTGCAATGCTTATGCCAATACAGAGTGGTTCTTTGGATAATAATCCAACCGGTCTCTCCATATTAACAACGTTAAAATGGTCAAAACTCCGATAGTCTGTGATTTAACTATCAAAGAAAAACAAGTGTGCAAACAACGATATTATTTCCAGATGGAAATTATATCGATCAATCATCAACATATATCTATATATATATATATATATTCATATTGCCTTATTTTCTATGTTTAAAAAATATATGTTATTAACACTGGAAAACGTTTCCATCTGCTTATTTACAAATCACTACTCTTCCCCAACTATCAGTCCCTGACTGTAAACTAGTATGAGAACAATCCCCTAAGTATAAATCCCGAAGGCCGAAACCAACATCAGATAGGCACTTAGAAAACCATTCAATTTACTAATCTCTAGTCAGTTCAAACTTTACTTAACTCTATTTGATTAACTCTGATTGATTAACTCTAACTGGTTAATTCTAACTGATCAACTCTAACTGGTCAACCTTAATTAATTAACACTAATTAGTTTTACTTGGTTTTACTAACTCAATTTATTAACTCGACTGACTAATTCAACTCGATTAACCTAACTTGATTTACTTATCTCGATTAACTGAACTAATCACTTTGATTAACTCGACTAATTCACTTTGGTTAACTTAACCAATTCACTTAACTAATTCACTTAACTCCTGTCGAATAAACTATATTCGATAACTCCTCTAACTCTATTCGAATAAACTATATTCGATTAACTCATTTACTCTATTCGAATAAACTATATTCGATTAACTCCTTTTCTCTATTCGAATAAACTATATTCGATCAACTCATTTGATTTAACTCTAATCGATTAACTCCATCGAATAAACTATATTCGATAACTCCTTCGATTTAACTAATATTCTATAACTCACTTCGATTAACTAATAATCGATAACTCCTTCGAATAAACTATATTCGATAATCTCCTCTCGAATAAACGATATTCGATAATCTTCCCTTTCGATTTAACAAATCGATAACTCCTTTTCGAATAACTAAATTCGATAACTCCTTTCGATTTAACTAATCGATAACTCCTTTCGATTTAACTAATCGATAACTCCTTTCGATTTAACTAATCGATAACTCCTTTGTGTTTAACTCTATTCGAATAACTAATTCGAATCACTCTTATTTATTTAACTCTATTCGAATAACTAATTCGATTAACTCTAACTTGTTAACTCTAACTGATTAACTCTAACTCTCATCGATTTCTCCTATTCGAATAACTCCTATTTGATAACGTTTATTCATTTATAAAGATTTACTTTTAGTAATGGTTCTTCACTTTATAAATGTCCTCTTTAATAATGTTACTTCACTTACACAAGTGTTGGGTACATATTCTATTTAAACTATCGGTGTTGAAACCAATATCTCTCCTCTATATAAGTTCAGACTTATATATTTCATTTATCAAATGATAAATATTTATTTAATTTATAAACTATTATTTATAAATTAATCTTTTCTATTTATCTGTTAAAAACAGATTTCCAATTTCTATTCATCTTCTAAATATTCTTCTGATTTAGCTCTATTTATTTATCCAATAAATATCCCTTTTGTTTAATCCTATTTATTTATCCAATAAATATCCCTTTGATTAAATCCTATTTATTTAACAAATAAATATCTTCTTTAATCTTTATTTATTTCCTAAATAAATAAACCCTTTTACTTTTATTTATTTCCTAAATAAATAAATTCTTTTAACTCTTTATTTATTCCCTAAATAAATAATTCCTTTTAACTTGCTTTCAAATATATTTCCTTTATATTTGATTTCAAATATATCTCTTTTTAACCCTTTGATTTTATAAATTTTATTTCCTTTTAAAAAATCTTTCTTTCCTTACATATATAAAATTCATTGATTTTATATAAATAAATTATTTTCAAAATATACTTTGAAAACCTCCTTTCTACCTTCTGGTATTTCTTATGGTATTTAACACACCAAACAACAACGATAAATATCGTCCCACCCACACATAATCAACACCAGATTATATATCACATTATATATCACAATATATAAATCACAGTAAAATAACTGTTGAGGAATCCAGTTGGATTCCTCCAACCTGTTTCCCTGCATCACAGATGTTACACAATATAATTGACGTCGATTTCACTTCGATGTGAAATATTCTGATAAACAGAATTGACATATAAATATTTAACGATGTGTGTGTGTATATATATATATATATATACAAATATATATATATATATAGTTTCTAATAACTGACTAGCAGTTCAATCAAACAGTCAACACACAATCAAACAGACAATTTTTAACAGTTCTACGAATACACTGTAAAAATAGAAATATTCAGAGTTGGTGAGTTTTACTCACTTTGGCAATTCATCGTTAAAGAACGATAAACTGTTTGTTTGATTTGAATCAAACAATTTAGTCTGCCATAGATTCAAACGAGCTCCCATCCACTCCCAGTCAGTTCCATTATGGAGTCACCGTCCATACGATCCTAACACGACCGGTTTCGCTGAATTCATTTTACTCGGCCCATTTCCCATTTCGACTACCAGACCTGAACCTGCTATTTGATAGTCTCCTTCCCCGATTTCATTTTCACGCCCAAAACCGAATGCTCACCTCACCATTAAGTCGTTCCCAACTTGTTCGTTCAAACTGATATACCAATGCCGATGTACCTCTTATAAGACCCTTCTTTACACTTTAACTTACCATGGATATTAAACAAATAAACTTAATACCCACTCTGCCAATTTATACTTCTTCCTTCTTTCCACCTGAATACACAAGTCACGAACTCCATCATTCACTCACCATTTGCCGCAGTTCGATCTCCATTTCACCATCAATACTCAAATTTAAATTCTAGTTATACATCCCAAGTTCCTCTTCATCCAAATCCTGATAAATCAACAACAAAATCATAGAACTCGCAACCAGAACTCTTCTTCCTCCTCTCGTATGATATCCACTCCTACAGCACGCCATTCCCCCAAATAATCCTACCAAGGAACTCCTCAACACAAAATCCATCACCACATGATACTTTAAAATGAAAACAATATAAAGATCCTCATTCCCGTACCCATTTCACTCCAGTAATTCACGAACACAGAAGCAACACCACAAAAACAAGGACAACTCGTCGTCCTTCCTGCATTTGCGTCGCCCAGGTTTTCAGCTGAAAACCGTGACCTCAAAAACCCCATTGCACCACCCAGTATTTGCCATTCGGTGCCAATCCCCACCCCAAATCGCGAATACCAAATTCGAAACCCAAACGCCGTGTTCAACATCCCCCAACACCTCCTTTACCATCGACGACAGTGAACCCTAGCCTTCGAGCATCCGAGGATTTCGATCGCAACTTATAATTTGGGTACCTACTTGAAGCTCTCCGCTCAACGATCTCAGAGGAGCACACTTTGATTTTTATAGGATTTTACTTGATTTGTTTGTGATTTTTGAAGACGGACATTTTACTTAAGAACTAGAAAGAGACACGGCGGAAATTTCGTTGACCTTGGAATGAGAAACATTAGGGTTAAAGAGAGTTAAAGGTGTATTTATACTAAAGTTTTATTATTTTATATTAGACCGCTATTTGTATTTGACAATTAAAATCCATACGACCACATATAATACCCAAAAATCACGAAAATGAACATGCAGCTATAACTCGACATTACGGTCCCAACGAAACTAGTTTCGTCGAATTTCGACTTCGTTTGCAAAAGTGGCTATTTTTAAAGCTCTGGATGACCCTTTTAAATATATAAATATATTTAAATATTATTAAATTAAATATAAATAAATTTATATTATCGTATATCTTAACATATGATATCGTACAACTCCAGAATATCATATCAGAATTTACAGTTTGATATTTAAGATTTAAGATTTATCGATATTCAGTTTTATATCGAAAATCCTTTTATAACGTATATAAAGTGTTACGAATTATAAAGGAATTCCACAGCGACTTTTCTGAAATTTGATTTGGACGTACATCAAAATCTACACGACGAAATCCCGATTTTTCTCTTCCACTAGAAAGATATACTCCACCAGCTCCACACATTTCTTGTTTCACAGAAATCCAATTTAAAACGGACCTTGTACATTCAGTTGAAGTTCGAATCGCCAAATAGCGAACTACCGCGCCATTTCGAGCTCTATTTTTATTATATTATAATTCTACGTTCAAACTGACGTCGATTGAATATATTCATCAATATAATTCAACTCTAAGCTGAATTAAATCTAAGGGACGACCCCGTTCATAGAATATTGTGATTTCCAATATTTTGATTATTTCTGAATTAAATATATTATTTAATTTTAATTAAATATTCACTATAATTTAATTAACGACGATTAAATCCCTAAATCACTATTTATATAATTAAATAAATTAATTATAATATCTCTGACAATGCGGGTCATTACAACTAAGGCCACACTCTGCCATAGCCAGTTACCTCTTCCATAATAACACCATAAACTCACATCTGCAAATTCGATGCATCACTAGTTTTAAACCACAATCAATAGTTCACTACATCAACAATCATCGCAAGTTACATCCCCTTTACAATCAAACCATCTCCTAATCTTAAATCCACAAAACCCTACATCAATCTCTACACAGTTCGGACCCTCCTATTCGCCAACTTCAAAAACCCCAATTCTTCGAACAGCAGATACAGTCATACCTCAATTCACCACTGTATCACCAAAACCTTATCATCATCAAACCAAACTCCACCACAAAAAAGGCTAGAAACCATAATTTCAATTCGAACCAAATCCGTTCAAACAAAATGAAAATAAGGGACGTAAGTGTGACGGCCCGCCCCGCACCAGCCTGCATTTCCTCCGAGAGTGCGCTGTACACATGCCCGATGTAATAACCCGAAAATCTGGGCCAGTTTAAAATTTTTATTTTGGCAATTTTAATGAATTTTGAATATTTAAAATGAATTATTTTAAATAATATCGACGAGAAACTTATTTTGAATAGAATTCGAACGTATATATTATACGCGTCGTCGTTAGAATATAAATATTTATATATAATTATAAATAGAATTAAAAATGGCGCGGTAGTTCGATAATTCGATTTCAAACTTCAATTGAATGTACCGGGTGCAAAACAATCCGGATTTTTGTGAAACCAAAAATAATGGGATCTAATTGATAATATCTTTCTAACGAATCCGAATAATCAAGATTTCATTTCAGGAATCAAAAGATATGTCCAGTTGAAAATTCTGAATAGTCGCTATGGAATTCAGGCCCTTAAAAATGGACATTTTGCAAACGACCTCGGATTTCGACGAAACCAGTTTTGTTGGGTCCGTGATGTTAAGTTATTGCTAGATTCCAAATTTCATAATTTTTCGAATCAATATGTGAGCGTGGCAAAAGAAAACGCGTTTGACCAGTTTCTGTTGAATTTAATCGACTGGAAATTGGCCATTTTTCAAACGGTCTCAGAATTCGACGAAACTAGTTTTGTTAGGACCGTATCGTCAATACGAAGCTAGAAAATATTTTTCTGGAATTTTTCTAGTTAGTATGTGACCCCGGTAATTTGAAATGTACGTTTAAAATTCAATATAGTGATTTAAATGTAAATTAAACAAAAACTAATCGAAACGGTCAAATCAGCTTGCGATACATATCCCATTGTGTTCAGAATGGGGGTTAAGCGCTAGGGACGACAGTCGGTGGGTTCGATTTTGATTTCGAAAAATAAGGTTACCTTTTTGAAGTAAAAAGAAAAAAATCAAAAAATAATAATAATAATATAAATTTAAATAAACCCCCCCTCTCCTCAGTATTCTCTCTCCCCGTCATTTTATATAAAAAAAAAGGAAAGAAAAAAAACTACCTAAACCTAAACCCCCGTCGCCTCGATCCTGGAGCCGCCGCACCACCTCCGCCGCCGTCCCCTCTTCTTCTTCCCCCACCTCCTCCTTCCTCCCCGATTCCCTCCTCTATCGTTCGAACGCAGCGCCCCCCAAATCGTCGAGCCACCTGACGACCGAAGCCCGCCTCCTCCTGCCGACGACATCGACGCCCCTGGAAGCCAGCTCCGACGAAGCCGACGCCCCTTCCCCCCCCATCTTCGTAAGTATTTTTATTTTACTTTTATTTTTGTTTTTATTTTAGAGTTTAAACCTAATTCCGATTTTTAGGAAATGGAAAAAAAAAACTGATTATTTTTAAATATTAAAAACTGATTTTTTTTATTTATAAAACTGTATTTTTAAACATATAAAACTGTATTTGTAAACATATAAAACTGTATTTGTAAACATATAAAAACTGTATTTTTAAAGCTATAAAAACTGTATTTTTAAAGATAAAAAAAAACTGGATTTTTAAAGAAAAAAAAAACTGGATTTTTAAAGAATAAAAAAACTGGATTTTTAAAGAATAAAAAAACTGGATTTTTAAAGAAAACAAAAACAGTTTTGAAAAGAAAATAAAAAAAACTGCATTTTTTATAAAGATAAAAACTGCATTTTTATAAAAGAGCAAAAACTGAATTGATTTTTAAAAGATTAAAAACAGTTGATTTTTTTTAAAAAAAAAAAGGGTTAAAACTGATTTTAATTTTAAGTTTAAGCAAAAGGGTTTAAACTTTAAAAAGATCGGATTTGTAGAAAAGTAAAAATAGAATTTTTATATATTGAACTTCGATAGTAAAAATAGAATTTTTATATATTGAACTTCGATAGAAAAATAGAATTTTTATATATTGAACTTCGATAGAAAAATAGAATTTTTATATATTGAACTTCGATAGAAAAATAGGATTTTTATATATTGAACTTCGATAGAAAAATAGGATTTTTATATATTGAATAGCGAACTAAAAATTCGATTTTTATATATTGAATAGCGAACTAAAAATTCGATTTTTATATATTGAATAGCGAACTAAAAATTCGATTTTTATATATTGAATAGCGAACTAAAAATTCGATTTTTATATATTGAATAGCATAGTAAAAATTCAATTTTTGCATATGTAGAGAATACGGGCAATGAAAGTGAAGAAAGGCGATAACGACGAAGACTTCTGCAAAAGGAGAGTCAAGATGATTGGATAGCTATATGTGAGAACTTCTCACTCAAATTCTATTTTTCTAGTTATATATATATACTAGGATGCAGACGGTGCTTATTAGAAGCACCCGACACCCGTCCACATACCATGGACTTGTTTGTTTGGTTGTGTAGTTGGTTAGATTATTTGATTGGGATTTGATTGATTGGTTGAATTGGAAATTGATTAAAATTGATATGTGAATGGCGTGGGCCTTCACTAGACCGGGGATAAGGCTAGGCCTTGTCCCGTTTCTAGTATCGTGCCGTTATGCCGCCGAAATTTTCTAAAATATGTTAGAAAAATAAAAATGTCATTTATTGAATAAATGAACTGACAAGAAAATTCATGTGTTAGAATGAATATTTTATCGTTAAAAATATAGTTTTTAACGTGAATGTGAATAAAATAAAATATTCATTTACAAACCAGACGGTTTGTTTATGTACACTGATTTGACTGATATTGATTGGGTCGATAAATTTTACACATCGCCCAACAGCACAAATAAAATAGGTGTTTGATTGTTTGAAACCCCACACGGGTGTTGGGATGAAATTTGAAGTTCACTCATCCTGATTGATTAAATATGTCGATCGGTTGATTGACAGGCTGTTTTAAGCGTTGGATATCTATATTTGATGCTTATACAGTGTAGTGCACTTTGGTTGATGGTTGATTATTTTTCCATGCTATTATATACATGTGTTGTATGATAATCCATATAATTAACTTTATATGGTAATGGATTGAGCCTCATTCCAGTTTTAAAATAGAAATATTTGAAATAGAATATTTGAAATTTGAAATTATGAAGCCGTGTGGATTAGATTGACGCCATTTTGACGTGAACGATATTTATATCGATTTTATTCATCTTAAAAATGAATATTGAAAAGCGATTTCGAAATGAATTGAATATATAACGGTTTCGAAATGAATTGAATATATAGCGATTTCGAAATGAATTGAATATATAACGATTTCGAAATGAATTGAATATATAACGATTTCGAAATGAATTGAATATATAACGATTTCGAAATGAATTGAATATATAACGATTTCGAAATGAATTGAATATATAACGATTTCGAAATGAATTGAATATATAAAGCGATTTCGAAATGAATTGAATATATAACGATTTCGAAATGAATTGAATATATAACGATTTCGAAATGAATTGAATATATAAAGCGATTTCGAAATGAATTGAATATATAACGATTTCGAAATGAATTGAATATATAACGATTTCAAAATAAATTGAATTGAAAACGATTTCGAAATGAATTGAATTGAAAACGATTTCGAAATGAATTGAATTGAAAACGATTTCGAAATGAATTGAATTGAAAACAATTTCGAAATGAAATGAATTGAAAACGAATTCAAATTGAATTGAAAACGATTTCGAAATGAATTGAATTGAAAACGATTTCGAAATGAATTGAATTGAAAACGAATTGAAATGAATTCAAATTGAATTGAAATTTGAATTAAATAGAAATGAATTTTGAAACGAATTTATAAAGAAGAATTGAATTTTGATTTGAATTGAAAAGGGAGTTGAAATTGCTTTTGAAACGAATTTAAAACTATTTATATAATTCGTTTTAAATAAAAATCGACGAAGTATATATTATATATATTATATATATAATATAATGGCCTGAATAGAACGCGCCGCGCCGCGGCAGTTCGTGAATTTCGACCATTTATTTCAAACGGACATTGCGGGAGATCCGACCGTCGGATTCTCCTAAAACCGGAACCGTTGGGTTCGTATCGAAAAGAGCTTTCTAATGAATGTTAGAAATTTGAAATCTAACGGTTGGATTTGGAGATATGTCCAAATCAAATTCGAAAAAGGTCGCTGTAAGTGCAGTTCGATGGCCGTTGATGGAAATCGACTGTACGGGCCTTGATAAAATTATTAAAAATAGTAATAATTTGTGTAAAATCATAAGAAATGATTTAGAAAGAATTGGGATGAAAAACTCCATATTTGAAAAGATAAAAATAGATTTTTATCGAAATGAACTAGTTTTGAACTAGAATTATAAGTCTATTTATTTTTAAATAAATAAATTGAATTCGAAAAGGGTTTTGAAAATAACCAAAATTTCCAATGATTGCATTGGAGTGGATTTGAATCGAAATTGTCTTCGGAATATTTCGATGTTGGAATTCGTGATTATACAGGTGTTGTTATGGAAATTTGAAAGATATATATTTATATCGTTATTTCCAATACGACATTTGTTAATCGTAGAATTTGATATTGAATATAGGCCGATATATTTTCTATTCAGAGCCTTGTATTGAATATCGAATGTGATTTGGGTTTGTCGTGAATGGTGTCTTCACTAACACTGTTCTTGAACCCAGTTGAGAAAAGATTAAATCTTTTTATTTAGATTTAATGAAGTGTACCAATTAAATAACATTTAATTGGAATTGAATCGATATTGATTTTTGGGTTTATCGTGAACAGTGTTTTAAATAACACTCGTTCTTTAACCCGATGATTAATGAATGTGATTTTGGGGTTTATCGTGAACCGTGTTTTTAAATGACACTGATTCTTTAACCCAGTCAAAGATTAAAACTAAGTGGAGTTTTAATGAATCTTTAATTAGATTGAAATGATCGAAAATGGAGTATCACCAGTTTTGCTCCAGGCGATAGTTAAATCTTTAATTAGATTTGAACGTGAAATGGTAATTGAATTTACCAATAACACTGTGGTGTTAGATATGAAGTATAACCAGTTTTTACTTCATGGGATGAATAGGTTGGGATTGGGAAATTAAAACAAATGATTACTTCGGTAAGGTTCGCTAATCCCGACTAGTTCGAATTGAGATTCAAACATAAATTCAAGGAATTTATCTTGGATAAAATTAATGGGAACCTTTCCCTATGAATGTGAAATTTAGAAACTAACTGTCGGTTGGCCAAGCAGAATGGTTTTCTGGGTATTGATCTGATGTTGGTTTCGGCCTTCGGGGTTAATATTTGGGGAATTATTCTCTTGATTAATTTACGGTTAGTGACTAATGAATTGGAATGAGGCGTATGTTGTGTTTGTGTAACACTTATTCAAAATATACGCGAGTTATTCGGAAAGACCGGGTTTATCCCATTCTGAATAACTGATACGACGATAAGTCGAAGATGAAGACGATGGTCGAAGACCGGAAGTCTTCACGTCGTTTGGGGTAATTACTGATGATCTTGATTGGGCTGTACCCCCAAGAAGATGGAAACAGTTAGTGATCGTCCAGACGTACTTGGAGATCGATGGATATGCGGGGTACTAGGTGCCTCCGGTTTCGTTCAGACCCAGAACGGACTTGTAAATGGACTGTGTGTCTGACATCGGATTTCATTCTGTGTGACTGATATCGGTTACATAGGATGGTTTGCCTGTGTGGCATGCTAAGATGCAAATGATCAAGGCTTCTGTTGAAAAGCAAAGTCTTGTGGTGATGATCAAAGCACGGCCTTTGTGGCGTAGCTTTGTGTAACGTTTACCTCGCGTGTTTCACACCAGGTATGAACCAAAAACGGGAGACGGACGTCAGGGAGGGCATGCGTTTCTTTCTAGCTAGAAGTGGCGTCAGTGGTTTTACACGCCCTGACGAGTTTGACTTATGTGGTTGTTGCGGTTGCGAGGCGCCTCGGTTATATCGGTTTCGGCCGAATGCATTCTGGTCGGCTGACGGACCAGACTTACACCCCATAGGGTGGGGAGACGTATTGTTCAGGTATAATAATCCACTCCGTGTGGACCGGCCCTGAGGATCCAGGGGGCAGTTGCGGCTGTTCCTGAGACACGGGCTAGAGCGTCTCGAATCGGTAGAGGATCTTGCCCCTAGCCTCGGTTCATAGTTGGAAACCCAATTTCCAAATACGTGACTTTGCGGTTTTATTTGTAAACCTATATATGGCGACATGATATATGGTACCCATGCCGCCTATGATTGATACTTATGATTTGAAGTTGTTTTATACACTATGCACTTATTATAGTATCAAATAATCTGTTTTAAAACGTATCAAGCATTCTTTGGCTGTTATAAGGGAAAACCCTATCCCCCGGCTTGCGTCGCATTGTGTGATAGGACCTGGGTCTTATAACAGCTTCATTTTTCTTTATTTAGCATTGCGCTATTTGTTTTATGCACTGGTATTCTTGGGAGGAAACCCGTTCCGTGTTATACGGCGAGGTCCCTTGATTTACCTAACTTTAAAGATAAAGATTAACTGTTTTAGTTCTCACACCAGTCACATGACTGACCTGGAGTTTATTGTTTTAACCTAAACTCTGGGTGCCCTTATTTTGACACGGGCAGCTAGTAGTTTTGGTTTTGCAGATTTATATTCACAGGATCCTGGTTTACAGCTGGAACGATATCCGGAAAGCTTTGTATCCGTATATCTCCTTCTAGTTGTGTATTGTATTATTTTCCGCTGCTATGTATTTAAATGTAATTTAAATCTCTGATATTTCTGTGTAATATTTTTTTTTTACTCTGTATATTCTTGTAATCTGATGCATTGTTGTTATATACAATGAAATGTTCTTTTATATGCGTTCTGTTGTGGTTTGTTCTCGAACTATCCGACGCTTTCCTTTACGGGGAAGTTGCGGGTCTTCACAGTTGGTATCAGAGCTTTGGTTTACAAAGCTAGAGAACAAGACACATTAGAACCATACGAAAGAAATCATCAGATATTGGATTAGTAGTATCCTAGAACGAGTGTGAAGAGTATATTTTTGAAAATGAAAACAAATTTTTGGTTTTAAAGATTTAAATCAATTATTCGTATTTGATTATTTAATTATATTGATGTGGACAATCCAGTATATATAGATTTTGCGTATACGTCTGATCCACGTGTATTTGAAATTTTAATATATTGGATAGATATAGCATCGCACTCTAGTCGCCCGAAGATGATATTGATGATAGCGATCGCATCATCAACATTTATGTTCGAGTTTCGAAGGTGTGATTTTCTATATATTTCCATTAGGCTGGTGTGAGAACCAAAACTTATATATAGCTGGAATACATCGTTGTGAATTGGCATCAAAAACCTGATTTTTGTATATGTATTAAAATTATGAATTTGAAACTCTAATTCACTAATTGATTGATGTTTGTGTTGTATGTTTATTTGTTTGATAATTTTTAGCCTTTTAGCCTAATTAAATCAAATATTGAACTGTATTGAAAATTAGTCGCATTTGCTTGCATATGCATATATATCATTGAACAGGTCATAGCAAGGAGGCTAGAGCCAGAGAATAAAATTTGTTTGCCCGACAAATAGGTACATGTTTACTACATAATTTCCTGTTTTGTTTGGGTGATGATGATTTTGTGAGCCTATTGGCTAGCCGCTTGGCTTTTTCTTTTTCTTTTTGAGATCTGAAGGACCGGGGAAGCTATTTGAAATTCCCCGATGCTCCCGGTGCAGGGGAGGTTATGGCGAAATTTTTCGAAAATTTAGGGTGTTAGCCAAATTTTTGAAATTTTGAAAATTCTCAGAAACTAAAGAGTTAGAGAATCGAAGCCTGATCGATCGTAGAGCTGAATAATCAAACCACTTTCGACTTTGTTCCTTTTCGGGGACGAAAAGTTTTAAGTGGGGGAGATTGTAATAACCCGAAAATCTGGGCCAGTTTAAAATTTTTATTTTGGCAATTTTAATGAATTTTGAATATTTAAAATGAATTATTTTAAATAATATCGACGAGAAACTTATTTTGAATAGAATTCGAACGTATATATTATACGCGTCGTCGTTAGAATATAAATATTTATATATAATTATAAATAGAATTAAAAATGGCGCGGTAGTTCGATAATTCGATTTCAAACTTCAATTGAATGTACCGGGTGCAAAACAATCCGGATTTTTGTGAAACCAAAAATAATGGGATCTAATTGATAATATCTTTCTAACGAATCCGAATAATCAAGATTTCATTTCAGGAATCAAAAGATATGTCCAGTTGAAAATTCTGAATAGTCGCTATGGAATTCAGGCCCTTAAAAATGGACATTTTGCAAACGACCTCGGATTTCGACGAAACCAGTTTTGTTGGGTCCGTGATGTTAAGTTATTGCTAGATTCCAAATTTCATAATTTTTCGAATCAATATGTGAGCGTGGCAAAAGAAAACGCGTTTGACCAGTTTCTGTTGAATTTAATCGACTGGAAATTGGCCATTTTTCAAACGGTCTCAGAATTTGACGAAACTAGTTTTGTTAGGACCGTATCGTCAATACGAAGCTAGAAAATATTTTTCTGGAATTTTTCTAGTTAGTATGTGACCCCGGTAATTTGAAATGTACGTTTAAAATTCAATATAGTGATTTAAATGTAAATTAAACAAAAACTAATCGAAACGGTCAAATCAGCTTGCGATACATATCCCATTGTGTTCAGAATGGGGGTTAAGCGCTAGGGACGACAGTCGGTGGGTTCGATTTTGATTTCGAAAAATAAGGTTACCTTTTTGAAGTAAAAAGAAAAAAATCAAAAAAAAATAATAATAATATAAATTTAAATAAACCCCCCCTCTCCTCAGTATTCTCTCTCCCCGTCATTTTATAAAAAAAAAAGGAAAGAAAAAAAACTACCTAAACCTAAACCCCCGTCGCCTCGATCCTGGAGCCGCCGCACCACCTCCGCCGCCGTCCCCTCTTCTTCTTCCCCCACCTCCTCCTTCCTCCCCGATTCCCTCCTCTATCGTTCGAACGCAGCGCCCCCCAAATCGTCGAGCCACCTGACGACCGAAGCCCGCCTCCTCCTGCCGACGACATCGACGCCCCTGGAAGCCAGCTCCGACGAAGCCGACGCCCCTTCCCCCCCCATCTTCGTAAGTATTTTTATTTTACTTTTATTTTTGTTTTTATTTTAGAGTTTAAACCTAATTCCGATTTTTAGGAAATGGAAAAAAAAAACTGATTATTTTTAAATATTAAAAACTGATTTTTTTTGATTTATAAAACTGTATTTTTAAACATATAAAACTGTATTTGTAAACATATAAAACTGTATTTGTAAACATATAAAAACTGTATTTTTAAAGCTATAAAAACTGTATTTTTAAAGATAAAAAAAAAACTGGATTTTTAAAGAAAAAAAAAAACTGGATTTTTAAAGAATAAAAAAACTGGATTTTTAAAGAATAAAAAAACTGGATTTTTAAAGAAAACAAAAACAGTTTTGAAAAGAAAATAAAAAAAACTGCATTTTTTATAAAGATAAAAACTGCATTTTTATAAAAGAGCAAAAACTGAATTGATTTTTAAAAGATTAAAAACAGTTGATTTTTTTTAAAAAAAAAAAGGGTTAAAACTGATTTTAATTTTAAGTTTAAGCAAAAGGGTTTAAACTTTAAAAAGATCGGATTTGTAGAAAAGTAAAAATAGAATTTTTATATATTGAACTTCGATAGTAAAAATAGAATTTTTATATATTGAACTTCGATAGAAAAATAGAATTTTTATATATTGAACTTCGATAGAAAAATAGAATTTTTATATATTGAACTTCGATAGAAAAATAGGATTTTTATATATTGAACTTCGATAGAAAAATAGGATTTTTATATATTGAACTTCGATAGAAAAATAGGATTTTTATATATTGAATAGCGAACTAAAAATTCGATTTTTATATATTGAATAGCGAACTAAAAATTCGATTTTTATATATTGAATAGCGAACTAAAAATTCGATTTTTATATATTGAATAGCGAACTAAAAATTCGATTTTTATATATTGAATAGCATAGTAAAAATTCAATTTTTGCATATGTAGAGAATACGGGCAATGAAAGTGAAGAAAGGCGATAACGACGAAGACTTCTGCAAAAGGAGAGTCAAGATGATTGGATAGCTATATGTGAGAACTTCTCACTCAAATTCTATTTTTCTAGTTATATATATATACTAGGATGCAGACGGTGCTTATTAGAAGCACCCGACACCCGTCCACATACCATGGACTTGTTTGTTTGGTTGTGTAGTTGGTTAGATTATTTGATTGGGATTTGATTGATTGGTTGAATTGGAAATTGATTAAAATTGATATGTGAATGGCGTGGGCCTTCACTAGACCGGGGATAAGGCTAGGCCTTGTCCCGTTTCTAGTATCGTGCCGTTATGCCGCCGAAATTTTCTAAAATATGTTAGAAAAATAAAAATGTCATTTATTGAATAAATGAACTGACAAGAAAATTCATGTGTTAGAATGAATATTTTATCGTTAAAAATATAGTTTTTAACGTGAATGTGAATAAAATAAAATATTCATTTACAAACCAGACGGTTTGTTTATGTACACTGATTTGACTGATATTGATTGGGTCGATAAATTTTACACATCGCCCAACAGCACAAATAAAATAGGTGTTTGATTGTTTGAAACCCCACACGGGTGTTGGGATGAAATTTGAAGTTCACTCATCCTGATTGATTAAATATGTCGATCGGTTGATTGACAGGCTGTTTTAAGCGTTGGATATCTATATTTGATGCTTATACAGTGTAGTGCACTTTGGTTGATGGTTGATTATTTTTCCATGCTATTATATACATGTGTTGTATGATAATCCATATAATTAACTTTATATGGTAATGGATTGAGCCTCATTCCAGTTTTAAAATAGAAATATTTGAAATAGAATATTTGAAATTTGAAATTATGAAGCCGTGTGGATTAGATTGACGCCATTTTGACGTGAACGATATTTATATCGATTTTATTCATCTTAAAAATGAATATTGAAAAGCGATTTCGAAATGAATTGAATATATAACGGTTTCGAAATGAATTGAATATATAGCGATTTCGAAATGAATTGAATATATAACAATTTCGAAATGAATTGAATATATAACGATTTCGAAATGAATTGAATATATAACGATTTCGAAATGAATTGAATATATAACGATTTCGAAATGAATTGAATATATAACGATTTCGAAATGAATTGAATATATAAAGCGATTTCGAAATGAATTGAATATATAACGATTTCGAAATGAATTGAATATATAACGATTTCGAAATGAATTGAATATATAAAGCGATTTCGAAATGAATTGAATATATAACGATTTCGAAATGAATTGAATATATAACGATTTCAAAATAAATTGAATTGAAAACGATTTCGAAATGAATTGAATTGAAAACGATTTCGAAATGAATTGAATTGAAAACGATTTCGAAATGAATTGAATTGAAAACAATTTCGAAATGAAATGAATTGAAAACGAATTCAAATTGAATTGAAAACGATTTCGAAATGAATTGAATTGAAAACGATTTCGAAATGAATTGAATTGAAAACGAATTGAAATGAATTCAAATTGAATTGAAATTTGAATTAAATAGAAATGAATTTTGAAACGAATTTATAAAGAAGAATTGAATTTTGATTTGAATTGAAAAGGGAGTTGAAATTGCTTTTGAAACGAATTTAAAACTATTTATATAATTCGTTTTAAATAAAAATCGACGAAGTATATATTATATATATTATATATATAATATAATGGCCTGAATAGAACGCGCCGCGCCGCGGCAGTTCGTGAATTTCGACCATTTATTTCAAACGGACATTGCGGGAGATCCGACCGTCGGATTCTCCTAAAACCGGAACCGTTGGGTTCGTATCGAAAAGAGCTTTCTAATGAATGTTAGAAATTTGAAATCTAACGGTTGGATTTGGAGATATGTCCAAATCAAATTCGAAAAAGGTCGCTGTAAGTGCAGTTCGATGGCCGTTGATGGAAATCGACTGTACGGGCCTTGATAAAATTATTAAAAATAGTAATAATTTGTGTAAAATCATAAGAAATGATTTAGAAAGAATTGGGATGAAAAACTCCATATTTGAAAAGATAAAAATAGATTTTTATCGAAATGAACTAGTTTTGAACTAGAATTATAAGTCTATTTATTTTTAAATAAATAAATTGAATTCGAAAAGGGTTTTTAAAATAACCAAAATTTCCAATGATTGCATTGGAGTGGATTTGAATCGAAATTGTCTTCGGAATATTTCGATGTTGGAATTCGTGATTATACAGGTGTTGTTATGGAAATTTGAAAGATATATATTTATATCGTTATTTCCAATACGACATTTGTTAATCGTAGAATTTGATATTGAATATAGGCCGATATATTTTCTATTCAGAGCCTTGTATTGAATATCGAATGTGATTTGGGTTTGTCGTGAATGGTGTCTTCACTAACACTGTTCTTGAACCCAGTTGAGAAAAGATTAAATCTTTTTATTTAGATTTAATGAAGTGTACCAATTAAATAACATTTAATTGGAATTGAATCGATATTGATTTTTGGGTTTATCGTGAACAGTGTTTTAAATAACACTCGTTCTTTAACCCGATGATTAATGAATGTGATTTTGGGGTTTATCGTGAACCGTGTTTTTAAATGACACTGATTCTTTAACCCAGTCAAAGATTAAAACTAAGTGGAGTTTTAATGAATCTTTAATTAGATTGAAATGATCGAAAATGGAGTATCACCAGTTTTGCTCCAGGCGATAGTTAAATCTTTAATTAGATTTGAACGTGAAATGGTAATTGAATTTACCAATAACACTGTGGTGTTAGATATGAAGTATAACCAGTTTTTACTTCATGGGATGAATAGGTTGGGATTGGGAAATTAAAACAAATGATTACTTCGGTAAGGTTCGCTAATCCCGACTAGTTCGAATTGAGATTCAAACATAAATTCAAGGAATTTATCTTGGATAAAATTAATGGGAACCTTTCCCTATGAATGTGAAATTTAGAAACTAACTGTCGGTTGGCCAAGCAGAATGGTTTTCTGGGTATTGATCTGATGTTGGTTTCGGCCTTCGGGGTTAATATTTGGGGAATTATTCTCTTGATTAATTTACGGTTAGTGACTAATGAATTGGAATGAGGCGTATGTTGTGTTTGTGTAACACTTATTCAAAATATACGCGAGTTATTCGGAAAGACCGGGTTTATCCCATTCTGAATAACTGATACGACGATAAGTCGAAGATGAAGACGATGGTCGAAGACCGGAAGTCTTCACGTCGTTTGGGGTAATTACTGATGATCTTGATTGGGCTGTACACCCAAGAAGATGGAAACAGTTAGTGATCGTCCAGACGTACTTGGAGATCGATGGATATGCGGGGTACTAGGTGCCTCCGGTTTCGTTCAGACCCAGAACGGACTTGTAAATGGACTGTGTGTCTGACATCGGATTTCATTCTGTGTGACTGATATCGGTTACATAGGATGGTTTGCCTGTGTGGCATGCTAAGATGCAAATGATCAAGGCTTCTGTTGAAAAGCAAAGTCTTGTGGTGATGATCAAAGCACGGCCTTTGTGGCGTAGCTTTGTGTAACGTTTACCTCGCGTGTTTCACACCAGGTATGAACCAAAAACGGGAGACGGACGTCAGGGAGGGCATGCGTTTCTTTCTAGCTAGAAGTGGCGTCAGTGGTTTTACACGCCCTGACGAGTTTGACTTATGTGGTTGTTGCGGTTGCGAGGCGCCTCGGTTATATCGGTTTCGGCCGAATGCATTCTGGTCGGCTGACGGACCAGACTTACACCCCATAGGGTGGGGAGACGTATTGTTCAGGTATAATAATCCACTCCGTGTGGACCGGCCCTGAGGATCCAGGGGGCAGTTGCGGCTGTTCCTGAGACACGGGCTAGAGCGTCTCGAATCGGTAGAGGATCTTGCCCCTAGCCTCGGTTCATAGTTGGAAACCCAATTTCCAAATACGTGACTTTGCGGTTTTATTTGTAAACCTATATATGGCGACATGATATATGGTACCCATGCCGCCTATGATTGATACTTATGATTTGAAGTTGTTTTATACACTATGCACTTATTATAGTATCAAATAATCTGTTTTAAAACGTATCAAGCATTCTTTGGCTGTTATAAGGGAAAACCCTATCCCCCGGCTTGCGTCGCATTGTGTGATAGGACCTGGGTCTTATAACAGCTTCATTTTTCTTTATTTAGCATTGCGCTATTTGTTTTATGCACTGGTATTCTTGGGAGGAAACCCGTTCCGTGTTATACGGCGAGGTCCCTTGATTTACCTAACTTTAAAGATAAAGATTAACTGTTTTAGTTCTCACACCAGTCACATGACTGACCTGGAGTTTATTGTTTTAACCTAAACTCTGGGTGCCCTTATTTTGACACGGGCAGCTAGTAGTTTTGGTTTTGCAGATTTATATTCATAGGATCCTGGTTTACAGCTGGAACGATATCCGGAAAGCTTTGTATCCGTATATCTCCTTCTAGTTGTGTATTGTATTATTTTCCGCTGCTATGTATTTAAATGTAATTTAAATCTCTGATATTTCTGTGTAATATTTTTTTTTTTACTCTGTATATTCTTGTAATCTGATGCATTGTTGTTATATACAATGAAATGTTCTTTTATATGCGTTCTGTTGTGGTTTGTTCTCGAACTATCCGACGCTTTCCTTTACGGGGAAGTTGCGGGTCTTCACACCCGACTAGCACGGGACGGTCGTCAGGAGAAAGGAAAGAAGAGAATGAACTAATCAAGGAACCTGTAGAATGTCTCACAACGCATGGGATAAAATATAATAATAATAATGTACTTGACATAAAACAGGCGAGACAATGCATAAGCTGACAACTGAAACCAACGTCAATATCAAAGCAGCGGAAATCCAAATACAGCTTATTACAACTTCTCAAAATCTACTGTCTCTAAACAAAAGAAAGCCAAAATAGAAGATACACCACCAACGCCCAAGCAGTGATCTTCAACAACACAGGGAGAATACTATATATATGTATTACGTGGAAGCCTCCTGCTCGTCTCCGGATCATCTACCCGTGCATCACCAGCTAACCTGTCTCTAGTCTGCTCGTGTGAGCACCCAGAGTAATAAGAGGAGACATAAAACTCTGGGTCAGACATAAAGCCTGGTATGAGCGATAAGCAACTATACAAAATAATAACAGGTATACTAAACCATACCTGAACCTGGACCTGCAACCAAAGAGTTAGTACCACATACCGTACAGTTCTCTAAGGTGCCATAATGAATAGTGTAAAGAATACGGGGGTGGGGTGTGTATGTCATAATGATAGCAACCAAATCATCCATAGCAACCATCCTCACATCCCTCACTCAGTGCACAAAGCATACGACATCTACCTCCTTGGAACACTAGACAAATTGAGGTAACGACGGGTCCCGACTTGTAGAAACCCTGCTGTGACCAAGCCAAACACTTGGAGTCATGACCAAACATTTCAATGACTCACTTCATTGGTCGTAGCCCTTGGTTCTACCGATACCATAATGGCCCTGAATCCGCCTTCGTACCTCCTACCATAGTGGTCCAAAGCTATAGACATCGATAACCCCTTAACACGCGCCCCGCAGCAAAGCCCAACCATGAAGCGAACTCGTTGATTCCCATCTAAATCTTGAGCTCTAACTTCTCATTTGGACTTCCTTTGCATCTCGGGTTTTGATCGAATTGGAGTTGGTCTTCAAAAGAGTCGTCGCATAGAAGTGGTCCTGAATTCGATTCGGTTCGGATATATACGTATAACACGGTTCGGTTCGGTGCAATGCTCCATGGTGTACTCCTGCGTGCGGTTCGGTTCGGTGATCCTTCCCCTTAGACGTCGGTTCGGTTCGGATGTCACGCTCCAGTCGGTTCGGTTCGTCCCTCCTCCAGCTTGCCTGCTCCGATCCGATCTCGTTCCCTGGCCTACTCCGATCCGGTCCTGCTCCATAGCCCGATCCGATCCTCTGTCCAACTCCAACTCAAAGCAGTGGCCTTCCTTCTTGCCAACCTTCTTTGTGCCAGATTCCAGTTCGGGTCGGATTCCTTGCCCAGCTCCCTATCCGATCCGAGCCTATACCCGATCCGATCCGAAACCCTACACAACTTTCTACAACTTTTCCGGCAACTTGTTTACGCCGTTCGACGACGTTTTTGACAAATCTAACTATTCTAATCAATCACAATTCATGTCAAATAGTCATAACAACATAGCAAACTAACCACAAACACCAAAACAATGAATTTATATGTCAAAATGGATCAAATGTGCCCAAAACACATTATTTTCCCTTAATCATGTTTAAGTAAATCTCATCATAGGTTTAATAAAACTTAATCAAATCGAACCAAATTTCAACCAGAGGTATAAAACATTATTTAAGAATTTCTAAACATTTTTCCAGAATTTATTGGTGTTTAAATTTGCTAATCTTCACTAATCACCCTTAATTAACTGTAATTAGTGTCAAAATGATGCTATCACTCACCTTTGCCACAAAATAAAATTCTCAGGACTGAAACTCCTCTGATTTGGGGCGAATACTGATGTCCAATAGCAGCTCTAACCTTGCTTTGGTGCTCTTTCTTCTTAATTTGATGTTGCTAAGCCTAATCTTCAATTAGAAAGTGATTTGGGGTGTTTTAGATGTAGGAGGCCATTGTTAGAGTGTCTAAGGATGAAAGTGGCGGCTGGAAAATGTCTAAAGAAATGTTTTCTAACCCTAATCAGCCCCTATATACCCCTAAACCCGAAATTCCCCTCTGGGCCTAGCTGCTAATCACCCGGTTAAGCCCAATTAAGCTGTTTTTCACCATCTGAAACTTGTTTCAGCCATATCTCCCAAACGGTGAGTCCGTTTGGCTACTGTGACCACTCTACGGAATTGTAAACCAACATCCGGAGCCAATGGAAGTGGTTTCAGGTCAAAATTCCTTTCCAGTCAAAAGTTATGGCCAAAACAGTGCCAACTAGGGGTAAAATGGTCGTTTAAAAATTGGGAAAAATCATGAACATGGGAAATGACCCCAATAGTCGTCTCCCAGAGTCACATGACCATACGACTTCGTATGTGAATGAAATAAATATTCTACGATCCTATGACGCGTAGAATGCGGGTCGTTACACTCTCCCCCCCCTTAAGAAATTTCGTCCCCGAAATTCCTTAACCCAAAACATACAAAGGATCGCGCATGCCTAACAACCACATACAACAATCAAACATGCAAAACAAGCAAACAAGCCTATCCTAGCATGCGGAAAACTAAATCGAAGTCAAAATCTTACCAGGCAAAGAGTTCTGGATAAGTCTTCCTAATGTTCTCCTCTGTCTCCCAAGTACAATCATTCTCGTCCTCGCGCCACTGAACCTTGACTAGCTTCACCGCCTTCCTTCGAAGTTGCTTTATGTCGTGCTCGACAATACGGGCCGGCTTGCGGTTCCCAACCGCCTCGGGTTCTACTTCGAAGTCCTCCAACTGATCAGGTGGAACAGTCATATCTGGGTCGTGAACGAACTTCCTTAGTTGGGAAACATGAAATACATTGTGAACTCCCGCCATTTTCTCTGGTAAGCCAACTCTATATGCCAAATTCCCGACTAGTTCGAGAACAGGGAATGGGCCAACGAATCTTGGTGCCAACTTGCCTCTCCTGCCAAATCGTATTACGCTCTTCAACGGAGAAATCTTGACAAACACCAAGTCGCCAACGGAGAATTTTAAGTCTCTTCTCCTCTTATCAGCATAACTCTTCTGCCTATCATGGGCAGCCTTCATTCGTTGTTGAATGGTCTTGATTTTATCTGAAGTTTCACTCACCACATTTGGTCCAAGCATAAACTTCTCGCCAGTCTCTATCCAACATGATGGTGAGTTGCATGGTCTTCCGTACAAAGCTTCAAACGGAGCCATGCCGATACTGGATTGGTAGCTATTATTATATGCAAACTCTACTAGATGCAAATGATCATCCCATGATCCACCAAAATCCAATATACATGCTCTCAAGAGATCTTCCAAAATACGATTCACCCTCTCCGTCTGACCGTCGGTCTGAGGATGATATGCGGTACTGAGATGTAACTCTGACCCTAGAGCCTCTTGTAAGCTGTTCCAAAACCCACTAGTGAACAACGGATCTCGGTCACTCACAATGCTTTTAGGTACTCCATGAAATCTCACTACCCACTTCATATACAATTCTGCTAACTTAGCTGTCGTTCTGGTTGATTTGACTGGTATAAATCTTGCACTTTTAGTCAGTCGGTCCACAATCACCCAAATGCTATCATGTCCCGATCTAGTCCTTGGTAAACCATCGATGAAATCCATAGAGACTTGCTCCCATTTCCATTCAGGAATTTCTAAGGGCTGTAACAACCCACTAGGCTTCTTTTGCTCGGCTTTAACTAGCTGGCAATTCATGCACTTGGATATAAATTTCCTAATGTCTCTTTTCATCCCTTCCCAGTAGTAGGTCTGCTTCATGTCTCGATACATCTTATTACCACCGGGGTGTATAGTCAGCTTTGAGTGATGACATTCCCTAAGCACTTCATCTCTCAATCCATTGACATTGGGTACGACTAGTCTTCCATCCTTTCTAAGCCATCCTTCTCGATCAAGCCCATACTTGTTCATCTCCTTATCGATACCCATCTCTAACTTGGAGATGATTTCCAATAGGTTAGGATCGTCCCTCTGACTAGAGCCGATCCACTCAATCAAAGTGGGTCTGATCGTCAAACTTGCTAACATTTCTGGATCCAATTCGTACTTTGGTCTGAAATCATACCCAGCGATGTACTCCAGTTGCTTCCATTCTAGAAACATAGCCCCTAAACTGGCATGTCTTCTACTCAATGCATCAGCCACCGCATTGCCCTTTCCTGGTGTATATGCGATGTCAAAATCATAGGAAGCTAAGAACTCTAACCACCTTTGTTGCCGGAGATTTAAATCCTTCTGGGAGAAGAGATACTTCAACGACTTATGGTCTGTAAACAGCTCAAATCTTTCTCCCAAGAGATAGTGTCTCCACATCTTTAACGCGAACACGATTGCTGCCAATTCTAAATCATGGGTAGGGTATCTTTTCTCGTGTGGCTTCAATTGCCGACTTGCATAAGCTACAACCCTACCGCCTTGCATCAATACAGCACCCAGTCCGGTAACACATGCATCCGTGTATACCGTCATCTCTTCATTCCCCTTAGGAATGACTAACACTGGTGCGCTTGTCAACTTGTCCTTTAGACTCTTGAATGCATTCTCGCACCTTCCATCCCAGACAAAAGCTTGATTCTTCTTAGTCAACTGGGTCAATGGTGCTGCTATCTTGGAGAACCCTTGGATAAACTTACGATAATATCCAGCTAACCCCAAGAAACTTCTTACGTCTGTTGCATTCTTGGGCGTAGGCCAATCCTGTACTGTAGCCACCTTTGCCGGGTCCACGGCAAACCCATTCTCTGAAACAACATGGCCCAAGAACCTCACTTCCCTCTTCCAGAAGTGACACTTAGAAAACTTTGCTTTCAATTGGTGTTTTCTCAACACCTCCATCACTATTCTTAAATGTCCCTTGTGTTCTTCCTCTGTCCTTGAGTAGACCAAAATATCATCAACGAACACAAGGACAAACTTATTCAACTGATCTCTGAATACCCTATTCATAAGATCCACAAAATATGCTGGGGCATTGGTCAGCCCGAATGGCATGACCAACCACTCATAAAACCCAGACGGCGTTCGAAATGCCGTTTTAGCTATACTCTCAGCTTCCACTCTAAGCTGATGAAAACCTGTCGCGAGATCTAACTGAGAAAATACTCTCGCGCCACTCAACTGATCGAACAAATCATCTATCCGTGGTAGAGGATACTTGTTCTTCCTCGTTACTTTATTCAACTCGCGGTAGTCTACACACAAACGAAGGGAACCATCCGCCTTGGTAGCAAACACAACTGGTGCTCCCCATTCAGAAACACTCCTTCTGATAAATCCCTTCTTCAAAGATCGCTGACTTGCACCTCGAGCTCTCGCTGCTCCCTCGGTGCCATACGACGAAGTGGCATCACTATAGGCCTGGCAACTTTTACCAAATCAATACGGAACTCAATCTCTCGGTGTGGTGGAAGTCCGGTCACTTCTTCGAAAACATCCGGATACTGGCCAACCACGGGCAAACCTGACAACTCACTATGCGGAATGTCAAGGGAGTTTAGAAAACTAGCCAATACCCCCTCACTGGGTAGACCACCAAACACTATCCTCCGCCCATCATCCGCTCTAGCTGTCACCAAAAATCCCTCACAGTCAACCACCACCCCGTATCTTTGGAGCCAATCTACTCCCAAAATAATGCCAAACCCAGTAAAGCCCAAAACAAAGCAATCACAAACAAACATGCATCCATGACTCGATAAGACCACGTTACGACAAATCATGCTAAGGCTAGTTGAACCACCAATCGGTTTCGTCACTACTAAAGGTCTATCGACAATCTCGGGCTCCAATCCCAACCTATCTACCAGGTCACTAGATATGAAAGAACTGGAAGCTCCGGTATCAAACAAAACTCTAACAGGAACATCGTAAACAGAAAGCATACCTTGAATGACGACATTCTTTCCCTTCTCCGCCGCAGTTGGGGCATTTGACGAAGAAGGAATAGCATTAAGGGCATATGCTTTCACCATTTGCTTTTCTTTAGGGGGTTGCGGACACTTGTCCTTGTGATGTCCCATTTGGCCACAATTGAAGCACTTCCTATTCGCTGGCTTGGCCCGACAATTACTAGCATAATGGCCCTTCTTACCACAGCTGAAGCACTCAACATCTTGTTTATTCTTTTTCTTCTGGCCATCCTTAGTCTGACTCTGCTTCCTTTTATTCTGGGAACCACCCTTGCCTCCACCACTTGCTTGTGACTTTGGCTCATCTGCGGATACAACCTCAGTCTTCGGCTTAGGGTAGAGACTTTCTGACCTCAATGCTTTCCCTACAATCGATTCAAACGTCTCATCGATGTGGTTAATAAGCCTTTCCCCCAAGTACTGATCCAAACCAGTTATGAATTTCTCATTCTTCTTCTCGGCAGTATCAATAAGAGATAACCCGTACTTCGATAGAGTGTCGAATTCAGCAATATACTCCGTGACAGCTCTGCCATTCTGCTTGAGCTCCAAGAATTTCTTAAACAGCACTGACTTCTGAGCAGCTGGAATGAACTTCTCGCTAAAGCGAGCTTTAAACTGCTCCCAAGTAATCTGATCTTCGGGAGTGGCTGCCTTTATAGCATTCCACCAATTCATTGCCCGCCCTTGCAGCTGACGGGACGCTAGCTTTCTCTTCATCGCATCCTCGATACCCAAATCCTCGAAGATACGTTCGCAACTATCCAACCAATCTTGAACATCCGTGGCCGACTCCGTTCCGTGAAACGGCTTCCCACCAAGGCTAGTATACTCCTTGTTTAGCTTGGCGAAATCGACCCTCGGCGCCTGCACTATTGGACCACCACCATTTCCATCATTGGGAGCTGCCCTCCGTACATCTCTAAGCATCTCTCTCATGAGGTCAGTAAACATCGTCCTCATGTCAGCAGCATTCCCATTATTGGCTCCTCTACTGGTACCTCTAACATATCGGCTCATCGTCAATCTGAAAAAGGGAACGATTAACGATTCCATAGTGGTGCTAGTGCAGTACGACTTCATTCTAATACTACTAATAGTATATATATAGCTTTTGAAAACCAAAATAATCACAAATACGCTCTCTCGTATACGTATATTATCCCTCCCTGATAACTTCCCTAGGTTAACTACGCAACCTAGAGCTCTGATACCAAGTGTGACGGCCCGTCCCGCACCAGCCTGCATTTCCTCCGAGAGTGCGCTGTACACATGCCCAACTAGCACGGGACGGTCGTCGGGAGAAAGGAAAGAAGAGAATGAACTAATCAAGGAACCTGTAGAATGTCTCACAACGCATGGGATAAAATATAATAATAATAATAATGTACTTGACATAAAACAGGCGAGACAGTGCATAAGCTGACAACTGAAACCAACGTCAATATCAAAGCAGCGGAAATCCAAATACAGCTTATTACAACTTCTTAAAATCTACTGTCTCTAAACAAAAGAAAGCCAAAATAGAAGATACACCACCAACGCCCAAGCAGTGATCTTCAACAACACAGGGAGAATACTATATATATGTATTGCGTGGAAGCCTCCTGCTCGTCTCCGGATCATCTACCCGTGCATCACCAGCTAACCTGTCTCTAGTCTGCTCGTGTGAGCATCCAGAGTAATAAGAGGAGACATAAAACTCTGGGTCAGACATAAAGCCTGGTATGAGCGATAAGCATCTATACAGAATAATAACAGGTATACTAAACCATACCTGAACCTGGACCTGCAACCAAAGAGTTAGTACCACATACCGTACAGTTCTCTAAGGTGCCATAATGAATAGTGTAAAGAATACGGGGGTGGGGTGTGTATGTCATAATGATAGCAACTAAATCATCCATGGCAACCATCCTCACATCCCTCACTCAGTGCACAAAGCATACGACATCTACCTCCTTGGAACACTTTACAAATTGAGGTAACGACGGGTCCCGACTTGTAGAAACCCTGCTGTGACCAAGCCAAACACTTGGAGTCATGACCAAACATTTCAATGACTCACTTCATTGGTCGTAGCCCTTGGTTCTACCGATACCATAATGGCCCTGAATCCGCCTTCGTACCTCCTACCATAGTGGTCCAAAGCTATAGACATCGATAACCCCTTAACACGCACCCCGCAGCAAAGCCCAACCATGAAGCGAACTCGTTGATTCCCATCTAAATCTTGAGCTCTAACTTCTCATTTGGACTTCCTTTGCATCTCGGGTTTTGATCGAATTGGAGTTGGTCTTCAAAAGAGTCATCGCATAGAAGTGGTCCTGAATTCGATTCGGTTCGGATATATATGTATAACACGGTTCGGTTCGGTGCAATGCTCCATGGTGTATTCCTGCGTGCGGTTCGGTTCGGTGATCCTTCCCCTTAGACGTCGGTTCGGTTCGGATGTCACTCTCCAGTCGGTTCTGTTCGTCGCTCCTCCAGCTTGCCTGCTCCGATCCGATCTCGTTCCCTGGCCTACTCCGATCCGGTCCTGCTCCATAGCCCGATCCGATCCTCTGTCCAACTCCAACTCAAAGCAGTGGCCTTCCTTCTTGCCAACCTTCTTTGTGCCAGATTCCAGTTCGGGTCGGATTCCTTGCCCAGCTCCCTATCCGATCCGAGCCTATACCCGATCCGATCCGAAACCCTGCACAACTTTCTGCAACTTTTCCGGCAACTTGTTTACGCCGTTCGACGACGTTTTTGACAAATCTAACTATTCTAATCAATCACAATTCATGTCAAATAGTCATAACAACATAGCAAACTAACCACAAACACCAAAACAATGAATTTATATGTCAAAATGGATCAAATGTGCCCAAAACCCATTATTTTCCCTTAATCATGTTTAAGTAAATCTCATCATAGGTTTAATAAAACTTAATCAAATCGAACCAAATTTCAACCAAAGGTACAAAACATTATTTAAGAATTTCTAAACATTTTTCCAGAATTTATTGGTGTATAAATTCGCTAATCTTCATTAATCACCCTTAATTAACTGTAATTAGTGTCAAAATGATGTTATCACTCACCTTTGCCACAAAATAAAATTCTCAGGACTGAAACTCCTCTGATTTGGGGCGAATACTGATGTCCAACAGCAGCTCTAACCTTGCTTTGATGCTCTTTCTTCTTAATTTGATGTTGCTAAGCCTAATCTTCAATTAGAAAGTGATTTGGGGTGTTTTAGATGTAGGAGGTCATTGTTAGAGTGTCTAAGGATGAAAGTGGCGGCTGGAAAATGTCTAAAGAAATGTTTTCTAACCCTAATCTGCCACTATATACCCCTAAACCCGAAATTCCCCTCTAGGCCTAGCTGCTAATCACCCGATTAAGCCCAATTAAGCTGTTTTTCACCATCTGAAACTTGTTTCAGCCATATCTCCCAAACAGTGAGTCCGTTTGGCTAATTTGACCACTCTACAGAATTGTAAACCAACATCCGGAGCCAATGGAAGTGGTTTCAGGTCAAAATTCCTTTCCAGTCAAAAGTTATGGCCAAAACAGTGCCAACTAGGGGTAAAATGGTCATTTAAAAATTGGGAAAAATCATGAACATGGGAAATGACCCCAATAGTCGTCTCCCAAAGTCACATGACCATACGACTTCGTATTTGAATGAAATAAATATTCTACGATCCTATGACGCGTAGAATGCGGGTCGTTACAGTAAGTGAATTCCTGTTCGTTATTTTCTTTAAGAAAAAAAATAAAAAAAATTGCATGAGAAGAAGAATCTGAGCTTTTGGGCGAAAGGGTTAAGGGGTTTTATTTTGGTTGAGTGCGTGTTTAAAAAGCATATTTCTTTTATTCGGGCATAAGAAAATTTGGGTGCGACTTTGATTCACGATCTTGTATTGTCATATGTGAATTTTTTAAGTCCAAACGGTTGAGTCTCAGCTATTTATTTTTGTTAAGTTTTTAGTTCCTTTAGCTGGTTTTCTTGATTTGTTTTTTTTTTCGAGTTTTTCTTTTCGATTTTAGTTTGTTCGGATATTTTAGTTACTCTAGACCTTTTCTTTTTATTTTCTTTATCTCTTTACTTTTCAAAAAAAAAGACCAAAGACGAAAGTAAAACAAAATTCAAATAATGGATCAAAGGAATCGAAATTGAGCAAAGCTAATAGTGAATTTCAATTGCTCTGGATGAACTGTCGCACTGCACTAAGGTGACAACAATAAATCTACGGATGATTTAAGACGGGTTGGAGCGGTTGCACACCAAGTGGGGTGTGAACGCGCTAGCGCTACTCAGTTGCACTCGACGGACTATCGATCTAAATGAGTGTTTTCTAAACTCCACAGAATCTGCTGCTGCTTGAAAATTATATAAAAATTGCTTTTAAAGATTCCATGCAGGTGTCGTGGCTTGCTTGTAAAAAATATATTTCTGTAATTTATTATTCTGTGATTGATTTAAATATCCCAGAAAATTGCACTCGTACTAGGAAAAAGCGGTATTAATAAATAAAAACTGTAGACTTTGGACTTAAGGGCATCATGTGCTCAATTAGGGTAAAGTTTGTTTTTCTTAATAATTAGGACTATACTAACTAACTCTCGCAATGTCTAAGAAAGGGTGGAGTTTTCCAATTCATAAATTGGAATGGATTTTAATGGAAATAATCACCGGAATATTTCGAAATTGGATTCCGTAATTATACGGATATTGTGGAGGAATTTGGAAGATATATATATCGTTATTCCCAATACGATATTTGTTGGTTTCAAAATTTGATATTGAATATAAACCGATATAATTTCTATTCAGGGCCTTGTATTTAATATTAAATTGGATTTTGGGTTTGTCGTGAATGGTGTCTTTATTAACACTGTTCTTAAACCCAGTTGAGAAAAGAATAAATCTTTTAAATAAGATTTAGTGAATTTTAACAATTAATTAATATTTAATTGGAATTGAATTGAAATTGGATTTTTGGGTTTATCATGAACAGTGTTTTAAATAACATTTGTTCTTTAACCCAATTAACAGCGGAGATATGATTTAGAATTTATAATCTTTTAATTAAGTTTAATGGAATTTTCCAAAGAAAAGTTTTGCAATTTAATATATTAAATTGGAATTTAATGGAATTCGATTTGGTAATAATCGAGATGAGCTTCTATGAAGGAAGACCGTTACTATATATGGAATTTACAAGGCCTAGCCACTATTCTATTTATAGTATTAATTTGATACAAAAATTTATATCGATTATACACTATCACATTTTCGTGTATATACCATTTTAAAGGAAGTTGATTTTGGGTTTATCGTGAACGATGTTTTAAAGTACATTCATTCTTTAACCCAGTTAAAGATAGGATTTATTTCCAAAATTTGAATAGTCATTAAATAATTATTTTTTGGAGATTAAAACTAAGTGGAGTTTTAATGAATCTTTAATTAGATTGAAATGTTAATGTGGTAATTAAATTTGCCAAATTTGAGAAGTGATCGAGAATGGAGTACCACCAGTTTTACACCAGGCGATAGTTAAATCTTTAATTAGATTTGTAATGAGAAATGGTAATTAATTTTACCAATAACACAGTGGGTGTCAGATATGGTACTACCAGTTTTGCTCCATATGATGAGTAGGTTGGGATTAGATAAATAAAATAAATGATTACTTCGGTAAGGCTCAATAATCCCGACTAGTTTTGTAAACCTTAATTTGGTTTAGAATTGTGAAAAGATAAAACAAAATCTTTTGAAAATGATATCAAAAGGAAGATTAAAGAATAAGTTAAAAGAATTTATCTTTGATAAAATTAATGGAAACCTTTCCTTAAAGAAGTGAATATTTGAATAAAAGAATACTCTGAATTAGAATGAGGCATATGATGTGTTTTTTATAGCACTTGATTATAAGATATGCAAGTTATTCAGAAAGACTGGGTTTAACCCATTCTGAATACCTGATACGACGACTAAATGTTGATGATATGAAGACGGTGGTTGAAGACTGGAGGTCTTCACATCATTTGGATGATTACTGATGTCTTGATTGGTATGTACACCCAAGACAAGGTAATAAGTGGTGATCGTCCATACATACTTGGAGATCGATCGGATATGCGAGGGCCTCTCTCTTGTATTGGACATATGGGACGAGGAATAAGGTGCCTCCAGTTTCGTTCAGACCCAGAACGGACTTGCAAATGGATGGTATGTCTGACGTTGTATTCCTTTATACTATGTTCGTTGATCTCTGCTGAATATATATCTGTTTGGTGGCGAAGAATTTATTCTCTTGCTTAACAACCTTCTCTGAGATGTACGAGCTTACAGGTTATATATTGGTGGAAATCAGTGGTACGGTGTGGATTGACAGTGTTGCATGTTGAGACGCATGGATCAAGGCTTTTTTTGAAAAGCAGAGTCTTGTGGTTGATGATCAAAGCACAGCTTTAAATAGCATAGCTTTGTGTAGCATTAATTCACGAGCTTCACACCCCGGTGTGAACCAGAAACGGGAAGAGGAACGTATGGAAATGGACATATGTTAGTTTCTAGCTACGAGTAACGTCAAGGTATGGAACCCAGACTGTTTACTCATGTTGATGTTGGAAAACTTTATGACGGAAAGTAAGGTACCTCGAAAATTGGGCCAATTGAAAGGCTCTGTGATTTGAGTCCCTAGTGGATCTTGAGTGGTTGACATACTGACCCATTTTGGAGGTTCGATAGAACCGGCTAACATATAGTTTATGGTATAACTAATCATTGACGGATGACCAGCCATGCGGCTAACCTAGGGTTGCCCGTAGGTGTGATCCTGAGGCATTGCTTGTGTGTCTTGAATCGGTAAGGACGATCGCTTGCCTTGGTTCATAGACGGAAACCCAATTTCCAATATGCGAATTTACGATTTTAGCTGTAAACCTATACGGCGACGTAATATAATGGTACCTATGTCGCCTATGATTGATACATTCATATTTGAAGTTGATTTCTTCACTTATAGTAATAATAAAAGATGAAATTTCGCATATCAAGCATTTTTGGCTATTATAAGGAAAAACTCTATCCTCGACTGCGTTCATTGTGTGATGGGACCTGAGTCTTATAATAGCTTCATTTTTCTGTTTAGCATTGCGCTGTATGTTTTATGCACTGGTATTCATGGGCGACTAACCCGTTTCGTGTTATACGGCATGGTCCCGTGATTTACCTAACTTTAAAATAAAAACTAATAACTGTTTTAGTTCCACACCAGTCCCATGACTGACTCGGAGTTTATTGTTTTAACCTAAACTCTGGGTACCCATATTTTCCACATGGACAATCAGTAGTTTGGTCTAAGTAGATATGTCTCTACATAGGATCCTATATTTACAACTGGAGCAATATTCTGAAAGCTTTGTATCCAAGTATTTCTTTCAGTTGTGTCAGTTGTTATTTTGCACTAGGCATTGTACTATTGTATTATATTTTCCCCTATTTTGTATTTTAAATCTTTGAAATTATTTTTTGCTATAATATTTATTCATACTCTGATATATTCTTGTACTCTGATGTAAATGTTGTAATAGCAATGAAATGTTCTACTGTTTGTGTTCTGATGTGTTGTGTTCTCAAAGCAATCCGGGCTTTCCCGTAAGGGGAAGTTTAGGTCGTTTCAGTTTGGTATCAGAGCTTTGGTTTACAAAGGTAGAGAACAAGACATATTAGAAACAAACGAAAGAATTCATCAGAGATAGGATTAATAATATCCTATAAGAATGACTCATTAGAGATAGGGTTAGTAATACCCTAGAATGAGTTTAAAGAGTATTATTTATAAAAAAAAACAAATTTAGTTTTGAAATTTTATATTCGAATGTTTTGTTTTATTTTGTCTTTGGACTATCGAGTATAGAAAGATTTTGATAAAACGTCTGATCCACGTGTATCCGAAGTCTCAAATATACTGGGTAGACATAGAATCACACTCTAGTCGCGTAGAGATGATCCCGATGATTACTATAGTATCATCAGTACCAATGTTCGAGTTTCGAAAGTGGGATGTCTATATATTTCCAATTGACTGGTGTGAGAACCAAAATGTAATTAGAGATCATTGTTGTGATTTAGCATTGAAATATGATTTTTGAATATATATACAAAAGTTATATGTTTTGGAAATTTAATTCACAAATTGATTGCTGGTTGTGTTGTTTGATTATTAGTTTGATTAGTAAAAGTATTGGAATAATAAAACCAATATGAGGATAAAGCCAAATAAAATCTAAAGTCAAATGGAATTAAACATTTTGTTTGGATTAGACATATATATATATATATATATATATATATATATATATATATATATATATATATATATATATATATATATGTTAAACAGGTTATGGATTCGTTGTTGAGTAAATAATTAATTTGCATGCCCGACAAATAGTTACACCTTAATGAGTTGGTTATGCAATTTTATTATTATATCAACTCCTGTGAGTGTATTTGGATGCAATGTGATGGTTGTTCTGTTTGAGATTATAAACCACGAAATAGGATAGCAACAAATAAATTATGAACTGCACCGCATGACATACTACATGAAGACAACATATCATATCATATTCCATTTAAGCATTTGGCGCTTATATGACGAGGTTTGATTAACCATACGGGTGAGATGCTTGAATGGCGATAATTATATTACAAGTTGAATAGAAGACTGATTATGTACTTAATTAAGGAATACATTTAATGATTCTCGGGGCAGGATTTAATAAAAACCCAACATAGGTCTGGAGATGGCAAAATTCACGTCTCTCTTGATTTTAGATACGGCACATGGATTATTTTATTTCCAACACCGGGGCAAGGTCTGAGATTTCGAGTTTTCTCCCTTGTACACAAATAGGTCACAAAACATGTGTATGCTTTTTATTGATTTATTGGGTGCCTAATACGACCCAATAAATTTTTCATACCCTCCCCGTACAAAGGAGGTTATAGAGAAATTTTTCAAAAATTTAGGGTGTTAGCCAAATTTTTGAGAATTTAGAAAATTCTTAGAAACAGAAAAGTTGAAGAATTCAAACCAGAATGAAAGTTGAGTTTGTTAGTTAAACAACTTTCAGCTCCGTTCCTTTTCGAGGACGAAAAGATTTTAAGTGGGGGAGATTGTAACAAACCGAAATTTATGAACCAATTTAAATTTTTTATTTTAGTTATTTTAATGGGTTTTGAATATTTAAAATGATTTATTTTAAATAAAAACGATTTGAAATTTATTTAAATCGAAGATAGAACGTATAAATTTAAAATTAAATTAAAACGAGCTTGAAATAGCGCAGTAGTTCAAAAATTCTATTATAAAATTCAATTGAACGTAGAGAATTCGAAATAAATTGGATTTCAGTAAAACCAGAAATGTTAGAATCTATTAATTATATCTTTCTAATGAATGTGAAAAACTGAGATTTCATAATATAAATTGAAAGTATGTCCAGTTTAAATTTTAAAATAGTCGTTATGCAATTTATATATATTTTAATATAATATATAACCCTTAAAAATAGCCATTTTGCAAACGACCTCCTTTTTTGACGAAACCAGTTTTGTTGGATCCGGAATGTCAAATTATTGTTAGGTTTCAAATTTCATAATTTTTGGAATTAATATTTGAGCACAGTGAATTTAAATGTGTTTTGTTATTTCAGTTTGAATTTAATCGACTGGAAAATAGTCATTTTTCAAGCAACCTCCAAATTCAACAAATTAGTTTTGTTAGGACCGTATCATCAAAACATTGCTAGATTTATTTATTCGTAATTTTTGGAATCAGTATGTATTCCCGGTAAATTAAAATGTACGTTTAAAATTCAATATATTGATTTATATTTTAATTTATAGAAATACTGATAAAAACAGTCGAATTAGCTTACGAAACATATCCCATTGTGTCCGTAATGGGGGTATTTAGCTATGGGCGACAGTCGTTGGGTTTGATTTGGAGCTCGGATCGATAAATAACTATTTTTGAAATTAAATAATATAAAATAAATGTATAAATACATTGAAAAACCCTAGCCCTTGTCTCATTAATCAGCCGTCGCCCCCAGACTAAAGAAACCGACGCCCCATACTGTTCGATTCTTTCCTCCCCAAAATCTCTAAATCCAATCAATAAAATTCGAAGCTTCTAAAGTAAAGATTGAAGAGCTCATCGTGATCTATAAATTCAATTGCTCCGATCGATTTTAATGAAGTGGATTAAGAGAATTTTGGGCTTAAATGCACCAACTTCGAGCGCAATTTCAGGGACCATGGTGGCCTCGAGAGCCGCGCCACCACTGGCGTCGGTAGAGGTTGAGGCGGTCGTCGTCGAGAGCACCTCTGATTGAATTCTGGTTCTCCGTGGTGGCTTGCGCAAGCCAGTTTAGAGGTTGAGGGTTTTTCATTAAGGAAGAAGATGATGGTAAACGACAGAGTTTTTAAGTGTAATTAATTATTTTAATTAATTATTTAATTATTTTAATTATGTAATAAATGTTTGTATCTCTATAACTTTTGTATAAGAACACGGAATTCAGCAAACTTGGGTCCATTGGAATCCTCTTGACGAGTACTATAACATGGAACTGACCAGAACGGAAATGGAGTGCATTAGAAATTCAGGAAAATTTCAACTCAAACTGTACTGAAATCGCCAAATAAAATCTGGAGGAGTGGAAACCAATGTGAGAACTCCATCTCTCTCAATATTTTACCATACAGTTATTTATTTTTGGAGTTCAACACCCGAATTCCCACAAATCACATAAATTGGAAGCGATGTATGCATATTAGCGACACTCGCATTTCATACTTCGCGAGTGGCCACTTGTGGCGCCGTAAATAGCATTGGGTAGTTGAGTATTTATTTATATGGATGATTTGGTGATTTGTGTATTGTGACTGTGATGATTAACATATTAAAATATTGTTAATATTATTGTGGAAATCGAAATTAAAATTATAAATATCTATTTATAATTTAAATAGTAAAATTGGAATAAATATCCATTTACGAGTCGGACGACTTGTTTATGTACACCTATTTAAGTGGTACTGATTGGGATGATAATTTTTACACATCGCCTAAGTGCACAAATAATAATCACTATTTGTTGTTTGAAAACACCATACGGATATTGAGATGATATTTGACATACACTAATCCCAATATTTAGTTATATGACAATCGATGGGTTGACAGGTTGTGATGAGCGTTATTCATTTATTTTAATGCTTATACAGTTTGCACTCTGGATGAGGTTTGAATGCTTAATGATTATCTATCATTATTGTTGAATACATGTGATGTATGAAATCCATATAACTGAAATTATATGGTAATTGATTGAGTCGCATTCCGATTCCGAAATAACGTATATTTTAAAATAACGAATATTTTAAAATAAAATTCAGAAAAGAATCAAAATATGATTTTGATGTCCGATTTTGGATGGACACGAAAATATATAAAAATATGAAGCCGGGTTAAGTATAGAAACAACATTTTAACCGTAACGGGTTTATCGATTGATTTTATTGATTTTTTTAATGAGTGTCGAAAAGAACTGATTTCAAAAGCAAATATTTTGAAAATATTATCATTTAAAATTTTAATGATATGGAATATTCAATTTGATTTAAAATTGAAAATGAAGTTGGAAATCATTTTAAAACGTATTTATGAATATTTTAAAATACATTTTAAATGGAAATCGGCGATATATATATATATATATTATATACATTTAATGGCCTGAATAGAACGCGTCGCACAGCGACCATTCGCGAATTTCGACCATTAATTTCAAATGGACGTAACGGGAGATCTGATTGTCGGATTCTCCTAAAACCAGAACCGTTGGGTTCGTATCGAAAAGGGCTTTCCAATGATAATAAGAGTATTGAAATCTAACTGTTGGATTTGGAAATATGTTCAAATAAATTTCAAAAAAGGTCTCTATGGATGCAGTTCAGTGGCCGCTATTGGAAACCGACTTTTAGGGCTTTAATAAAATTATTAAAAATATGGAAAATTTGTGTAAAATCATATAAATGATTTGGAAAGATTCTGGATGAAAAATTCCAAGTTTTGAAAAGATAAAAGACATTTTTATTTAAGTGAACTAGTTATTAACTAGAATAATAATCCAATGTTATTAAATAAACAAATTAGATTTGGAAAAAGGTTTTTAAAATAACTAGAGCTTTCCAATTCATAAATTGGAATGGATTTTGAATGGAAATAATCTTCGGAATATTTAGATATTAGATTCCGTAATTATACAGATATTGTGGAGGAATTTGGAAGATATATATCGTTATTCCCAATACGATATTTGTTGGTTTCAGGATTTGATATTGAATATAAGCCGACATAATTTCTATTCAGAGCCTTGTATTTAATATTAAATTGGATTTTGGGTTTGTCGTGAATGGTGTCTTTATTAACATTGTTCTTAAACCCAGTTGAGAAAAGAATAAATATTTTTAATAATATTTAGTGAAGTTTACCAATTAATTAATATTTAATTGGAATTGAATTGAAATTGGATTTTTGCGTTTATCGTGAACGGTGTTTTAATTAACATTTGTTCTTTAACCCAATTAACAGTGGAGATATGATTTAGAATTTATAATCTTTTATTTAAGATTAATGGAATTTTCCAAAGAAAAGTTTTCCAATTTAATATATTAAATTGGAATTGAATGGAATTTGATTTGGTAATAATCGAGATGAGCTTCTGTGAAGGAAAACCGTTACTATATATGGAATTTAAAAGGCCTAGCCACTATTGTGTTTAAAGTATTAGTTTGGTATAGAAATTTAAATCGATTATACACTGTTATGATTTCCGTGTAGCGTCCATTTGATGGAAGATGATTTTGGGTTTATCATGAACGATGTTTTAAAGTACATTCGTTCTTTAACCCTGTTAAAGATGAGATTTATTTCCTAAATTTGAATAATCATTAAATAATGATTTTTGGGAGATTAAAACTAAGTGGAGTTTTAATGAATCTTTAATTAGATTGAAATGTTAATGTGGTAATTAAATTTGCCAAATTTGAGAAGTGATCGAGAATGGAGTACCACCAGTTTTACTCCAGGCGATAGTTAAATCTTTAATTAGATTTGAAATGAGAATGGTAATTAATTTTACCAATAACACAGTGGGTGTTAGATCTGGAGTACTACCAGTTTTGCTCCATGGGAAGAATAGGTTGGGATTGGATAAATAAAATAAATGATTACTTCGGTAAGGCTCGATAATCCCGACTAGTTTTGTAAGTTTGGTTTAGAATTGTGAAAAGATAAAATAAAATCTTTTGAAAACGATATCGAAAGGAAGATTAAAGAATAAGTTAAAATAATTTATCCTTGATAAAATTAATGGGAACCTTTCCCTAAAGAAGTGAATATTTGAATAAAAGAATATTATGAATTGGAATGAGGCGTATGATGTGTTTTTATAGCACTTGATTATAAGATACGCAAGTTATTCGGAAGACCGGGTTTAACCCATTCGGAATAACTGATACGATGACTAAATGTCGATGATATGAAGACGGTGGTTGAAGACCGGAGGTCTTCACATCGTTTGGATGATTACCGATGTATTGATTGGGATGTACACCCAAGACAAGGTAATAAGTGGTGATCGTCCAGACGTACTTGGAGATCGATCGGACATGCGAGGGCCTCTCTCTTGTATTGGACATATGGGACAAGGAATAAGGTGCCTCCGGTTTCGTTCAGACCCAAAACGGACTTGCAAATGAATGGTATGCATGTGTTGTATTCTTTTATACTATATTCGTTGATCTCTGCTAAATATATATCTGTTTGGTGTTGGAGAATTTATTCTCTTACTTAACACCCTTCTCTGAGACATATGAGCTTAGAGGTTATATATTGGTGGAAATCAGTCGTATGGTATGGATTGATAGTGTGGCATGCTGAGATGCATGGATCAAGGCTTTTGTTTAAAAGATGAGTCTTGTGCTTGATGTTCAAAGCACAGCTTTGTGTAGCGTTAATTTGCGAGGTTCACACCCCGGTATGTACCAGAAACGGGATGAGGAACATTACATATGTTAGTTTCTAGCTACGAGTAACGTCATGGTATGGAGCCCAGACTGTTTACTCATGCGGATGTTGGAAAACTTTATGATGGAAAGCGAGGTGCCTAGTAAATTGGGCCAATTGAAAGGCTCTATGATTTGAATCCCTTGTGGCTCTTGAGTGGTCGACATACTGACCCATTTTGGAGGTTCGATAGAACCGGCTAACATATATTTTATGGTATAACTAATCACCAACGAATGACCAACCATGAAGCTAACCTAGGGTTGGCCGTAGGTGTGATCCTGAGGCATTGCTATTGTGTCTCGAATCGAAAGGACGACCGCTTGCTTTGGTTCATAGATGGAAACACAATTTCCAATACACGATTTTAGTTGTAAACCTATATGGCGACGTAATATAATGGTACCTACGCCGCCTATGATTGATACATTTATATTTGAATTTGATTTCTTCACTTATAGTAATAATAAAAGATGAAATTTCGCGTACCAAGCATTTTTGGCTTTTATAAGGAAAAACTATATCCTCGATTGCGTTCATTGTGTGATGGGACCTGAGCCTTATAATAGCTTCATTTTTCTGTTTAGCATTGGGTTGTTTGTTTTATGCACTGGTATTCATGGGGGATAAACCCGTTTCGTGTTATACGGTGTGGTCCCGTGATTTACCTAACTTTAAAATAAAAGCTAATAACTGTTTTAGTTCTCACACCAGTCCCATGACTGACTCGGAGTTTATTGTTTTAAACTAAACTCTGGGTGCCCATATTTTCCACACGGGCAGTCAGTATTTTTGTTTCCGCAGATATTTTTCTACTTAGGATCTTGGATTTACAGCTGGACCAATATTCCGAAAGTTTTGTATCTGTGTATTTCTTTCAGTTGCGTTGGTTGTTATTTTCCACTACCATTGTACTATTGTATTATATTTTCCACTGTTTTGCATTTTAAATCCCTGATATTATTTTCCGTTGTAATATTTATTCATACTCTGATATATTCTTGTACTTTGATGTAATTGTTGTAATAGTAATGAAATGTTTTATTGTTTATGTCCTGATGCGTTGTGTTCTCAAAGCAATCCGGGCTTTCCTGTAAGGGGAAGTTTATGTCGTTTCAAAAAATTATTTTATTATTTATACTAATAAAATATTTAAAACAATTGAATTATATTAATTAAATTTCAAAACAACGTTTAAAATAATAAATTAAATTAAATATTCGACCGCTAAAAATTTGGGATGGTACACAAGAGCTCGCCTCCAATCTTAAAGAGACACAAGTGCCTTCTGATGATATGACCAAAGCTAAATAAGAGTTGGTGGCATAGGTAACACTTTTGAACCAAAAGACTTTAGATGATGACTCAGTTGCATTCGAGTGCATAAACCGAATTGAGATTTTAAAAGGAGGTTCAAGAAGAGAGAAGTCTCTGAATCAAATTTGCAGATGTAACCGAGGATGCCAAACAAAAGGTGTCCTACTTTGTTGGGAGGCCCTCTCAAGACTATCATTAATAGATCTTGTGAACATACTCTCTTCACTACCTATGTGGACAATATTGATAAGTGCCCGAATTTAGATTTTCCCACCTTTCAGTATAATGAAGAGCATAAGCGAAATTTTAAGCCACAATGAAATGGACTCCAAATAATGGAAAGTATATTGATGGTATGGCATTTCTAGTTATTGATGATCCGTACATTGATAATTAAATTAAGTATGACGATAAAATGAGATGGTGACGGCCTAAAAGATGACGACGACCACAGAGATGATGATTAAGGTGATGTGATGACGGCTGCGATGAATTCAAGTTAGGCTACAATGTAAATGATCATGATGGGGTTGGGATATCCATAATGATAATGATGGAGATGGTCCTTTTAACCCCTACTACGACAAAGACGCTACCAAGGAGTCAAAGATAACAGGAATTCCCGATTCTCCTCCGAATGAGAGTCATATTAGGACTGCTCAAGGAAAAAAATCAAAGAGAAAGCAACAAACTCCCACTGCTTTAGTTCTAATCACGCGTGTATGGCTTTGTACGAACATTTAAATTTTGCTAAATTTTAGTCAATAAACTTATGAATCTCTTTAACTAAGGATAATTTCATAGCAATGTTTTGACGCTTTTCTTAAAAAAGAAGCAAACGAAGGTAAATAGATTAAATATGTTAGGTAGATTAACAAAACAACATAATGATTTATCTAAGAAATATCAAAATTTTAATCTCAGCGCCTTAATATTGAATAACTTCCATGAAAAGAAATTTTCTTCGTTGTAGAAGAAAGTACACAATCACTAAGAACAACTACTGAAGAAAAACTTCGAAATCTAACCCTTTTTGGATGCTATTGATGATAGCAATATCCTGGAAAAGGCGTTATACAAGATCTACCACAAAGGCAAGTTTGTAGACTTCACTCATTGAAGAAACAAATGTGCAGCTTACTTAGGAGCTTCCAGATAGATATTTAAATGAAAAGGAATCAGGTCCTTACGATTGGTGACACTGGAAAGTACCTAAAGCTAAACCCATTCACCCTTTAAACCACTATATTATTGCAAATAAACTTAAAATGTTATAGGAAAAGGTTAGTTCCTGAACTTTTTAAAAGATCTATACTCTATGAACCATATGAGTAGTCATGTACAACATTCTCATTGAATAAATTATAGTTATTCTAGCTTCTGTACTTAGTTTATCTTTACCTGTGTATTATAAAGACTAGAGAAACCTTAAGTAATCCCATTCCGATTGAAGTCTTGAGCGAGTATGTCAAATTTAAGAGTGAATTTAAGTAAAATATCTATTTTTTTCATGTGAGAACTGGAAAAACATTGTTTCTTAAAGGACTTACAAGAAATATACACACTAGTGATTCCTTAGCATAACCAAAAACACACCAAGCTATCGTTGATTCCTTAGCAGGACCATATTCATCTAATTCCTCTTTTCTCCATTTGGATACGAAGCCCTTCTTACTCAATCTAGTTTGCATTATTCCATAATCCATTTTGTTTCATTTGAAACTCATACTAATATCGAACTACCACCTTTCGAACTTACTCCGAGAAAGATCCCACTAACCTAAGAACCATAGCTTTTACCATGTTACTACCTCACCATCTATCCCTGGTGCAAATAAGCCACCACCTCCAACACAATCCACAAAACGTCAACAACAGTCCTCATAAGTTCCACTACTAGTGGACCTTCCACCATAACTCAAGGATGAATTATCATGATAAAGCATCACCAAGTTAACACTTGTGCCAATTTTCAATCCAATATTCCTTTCTGCTTCTTGTAATCATACTCTAGATGTTATGGACCCCAATTGTAATAGCCTGGAAAATTCGACGTCCATTTCGACATTAATACAACCTTTATATTCACATGTCAAAACTCAAGTATCGAAAACCCAGAAAATTATGAGAAAGAAGTTAAAGGGTGAGAAATAAGAAAGGTTAGAATATAAGAAAAAGAAGAACACAAACACATCAAAATCAGAAAAGATCAGAATCTCACAGCGGAATGAACAAAATATAATATAACAATACTCTTTACACACGAGAAAACTATATATACACATGAATAAATCATCAGTACACAAATAGATCAGTCTATACATTTACAACAACTTATTTGTACTAAAACTGATAAATACATAACAAACACAGTGGGAATAAATTAATAAAATTAATATAGTAAAAAAAACGTCTCGATTCCAGCTCCTCTGCTACGGCTCCAAGCAAATCCAATGCAATTTGGAAAATATACTCGGTCTGACCGGGCGCATTTTGCGAAAAGTAAATTCATATGAATTATCAGACTGGGATACTTGACAGCGAGAAAACTCACATCACAATCAACTTGCTTAATTTTTGAAAATCCTTTTTCAAAAGAATGGAACTCTATTAAGACACGACCACACATAAACATGGCACGTGTTTTCCCTTATGATAACCAAAACTCTTTATAGAAATCCTATGATACAATAACAATGTCTAAAATACAACTACTTATCAATCTATCCGAAATTGTTACATTTATTAAGTTTTAGCACACCAGGTATATAACTAATACCGTGAAAGGCTCGTATTGTAGTTTGGATTTTCATACAATGACAAGGCATCGGGGTACCACCTACCACAATACCTCTTTAGATAAGCGTATCGATAGCCTTGCATGGACTCCCTGCGAATCAGGACCGACCAACCCCTCTCTGGATTATACCGAATATTTCACCATCTTGGTTGTGATCAGTAACCAAACCTCATCGTAAAAAAATCAAAAGGTTCATCCATTCTAGAATCGGGTGGTGATAATACTATGAATGAGAGCTACCCACCTAGCCCAGAAGCATATCCCCTGTTTTAGCCATTACCGGTTGATCAGGCTAGAGGCAACGTTTTTACCTTTCATACATGACACATCCCTACCTTTAGATGCTTTATCTCCATCTCATCAATCACTAATGGATGTCCATAAAAATACAACCTCCAAGCTCATACTCTCAGAGAAGGGCGTTGAGCTAAGAGAAGTTGCCTTCTCCGCTACTAAACAGATGTACGTTTGTAAAAATCAATGTACATGATTTAATAAATGCAATGTCAAACAATCGTCCATGCAAGTTTTTTGGGAACAAGACAACCCGAAGGACTCTTTTACTACATCATGTCAGGATAACCCCTAGGATTAGTAACAAGAAGTCCTCACATCATGCAGAATCCCAAAATGTATGTACTATTGCTACAAGTATAATCCTGGTAGCTAACTAGAGACGTCAAAAAGCATACCTTTCCATTTTAAGACCTACATCTTCTAATCATCTTAATGCGTCTAAGCATACCTGAAAATTAGTTTTAAACGCAAAGTCGGTTCGAAGTGGTTTTGGATCCAATTCCAATCCCGATTCCCCAAATCAACACGTTATAAGTTAAAAGGAACTTTATTGATAGTCGGTTCTTTGACTATCATCATATATTTGTACAATTAAGTACACTAGCAGCACAGGCCCTTTTTAATTTAAAATCATCTCATTGATTCCTACAAATTGATTCCATATACTTTTCTAAACGCGATAAGTATATTCACAAATCTCTTGATTTTATTACTTCGAAAATCATAGTTATATACTTATCTCTTGGAATACATGTTTTAACAAAACCATATAATTTTTACGACTTAGAAAATAGCGATTTTTACCTAACTAAATGATATAAGTAAATTTCGAAATCATATAGACTAAAACAATGTTATGGGATACACTGTTTGCTATAAAACTCCAAACAATTTTATTTGACTTATAAACTTTGCAGATTTAAGTTTATAACATCATTCAGGGAAATAAATGTTTAATTCCAACATCAACTCTTATTTCAAACTAGTATCATCCCTTGGATAATTATGAAGTCGTTCAAGTTAGGGCATTTTATTTACATCTTAGACCTTGACTTGACAACATTCTTGTTTTCAAGATAAATAGAAGTTTTTTTGATGCAAAAACCCAATATTCAGTAAATATCACAGTAAGTTCCATTTACTATTCACTTTAAATAAAGTTTGAAAATCACTACCTACATTTAAAATTTCATTTCAATTACAATCACTTTTACTTAGTTCAATTATAAAATAAACCATCATTTAAAACCATCTAAAACCATCGCCTTATTTTCAAATCTCTTTTATAAACCTTATTTATAAAACTTGAATTTACTACAAAATCCATTCATAAAATTCTTTATAAAAGTTCAAATAAAATCTTTTCATAATCTCGATTTCCTTTTCTTTATAAACTTCAGATATTAAAAATCCTGGTTCAAAATTTAAAACCAAATAACTAAAATCTTAGCTTAAAATCAATTCAAATCATTTAAAAGCTTTTTATGAATATCCAATTATTCATAAATTTCAATTCTAAAACACAATATTAATTCTGCATCGTTTTACAAGTTCAATAAAACTTGTTCAAAACAACAGAAAATCACATATAAACTCAAATAATTATAAAATAGGGTTTTATAACTTCATAGAACTTCATTATAAAACTTAGTAAAGTTTTACCACTCGAATCTCCAATTATAAAACTTATTGATAAAACAAGGCTTTCGCTTCATAAAACATTTTATAATTCAAATATAAAATCCAACTATAAATATTGATCTATTTATAAAACCATTATTTATATAACTTATATAAAATAAAATAAAATAAAAATTTTGCTTTTGTTTTAAAAATATATTTTATAACTTCAACTTAGTCAATTCGCCTGACGGTGAATCAATGTCTTAAAATGATGGATTTTAGACCATTTTCTACCAATCACTAAACCAATATTGTTTATTGATTATTAACACATCAATGTTGAATTTAAATTTAACAAACATCATACAAATCAAATTTTAATGTTACCTGTGTTAGACAGTTCATATGTGTAAAATGTGAAAGGAAGTAACATCCAAAACATAGAGGAATCTTGCTGGATCCCTCCAGCATGTCCCCCAACATCACAACTCATATATCAGTTTATATATGCATATAAATTAGATAATCTAATCTAGTTCATTTAAGATGAATATTCCGCTTAACAGTAGGTAGTGTCAAAAGTCATACATTCATAGACGTGAATTACATATATCGACAACCACTAACAAAGAAATAAATCATCCAAACATCCAAACACACAATTTATATACTAACAATAATGAATATTATATAAAATAACAACATTCCATGTATTCTAGAAAGCATGAGAGTTAACTCATCATCTAGTCCATTTCGATGATTTCGCATCGATTTATATAATTCCAAACAAACGCTTGAAATTATATAAAAATTCAAACAACTTCAAATCACTCCAATCTGGTTCCTACGTGTAGTATTTGCCTATATTGATTCCAACGGATCATGTTTCTCTTGAATATGATTTCGTATGAATAAAATACACATGTTACAACATTTAAGTGAATATAATTAAATTATCATCATTAACTAAATCACTAATTATATAATTGACCTTAATCAATATTTTAAATCCTTCCTCCTCGCAGCAACGAAAAATCCCGCTCCTCTTTCCGAACCCATGACCAATTCAAAAATCCATCTCCTCCTCCCTTTACACTCAACGATTTCCAAAAGTGATTGCTTGTAACAACCCGAATTTCGACAGATCGATTTTTTTTTTTTTAAATTCTAATCCATCGAAACCCGTGTTGGTTGCTCTGGTATCCTGCAGAAAAGGCAGAGAGATGAAATATATCAGAGCTTAGAAAATATCTCACAACGGAATGGGTAAAGTATAATATAATCAAAGTATAGCCTTACCGTAGTAATAATAATGCCTAACCAGTATCCAAAGCTATCATATCTCTGCCACAAATCTAACTGTGAGTATGTTATGAGGAGGGGGTCAGAACACAAGTTCTAGTGACTAGATTTAAACTATATACTTTGGATAATCCTACATATACCGTTCAATCACATTTTCTTATTTATTAGGTTACTTGTATTAACAGCAGTCAAGGCTTACACACATGTCGTTCCCATTTACTTTCCAGTGGATTAACCTAATACAGTATATATGTAGTTACCCCTCAATATTGAGGTACACCCCATGGTACCCCACTCGCACGGTCTCCACCGTAATGCCATAGAAATGAACGCAGTCGCTCATCCTATGCCGGAGTGACATACGGATCTCTACATAACAATGTTATGTTCTTCATATATCTATCATTACTACATAAGCGTACGAACTGCCACCTTCGATCGAATTAGATTCCATACCAGAGTAATGCCCTCAAGTCTACGATACACCACCCAGAGCAAACATGCATGTATCTAGACTTTCCCATGTATATATCGTCAATCGTATTTGATGCCTTAACCACACATAACGCTCACCAAGTTCCGTGGCAGGGCTATACAAGAAACATGGAACTCGATCAGGTGCTTTGCCATATCTGTATAGGCCCGCCTTTAAGGGCGTCAAAATACAGATTTCCCTCGGGTCTGTTTTTTTATGGTGGCTATGGCCTCACCTCGACCCTTCCCTCAACTAGTCAAGACTATAAGAGCTAAGTGACTTTCCCCTAATAAACAATCTAAACATCCAGTTGGCATCTCCCCTTGTTGAATCAAGGAATTCATGGCATTTTGATTAATGACAAGGAGAAGTTTCAAGATCGACAAAAAGAAGAGATTCAATGATATTGAAAGTTAGAGGTTGATTATTTAGTAATTTAGTTGTGTTAAAAATGTTAAAATCTATCCTCAAATAATCATATACCTCGGTAGTTTGAATATATATATGTATATATATGAATGCACATTTATTGTGCATAATGCCAGAAACCGGTCGACCGGTTTCAATACATGCGGTCGACCGTTTCTGGGCAGAAATGCACAATGAACGTGCACACATGTATATAACGTATATATATATATATATATTCAAATACCAGTCTACTGGTTATTTTTTACCTGTCGACTAGTCTTCGAACTGAAAGCAACTCTTCGTACAGACATCTTCATTCATCAATGGTTGCTTCCTTTTCCTTTCATCAAAAATCATTTCTATTCAACACTTCTCTTCACCAATGTTTGCAACTCTTTATCCTCTATAAATACAACATGAAATCATCAATTCCAATAACTAATTCTTTCTATCTATTCTATCTATTGTTGATTTCATTCTTGATCATTCAAAGAATTCAAAAGCTCATAATGTTCTTATATTGTTGTTGAATCCTAGAATCTACATACTATTCTTTTGATTCAAACACGATATCGTCTTCCAAATCTTCACGAATTCAAATTCTATTTGAGGATAAGATTATAGGAAGGTTGTACAAGAATTGACAAATTCGTGTTATTAAGAACACACATTGTCAAATTACAAGTCTACTCATCTTGTGTGAAGTCCTCGATGTTGTGAGAGGCAAAGTTGTGAAGTCCTCGTGTTGTAAAAGGCGTGAAATCCCGTTCGGCTGCTCGGGTATTGTGAACTTGTTCCTCCGGGTGAAGCGAAGTAGTTGATTAGTGAAAATCCAGAGAGAGGTCTGGGACTGGACATAGGACGGTGCTCCGAACCAGTATAAAAATCCCTGGTGTGATTTTCCTTTTACTGCATTTACATATCTGTGATACTGTTTGTATGAGATCTTTCTATTTCATATTTATTTTCATAACTATTATATTAGACAAATAGTTGTGTGTTATTCCATATTACACGATTCGAGTGTACTATTACCTGACAAGTACACGCACACACTTTCAATTGGTATCAGAGCACGGTCATCTTATAACCGTAACACAGTTATTTGATATATTCTAGTAATATGGCAAATAACCCAAGTAGTAGCACTAACACCACTTACACTGAAGGTCAATCGACACAAAGACCTCCTTTCTTCAATGGTCTTAACTATAGCTATTGGGCAACACGTATGGCTTTTTACATGCAATCGACTAGCTATGATGCTTGGAATGCTACTCAGAAAGAAATAGTGAATCCAACAACTGAGTATTCAAAATGGACACCTGCTGAGAAAACAACAGTAACTGTAAATGCAAAAGCAATAAATATGTTGTTTTGTGCATTAGATCAAAACGAATATAACCATGTTAGTATCTGTACCACTGCATATCAAATTTGGCAAACGCTAAAAACCACTCATGAAGGTACTAACAAGGTTAAACAAGCAAAAATAGCATTGTTGAAAAGTAAATTTCAAAATTTCAAAATGAAGCCGAATGAAACAATCAATGAGATGTATTCGCGGTTTCAAACCATTCATCATGCACTTATCGGATTAGGGAAAATATATTCTGATTTTGATGTAGTTTCAACAGTCCTACATTCTCTGACTAATGAATGGGAAGGAAAAGTATTAGCAATAGAAGAAGCTAATGATCTTTCCACCATGAAGCCAGATGAATTGATAGGAAATCTTATGTCCTATGAAGCTAACTTGCAGGCTAGAAAAGAACAAAAAGAAGAAAAGAAAAATGTAGCATTTCATGCTGAAAAAGATGAAGACATCTCAGATTCCGAAGATGAAGATCTAGCGTTCATTGCAAAAGGATTCAAGAAATTCTTAAAGCAATGAAAAGCTAGTCGATACAACAAAAAGAAGTTCAGTTCAAACAAACCATCATCATCAAATATAGAATGCTTCAATTGTCACAAAAAGGGACATATGCAAAAGGATTGTCCGGAGCAAAAGAAGAAGTCAGAAAATGAAAAATTCAAACACAAGAAGGAGAAGTCAAAGAAACGAGCATTCTCAATGACATGGGATGATTCAGACTCATCTTCTTCTGATAGTGAAAGTGACTCAGACAATGAACAAGCTAATGTATGTTTCATGACGATAGAAGATGAGGTACAAATTCCTTCTTTTGAAGAAGTTCTTGATATAAATGCTGAGTTAATATTTAAATTTAAAGATATGAAACGACAATGCAAGCAAGCTCAAGCAGATTTAAGTATAGCAGAATTTGAACGAGATATGTTAAAAGATGAGAAGAAAATATTAGAAGAGGAACTTGAAAAGTTCAAGAATCATCATCTAATATTAATTCTCAATTATCTCTTTTAAGTCAAGAAATTGAAACTCAAAAAGATAAAAATGATGCTATTACTACTGAAAATCATGAGCTTAAGGCGAAAGTCAAAATTCTAGACCTAGAAAAAGCTAGTTTACAAACTAAGCTAGACAACATCACTCAAAATGTTTCTAACTTCAACAAAGGTCGAGAAAATTTGACAAAAATTATTGAAAGTTCACAATCTGTTAAGGATAAACAAGGTTTGGGATATAAGAAACAAGATATCAAGAAACATCTTGGCAATAAAAGAAAAATAAAAAATAAAAAAGTACAAGATACTGAAGCTAAGAAAAATCTTAGTTTATTATATTCCAAACCAAAACCGGTTGTGAAATTTCAAAAGAAAAATGTCAAGACTATCAAAATATGGGTTCCTAAAACAAATAACAATTTGATTAGGAACAAATACATTCAGAATTTTTTGAATACTGTGCATCATAATTCCAATTATTTATATAAAGGGGATACTATTGAAGGTGTATGCGTGTACTTGCCGAGTATAATAGACACAAGGATCGTGTAATATGACAAACAATATTCAAGTATAAAGTAATAGCTAATCGCAGATAAGCAAATATAGTAAATGCAATAAAAAAGGAAAAATCACACCAGGGATTTTTATACTGGTTCGGAGCACCGCCCTACGTCCAGTCCCAGACCTCTCTCTGGATTTTCACTAACAACCTCACTTCACCCGGAGGAACAGGTATACAACACTACTTGATTTACGGGACACAAGCTTACCCACTTGATTTCACGGGCTACAAGCTTACGCACTTGATTTCACGGGCTACAAGCTTACCCACACAGGACTTCAACAATTACGAGAGTTTGACTTCTGAATGTGTTCTTGTTTCAACACTGATTAATCAATAATTGAGTACACCCTTCCTATAATCTTGTCCTCAAATATGATTTGATGTTTGTGAAGATTTGGAAGTAGATTATCGTATTGAATCACAAAAATATTAAATAAGCTTGGAGATTCAAACGATAGAATATTGAATATGAGTGCTTTTTGAATGCCAAATAGAATGCAAAATAGATCAGAGAATAGAGAGTGAAATTCGGTGATTTGGATGAATGAATCACGATGTATTTATAGTGATTGAAAAGATGTAATTATTAGTGAAAAGTTGCAATCAAAAGAGATGAATCCTGATGAAGAGAAATGGATGCAACCTTTCATAAAAGAAGATGACTCTTCAAAGATATGCTTTGTTATTCAAAAAGCTGTTGACAGGTAAAATGTACAGGTAGACGGGTTTTTGACCGTTACCTTTAAAAAGTTGTTGATAGGTTAATTTTTACAGGTAGACAGGTTTCATTTGAAATCCTGTTGACAAGTTAAAAATAACCTGTTGACATGTTTTTGTCAACTTGCTACAGAAAAGAGTTTTCATGAATATTTTTAAAAGTGATAAGAAGTATGATTATTTGAGGATAGATTTTAACATAAAAGACTCTAAATAATCAACCTCTAACCGATGAAGACATCAATTCTTCTTTTTATCGATCATGAACTCCTTCTTGTCATTAATCAAAATTAAGCATTGAAACCGTTGACTCAACATTCTTCCCTTTTTGATTGATGACAACATAGCTTGATATTTTAATCTCTATTGCTATCTCCCCCTGTATATATGCTCCCCCTGAAATATATAACTAAATTTCTGCAAGAAGAAATGTTAGTTACATTTTCTCCCCCTTTTTCATCGACAAAAAGGGTACACAACAGTGCATGAGATTATAGTTGTAACAACATTATGAAGATAAAACATAGAACATCACACGTAGATTGTAACACATATTACAAACCATACCAGACCAAACATACCAAACTAAGTTATGTAGCATACATACTAAATTAAAACACAACACTAATTATGTACAAGTGCAGATATAAGTGTTTGAAATTAAAAGCATAACATCACAAAATATAGAAAGAAGGAACTACTCGGATGGTCAATCCGAATCGGTTTCTTCTTCTTCTTCTGTGTCTCCTTCTTCTTCACATTCTTCCTCGTCTCCGTCTTGTTCTTCCTCTTCCTCATTTCCACCTTCTTCAATATGTGACGTTCCACGACCACGACCATGTTGGGTACTTGCTCCAGAACTAGTGCCCACCTCCGAAGTTGACCATGTGAATGTAGGAGGCATTGGAAGTTTTCCCGGATCTTGAGCAAGTGTGGTAGAGGATGAGGCACAAGAAATTGCTTCCCAAATTATACCAAAGAAAGACTTGAGTTTATTAAACCACTTATCGAGTTTAGTGTCCAAACGATCAAGCTTATTATCTGTTCTTTTAAGTCTTGCTTCTAGTAAAAATTGATTTCTTGCAATTTGCTCTTGAAATTCTTTTGTTGACGAAGTAGGTGGAGGAATTCTAATGTCTTCCAGTCTTTGCGTAGTAATTTGTGAGGAAGAAGCCTCTAGAGGACCTTGGTGTACATATTGCTCAAAAGGAATAATGTTTAAGTATGGCTCGGGAAGTTTCATTCTTTTCTTTGATGCTTTATTAATACACTTAGGTTTTGTAATTTTGGACTCGGGAGATGGAATTCCGCAATCCATTAGGAGGCGCATAATATATTCGTTGTAAAACAGATGTGGTCGAGAAAGTTTGTTTACCATTGAAATCTCATCAAAAATCATTTCAACCCAATTAACGCTGATATCTCCATAAATAGCGTATAATGCCTTAAATTTTCTTTATAAACGGCATCGAAATTTCCAGTCCTTGGCAACAAGGAATGCGTGATACAGAGATGAAGAATTCTAGCCGGGGGTCTTAAATTGATTCCTTTTGTACTTGACTTATGATCTTCAATGAACAAGTGACTAATTTTATCTCTAATATGAATAGGACAGAAATCACTAGAGAATTTAATACCGTTATTTGGAGAATGAAGAACTTGTCCCATTCTATCTTTGGAGATAAAAACATGTTGTCCACAAACTACTGACCATAAACAATCAGACGGGTTATCCGGTTTAATTTTCTCTAGGTTGAGATTAGCGTAGAACAACTTAATCATTATATGATTAATTTCTACGTTGTTGTCATCACAATTAAGGAGAGAATCAATACCTTCTCTATTTGCTATATTTTTAACATTATAGAGAAAGAAATCAGAGAAATTTATGAAAGATCCTTGATGAATGGTGTAATCCTTCATCTTGTTCCACCTTTTCACAGCAATAGGATCCATTAACCAGTGTTTAATGTGTGAATCGATAGGTTGGAGATGTGAGGAAGAAGAAGATGTTTTTGTTTTCTTATGTTTTGGAGCCATTGGAATATGAAATGAATTGAAATTGAAGAGATTAGGGCTGATAGGAATGGGTCTTTTGAGTTTAAAGGGAGTTGAAAACGAAATGGTGTGTTGGATTTGAGTGTGAAACGACGTTTGTATATATAAAAACAGATTTATTCGCGATCGGTCGATAGGGAATAATTCACATGTCGACAGGTAAATTTCTGGTTTGAAATTGAAAACAGAAATCGGTCGACAGGAGGGAATAGGGCGGTCGACGGGAAATGTTTCTGGTTTGGAAAAAACAGTTTGAACATAAACCGGTCGACAGGAAATTCTCTACCGGTCGACCTAATTTTTCTCTGGTTTACTTTTATGAACAGCGGTCGACAGGTGTAGTGCAGACGGTCGACAGGAAAACTCTCTGGATTGCAATGTTATAAAACTGGTCGACAGGAAGTTTTCAGCGGTCGACAGGTTCTGTTATTCTTCATTTTTTCTGGCTTTCTCATTAGTATTTTCAAACTCCATCAAAACGCATGATTATAAAATATTATAAAATATGAAGAATGAAGTTTAAATACAACAAAATATATAAATGATCTCCTTCTGAGTGTATGAACTAATTTTCCTGCATATACACTATTACAAGCACTTTCACCCCATAAAAAAATACGAGAATATGGCACCAAAATCCACTTTTCTCTATTCTTAAGTGGGACCTGAAAAAATATATGATTAAGTCCATGGTTCCCATCTTTTTATGGGGTCCTAAGAGTTAGGTCTTAGGAGTCCAAACCCATACGGATCCGGTATCCCCTTTATATAAATAATTTGGATTATGATGCACAGAATTCAAAAAAAATTGAATGTACTTGTTCCTAATCAAATTGTTATTTGTTTTAGGAACCCATATTTTTATAGATTTGATATTCTTCTTTTGAAATTTCACAATCGGTTTTGGTTTGGAATACAATAAACTAAGATTTTTCTTAGCTTTAGTTTCTTGTACTATTTTATTTTTCCTTTTTCTTTTCTTGCCAAGATTTTTTTGAAAACAAAAATGTGTGATCTTCTGAAGAGAAGAGAGCACACATATATATAATAAAAAACAAAGGTACAGAGTCTGACAATAGTACATAAGAATACGAGATAAAACCAAACACGACACTAGGGGTGTAAAGGATCGTAGATAGATGAGCTCCGGATAAACCACTGCCCATCAACTCCAATATCGAATTCCGGCAAGGCCACCACCCGATATTGAAGTATATCTACTCCAATACAATAACCCATACTCTCAATGAAAGGCAAAAATAACGAGATACAACATCAAGTACTCTCTAACAATAAGCCCAAAGGACTACAAATGAAATGCATATCTTCAACCCAAACAACAATCCTATAAGCTCCACAATACTATCCATCAACCTGAAAATCCCTCCAGCTATCCGCTAAGTACTTCCATCTTTTGTTGCCAAGATGTTTCTTGATATCTTGTTTCTTATATCCCAAACCTTGTTTATTCGTAGCAGATTGTGAACTTTCAATAATTTTTGTTAAATTTTCTCGACCTTTGTTAAAGTTAGAAACATTTTGAGTAATGTCGTCTAACTTTGTTTGTAAACTAGCTTTTTCAAGGTCTAACATTTTGACTTTTGCCTTAAGTTCATGATTTTTGATAGTAAGAGCATCATTTTTCTCTTTTTGAGTTTCAATTTCTTGACTCAAAAGAGATAGTTGAGAATCAATATTAGAAGATGATTGTTGAGCCTTTTCAAGTTCCTCCTCTAATATTTTCTTCTCGTCTTTTAACATATCTCGTTCAAATTCTGCTCTACTTAAATCTGCTTGAGCTTGTTTGCATTATCGTTTCATATCTTTGAATTTAAATATTAATTCAGCATTAATATCAAGAACTTCTTCAAAAGAAGGAATTTGTACCTCATCTTCTATTGCCATGAAACATATATTCGCTTGTTCATCGTCTGAGTCACTTTCACTATCAGATGAGTCTGAATCATCCCATGTTACTGAGAATGCTCGTTTCTTTGACTTGTCTTTCTTGTATTTGAATTTGTCATTTTCTGACTTCTTCTTTTGTTATGGACAATCTTTTTGCATATGTCCCTTCTTGTGAAAGTTGAAGCATTCTTCATTTGATGAAGATGGTTTATTTGATCCGAACTTATTTCTATTGTAACGACTAGCCTTTCGTTGCTTTAAGAATTTATTGAATTCTTTTGCAATGAACGCTAGATCTTCATCCTCAGAACCTGAGATGTCTTCATCCTTTTCGAAATGAAATGCTACATTTTTCTTTTCTTCTTTTTGTTCTTTTCTAGTCTGCAGGTTAGCTTCATAGGAAATAAGATTTCCTATCAGTTCATCTGGCTTCATGGTGGAAAGATCATTGGCTTCTTCTATTGCTAATACTTTTCCTTCCCATTCATTAGTCAGAGAATGTAGGACTATTGAAACTACATCAAAATCAGAATATTTTTGCCCTAATCCAATAAGTGCATGATGAATGGTTTGAAACCGTGAATACATCTCATTGATTGTTTCACTTGGCTTCATTTTGAAATTTTGAAATTGACTTTTCAACGTAGCTATTTTTGCTTGTTTAACCTTGTTAGTACCTTCATGAGTGGTTTTTAGCGATTGCCAAATTTGATATGCAGTGGTACAGATACTAACACGGTTATATTCATTTTGATCTAATGCACAAAACAACATATTCATTGCTTTTGCATTTACAGTTGCTGCAGTTTTCTCAGCTTGTGTCTGTAACACCCCGCCTCCACTAGGGTCACTCGCAAAGGAATGCACTAGCTTTGGAGGGGCATTATTGGTAAACATGCATAATGATATAGCAAGGCAGGACATGATATATATATATATGTAAATAAACAGAGTAAGTAAATAAAACAGCGGAAGATTTATAAACCATTTCAAAACACAAGTCTGGTACATCAAAATGTCACTTTCCCAAAATTACAAGTCTAGATAAATACATCATCTGATAAACTGAAAATACATAAGTGCTATCCCCAAATAAGAGTGATAAACCATAGCGGCTCAAGTCCAAAGCATACTTGAGCTATCCAAGGAAGCAGCTAAAATCCAAGCTAGGCTCTAGCATTCCCTCCCTGAGAACCTGGGGGGGGGAACGGAAGAAAAGAGGCGAAAGAAAACAGGTCAGTCAAAAAGACTGAGTAAGCCCTGCTACGATCAGTCTATAAACTAATAAAGTTAACATCATGATGGAGACTGAGGTGATCATAGATAACAACATACTGGCATGAATAAATCAACTATAAGATAGATAAAGGTGTCATTGCATAAACAGAGTTAAGTTTTGCACCACGGTGTACTAGCAAACCAACATAACAGGTATTGATCCCTTAGCCCAAACTTAGGCCCAATAACATGAAGTGACCTTAATAAAAGATCCAGCCCAACGGTCTAGTCGATCGGCTCCCTATAAACCTAACACGTCAAGTGTTGGTGTCCATATGGCCCACACATGGTTGTAGATAGTCTGTGCTGGGTCCCCCTTTGGGTGTATCAAGCCCTCGGGTGTCAACCCCGGACACTTAAGCAATAATGCACAGCCCTAACCTACTGGTACCCGTGCCTCGAGTTTGTCCAACATCGGACTACATGCACGTCCGTAGCCCGCCGGACCCGCACCGCTGTACCACTCGGCCATCGCCCTTTGGTCGCTTACATCTGTCCAGTAATCGTGCCCCGCCCTAGCCTAGCTTCTAGGGTTGTAAATGATACCAAACTGGGATTACTGTTAGAACAGACCACGCTGCTAGGGTTTCCTAAGAGGGTTAAGTGTGATTTAACCCTTCACTAATCCTGGATTAAACTGGTTAAGTGTGGCTTAACCCCATTCTAATCCCTTGAACTCCCAAATGGATTAAACTAGTTAAGTGTAATCAACGGTTCACAACCTAACCACATTCTAATCCCTCGAATCCCCAAATTGGTTAAGTATTAGTGGACCCTGACTTAACCCTAATCATGAGGCATTAATTAACTTAATGCACCTTAACCTCTCACATTAGACCTTGTTGTGGTTACTAGTTAGGCCGGGCGGGTCCGGGTAGCTTTACACCACAACTTGGTCTAACCTCGGGTCTTGGCACCCCATGACCAACTTCTCACATTGGGTCCTATTGTTTGTAGCCACTAGTTAAGCCGGTCGGTTCCGGGTAGAATTACGCTACAAACTCAACCCAACCTCGAGTTGGCCACACTTATGTTTTCTAAGTGTCATGTCCACTTTATTTCAAAACATAATTACAAGTCAACAATTACTTGGGTAGACCTAACTTAATAGGTAAATTCCCAAGGGGTAGACCTAACTTAATAGGTAAATTCCCAATCTTATATTTTCATGTATTTTAAGTTTACCCAAAACCCCCAACGTCATTCTATCGCTTACATATTCGTAATAACGCATAAAGGATAGGGAGAGGGAACTTGGCACAACATACATGATAAACTTGCACAACAACCATGCATAACATGTTAGACTTGTACAACTTAGCATAGTGAACTTGCATATTGCCATAAACATGCATAACATGTAAAATATGCACAACTTGTCATTTTTAAACTTGCATAAGCATGCATAACTAAATAAACTTGCAAATCATGGCTTAGTAAACTTGCATAAACATGCATGACTCAATTAACTTGTAAATCATGACTTAGCAAACATGCATAACTCAATTATCTTGTAAATCATGACTTAGCAAACATGCATAAACATGCATAACTCAATTAACTTGTAAATCATGACTTAGCAAACATGCATAAACATGCATAACTCATTTAACTTGTAAATCATGGCTTAGCAAACATGCATAAACATGCATAACTCATTTATCTTGTAAATCATGGCTTAGCAAACATGCATAAACATGCATAACTCATTTATCTTGTAAATCATGACTTAGCAAACATGCATAAACATGCATAACTCAATTAACTTGTAAATCATGACTTAGCAAACATGCATAAACATGCATAACTCATTTATCTTGTAAATCAAGGCTTAGCAAACATGCATAAACATGCATAACTCATTTATCTTGTAAATCAAGGCTTAGCAAACTTGCATAAACATGCATAACTCAATAAATATACATAAATCCCAACTTGCATCACATATTAACTTTAGAGTTTCTAAAATGAAGGTAAGAGGGCTTACAATGCTTATGCGCACTCAAATAACTATAGCAAATGTAAAGAACCCCTTATGCAACTAATTAAAGCCCCCAAATGCAAGCAAACTTGATCAAGACTCCTCCTTCATGATGGCAATAGAAAAACAAGCCTTTAATGCAAGCTAAGGAGGATCATACAAGCCTAAATATGCTTGTATGCATGGAAAATCACTTAGGAATTAATTTAGGAATTGTATGAAGAGGGTGGAGGCCATGAGAGGATGGATTTTGGCATAGTTTAGTTACTAGGATGAATAATGAATGATTTAGGGTAGGTTAGGGTCTTATTTATAGATTAGGTTAGTGATTTGAACCATAGGATTAACCCTAGATTCAATTTGGTCCATCAGATCCCGGAACTCTCTAGAAACAAGCCACAAGACCCAACCCCTATCAGAAATGGTGCACCAGGCTAAGCAGCCCGTGCACCCCCTGTCGACAGGGCTGTCGACAGGGCAGTCGACATGCCTTGGGACCTTGTCGACAGGCCTGTCGACATGCGGGTCCTGGCGGGATTTTTCCCGCCTTGGCCCAGCTGGCCCAAATCCTTGTTTTTGATTTAAATTTAAATCTGTTTTAATTATGGAAATTTCTGAAAACTTCCATGGGCCTTAACAGGGTCATACGGACTCCGATTTTCGAAAACTCGGACTCTATTTCGCATATTTTTCCGAGACGAACGCAATGGCATAGCCCGTTTCCCTTGATTCAGATTTTAGAATTAAATTCTGCCTCAATTTACATTATTACAGGTTATTGAAAATACGGGTTGTTACATTCTCCCTTCCTTAAAGGATTTCGTCCCCGAAATCTTCAAGTTAGGAAGAACGTATCCTACCATCCAACCATCCATCTACTCAAAGCATCATCCACGAGCAATCATTGTCCTTACAAGATTCTAAATGCTGGATGAACATATGCAAAAGTGTGTGTATATGTACTTACCTAATGCAAAAATCGGGCGGTTACTGATACAGTAAACCTCCTTAATGCATATGTATGTAAATCAGGCGGTTACTGATACAGTAAACCTCCTTAATGCACATGTATGTCAGTGAAATGAATCCATATGTATGCAAATTCCTAACATAATGTATAATATCTACATGCGTGCTCAATCATACATCCATATGCAACATCCATGTGATAGCATACGAATTCCATCCAAGAATAAGCATAAACACTCATGCACATGCAATATGAGGAGTGTGTGAGCCGATCTAGTGCCTAATCGTGTATAATGCATCCACGAACAACCACTTGCAAACACTTGCAACCACTTGCAACCATCAAACATAACATGTTTCAAACACATGTTTCATCCAAAGGGTTTCTACCTAAGGACCTCATGACAAGATAAAACACGATAAACTAGATAAACTAGATAAACTCCTTTTTGGATTACAAGAAATCCCTTCAACTTTGACATTCAGTACTAACCGATGAGTCTTAACCCCCTTATGGAGTTTACAACAGAAATAAGATCAAGAATGGGACCGAGAGGATATAACAAGGATCAAAGATGCACTCTTAAAAAGAGATATGATGCGCGTGTCTAGTCTTCACTCTTCTTAGTCACGTTTCCTTGAGCTTAACTCCACTGTGCTTTGACTATCTTTCACTTCATGATTCCTTGGCTTCCTAACTCCTATTTCCCAAATTCGAGTTGGAACGCATTTCATTATCGCCTCTCGTCTTCCTTTTCCACTTATTCTTCCTTCTGTATACCTGGCTTAAACCTACTATAACCTCATGATCTCGATGCCATCTCTCCAAAATTCACTAGTGAATCCTGGATCTCGTCTACTTACTATAAAGTATTCCATGCAACAGAACTTTTCTCTTGAAAATACCAATCCACGTTGCCAGTTGCCCTATAAACGTGATTTTCTATAATTCATGCTTAATCGAAATGAACTATCCGCCTATGAGTGATAGGCCATACCTAGATTCAACTGCCTACCCATGGCTTCCTGTAGGCTATTTCAAAACTGGCCAACTTCTTGAGGGTAAACCGTTGCTAACCATGATGCAGTCCTCTCGCTCTTCACCGGACTGAAATGAGCACTCCTCGTGAGTCTACCTATTATGACCCATATACCCGTATTCCCTTTCTTTGATCTAGGTAGTCTATCCACATAACCTATCGAGATGTTTTTACACTTCCCTTGTGAAACCTCCAATAGAGGTAATGGCCCACTGGGCTTCTATGACTTGGCCTTAACTTGGTGGCACAACATGCATCCCGAGACCAACTCGGCCACCTCCTCGAGTGATGCGCATCTCCAAGGACCTTCTTTACCAAGTCATTCACTCGAGGAACACATAATCTCTTATCGTGCCTTAGTCATCCCTTGTCATCTATAATATATCTAGTGAGGTGACTTAACATCTCGCTTCGAACCGACTGGTCCATGTTCTTGACCAACTGCGGGTCTCCTTCCTGTGAAACCCCCTTCTTGATCCAGAAGAGTAAGCCTAAGCTCCGGGAATGCTAACTAACTAGCCAAAAAGAGGAGGCTTCCTACTTCAACTGCCCTTCTCAGAGTTTTCCGGTCTTAAACCGCAACCACTTTAGCGGAATCCACCGCTAAGCCTTACTTAGGAACTATGTGCCCAAGAAATCCAACTTCTTTCCTCCAAAGTGACATCTGGGGAACTTGACCTTCAACTGGTGGCTCTAAGCGTATCCATCTCCTCCTTGAGATGTATAGCACGTTCTTCCTCGTTCTTTTGAGGAGATCAAAATATCGTTTAAGACGACCATGACAAACTTGTTCAAGGACTCGCTAAACACCCTACCCATCAAGTTCACGAAATATGCGGGTGTATTAGTCAAACCAAATAGTATGACTAGTCATTCTAAAACCCATCTAGAGTCCTAAACGCAGTCTTGTCAATTCCATCCTCAGCCATCCTAAGCTGATGGAATCCGGTAGCTAGATCAAAAGAAAACAGATGCTCCTACAAGCTGATCAAACAAATCATTGATCCATGGTAACGGTTATCTCACGATAATCAACATATAAGCGAAACAAACCGTCCACATCAGTAACGAATACTACTGGAGCACCCTACTCGAAAATACCTCGTCTCAGGAAGTTCTTCTCAAGCAACTCCTTGACTTGCTTCCTTAACTCTCATCTCGTGAGGTCACGTGCCTAGCCGGCCACGAAACTGGCTTGGTATTACCAACCAGAAAATGCGGAAATCTATCCCACGTCTAAGGGTAACCCCTTCACTTCACCCAAGATATCAGGATATTCTCGGACCACCCTCACCGATTGCAAACTATCGATAGACGAGTTGAGGGATTCAAGATAACATAACATGACGGGACCCCTAGGGTTGCTAGAAATTTCTAGGGTATTACCGAGGCGGGTCATGAGCCCCACACCCTATATACAAAAACCCAGAATGGCCCAAAACAGAACGACCATTCCATGCCCAAAACCAACCCATATCCCCTGAAACCGAGAATATAAACATCCCACGAGAATTCTATACTCAAGATAGAAATTTTCAAATCCACTCAGACCACAGACAAGCGGGCAGAACCCCCAATCGGATTTGAAACACATACGGGATCATCAACTAGACTAGTACTTAGGTGCAAACTTTCAACTAGATCAGATGAAATAAAACTATGCGATGTGCCAGAATCAAACAAAGTTCGAACAGGGAAAATCAGAAAATGTAAACAAGATTTTCAACAGAAACACTACCTCTATCATAAGCTGGAAGAACGGTGTTGAGGGGATGAATTCGCCCTCCAGATAGTCCTGCATACTGAGTCTGACCTTGCCCTTGTTTCCTCGGGCAATCCTTGCTGAAATGTCCAAACTCACCACAATCAAAGCATTCGCCCCGCTTTCTCTTTTCCTTCTTCCTACATTCCCTGGCTATATGTCCAACCTTACCACAGAAGTTACATTTCCTATTCCCTCTTTGCTTGTTCTTGCGGTTGTGGTTATTCTTGCCCCGTTTTCCGGAATTTACTCTCTTGCCTTGAGACTCATTCGCCTTGACCTCTTTCTTGTCATTGTTATCTTCTTCTTGAAGTAGGGCCATATTCACCAAATTCTCGAAAGTCGCCCCCAAGGGTATATGAGACATGGCCAAACCATGTAATGGCTCGTTTAATCCTAGAGCAAAGTGTAGGGCCTTCTTCTGAGCTGTATTAGCCAAATCTAAATCGTCCTGAGCCAGTTGATTAAACTTATCTATGTATTCCCTAATAGTCATGTCCCCTTGCTTCAGTAGTAAGAACCTCAGTCCAAACCTTCCTCTAAAGTCATCCCAAGTCTCGATTGGCCTAGTAGCGGTGGTGACTACCCACCAACGTGCAGCTTCTTCCTTTAGCAACCATACTGCTAATAAAACTTTCCTGCGGTCACCTATATCAAAGGAGGCTAAAAGATCTTCGGTCTCTTTCAACCAATTCCCTGCTTCTACAAAAGTCTCTGTTCCACTAAAATCCTTGCCACCCATCATCTTAAAGTTCTTACAAGTTTCCGCAAAATCCGTTTGTGGAGGCTGAAGGAGAAGAGGAACATCAGCTACGGAAGGAGGAGGAGGAGGAACAGCGGCCTCGACTGGGGAGACAATATGAGGGACACCCGGGACCGGTGCCGTGACTTCCAAGTACCGACGAAACCAATCGGGTATCGTTACTCCTTCGGGCAAGATGAGATTATCAGACATGCTGGAAACGAAAAGAAAAGAGTTCAAACGAGGGATCAAAGGATAGTGCTAATGGCTTTTTGGGGAATAGCCTTTTAAAAATAACTAGACTTTTCTTTGGAAAATACTTAATACTTGGTTTTGAAAATAGTTTTTCAAAGAGTTTTAAAAACCTTTTTATCCCTTCTCGTAAACCATCGCTCTGATACCAAATTGTAACACCCCGCCTCCACTAGGGTCACTCGCAAAGGAATGCACTAGCTTTGGAGGGGCATTATTGGTAAACATGCATAATGATATAGCAAGGCAGGACATGACATATATATATATGTAAATAAACAGAGTAAGTAAATAAAACAGCGGAAGATTTATAAACCATTTCAAAACACAAGTCTGGTACATCAAAATGTCACTTTCCCAAAATTACAAGTCTAGATAAATACATCATCTGATAAACTGAAAATACATAAGTGCTATCCCCAAATAAGAGTGATAAACCATAGCGGCTCAAGTCCAAAGCATACTTGAGCTATCCAAGGAAGCAGCTAAAATCCAAGCTAGGCTCTAGCATTCCCTCCCTGAGAACCTGGGGGGGGGAACGGAAGAAAAGAGGCGAAAGAAAACAGGTCAGTCAAAAAGACTGAGTAAGCCCTGCTACGATCAGTCTATAAACTAATAAAGTTAACATCATGATGGAGACTGAGGTGATCATAGATAACAACATACTGGCATGAATAAATCAACTATAAGATAGATAAAGGTGTCATTTCATAAACAGAGTTAAGTTTTGCACCACGGTGTACTAGCAAACCAACATAACAGGTATTGATCCCTTAGCCCAAACTTAGGCCCAATAACATGAAGTGACCTTAATAAAAGATCCAGCCCAACGGTCTAGTCGATCGGCTCCCTATAAACCTAACACGTCAAGTGTTGGTGTCCATATGGCCGACATATGGTTGTAGATAGTCTGTGCTGGGTCCCCCTTTGGGTGTATCAAGCCCTCGGGTGTCAACCCCGGACACTTAAGCAATAATGCACAGCCCTAACCTACTGGTACCCGTGCCTCGAGTTTGTCCAACATCGGACTACGTGCACGTCCGTAGCCCGCCGGACCCGCACCGCTGTACCACTCGGCCATCGCCCTTTGGTCGCTTACATCTGTCCAGTAATCGTGCCCCGCCCTAGCCTAGCTTCTAGGGTTGTAAATGATACCAAACTGGGATTACTGTTAGAACAGACCACGCTGCTAGGGTTTCCTAAGAGGGTTAAGTGTGATTTAACCCTTCACTAATCCTGGATTAAACTGGTTAAGTGTGGCTTAACCCCATTCTAATCCCTTGAACTCCCAAATGGATTAAACTAGTTAAGTGTAATCAACGGTTCACAACCTAACCACATTCTAATCCCTCGAATCCCCAAATTGGTTAAGTATTAGTGGACCCTGACTTAACCCTAATCATGAGGCATTAATTAACTTAATGCACCTTAACCTCTCACATTAGACCTTGTTGTGGTTACTAGTTAGGCCGGGCGGGTCCGGGTAGCTTTACACCACAACTTGGTCTAACCTCGGGTCTTGGCACCCCATGACCAACTTCTCACATTGGGTCCTATTGTTTGTAGCCACTAGTTAAGCCGGTCGGTTCCGGGTAGAATTACGCTACAAACTCAACCCAACCTCGAGTTGGCCACACTTATGTTTTCTAAGTGTCATGTCCACTTTATTTCAAAACATAATTACAAGTCAACAATTACTTGGGTAGACCTAACTTAATAGGTAAATTCCCAAGGGGTAGACCTAACTTAATAGGTAAATTCCCAATCTTATATTTTCATGTATTTTAAGTTTACCCAAAACCCCCAACGTCATTCTATCGCTTACATATTCGTAATAACGCATAAAGGATAGGGAGAGGGAACTTGGCACAACATACATGATAAACTTGCACAACAACAATGCATAACATGTTAGACTTGTACAACTTAGCATAGTGAACTTGCATATTGCCATAAACATGCATAACATGTAAAATATGCACAACTTGTCATTTTTAAACTTGCATAAGCATGCATAACTAAATAAACTTGCAAATCATGGCTTAGTAAACTTGCATAAACATGCATGACTCAATTAACTTGTAAATCATGACTTAGCAAACATGCATAAACATGCATAACTCAATTATCTTGTAAATCATGACTTAGCAAACATGCATAAACATGCATAACTCAATTAACTTGTAAATCATGACTTAGCAAACATGCATAAACATGCATAACTCATTTAACTTGTAAATCATGGCTTAGCAAACATGCATAAACATGCATAACTCATTTATCTTGTAAATCATGGCTTAGCAAACATGCATAAACATGCATAACTCATTTATCTTGTAAATCATGACTTAGCAAACATGCATAAACATGCATAACTCAATTAACTTGTAAATCATGACTTAGCAAACATGCATAAACATGCATAACTCATTTAACTTGTAAATCATGGCTTAGCAAACATGCATAAACATGCATAACTCATTTATCTTGTAAATCAAGGCTTAGCAAACATGCATAAACATGCATAACTCATTTATCTTGTAAATCAAGGCTTAGCAAACTTGCATAAACATGCATAACTCAATAAATATACATAAATCCCAACTTGCATCACATATTAACTTAAGAGTTTCTAAAATGAAGGTAAGAGGGCTTACAATGCTTATGCGCACTTAAATAACTATAGCAAATGTAAAGAACCCCTTATGCAACTTATTAAAGCCCCCAAATGCAAGCAAACTTGATCAAGACTCCTCCTTCATGATGGCAATAGAAAAACAAGCCTTTAATGCAAGCTAAGGAGGATCATACAAGCCTAAATATGCTTGTATGCATGGAAAATCACTTAGGAATTAATTTAGGAATTGTATGAAGAGGGTGGAGGCCATGAGAGGATGGATTTTGGCATAGTTTAGTTACTAGGATGAATAATGAATGATTTAGGGTAGGTTAGGGTCTTATTTATAGATTAGGTTAGTGATTTGAACCATAGGATTAACCCTAGATTCAATTTGGTCCATCAGATCCCGGAACTCTCTAGAAACAAGCCACAAGACCCAACCCCTATCAGAAATGGTGCACCAGGCTAAGCAGCCCGTGCACCCCCTGTCGACAGGGCTGTCGACAGGGCAGTCGACATGCCTTGGGACCCTGTCGACAGGCCTGTCGACATGCGGGTCCTGGCGGGATTTTTCCCGCCTTGGCCCAGCTGGCCCAAATCCTTGTTTTTGATTTAAATTTAAATCTGTTTTAATTATGGAAATTTCTGAAAACTTCCATGGGCCTTAACAGGGTCATACGGACTCCGATTTTCGAAAACTCGGACTCTATTTCGCATATTTTTCCGAGACGAACGCAATGGCATAGCCCGTTTCCCTTGATTCAGATTTTAGAATTAAATTCTGCCTCAATTTACATTATTACAGGTTATTGAAAATACGGGTTGTTACAGTGTCCATTCTGAATATTCAGTTGTTGGAATCACTATTTCTTTTTGTGTAGCATTCCAGGCATCATAGCTAGTTGATTGCATGTAAAAAGCCATACGAGTTAGACCATTAAAGAAAGGAGGTCTTTGTGTTGATTGACCTTCTGTGTAAGTAGTGTTAGTGCTACTACTTGGGTTATTTGCCATATTACTAGAATATATCAAATAACTGTGTTACGGTTATGAGATGACCGTGCTCTGATACCAAATGAAAGTGTATGCGTGTACTTGCCGAGTATAATAGACACAAGGATCGTGTAATATGACAAACAATATTCAAGTATAAAGTAATAGCTAATCGCAGATAAGCAAATATAGTAAATGCAATAAAAAAGGAAAAATCACACCAGGAATTTTTATACTGGTTCGGAGCACCGTCCTACGTCCAGTCCCAGACCTCTCTTTGGATTTTCACTAACAACCTCACTTCACCCGGAGGAACAGGTATACAACACTACTTGATTTACGGGCCACAAGCTTACCCACTTGATTTCACGGGCTATAAGCTTACCCACTAGATTTCACGGGCTACAAGCTTACCCACACAGGACTTCAACAATTACGAGAGTTTGACTTCTGAATGTGTTCTTGTTTCAACACTGATTAGTCAATAACCGAGTACACCCTTCCTATAATCTTGTCCTCAAATATGAATTGATGTTTGTGAAGATTTGGAAGTAGATTATCGTATTGAATCACAAGAATATTAAATAAGCTTGGAGATTCAAACGATAGAATATTGAATATGAGTGCTTTTTGAATGCCAAATAGAATGAAAAATAGATCAGAGAATAGAGAGTGAAATTCGGTGATTTGGATGAATGAATCACGATGTATTTATAGTGATTGAAAAGATGTAATTATTAGTGAAAAGTTGCAATCAAAAGAGATGATTCCTGATGAAGAGAAATGGATGTAACCTTTCATGAAAGAAGATGACTCTTCAAAGATATGCTTTGTTATTCAAAAAGCTGTTGACAGGTAAAATGTACAGGTAGATAGGTTTTTGACCGTTACCTTTAAAAAGCTGTTGACAGGTTAATTTTTACAGGTAGACAGGTTTCATTTGAAATTCTGTTGACAAGTTAAAAATAACCTGTTGACATGTTTTTGTCAACTTGCTACAGAAAAGAGTTTTCATGAATATTTTTAAAAGTGATAAGAAGTATGATTATTTGAGGATAGATTTTAACATAAAAGACTCTAAATAATCAACCTCTAACCTATGAAGACATCAATTCTTCTTTTTATCGATCATGAACTCCTTCTTGTCATTAATCAAAATTAAGCATTGAAACCGTTGACTCAACAGATACCGGACCCGTATGGGTTTGGACTCCGAAGACCTAACTCTTAGGACCCTATGAAAAGGTGGGTACCATGAACTTAATTTTATTTTTTGCAGGTCCCACTTAAGAAAAGAGGAAAGTGGATACTGGACAGTGGTTGCTCGAAGCATATGATTGGACACAAGAGCTTATTGACAAATATCACTTATTCAGATGGTGGCTCCATCACTTTTAGAGATAATTCAAAAGGCTATGTCATAGGCAAAGGCGATGTGAGTAATTGCGGTACATCTAACTTACCTCTTATTACAAATGTCATGCTAGTTAAAAATTTAAAACACCATTTACTTAGTATCAGTCAATTATGCGATAAAGGTTTTACCATTTCTTTTTCGGATAACAAATGTAGTATTTTAGATAAAGATCGTAATTTAGTTTTCGAAGGTTATAGAGACAGAAATATTTATATTCTGAATATGAATATTAATCATAATTCAGATATGTGTCTTGTAGCAAATGATAATGATCCATGGCTATGGCACAAACGTTTCTGTCATATAAACTTCGGAACTATCGACAAACTAGCCAAAAATGATCTAGTTAGAGGACTACCCAAAATGAGTTTTACGGTTGATAATATTTGTGATGCATGTCAATAAGGAAAATTGACTAAATCGTCATTCAAATCCAAGAAAGTCACATCAACATTACAACTGCTTGAGCTATTACATATGGATTTATTCGGACCAACACAGGTTCAGTCAATAAATCATAGTCAATATGTGTTTGTAATTGTTGATGATTATTCTCGTTATACATGGGTGATTTTCTTGAAAAACAAAAGTGACACTTTTAATCATTTCAAATCCTTTGTCAAGAGAATTCAAAAATCAAAAGAGCTTAAGGTTAAGAATATAAGAAGTGATCACGGCGGAGAGTTCGAAAATAATGAATTTGAACATTTTTGTACAAAGAAAGGTATAAATAATAATTTTTCGTTTCCTAGAATTCCACAACAAAACGGAGTTGTAGAACGGAGAAATCGGACATTACAAAAATGTGCAAGAACATTATTAAATGGATCCACCTTACCAAAACATTTTTGGGCAGAAGTTGTTGCAACTGCGTGTTATGTTTTGAATCGTGTATCCATTCGACCTATTACCAAGAATACACCTTATGAGTTATTTAATCAAAGAAAGCCAAATATCTCATACTTCAAAGTTTTCGGTTCTAAATGCTTTATTTTAAATACGAAGACCATCTTGGAAAATTTGATCCAAAATATGATGAAGGTATATTTGTCAGATATTCAGAACGAAGTAAGGCCTATCGTATATTTAATAAGAGAACTAAAACGATTGAAGAATCACTTAATGTCTATTTCGATGAATTCTATAAACCGTCTCATAATGTATCAGATGACGAAGAAACTATAGTCATTGATAATCCTATCATCACAAATAATGACTCTGACTCAGAAATTGTTGAGGATATTCCTCAGCCTGTTGTGATACCTTCTCCACCAAGATTTCGATCTCCTCCGAGAATTCTAAGAGATCATCCGGTTCAAAATGTTATTGGAGAAGTAACATCACAAATAAGAACAAGGAGTCAACTCAATCAAATGGGTCATGTCGTGTTTCTTTCAAATATCGAACCTAAGAATCTGAAAGAAGCTGCTACTGATGATTACTGGATCATTGCCATGCAGGAAGAACTAAATCAGTTCGAGCACAATGATGTCTGGGAACTTGTTCCAAGACTAGGGCTGTCAATGGATATCCGAAATATCCGAAATCCGTCCGTATCCGCTCTGAAAATCCGAAAAATATCCGATATCCGAAAAGCGGATACGGATATCCGATATCCGAAATGCTTAGCGGATACGGATACGGATACGGCAATATCCGTATCCGATAAATATCCGTCCGCTCCGCTATGAATATATTTTATATAGTTTATAAACAAAGGCCCTAACAAATTATATAGTTTTCTTTATAAATAGATCTGAATTGGGCTGAATTGAAGAGCCTATCAACAAAAGCCCTAACCCCTAACTCATAAGGCCCCTAAGCCCTAACGCCTACCCTTTCCAAGCCGTTGGATGTAATCCAACGTTGTTCTCTTATTGTTTAACAGAACGGAGCTTTTCCAAGCCCTAATTTCATTTTTGTCCATTGAGAAGCAGCCGCACTGCCAGGAATCTTCAAGCATCGAGTTCGAATTCGAACTTTCCAAGAATCTTCGATGCAGATTTCCAGGAGGCAAGATTTCCAGCCTTCCAATCCAAGCTTCGAGCTCCTCCGTGCCAGGTCTTGCCGCAAGCAGCCGCCAGCCGCCACTGCCAGTCCACGTCTAGCCGCTACCGTCTTGTCGAAGCCACCGCCCACCGTCGATCAGGTATAAGCTAAACCCTAAATTCATAAAGTGACTTATTTATTGCAGTTTTGTCTCTGATTTGCACATTGCAATTCATTCATGAAATCTACACTTATTTCATGTCTGGATTATTGCTTTTAGTGCTAATATTTGAACTCACACGGCAGATTTTTCAGGTTTTACATTTGAGCTAAAATGTAAATTAGTGGTAATGACATTGTAGAGTTTTTCAGAATTTTCATTTGAGCTAAAATGTAAATTAGTGGTAATGATTTTTCAGATTTTTCAGGTTTTACATTTCAGGTTTTACATTTCAGATTTTTCAGGTTTCAATAAGTTTACTTTATTTAACATTGTAGAGTTTTGACAATGGCGAATACCTCATCAAGCTGTAGTAATAAGGTCCAGGATATTTGTGGTAATGACATAGTCGTTGAAGAGAATCGAAACACTTCAAACACAGTTACAAATTCTAGTTTTCCAATCACACAAGTATCTGAAAATCAGTCTATCGATCTAGACAAAGCCGCACCCTCTAATATAAGAATTTTGAAATCGGATGTATGGAAAGATTTTAATAGGGAAGTAGTGGACGGTGCTGTTAAAGCCACTTGTAAACATTGTTCTAGATTATTTAATGCAGCTACTACAAAGGGAACAACCCACTTGAAAAATCATCTAAAAACATGTCCAAAAAATCCTAGTCGTCTACAAGTATCTGGACAACAAATGTTGACTACCAAAATTTCTCCCAACAAACCAATTAAATTAACGAGTTGGAAGTATGATCAACATAGAAGCCGAATGTGTTTTGCGCGTATGGTTGCTAAGCATGATTATCCATTTAACATGACTGAACATGCATATTTTCAAGAGTATATTAGAAGTGTTTGTCCATCCGTTAAGTTCTTTTCTAGAAATACAGTTCGATCCGATGTTTTAAAACTGTATAATGAGATGAGAGGTAAACTACAAGAGATGTTTGATTGTTTGTCAGCCCGTGTTAGCCTCACTACGGATTTGTGGACCTCCGAACACCAAAACATAGGTTATTGTTGCATAACTTGTCATTTTATCGATAATGATTGGAAGTTGCAAAAAAAAGTCATTGCTTATTATAATTTGCCCCCTCCGCACACCGGGTCCGCACTTAGTGCTTCTCTTAAATCAAAAGTATTGCAATGGAATATCGATAAGAAGTTATTTGCACTTACGGTTGATAATGCATCAAATAATGATGTAATGATAAGAGATTTAAAAGATTGGTTGGTTGGTAAAAATGCGTTGCCTCTTAATGGTGAGTTATTTCATATGCGTTGTTGCACGCACATACTAAATTTGATTGTTCAAGATGGACTAAAAATAGTGCAATGTCTTATTGAAAAAATTAGAGAAAGCGTGAATTATACAAAATCGTCGCAAATTAGAAAGCAAAATTGGGAAAATGCATTGGCTCAAACTCGATTGGTTGGGAAAGGTGTGTCTTATGATGTTCCAACACGTTGGAATTCAACATATCTAATGCTTGAAAGTGCTCTTGAAGTGCGTCCGGCATTTGAGCGATTGGTTGATTTAACCCACGATTACAAATGGTTGCCATCAAACGAAGAATGGGAAATAGGAAAGGAAATATGTGAATGTTTGAAAATATTTTATGACGTTACACTTAAATTTTCGGGGGTTAAATATCCTACGGCTAATTTATATTTTAAAAGCATTTGTGATGTCCATGAAAGCATTTTAAGTTGGGAGCAAAACGAGCATGAGTATATTCAATGTATGGCCCAAAAGATGAGAATCAAGTTTGACAAGTATTGGAGCACTTGCAATCTAATGATGAGTATCGGTATGGTTTTAGATCCCCGTTATAGAATGACTTATATTGAATTTTTCTTCGATGTGATTTATAAAGAACATGCACATGTTTACGTTGCAAAAATTCGTGAATCTTTGAGATGTCTATTTTCTTTATATGAAATGGAATTTGCATCCTCTAAGGGGCAATCTACCAATTCTTCGTGTGATACATTTGATTCTAATCCCTCTAAGAAGAGATCAAAAATGGATTTACAATACATGGACTATCGTGGCAAAAGAATTGGTAGCTCACAAGCTTTGAGAACGGAACTTGATAAGTATTTAGAAAATGAATTGTTACCAATGGGTGAAGATGAGGAAAATTTTGATATTTTGATGTGGTGGAAAACCAATGGTCCTACTTCTCCAATTCTTGCAAGGATAGCTCGTGATATTTTAGCCGTTCCGATGTCAACGGTAGCATCCGAATCATCATTTAGTAGTGGAGGTAGATTGATTTCCGAGAGTAGATCTTCTTTATCTTCGGATATTGTAGAAGCTTTGAGTTGTATTAAGGATTGGTTTCCATCCGATATTGGTAAAACTATTTTATTTTTCTACATGTTTTCAATACAATAATCATCTCATATATTATATAATTCTTTTGTATTCCTTTTAGCAGGTCAGAATGTTGAGTTTGTTGATGATGCTATGGTTACGCTATAAACATGTTTTGCACTAGAGGGTAATGGTAAGTCATGCTTGAGTTAGTTTCATTGTTTCATTGTATTCGATTTATGCACTATTTTTTGATATGTCGCCATTATTCGTACATCGTTCGGACATGATGTAGTCGTCCGTCCATTTGAGGTTGCTGTGCTTAGGCACATCAACTTGTAAGTAGCTGTGCAACTTACAAGTTGTTGTGCTTGTTCAAGCACAGCAACTTACAAGATGCTGTGCTTGAAGGCACAGCAACTTACAAGTTGCTGTGTTTGAAGGCACAGCAACTTGAAGTTGATGTGCCTGAAGGCACAGCAACTTGAAGTTGCTGTGCTTGAAGGCACAGCAACTTGAAGTTGCTGTGCCTCGGCAGTCGGCACAGCAACTTGTAAGTTGCTGTGCTTGAAGGCACATCAACTTACAAGTTGCTGTGCTTGAAGGCACAGCAACTTGAAGTTGCTGTGCTAGAAGCACAGCAACTTCATGTTGCTGTGCCTTCAAGCACAGCAACTTGTAAGTTGCTGTGCCTTCAAGCACAGCAACTTGTAAGTTGCTGTGTCTTCATGCACAGCAACTTGAAGTTGCTGTGCCTAAGCACAGCAACTTGAAGTTGCTGTGCCTCGGCACAGCAACTTACAAGTTGCTGTGCTTAGGCACAACAGCAACTTGAAGTTGTTGTGCTTGAAGGCACAGCAACTTCAAGTTGCTATGCTAGTTGGCGCAGCAACCGGAATTTTTTTGTGCTGCTAAGCACTGCACAGCAACTGTAGGGTTATATTCATTTATAAATTAGATAGTTCATCATTTTAGTTTATATTTAATTATAATATATGATTGAATTTGTTGCCTCTTTTGCAGGGTCATTTTTTGGAAGCTTCAACCGTTTCATGAAGAAAAAATGCTGTGTTTTAATTTCGTATTTGCTCTAATTTGTATTGTATATGTATTTGAACCACGTATGGATGTTTATTTGAACCACGTATTTGCTTTAATTTGGTATTTGAACCACGTATTTGCTTTAATTTGTATTGTATGTTTAAGTCAGTGTGTGGATTATATGATGAAAAATTATTGTTTGAGTTTTATGTGATTGAATGAGATGTTTTTAAGTTGATATGTTGTATGTATTGTTTCAATTTTTTTAGCTATTGTTTAATGTCAAATGAGAGTTGTAATCTATTGTATTTTGTACATTTTTAAGTTCGGATTCGGATATTTTCGGATATTCGAAAATATCCGTATTTGCTAAGCCGGATACGGATATTTTCGGATATCCGAAAATATCCGCGGATACGGATACGGATATTAGTTAATAGGTATTCGCGGATACGGATACGGATTCGGATACGGATTTTTATTTTCGGATACGGATACGGATACAGCACTATCCGCATCCGTTTGCATCCGTTTACAGGCCTATCCAAGACCAACTGATCAGTCAGTTATTGGTACAAAATGGGTCTATAAAAATAAGGCCGATGAACAAGGAAATATAACCAGAAATAAAGCAAGATTAGTAGCACAAGGATACAATCAGGAAGAAGGTATCGATTACGAAGAAACTTTTATACCCGTTGGTCGACTAGAAGCTATTAGAATCTTATTGTCTTTGCTTGTCATCATAATTTCAAACTTTATCAAATGGATGTCAAAAGTGCTTTTCTAAATGGGTTTATCAAAGAGAATGTATATTTCGAACAACCTCCCTGGTTCGTACATGAGAAACATCCAGATCACGTATATAAACTTAAGAAAGCTTTATACGGACTAAAACAAGCACCTCGTGCTTGGTACGTATGAACGTTTAAGAAGTTATCTTACTGATTCTGGATTTCAAATTGGTAAAGTCGATCAGACTTTATTCATCAAACATTCTCAAAAAGATATATTAGTTATCCAAATATATGTAGACGATATTATCTTTGGCTCAACAAACGATAAACTCTGCAAAGAGTTTGCAAATATTATGACCAAAGAATTTTAAATGTCTTATATGGGAGAACTATCATATTTTCTTGGTCTTCAAATCAAACAGCATTCTAACGGTATTTTTATTAATCAAGAAAAATACTGTGGAAATCTTATCAAACGCTTCGGTTTAGAAAATACATCTTGTAACAACCCATGTCCATTAATGTCACTCACAAAGGGAATGCATCAATGTCCATGAAGCGTTATTGTTGTATAGAACAGATAAATTACAAGAATAAATAAATAAAACAACACAACGGAAGTTAAAACTTATTTTATTGCATCATAACTCAAAACGAGTTTACATAAGTAGTCTCCAAAACCATTACAACAGGATCAATAGTCTTTTCCAAAAATTTCAAAGTACATAAAGAAGCAAATACTTAAATAACATAAATACATAAATCCCCACTGAGCATAAGCAAAGCCATAAAGATGAAAGAGTCCAAAGCGGTACATCTACTCTCTTCAAGCAACTGGAAGAAATCGGCACTAAGCTGTAGTATTCCCTCCTTGCAAACCTGGGGGGGGGGGAAGGAAGAAAAGAGGTAGAAAGAAAAGGGGGTCAGACATAAAGTCTGGCGAGTCTGATAACTTTAACAATATAATTATCAAAGTAACTAGACTAAGGCATAAGCTGGAAAATAAGGAAATGATTGTGAACAATTGGGTATGATAGAGCAAACAAGGAAATAAGACGAACAAAGATAACGTTAAAGGCACCCCTAATCACTTTAAGATAATTACTATACTACACCACCACTAGTCACCCTAAAGGTTGATCCCGCCTACAAAACTAAATAATGATAATGGTAGTTTCGTGTATCCCAAGCTACCTTCATAGGTGTCGTCTGCCCATATCTCCACTAGGTGTACCCACTACCCCCATTCGATCGGCTCCCTAACTCATAGATACCCGTGCTGGCCCCACAGTGGGATGTATCACTCCCTAAAGTGGAACCCGATACAACCAAAAATGCACGGCTTATATCTACACGATGCAACAACGTCTTACCTACCAGCCAGGGCCCACACACGCATATGAACCCATTGGACTTGCGTTGCCACCGCTGACCCGTTTTGACCTCTTACAATCAAATTCAGTACGCGTGTCCCGTCCTCGACTTGGGTCGAGCCCACAAAGATACTTAATGGGTTACTGGTTTGAAAAGGGCCCCCATGCATGACACAAGCTTTCCACCTATGCTTGGTCCCCTCTAAGGTTTTTTCCCCTACTTAACCCTATTCTTATTCATGTCTTCTTACATGTTTCAATCTTGGTTAAGTGCATCTAATCGTATTTCAAATGCCACCCAAGGCACCCACTTAATTCCACATGCCACCCAAGGCACCCACTTAACCTCCTCATGTCCCACTACATGTTTATCTGGTTAAGTGTTTCTTAATTCATTAAGACCGTAACCTTGTAAAGACCTCCCACATTAGACTGGCATTTGTGGCAGCTGGATTTGTCGGGCGGGTCCGTGCAGTCTTACACCACAAGCGAGCCTAACCTCGTGTCTTTACAACTGTTACGCATTTAATTTATGCCTATGACCTCCTACATTAGACTAGCATTTGTGGCAACTGGATTTGTCGGGCGGGTCCGAGCAGTCTTACACCACAAACGAGTCTAACCTCGTGTCTTAGGCGGTTTATTATTACACATGTTTAATTATCCCCAATTTGAATTAATTTTCCTATTCAAATTGCCAATCAATTACAAATTTAACTATGTCCGTAATTAACACCTTAATTATGTCCATCTATTTATGGTATATAAAATTATACCCATTAACATCACATTTAAGGCATTTATGCCAATTCTTAATATTAAATCTTTTAATATTATCCCATTGCCCCACGTTGTACATTCGTTCGTTTAACGTGAAATATACGTTAGACTCGAATAGTCTAACTTATGGAATAAAGGGAAAACATCACAACATGCATAGAATATAAATTAGATCTAACTTACGAACAAAAGTCATAACATGAATTGGCATATAGATCTAAACATAAGGGGTGAACTTGCATGTGTGAATAAGGTGTTTCATCTAAACTTGCATAGACAATGGGTGTATGACACATGTACTTTCATAACTTATGTAGTTTTAACATAAAGGTTTGAACTTGCATAGGAATCTCAAACTTTCATTACATGATTCATTTCATGCCCAAACATATATATATATATATATACACTTACATATGTGATTTATGCAACATAAATTATGATGTAAACTTGCCTCTAACTCACACATGTCATAGCCTAAACTTTAGATCCAATCTTACACATAAAATAGATGTCATGAAACATGTAAGGTGGTATATGATTCTCACTAACTTGCATATGATTCATATCCAAATTAACATATAAACTTGCATACATACATATGATTTAACATATGAATTTGTTCCACAAACATACCCAAACTAGCATATGAAGCATCATTATGAATTAATTGTACATAAGCCAACAATTAACATATATTTGCTACATAGATAATAATATCACAGCTTTACAACATAGATAATAACATCAGAAATTTACAACATAGATAATAGCATAACGGTCAATGATTCACAACATAACCATTTAACCCAAATCATAACTCAACCTAATTAAATTGTTAATTATCTTATTAAAGAAATCGAACTCACAACTCAAAGAAGGTCTTAAGTTCTGAAATCTGAGTTTTGAAATTGATTTAGCTCACCTATGAAGAAGACAATTTGTTGTTGTTGTTATAATCTTGAATTGAATGGAGTTGATTAGCTTTTCTTCCTCTCTAATTGGTGGCGGCTATTCTAGGTTGCAAGTTGACAGCATGGAGGCCATGGTTCTAAATTTTTATTTGATTTTAGGGTTTGAATCTACATGTGTTTATATATATTTTATGATTAATTTAGGCCATCTGATTAACCTAGAATGAACCCCGGCCATTCAGTCAAGATAGGGTGACAAGTCAGCCCTAATGACTCAGCTAAGAGTCAGAAAATCGTCATCAAACAATTTTGCCAAGGGGGAGGGGGGAAGGTCGACCCCCCTGGTCGACCTGTATGGGTAGGTCGACCCCTTGGTCGACCTGGCCCTGGCGAGATTTTTCCCGTCTAGCCCAATCTCAGTCTGAAATTCAAATTTTTGAAATCTGTTTGAATTTTTCTGAAACTTCTGATCGCCATAACTTCTTCATACGAAGTCCAATTCACGCAAACTCGGACTCTATCTCAACCAAAATTCCGAGACGAACACAATGGCGTAACCCGTTTCCCTTAATTCTCACATTTAAATTTAAATATTCTTTAATTCGTTACTTTAGTGTTAACAGAAATACGGGGTGTTACATTCTCCCTTACTCAAAGGATTTCGTCCTCGAAATCTCTAAGTCAAGAAGAACGTATCCTACCATCCAATCATCCGTCTACTAAACCATCAACCGCAAGCAACCATGGTCCTTACAAGATTTCTAATGCTTTTGATGTACATATGCATAGTGTGTGTATATGTTTGTATACTAATGCAAAATCAGGCGGTCCACTGATTCAGTCGACCTCCTTAATGCAAATAATGATAGTGCCATGTATCCATAATGTATGCAAAGAACCCTATACATATCATTACTACATGTGTGCGCAACCATTCATTTAAATGCAACATCCATATGATACACACATTCAATGTACATTCATTTTTACTAATTACATCCATTTATATGCAATATGCAATATGAAAGTGACTGAGCCGATCTAATGCCTAAAGTGTGTGTATATGCATCCACGAGCAAGCACTAGCAAACACTTGCATCCACATGCATCCACCATACATAACATGTCTCAAACACATGTTTCAACCATTGGACTTCCCTATCTAAAGGTCAAAGATACTAGCGAGAGGACATACTAAAGATAGAACAAGTACAAGCTAAGCAATAAAGGAGAAATTAAAAGACATACCCTCGAAAAGAAAAGGGTACAATGAACGCATCTTCTCTTCCGTCTCCCAAGTAGTGTTGCTCTCATCACCTCCCCATTGCACTTTGACTAGCTTGACCTCTCGATTCCTCAACTTCTTAATCTCCGACCTAAGAATGCATGTAGGAGCTCGTCGAATCATCGCATCACGCTCTATCTCTACCTCTCTAAGCAAGCTCGGCTCTACCACTTCTGCGGTCGCATGCAAGCACTTCCTCAAATGTGATACATGGAAAACGTCGTGTACACCACTAAGTCTCGGGAAATTCCACTCTATACGCCATCTGTCCAATCCTCTCCTTAATAGGAAACTGCCCTACGAACCTTGGTGCTAACTTCCCAACGGATCCAAAGCGAACAACATTCCGTAATGGAGACACCTTGATAAAGACCATGTCCCCAAAATCAAATTCAAGATCTGTCCTCCTCTTGTCCGCATAATATTTCTTCCTATCTTGCGCCATCTTCATCCTCCTTTGAATCAAATCGATCTTTTCTGAAGTCTCTCTAATCATATCGGGCCCAAGTAAGATCTTATCCGTAGATTCCCACCAACATGTCGGTGAACGACAAGGCCTTCCATAGAGAGCCTCGAAAGGTGTCATGCCAATGCTAGATTGAAAACTATTATTATACGCGAACTCCACCAAAGGAATATGCTCCTACCATGTACCCCTGAAATCTAAAACACATAGCCTCAAAAGGTCCTCTGGAATACGATTCACCCTCTCGGTCTGGCCGTCCGTCTGAGGATGATATGCGGTGCTCAAACATAACTGAGTCCCTACCGCCTCTTGTAAACTCTTCCAAAACTCGCTAGTAAAGATAGGATCGCGATCGCTCACTATGCTAGAAGGAACACCGTGCAAACGAACTATCTCTCGAATGTATACAGAAGCTAACCATGGAGCAGTCCTCTTACTCTTTACGGGAATGAAATGGCCGATCTTAGTAAGTCTGTCTACCAGGACCTAAATCCCCGTATTACCCTTCCTCGATCTCGGTAACCCGTCAACAAAGTCCATCGAGACACTCTCCCATTTCCATTGTGGGACCTCCAATGTGTGAAGCAACCCAACGGGCTTCTTTTGCTCTGCTTTTACTTATTGGCACACCAAGCATCTAGCGACAAACTCGGCCACATCCTTCTTCATACCGGCCCAAAAGTAAACTCGTCTCATGTCCATGTACATCTTGTCCTCTCCGGGATAAATGGTCATCTTCGAACGATGTGCATCATCAAGAATGGTCTTCCTCAAGTTCTCGTCTCGTGGTACACAAAGTCTACCGTCCCTACGTAACCAACCCTTATCATCTAGGGTATACCTACTGAGATGGCTCGATGACTCCCCCCTTATGAGTTTCTCTACCTGTAGTGACCCGAAAATCCGGTTCAATTTGAGCTGACCAAAAACACAAGTACAACCCCAAATTAAACTGGAAAACAGGAAACTAATAGAAAGAAGATAGAGGGTGAGGATAGATAAGGTAGAACTAATAGAATAGAAAAAGAAGAAGGACATCATTGTCAGAGTAAACACGAATCTCACAGCGGAACGAATAAAATATAACATAACTTTTGAAATACAAACAGTTATATATACAATAGCACTTATCAGAGTACAGCACTTACAACAATAGCGGAAATAATAATAGCTATAGAATCCTGAAGCCTCCTGCTCCAAGCTCTCCAAGTGTATCTGTAAAATCCCGACTACTTGACTGCCCATACAAAATTAGGCACCCAAGAGTTTAGGGAAACAAACAAATAAACTCCGGGTCAGTCATGGGACTGGTATGAGTAAAACAGTTTAAAACAGTTTGAAAAAGTAAACGATATCTCATAAGACCACGCCACATAACGGAACAGGTTTTTCCCTTATGAGAATCCAACAACTTTGTAAACAATATCATTCTGATATTATAATAATGTCTAAATACAATTAGATAACAATCTAGCAGAAACGCTTTCATCTCACGTTCTACAAATATAGTATACAATCAAAACCGCAAGCACGTATTGGGTAATGGATTTCCAACTATGACAAGGTATGGAACCACCTTCCGATCAGTGTACTCTAGGAACGATACACTGGAGTTCAACAAGAACATCTTGCAACTCAGCCACACATGACCGACCACTCATTTCGCTTGAGTTTATCGAATGTACGTCACCAACGGTTGGGATCAGCAACCGTTTCCCGTATATATGGGACAGCATTGATAGATTAAAAGAAGCAAATGAATATTCTCTAGATAGGTGATTATACACCCTACTTCGGTGCAACCGACTTAGCCATGTTGCCTGCCCGATTTCTGTCATTTACCGGATGTGAGGCTAGAAGCTACGCTTACTTTCCATTCATTTTTAACACGATCACTTTGAATGCCACATTATCAGATCCGTAAATCATTAGTTGGTTTATACAAATATCCTGGATGTTATGCTAAGGGATAAATCCGTTGCAACCATATATATTTATACAGACCAACCCATTCGATCATTGGAAATACTTTGTCAGACATTCGTCCATTTACGTTCGTTCTGGGACTGAACGAAACCGAAGGCACTATTCAGTACATCCATCTTAGTCCATTGTTATCTAAGATTTATACAACAGCCCTTACACTTTACTCCGTCTTCAATATATTCAGCATATATGATTCGCAACGCTTATGCCAATACAGAGTGGTTCTTTGGATAATAATCCAACCGGTCTCTCCATATTAACAACGTTAAAATGGTCAAAACATTGATAGTCTATGATTTAACTATCAAAGAAAAACTCATGTGCAAACAACGATATTATTTCCAGACGGAAATTATATCAACCAATCATCATTTAACATTTATCTCTTTAGTTCATTAATTTACTTATCTCTTGTTTCCCTATATTCTAAATTTCTTATTTTCAAATTTTAGAAAATATACTTTATTAACAATGGAAAACATTTCCATTTCCTTGTTTTCTATATTAGAAAACATTTCTGATTTCTTATTTGGAAAACATTTCCAAAGTTCCTTTATTGGATTTAAACTGATGTTTAAATAAAAATCGCTATGCCAACTCAAACCATTTACTGAATTCACTTAACCATCATTCACTATCAAACCTTACCATTCCTTAGTTAAGAAGGAAGTCAATCAAGTTGGGGTATAATTACCTCTCAGACCTTAACTGAACAACGTTATAACTTTGAAATAGTAACAGTTTATCTTTTAAACCTTTAACAACTTCTTTACGTAACTCTCGGATTCAATTTACGAATCCACTACTTTATTGAAACATTGATTATAACGATAACGTTATAATCCCTACCTTCGCAATATCTAACTTCAATTATAACCTTTATTCTTTAATTCGACTAATTAAACCTAGCCCTAATTTATTAGTGTATACTCCTGATTTAAAAACCGAAAAGTAAATATTACTTTCCCGAATTCAATCTATTTGAATTCGACGTATAATTCTCTTCCGAGTAATCTCTATTTGATTAACTCTTCTTCGAATAACCTATATTCGATTATCTCTCTTCGAATAACTTATATTCGAAATCTCTCTCTTTCGAATAAACTATATTCAATCTCTTTCTTTTGAATACGATATATTCGATAATCTCCTTCCGATTAAACTAATCGATAACTCTTTTCTTTTATCTCTATTCGAATAAACTATATTCGACTAACTCTATTTAACTCCATTTGAATAACTACTATTCGATTAACTCCATTCAACTCTATTCGAATAACTACTATTCGATTAACTCTATTCAACTCTATTCGATTAACTCTATTCAACTCTATTCGAATAAACTATATTCGACTAACTCTATTTAACTCCATTAGAATAACTACTATTCGATTAACCCTATTCAACTCCACTCGAATAACTACTATTCGATTAACTCCATTCGCTTGACTCTAGATCGCAGCGATCACAATGGTTACGCCTGATTCCCTCAGGAAACATCCGACCGCCGTAGGCTATTTATAGCCCTGCGAATTACGCTAGCAGTCGTGCTAAATGGCATCTCATTTGGATTAACCTTAATTGATTAACTCTAACTGGTTAACTCTAACTGATTAACTCTAACTGATTAACTCTAACTGGTTAACTCTAACAGATTAACTCTACTGGTTAACTCTAACTGATTAACTCTAACTGGTTAACCCTAACTGATTAACTCTAACTGGTTAACTCTATTTGACTAACTCAACTCAAATAACCCCTTTCGAATAACATATTCGATTAACCAACTTCGAATACCATATTCGATTTACTGACTTCGAATACCATATTCGATTAACCAACTTCGAATACCATATTCGATTAACCAACTTCGAATACCATATTCGATTAACGAACTTCGAATACCATATTCGATTAACCAACTTCGAATACCATATTTGATTAACTGACTTCGAATACCATATTCGATTAACCAACTTCGAATACCATATTCGATTAACCAACTTCGAATACCATATTCAATTAACTAACTTCAAATACCATATTCGATTAACCAACTTCGAATAACATATTCGATTAACTAACTTCGAATACCATATTCGATTTCTCCTTTTTGATAACGTTTATCCATTTAAAAAGATCCCCTTTTAACAACGTTTATTCATTTATAAAGATTCACTTTTTTAGTAACGGTTCTTCACTTTATAAATGTTCATTTAATAATGTTTTCCTTTTTATAACGGTTTCCTTTTTATTAACTCTATTTATTTTCAAAATATTTCCTTTTCAATTCTATTTGTAAATGGTTTTACAAATATTCTTTTTTTTCTATTTTATTCTATTTGCAAATGGTTTGCAAATATTTCCTTTTCAAATTTATTCTTAAAAATATTCTAACTCCTTAAATTCCCGGGAAAATTCACCATAACCTCCTTTGTATCGTGAGCATCGAGAAAATCCCCAAACCCGCCACACAGGCCTTTCCATTCAAAAAGAAAATATTTTGAATTTATTTCCTTTTTAAAATATCTCCTATTTATAAATATTCCATTTATAAATATTCCTTATTTATAAATATTCAAATTTATAAATATCTCTTATTTATAAATATTCCATTTATAAATATTTTATTTTCACTATTACTTTGAAAATCCCCTTATCAACATTTCGGTATGTTATGGTATTCAACACATCAAATCACGGTAACCAATATCGTCCAAACACATATATTCGATAACAGATTATATATCACATCATATAACACAATATATGAGTCAAAACAGTATTATAAATATTGAGGAACCCAGTTGGGTCCCTCCAACCTGTTTCCCTACATCACAGAAGTTACACAGTATAATCAACATCACTTTCAGTTCAGTACGGATTAGTTTATATATATATATATATATATATATATAATTTCCACTAACTGACTAGCAGTTCAATCAATCAACCAACACACAGCAATCAACAGATGATTAACAGTTCTAACAATACGTTATGAAAATATAACTGTTCAGAGTTGGTGAGTTTTACTCACATTACGCATTAACCGTTAAATAACGATTTACGTTAGTTGATTCTGATCAGGCAATTTATTTTGCCATAAATTGTAACAAGCTCCATTCCACTCCCGGACAGTTCCAGTGCGTAGTGTCCGTCCATACGGTCCAAACGCAACTTACGGTTCGCGAATCCGACCTCGTATGAGCAAGTTATATAATTTACAAGTTATATACTTCGTTTTGAATAAAAAAATAACTTGAATAAATTTATTGGGCCTCACCCACTGTAACAGCCCAAAAATCAGACCCAATTTAAAATTTTTATTTTTTAGTATTTTATAAGAAAAATCTGCCAGAATTTGAAATTTCCATTTTTAAATAACATTTTAATTATGGAAAAATAGACATTTTGCAAACGAACCCCGTTTTCGACGAAACCACTTTTGTTGGAACCGGAATGTCATATTATTGTTAGGGTTCAATTTTCATAATTTTCAGAATCAGTTTGTGAGCGTGGCAGAAGAAACTGTGTTTGGGTCAATACAGTCAAAATTGAATGACTTAAAAATGGCCATTTTTCAAACAGCCTCAGAATTCGACGAAAATAATTTTGTTGGGTTCGTATTGTCAAGACATAGCCAAAAATATTCTTTTGGGATTTTTCAGAGCCCGTATGTGGGTCCGGCGGATTTTTGATAGTGTCAGAAATAAAAATATAAAAGGATTTATTTTTAATTCCGAAAATTGGAGGTCGAGATGACCTTTTGGGCCTGCGAGACATGGTTAGATGGATCCGTAATGGGGGTTATTGGGTAGGATAGCTTTCTGTTGGACTGGATTTTGAATAATATGAGAGAAATGGTTTTTTTTGTAAAAATTACAATAACATAATATAAAAAAGAGGAGAACCCTAACTAAATCATTATCCATCTTCTTCAATTTGTAGCCGCCGCCCCTATACTCCATCATGGCCGAAAATTCTTGTGCCCCTATCTCCCTCTTCTCTTCAAATTAAATCCTAACTCTTATACCAAATAAAAGACCATCTTCTCCTCTCCATTCTCATAAGCTACGGCCGATTCTATTGGGAAAGAAGAAGGGTAATTACCCAATTAACCAATAAATTAAATAATTTAATTTATTTTATAATTTGTTTTGATCATATCTAATTCATTCTTAATTGAAATTCGATGATTTCAGCAACGTTGTAATAGTGTGACTGAGATCTACGCATCTAAACCGACTGGAGTTGATTCAGGACACTTTGAATATTGGGAAAAGTTCACAACGACTGTGAGATCTCTTGAATTTAAATTTAATTAGTTGATTAATTAATTTATTTATTTTTACAATATTCGTTTAGATCTGGTTTTGTATGAATGTGTTGTGATGCTTTTCCGTTGGATGTATGAATCATTATATTGTTTGTTGTGCGTATGAGAACATGATTATTGTAGATTGAGTTCCTATTGAATCGTTTTATATAACCAATTCAATATTCATTTTGCGATGAAAATTTGGTAGATCTACATAAATAGCAATAAATCAAAGGAAATAAAAATCATTTTTTTTCTTTACTTCCTTTCTTGAATAGATCGGATTTAATAGGGAAAAACAAATCCTTTTTTTTAGAATGAAATGAGTTCGACAAAGAAAAATAAAACTTTCTTTATTTGAATGAATTGTATACAAAATGGAAGATTAAATTTTAGTTTTATTTAAATTGATTTGATTTTTATTTTTGTGTCCAATACAAAAATATACATGAGAAAGAAAGAAAAAAATGTTTACTCTTTTTTTTTTGTGTTCCAACACAAAAATATACATAGAAAAAAAAAGATTGTTTATTTTATTTTTGTGTTCCAACACAAAAATATACATAGAAAAAAAAAGAGATTGTTTATTTTATTTTTGTGTTCCAACACAAAATATACATGAGAAGAAAAAGGGGTTTATTTTATTTTGTGTTTCAACACAAAAAAAAAAAAAATCTACATGAGGAAAAAAATGTATAAATCATTTTGTTTGCAATTTCAATGTAAAGAAAAAAAAGAACAAAACATTGAAATCTTTTTGTTTGCAATTTCAATGTAAAGAAAAAAGAACAAAACATTGAAATCATTTTGTTTGCAATTTCAATGTAAAGAAAAAAAAAAGAACAAAACAATGAAATCATTTTGTTTGCAATTTCAATGTAAAGAAAAAAAGAACAAAACATTGAAATCATTTTGTTTGCAATTTCAATGTAAAGAGAAAAAAAGAACAAAACATTGAAAACATTTTGTTTGTAATTTCAATGTAAAGAGAAAAAAGAACAAAACATTGAAATCATTTTGTTTGCAATTTCAATGTAAAGAGAAAAAAGAACAAAACATTGAAATCATTTTGTTTGCAATTTTCAATGTAAAGAAAAAAGAACAAAACATTGAAATCATTTTATTTGCAAGTTCAATATAAAGAACAAAAGAGAACAAAATTTGTGAAGTGTCTTTACTTATATTTTCTAATGTATAAGAAGAGGGAAATGCAAAAGTATGTGAATCATTTTATTTTGCATTTTCTATAAAAAAATATATAAAAAATAAAACTTGTACATCATTTTCTTTGTAAAACAAAAGAGAACATAAATGTGTAAATCATTTTGTCGCATTTTCTTTGTAAAACAAAAGGGAACATAAATGTGTAAATCGTTTTGTCGCATTTTGTATGTAAAACAAAAGAGAACAAAAATGTGTAAATCATTTTGTCGCATTTTGTATGTAAAACAAAAGAGAACAAAATTTGTGAAGTGTCTTTATTGATATTTTCTCATGTAAAGAAAAGAACAAATATGTGAATTGTTTTTTTTTTCATTTCACATTTTCTAGAGCAAATAAAAAGTGTAAATTTTGTGAACCTCTTGTATTTACATTTTTAGTGTAAATGAAAGATACAAACTATGTGAATCACATTATTTGCAAATTTCTATTGTAAATAAAAGATATAAGATTGGTAATATACTTTATTTAATATTATGATTATTAATAAAAAGACAAGATAAAAATTTACATTTTTTTTATTTACATTGTTTTGATGAAATGAAAGATAAAGTTATGAACTACATTTTCATATATAAATGAACCGATAAAGTTATGAAATACAATCTCATATACAAATAAAGAGGTTTTGGACGGGAAATGTCATTTTATCAAAATCTACATATGATAAGAGAGAAAAAAAAACATAAACAGAATCATGTTATGATTGACTGCACTTGCTTGTTTTGTATTGACTGACTTGTGTGAATCGCCAAATAGAGGTATATTTATTTATAAATATAAATATTAATTAGGCCATCTATTGACCTAAAGCGTCGTTAAGAAAGTATAAAACTATTTTAACTAAATAGAAATAGTGGAAGGCATTATAAAGCATTTCTAGCGATACAAAATTGGTTTTGTAATTTATATAACTACGAAAATTATTTGGAAAACCGAGTTTAATCTCATTTCAAATAATTGTACGGCGACATTAAATTGAAGAGTTGAAGACGACGGTTGAAGACCGACGATCTTCAAGACGGATGATTGTATTGCTATTGTTGGCCTTAATGGGAGTAGCTACCTTGATGGGTCGATGGTGGTGATCGTCCGGACGTTCTTGTTGATGGTTCGGATTTGCGAGTGTCTTTATTTCCCATGAAATAAGACGACTCCGGTTTCGTTCAGACCCAGGACGGACTTGTAAATGGATCGCATGCCTGACGTCGAAATTTATTTCATGTAATAAAATTGGTTTTATTTGGTGTATAAAGGCTTGGTGGCAGAGGATTTATCCTCTTGCTTAACACCCCTTTTTATGTTAAATAATTCTCGATCGCGTGATATGAGTTGTCGATGTGACATGCCAAGTTGCACTCGAACAAGGCTTATTGTTGCAAAGCAGAGCCTTGTAGAATGATCAAAGCATGGTCCAGTATGGACACAGCTTTGTGTATACGTTACTTCGCGAGCCTCACACCCCGGTGGAGTCTAAAACGGAGCAAGGGAACGCAGGGAGTGCGCACGTCTCTTTCTAGCTAAAAGTGGTGTCAGTGACCTACCAGCACTGATATTTACTAAGTGGTTGTTGGATTTGAGGTACCTCGGTATATTGGTCGCTACTGGCCAATTTAAAGGTCCATTAGGATCGGGAGGCGTGTGTTCAGGAATTGCCAATCCATTAAGCGTTAACGTATGGACCGGCCCTGCAGGATCCAAGGGTTGGACAGAGTACCAATCCTGGGGCATTGCTAGAGTGTCTCGAATCGGTAAGGATTTCGCTCCTAGCCTTGACTCAGTATGGAAACCCAACTTTCCAATACGAGATAACGGACTTGATTGTATACTTATTATGGCGACATAGTAGGATGGGGTACTATGCCGTCTAGGATTAATACATTTATTTTGAAGTATTTTAAATCATGTTACACACTTATAATATAAAAATAGTATTTGATTCGTACTCTGCATTTTTGATCATTATAAGGTAAAACTCTATCCTGTGGTGTGCGTTGCATTGTGTAATAGGACCTGAGTCTTATAATGATTTCATTTTTACAAAAGCATTGTGTTATTCTTTTTATTTAATAAATATATGCACAGACAATCTATTGGAGTAAACCCGTTCCATGAAAGTGGTGTGGTCCTTAGATTTGTCATATCCAGTAGTTAGTATAGATTTCTCATACCAGTCCCATGACTGACTCGTGTTTGTTTCACTTTGCAAACTCGGGTGCCCTCTCTCTACACGGGCAGCCAATTGACAGGTTCCTATTTAGCTTGCTTGGAGTTCTTGCTTGGAGATTCTATTGTTGAGGTGACTTGGAGTATGAAGACTTGCTATCTTTCCTTCTCTTCATTTCATTTTCTGTTAGACATTTTCTGAGTTTCTTGAGACATTCAGACTTATTCCAGTTTAATTCCGTACTTTGGGGTTGAGACATGTTACATTCTATTTGGTTTTGATGTAATAATTAGAACTTCTGTGACTGTGGGATTCTATATTTTGATGACATCTATTTCCGCTGCCATGATGTTGTTATGATGTAGTTTTCTTATATTTATGTTGTTATCTGTGTTATGTATTGCTCTATTTATGTTGTATTCCAATGATCATCCTTGCTTTCGTTATACGGAAGTTAGGGGTCATCACAGTTGGTATCAGAGCTTTGGTTTTAACCTTAGTTTTGGAATATAACATATTTATAGCAATATTCCTCATTAGAGATGGGATTATTCAGTCCTAGAATGAGTATGACAGTTTAGCGCATATTTTACAGTCATTTATCCATTTCCATCATTTCTACCTTTTCCTTTGAATTTTCATTCCACTTGGTCTGATACCTTTTTCTTGAACGTACAAACTAAGTCAAATGGCAACTCGAGCTAGAGTTAGAGCTAGAGGTGGAGCAGCTAGAGTGAGGGAAAATACTGCTTCAGTGGCCCCCAACCAACCAGATAGAGAGGAGGAAGTACGACCGCCACCTCCACCTGCCTTCGATCTTGATAAAGTTAAGAAGAAAATAAATAATTTGGGGGGAGTCCATTTCACGGGCCAAGAATCTGTCACGGAGGCCCAAGCTTGGTTAAAAACTATAGAGAGGATTCTGGATGGTTTGGAGCTAGAGGATCACCGCAAGCGATTCATGGCGGTATGGTTTTTGCAAGGACAAGCCCAAATTTGGTGGGAGCTCAGTATGGTAGGAGTTGTGGAAGCTGAAGTTACATGGGCCAAATTCAAGGAGTTATTTAATGCCAAGTATGTCCCACCTCATGAAGTGGAAAAATTACATGATGAGTTTGCCAACCTCCAACATGGAGGAATGACAGTTCCTGAATATGTAAAGAAATTTGAAGAGCTCTCAAGGTATGCTCCGGAGTTGGTGCAGGATGCAACTCTGAAGAATAAAAGGTTTATCAATGGCTTGGCAAGGAAGTATCACAACCGTGTCATTAACCATATAGAGCGTCCCTTTGCTAAGATTATAGAGATGGCTTGTCGCTTTGAAGAGATTGACCAGAAAGCAAGCCAACAGGATAAGGAGAAGAAGCAAGCCAATACAAAGAAGAAGGAGGCAGATAAAAAGCCAGAAGCAGTGAGTTCCTCTTCAGCTAAGCCACAGGGGCAAAAGAGAGACAAGTCAAAGATCAAGTGCCGTAACTGTGGGAAGATGGGCCATTATGATAGGGAGTGCTGGGCCAACAAGGCGCCAAAGAGAAACGAGTCCGGACCCAGCAAAGGCTCACATGACAAGAGGGAGTGTTTCAACTGTCACAAGCCTGGACACATTGCCAGAGACTGCCCGTTGCTTAAGAAATCAGAGGTGGCTCACGTCTATGGTGAACCTGCTGCACCAGCTTCTAATTCTGAAGGTACAGGTAAACCTGATGTTCTCAGTGGTTTCATTAATGTTAAGAATATCCCCGTTACTGTCCTTTTTGACACTGGTGCTTCTAGAAGTTTTATCTCTGTCGACACAATTAAGAAGTTGAAATTAAAACCAAGAAAATTAAAAGAACCATTCAATGCACATAGTCCGATAGGTGGTACACTCTATCTAGATCAGTATTGTCGAGTACCCATTTCTTACTCCTATTTCCAATTCCATTTGACTTGATTATCATGAGTTTTTCTGGGTATGATATTATTCTTGGACTCGATTGGCTTGAAAATTTTGAAGCGGAATTAATTTGCGCTGAAAGGGTGGTTAGAATCAAAACCAAATTTGGCGATATTATCACTATTCCTTGCCATGGTTCTGCCACCGACAGAAAAGAATTTTGGTCTTCTTTAGAAGTCACCCTGGCTTCTATTGAAGATATTCCTATTGTAAGAGATTATACTGATGTCTTTGAAGAGGTGGATAGCTTACCTCCTCGTCGAGAAATAGATTTTAAAATCGAATTAGTTCCTGATGCTAGACCCGTTGTTCACGCTATACGGAGAATGTCTCCAAAAGAGAAAGAAGAGCTGAGCAACCAAACCAAACAGCTTTTATAGAAGGGTCTAATCAGGCCAAGCTTTTCTAGTTGGGGCGCAGCAGTGGTGTTTGTGCCTAAATCTGACGGTACCCTCAGGCTTTGCGTGGACTACCGTGATCTCAATAAACAGACATTAAAGAACAAATACCCTCTCCCCCGCATTGATGATCTTCTTGATAGATTGCATGGAGCTCGTGTATTCTCTAAGATGGATCTAGCCACAGGTTTTCATCAACTGCGTATCGCAGAAGAGTGTATTCCTCTCACTGCTTTTAGAGGGCCTGACACATTTTATGAATGGCTAGTAATGCCTTTTGGACTGTGCAATGCTCCAGCTTATTTTGTTGACTTGATGAATCGCGTTTTTAGAAATGTCCTTAATAAATTCGTGCTTGTATTCATTGATGATATTCTTGTCTTTTCAAAATCTATTGAGGAGCATGAAAAACATTTGAGAGAAGTCTTAGAAATTCTTCGTAGAAATGTACTGAAAGCCAAATTCTCTAAGTGTATGTTTTGGCAAGAAGAGGTGAAATTCCTCGGCCACGTAGTTTCCAAAGAAGGTATTTCAGTTGATCCTGGAAAGATCTCAGCCATCCAAGAATGGAAGCAGCCTACTACCCCCACTGAAGTTCGAAGTTTCTTGGGTTTGGCTGGCTACTATCGCAAATTCATGAGAGATTTCTCTAAATTATCGGGTCCATTGACTGAGCTGACTAAAAAGCATAAGAAGTTCATTTGGACACCAAAATGAGAGGCATCCTTCCAAGAGCTTAAGAAGAGGCTGACCACTGCTCCTGTCTTGACCATCATCGATGGCAATCAGGATTTGAAGGTTTGGACCGACGCTTCCAAAGAAGGTTGTCTCTATTTTATTTTAAATAAACATGTTTGAGGTGACATTTTTCTTTTTGTCAAAACTCATTTTAACATGTTATGCTTTATCTTATTTTAAGGTATTGGCGCGGTGCTTATGCAAAGAGACAAAGTTGTCGCTTATGCTAGTCGCCAACTAAAAGTCCATGAGAAGAAGTACCCCACCCACGATCTTGAACTTATGGCTATTGTCTTTGCTCTGAAAATTTGGAGACATTATTTATTGGGGGAAAAATTCGAGCTTTACACTGACCATCAGTCTCTGAAATATCTCTTCACTCAAAAAGATCTAAATTTGAGACAGCAGAGATGGGTGGAATTCCTTGCAGCCTATGACTTGGATATTCTATATACGCCTGGAAAGGCGAATGTTGTAGCAGATGCGCTGAGTCGAAAGAATGCCGCCAACACTAATCTCATCCTCGCCCACCTCATTATCACTCCTTCCCTGATAGACAAGATTGCCGCTCTTCAGAGGGATGACAAATTTATTCAAATGATTGCTGGGCGTGTTCATAAAGGTGAAGCATCAAGCTTTTCTATTGATGACAAAGGAATTCTCAGAATGCAAGGGCGTATTTGTGTGCCTGATATCCCAGAGCTAAAAAGGGAAGTCATGGATGAGAATCACAAGTCAAAAATCAGTGTTCACCCTGGTGTTAGCAAGATGTACAAGGATTTAAAGCGTACATTTTGGTGGAAATCCATGAAGCGAGACATTTCTATGTATGTTGCTAGATGTCCCACCTGCCAGCTAGTAAAGAGTGATCAGCAGAAGCTAGCGGGATTATTACAGCCGCTAGAGATTCCAGGTTGGAAATGGGACCAGGTCTCCATGGACTTTATTGATGGCTTACCCAGCTCTAGAAAGGGGAATGACAGCATCTGGGTGATTGTTGACCGTCTTACAAAAACTGCTCATTTTATTCCGGTCAAATCCAATCGTACAGCTAGAAGTTTGGCGCAGCTGTATGTGAAAGAGATTGTCAGATTGCATGGTGTCCCTAGTAGCATCGTCAGTGATCGCGACCCAATTTTCACTAGCAAATTTTGGGAAGCCTTTCAAGAAGAATTGGGAACCAAGCTGAATTTTAGTACGGCATATCACCCTCAGACAGACGGGCAGACTGAGAGGGTAAACTGCATCCTAGAAGATCTGTTGCGGGCTTGCATTTTAGATTTTGGTGGCTCGTGGGAGGATCATATACACTTGGTCGAGTTTTCTTATAACAACAGTTACCAAGCAAGTATAGGGATGCCGCCTTTTGAAGCTCTTTATGGCAGACCCTGCAGATCCCCCGCATGTTGGGTAGAATCCGGTGATCGTCTAGTGCAGGGGCCTGACATGATTCGAGAGGCTGTAGATAAAATTGATTTTATTAAGAAGAAATTATTAGCTGCCCAAAGCCGACAGAAAAGTTATGCTGATACTAGGAGGAGAGACTTACAATTTTCTGTTGGTGATATGGTATATCTTAGAGTTTCCCCACTACGTGGTGTAATACGATTTGGGAAGACTGACAAGCTGGCACCTAGATTCATTGGTCCGTTCCCCATTACTGAAAGGATTGGCACACTTGCTTACAGATTACAATTGCCTGATTGGCTGCCAGGCGTACACGATGTCTTTCATGTATCCCAACTGCGTAGGCATGTCCATGATCCAGATCTTGTTGTGGAGGAAGCTGCACAGCAGAATTTGGAAATTACACCGACCTTGCAAGTGAGAAGGGAACCCATTAAAATAGTGGGTAGAGAAACTCGTGAGCTAAGAAATAAAAGAATCAATCTGATGAAGGTGCAATGGAGTGGAGACCCTAGAGACTGCACCTGGGAAACAGAGGAGAGTATCAAGCAAGCCTACCCCACGTGCAGAATGGATATCTCCGACTGATTGTTGTGTGAGGTACATTTTTAATACTTCACATTTTCCCGTTTATGTTTCCTACTTTACTTTTCCTTTTCGAGGACGAAAAGCTTTTAAGTGGGGGCGATTGTAACAACCCAAAAATCAGACCCAATTTAAATTTTTTATTTTTAAGTATTTTATAAGAAAAATCTGCCAGAATTTGAAATTTCCATTTTTAAATAACATTTTAATTATGGAAAAATAGACATTTTGCAAACAAACCCCGTTTTCGACGAAACCACTTTTGTTGGAACCAGAATGTCATATTATTGTTAGGGTTCAATTTTCATAATTTTCAGAATCAGTTTGTGAGCGTGGCAGAAGAAACTGTGTTTGGGTCAATACAGTCAAAATTGAACGACTTAAAAATGGCCATTTTTCAAACAGCCTCAGAATTCGACGAAAATAATTTTGTTGGGTTCGTATTGTCAAAACATAGCCAAAAATATCTTTTTGGGATTTTTCAGAGCCCGTATGTGGCTCCGGCGGATTTTTGATTGTGTCAGAATTAAAAATATAAAAGGATTTATTTTTAATTTCGAAAATTGGAGGTCGAGATGACCTTTTGTGCCTGCGAGACATGGTTAGTGGATCCGGAATGGGGGTTATTGGGTTGGATAGCTTTCTGTTGGACTGGATTTTGAATAATATGAGAGAAATGGTTTTTTTTGTAAAAATTACAATAACATAATATAAAAAAGAGGAGAACCCTAACTAAATCATTATCCATCTTCTTCAATTTGTAGCCGCCGCCCCTATACTCCATCATGGCCGAAAATTCTTGTGCCCCTATCTCCCTCTTCTCTTCAAATTAAATCCTAACTCTTATACCAAATAAAAGACCATCTTCTCCTCTCCATTCTCATAAGCTACGGCCGATTCTATTGGGGAAGAAGAAGGGTAATTACCCAATTAGCCAATAAATTAAACAATTTAATTTATTTTATATTTTTTTTTATCATATCTAATTCACTCTTAATTGAAATTCGATGATTTCAGCAACGTTGTAATAGTGTGACTGAGATCTACGCATCTAAACCGACTGGAGTTGATTCAGGACACTTTGAATTTTGGGAAAAGTTCACAACGACTGTGAGATCTCTTGAATTTAAATTTAATTAGTTGATTAATTAATTTATTTATTTTTACAATATTCGTTTAGATCTGGTTTTGTATGAATGTGTCGTGATGCTTTTCCGTTGGATGTATGAATCATTATATTGTTTGTTGTGCGTATGAGAACATGATTATTGTAGATTGAGTTCCTATTGAATCGTTTTATATAACCAATTCAATATTCATTTTGCGATGAAAATTTGGTAGATCTACATAAATAGCAATAAATCAAAGGAAATAAAAATCATTTTTTTTTCTTTTCTTCCTTTCTTGAATAGATCGGATTTAATAGGGAAAAACAAATCCTTTTTTTTAGAATGAAATGAGTTTGACAAAGAAAAATAAAACTTTCTTTATTTGAATGAATTGTATACAAAATGGAAGATTAAATTTTACTTTTATTTAAATTGATTTGATTTTTATTTTTGTGTCCAATACAAAAATATACATGAGAAAGAAAGAAAAAAATGTTTACTCTTTTTTTTTGTGTTCCAACACAAAAATATACATAGAAAAAAAAAAGATTGTTTATTTTATTTTTGTGTTCCAACACAAAAATATACATAGAAAAAAAAGAGATTGTTTATTTTATTTTTGTGTTCCAACACAAAATATACATGAGAAGAAAAAGGGGTTTATTTTATTTTGTGTTTCAACACAAAAAAAAAAATCTACATGAAGAAAAAAATGTATAAATCATTTTGTTTGCAATTTCAATGTAAAGAAAAAAAAGAACAAAACATTGAAATCATTTTGTTTGCAATTTCAATGTAAAGAAAAAAGAACAAAACATTGAAATCATTTTGTTTGCAATTTCAATGTAAAGAAAAAAAAAAGAACAAAACATTGATATCATTTTGTTTGCAATTTCAATGTAAAGAAAAAAAGAACAAAACATTGAAATCATTTTGTTTGCAATTTCAATGTAAAGAGAAAAAAAGAACAAAACATTGAAATCATTTTGTTTGCAATTTCAATGTAAAGAGAAAAAAGAACAAAACATTGAAATCATTTTGTTTGCAATTTCAATGTAAAGAGAAAAAAGAACAAAACATTGAAATCATTTTGTTTGCAATTTTCAATGTAAAGAAAAAAAGAAAAAAACATTGAAATCATTTTATTTGCATGTTCAATATAAAGAACAAAAGAGAACAAAATTTGTGAAGTGTCTTTACTTATATTTTCTAATGTATAAGAAGAGGGAAATGCAAAAGTATGTGAATCATTTTATTTTGCATTTTCTATAAAAAAATATAAAAAAAATAAAACTTGTACATCATTTTCTTTGTAAAACAAAAGAGAACATAAATGTGTAAATCATTTTGTCGCATTTTCTTTGTAAAACAAAAGGGAACATAAATGTGTAAATCATTTTGTCGCATTTTGTATGTAAAACAAAAGAGAACAAAAATGTGTAAATCATTTTGTCGCATTTTGTATGTAAAACAAAAGAGAACAAAATTTGTGAAGTGTCTTTATTGATATTTTCTCATGTAAAGAAAAGAACAAATATGTGAATTGTTTTTTTTTTTCATTTCACATTTTCTAGAGCAAATAAAAAGTGTAAATTTTGTGAACCTCTTGTATTTACATTTTTAGTGTAAATGAAAGATACAAACTATGTGAATCACATTATTTGCAAATTTCTATTGTAAATAAAAGATATAAGATTGGTAATGTACTTTATTTAATATTATGATTATTAATAAAAAGACAAGATAAAAATTTACATTTTTTTTATTTACATTGTTTTGATGAAATGAAAGATAAAGTTATGAACTACATTTTCATACATAAATGAACCGATAAAGTTTTGAAATACAATCTCATATACAAATAAAGAGGTTTTGGACGGGAAATGTCATTTTATCAAAATCTACATATGATAAGAGAAAAAAAAAACATAAACAGAATCATGTTATGATTGATTGCACTTGCTTGTTTTGTATTGACTGACTTGTGTGAATCGCCAAATAGAGGTATATTTATTTATAAATATAAATATTAATTAGGCCATCTATTGACCTAAAGTGTCGTTAAGAAAGTATAAAACTATTTTAACTAAATAGAAATAGTGGAAGGCATTATAAAGCATTTCTAGCGATACAAAATTGGTTTTGTAATTTATATAACTACGAAAATTATTTCGAAAACCGAGTTCAATCTCATTTCAAATAATTATACGGTGACATTAAATTGAAGAGTTGAAGACGACGGTTGAAGACCGACGATCTTCAAGACGGATGATTGTATTGCTATTGTTGGCCTTAATGGGAGTAGCTACCTTGATGGGTCGATGGTGGTGATCGTCCGGACGTTCTTGTTGATGGTTCGGATTTGCGAGTGTCTTTATTTCCCACGAAATAAGACGACTCCGGTTTCGTTCAGACCCAGGACGGACTTTGTAACACCCCACGCCCTCTACGGTCACTCTCTAAGGGAATGCCATAGCATCGGTGGAGTATTTTAGTGAATATAGAACAGAAAAATTACAACAAAACAGATATAAATAGTACTTGAAATTTAAAACATCATCTCATAACAGCGGAAATAAACATGTCTGGTTATATCATAAAACCACAATAAAAGTCAAGTACAATATCCATCAAAATAAAGAAGTACATAATCCCACTCTCTCATACAATAGCCAGGACAAAAGAAAAGATAACTGGGTAACTGGAGCTTTACGTCTATCCAAGCTCCTAAAGACTGGAACAGCAATCCGATCAAGCTCCACTACTGCTAGGATCCACCGTAGGACCTGAGGGTTGGGAAAAAGATAAAAACAACGGGGTCAGACATAAGTCTGAGCGAGTCCTATAACTTTAACAATACAATCATTAAAGTAACCAGAGAAGACATAAACTTGACATACGGTAATGTCTGGGGATGAATGGCTACACTAAGCAGCTTGGTAGACTTAGGATAAACTAAGATAACTGTAAAGACGCATCTACCCACCCAAGGATAATTACTACACTGCACCACACCAGTCATTTCTACTTAAAGGTTGATCCCTCCCAAGGACTTAGAAAATTTCCCCAGTAGTTTCGTGTACCCCTACATAGGTGCCGTCTGCCCCTATCTTTATTAGGTGTACCCACTACTCCCCAGCGATCGGCTCCCTACCGTAGATACCCGTGCTGGTCCCACAATGGGGTGTATCATTCCCCAAAGTGGCCACCTGATAATATCAACGGTGCACGGCTTTATATCTACACGATGCAACAACGGCTTATCTACCAGCCCGGGCCCACACACGCATATGAAACCCGTTGGACTTGCGTTGCCACCGCTAACCCGTTTTGGCCTCTTATAGTCAAGCCCAATATGCGTGTCCCGTCACTCGACTAGAGTCGAGCCCACAAAGATACGTTTGGGATATTGGTTGAAATGGGCCCCCACAAGCTACCACCTAAGCTTGTTGTTTTATCTAGTGTATCCCACTTAACCCTTTAATCATGTTTAATTACATGTTTCCACTTGGTTAAGTATTCTAATCGTATTTTCTATTGCCACCCAAGGCAACCACTAGATTTCCACATGCCCCCCCCCCCAAGGCACCCACTTAACCCCTCATGTCCCTCTACATGCTAATATGGTTAAGTGTTTCTTAATTAATTAATTAAGATCATGACCTCATAAAGACCTCTCACATTAGACCGTCTTTTATGAGTGCTGGATATGCCGGTTGGTTCCGGGCAGACTTCTGTCATCAAAAGGGTCTAACCTCGTGTCTTTACTTTAATCATGTATTTAATTTATGACTAAGACCTCTCACATTGGGCCAATCATTTGTAGCCGCTGGATGGCCGGTCGGTTCCGGGCAGACTTCCGCTACAAAAGGGTCCAACCTCGTGTCTTAGTTGATTAATTACTCCTAATTAATCACCCCCATATTAATTATCCCTAATTAATATCAAGTTTTTCATAACATGGGTAGACCTAACTCAATAGGTAAATTCCCATGGGGTAGACCTAACTCATTAGGTAAATTCCCACTTATGTTAATTTATTTTTATGGTATGCTTAATCATACCCAATCATACTTTTCTTAACATATTTATTAACCCCATCGTTCCCCACGCAAATCGTTCTCATTTCATAATAAAGGGAAGATCCATCACAAATATCATGGGTTTAACCAAATCTTAACATATAACTTTGTCATGGGTTAAGAGGATGTCAACTTGCATATATGAGCATATATTAACCCAACTACATTTAAACCAAACTTGCATTTTATCATACACATGACTTGCATAACATGTTGCATATGAACTTGCATATTATCATACACATATCTTGCATAACATGTTGAACTTGCATATAAGCATTCTCATAACTTGCATAACATGCATTTAAGCATACACATAACTTGCATAAGCATTCACATTCTTGCATAAGCATCCACATACTTGCATAAGCATGCATAACTTGCATATCATGTTAAACTTGCATTTAAGCATATACATAACTTACATAACATCATACACATAACTTGCATAACTCACTTGTTAAACATGCATAAACCCACTTATTAAATATGCATAAACCCACTTATTAAACATGCATAAACCCACTTGTTAAACATGCATAAACCAACTTATTAAACATGCATAAACATAGGAAAACATAGAGTAGCATATCATTACAAATGATTCAAACTCACTAATCCGCATTTAAGACCATAAGTCTCATTACACCCAATCTACTTACTTTAGCAATTGATGTTAAAGTGATAGAAACTCACCAAACCCAAGATTAGCAAACTTATGAAGTGGAATTAGTTGCTAAATATGAAGAAGATGATGATTAGAGGTTGATTAGCTTGCAACTTCCTTCATAAATTAGTGGAGGCTCCTTCTAAGATTTAATTTGGCGGCATGAGGCCATCATTTCTATTTTTTAGTATGGATTAGGGTAGGTTTAGGGTGTATTTATAGATTAGGTGAGTGTTTTAGGCCCTTAGATTAACCCTAGATTAGATTAGGACCCTTAGATTTCGGAAATCTCTAGAACCCAGCCCAACCCTAGCCAGAAAACCAAATCTGGTGCACCCAAGCCCTCTGGCTCGACACGCCGTGTCGACAGGCAAGTCGACCCCCCTGTCGACAGGCCTGTCGACAGCCCTGTCGACATGGTTAGGGCGGGAATTTTCCCGCCTGGCCCCGCTGGTTCTATTTTGAAATCTGAATTTGAATTTTTAAATCTGTTTTTAGCTTTAATTTTTCTGCAAACTTCATTGGGCCTTAAATGGGCCATACGGACTCCGATTTACAAAATTTCGGACTCTATTCTGCGTATTTTTCCGAGACAAACGCAATGACGCAGCCCGTTTCCCCCAATTTTCACATCTGAGATTATTTATTCTGCAATTAGTGAATTTTAGCATTAACTGAAATACGGGGTGTTACATTCTCCCCTCCTTAAAGGATTTCGTCCCCGAAATCTTTAAGCTAAGGAGAATGCATATCCTACCATCCAAACAACCATCTACTCAATCCATCAAACACGGGCATCCATTGTCCTTAAAACAATTTCTAATGATGTATGAGCATATGCAAAAAGTGTGTGTATATGTTCCCTATCTAATGTATGAACATATGCAAACCATGATAGTGCCATGCATCCATTATGTATGCGAGAGAACCCTATCGACACATACAATATCTACATGAGTGCACAATCATTCACCAAAATGCATCATCCATATGATAACACAATCATTATACATCCATAAATATAGCTTCCTACACACAATTTTATGCAATATGCAATATGAAGTGACTGAGCCGATCTAGTGCCTAGAGTGTGTGTATATGCATCCACGAGCAACCACTAGCAAACACTTGCATCCACTTGCATCCATCAACCATAACATGTCTCAAACACATGTTTCAACCATAGGTTTACCCTATCTAAAGGTCAAACAGTACTAACGAGAGGACATACTAAAGATAAGTACTAGACAAGCGATAAAGGAGAAGTTAAAAGACATACTCTCAAAAAGAAATGGATACAAAGAACGCATCTTCGCTTCCGTCTCCCAAGTAGCATTGCTTTCGTCATCTCCCCATTGCACTTTAACTAGATGAACCTCTCTGTTCCTCAACTTCCTAGTTTCTGACCCAAGGATGCGAGTAGGAGCTCATCGAACAGTCGCATCACGCTCTACTTCCACTTCTTTAAGCAAGCTCGGCTCTACCACCTCTGCCGTCTCATGTAAGCATTTCCTCAAATGGGACACATGGAATACATCATGTACACCACTAAGTCTGTCGGGCAACTCCACTCTATATGCCATCCGTCCGATCCTTTCCTTAATAGGAAACGGCCCCACGAACCTTGGTGCTAGCTTCCCAACAGATCCAAAGCGAACCACATTTCGCAATGGAGACACTTTGACAAAGACCATGTCCCCAACTTCAAACTCAAGATCCGTCCTCCTCTTGTCTGCATAAGATTTTTGCCTATCCTGCGCTGCTTTCATCCTTCTTCGAATCAAGTCAATCTTCTCAGAAGTCTCCCTAACCATATCAGGCCCAAGCAAGATCTTATCCGTAGATTCCCACCAACATGCAGGTGATCGACAAGGCCTTCCATAAAGAGCTTCGAAAGGAGCCATACCAATACTGGACTGAAAGCTGTTATTATATGCGAACTCCACCAATGGAAGATGCTCTTCCCATGTACCTCCAAAATCTAAGACACAAAGCCTCAAAAGGTCTTCTAGAACACGATTCACCCTCTCAGTCTGGCCGTCCGTCTGAGGATGATATGCGGTGCTCAGACACAATTGAGTCCCCACTGCTTCTTGCAAACTTCTCCAGAACTCGCTAGTGAAGATAGGATCTCGATCACTCACTATGCTAGAGGGTACCCCATGTAATCGAACTATCTCTCGAAGATATACTGAAGCTAGCCATGGAGCAGTCCTCTTGCTCTTCACAGGTATGAAATGGGCGCTCTTAGTAAGTCTGTCTACCACCACCCAAATTCCCGTATTACCCTTTCTCGATCTGGGTAACCCGTCAATAAAATCCATCGAGACACTGTCCCACTTCCATTGCGGAACTTCCAATGGGTGAAGCAACCCACCTGGTTTCCTTTGCTCCGCCTTCACTTGCTGGCACACCAAGCATCGAGCGACATACTCGGCCACATCTTTCTTCATACCGGCCCAGAAGAAAACCCTCTTCATGTCTTGGTACATTTTGTCCCCACCGGGATGAATGGTCATCCTAGAACGGTGTGCATCATCAAGAATAACCTTCCTCAAACCCTCGTCTTGCGGTACACACAGTCTACCGTCTCTACGCAAGCACCCCCTATCGTCTAGGGTATACCTACTCAAATGGCTGGATGACTCCCCCCTTATGAGCTTCTCCACCAACTCAACCAACTGGGGGTCGTCCCTCTGTGCTTCTCCAACCCGCCCCAAAAGAGTAGGTCTAACCTCCAAGGAAGCTAGCAAACCGGGTACATAATCAACGGAAGGTCTGAAATCAAACATCGAGATAAATTCCAAGCTTCGTTGTTCCACGAACAATGGACTCAAGGACAACCTCTTTCTGCTCAAGGCGTCCGCCACCACGTTACCCTTGCCAGGGGTATACGCTATCTCGAAATCATAGGATGCTAAGAATTCCATCCACCTTTGCTGTCTCAGATTCAAATCCTTCTGAGAGAACAAGTACTTCAATGATTTGTGGTCAGTGAACAATTCGAATCTCTCACCAAGAAGATAATGGCGCCAAATCTTAAGCGCAAAAACAATAGCGGCCAACTCTAAATCATGGGTAGGGTAATTTTTCTCATGCACTCTCAACTGCCTTCCACCATAGGCTATCACCCTTCCCTCTTGCATTAAGACTGCGCCTAGTCCTGTCCCACAAGCATCGGTATAAACAACAAATGGCTTACTCCCATCTGGCAACACTAAAACTGGAGCAGTGGTTAAAGCTCTCTTTAACCGTCGGAACGCATCATCACAATCTACGTCCCATGCGAAAACAAGATTCTTCTTCGTTAAGCGGGTTAATGGGGCTGATATCTTCGCGAAGTCTTTGATAAACTTCCTATAGTAACCCGCCAACCCCAAGAAACTTCTTACTTCGGTAGCATTCTTCGGAACCTTCCAATCCTGAATTGATACTACCTTCGCGGGATCCACAGCTATCCCTTCCTTGGAGACCACGTGCCCCAAGAACCGCACCTCCTTCCTCTAGAAGTGACATTTAGAGAATTTAGCCTTAAGGCTATGTGCTCAAAGAGTCTTCAATACCTCCCCAAGATGTAGGGCATGCTCTTCTTCACTCTTAGAAAATACTAAGATATCATCCACAAAGACCACCACGAATTTATTAAGGAACTCCCTGAACACCCTACTCATCAAATCAACAAAGTATGCAGGGGCGTTCGTCAACCCAAATGGCATCACCAGCCACTCATAGAAACCATCCGGAGTCCTAAAGGCAGTCTTGTCTATGCTATCCTCAGCCACCCTCAATTGATGAAACCCCGTGGCTAAGTCCAATTGAGAAAATACTGAAGCGCCAACCAACTGATCGAAAAGATCATCAATCCTCAGCAATGGGTGTCTATTCTTCTTTGTGAGCTTGTTGAGTTCTCTATAGTCTACACAAAGTCTGAGGGACCCATCCGCCTTTGTAGCAAATACTACTGGAGCACCCCACTCCGATATACTTCGTCTTATGAACCCCTTCTCAAGCAACTCCCCTACTTGCTTATGGAGTTCCCTCCTCTCACGAGGAGCCATGTGGCGCACTGGTAAAGATACAGGTTTAGCATTATCCACCAGATATATTCGGAAGTCAATCTCCCGCTTCGGAGGTAAGCCCTTCACCTCCTCAAACACATCCGGATATTCCCGGACCACTCTAACAGATTGCAAACTCTCGACCGAAGCGTCAAGCGATTCAAGATAACTTAGCATAACAGAATCCATGGGATTACAAGAAATCTCGAGAGTGTTACCCAAGCGGGTCTTGAGCCTAACAACTCTCCTTTCGCAATCAAGAACGGCACCATTACTGGATAACCAGTCCATGCCCAAAATCAACCCATAGCCCGTGAAGCCCAACACAAAAGCATCACATCTAAACTCAATGCTAAGTACAGAAATCTTCAAACCCAAACATATCATGGACAAATAAGTGGAGCCCCCAATTGGGTTTGAAACAACCAAGGGATCATCTACCAGACTGGTGTCTAAGTGCAGTGACTCAACTAATAATGATGAGATAAACGAATGCGATGCGCCTGAATCAAACAATGTACGGACAGGATGATCAAATAGAAAAACCAGACTTTCAACGGAGATAGTTCTACCTCTTTCCTGAATCGGTGGGACCGCGAGAGCCTGTACTTGCCCCCTAGCCTGACCTGGTGCCATAAGAGCTTGCACCTGTCCTCCTGAGGTAGACCCCGTCCTTTGCCCTTTCTTAGGACAGTCTTTCACTAGATGCCCTGCTTCGCCATAGTGGAAGCAGCCAGTCTTCTTCTTCTTGCGACAATCCTTGCTTAGGTGGCCAGGTGTCCCACAATTGAAACACTTCTTCTTCTTGCCCTTGCCACCGTTACCTTTCCCACCTTTGTTTTGTTGTTGTTGCTGAGGTCTCTTTTGATCTCCCTTCTTCTCGGGTGCCTTATTAGCATTGGGACCCTTCTCTTCTTCATGCATGAGTGCCATGTCAACTAGCTTCTCAAAGGTGGCCCCCATAGGGATATGAGTCATAGCCAACCCATGCATTGGTTCATTCAAGCCTTTCACGAACCTCAAAGCCTTCTTCTTCGGTGTATTCACCATATCTAGGCCAAACCTTGCCAATTGATTAAACTTGTTGACATATTCCTTCACCGAGAGATTTCCTTGCTTTAGAGTCAAGAATCTTTCCATATACAAGTTTTCCTCCGCCCTTGAGAGAAACTTTGCCACAAGTCTTTGCCTAAAATCCGCCCAAGAGTCAACGGGGCGTTCTCCATTAGTGACCTCCCACCAGAATGAGGCCTCTCCTTTCATTAACCAAGCAGCTAACTTGACTTTCTTTCCTTCTTCCATCTCAAAGATATCTATCAATTCTTCCACCTCTTTAAGCCAATCTCTGGCATCCACAAAAGTTTCAGATCCTTGAAAAGGTTTCCCTCCCATAGCTTTAAATTCCTTGCAAGTCTTAGCAAAAGTATCCGTGCGAGGAGGAGGGGGAGGAGGAAGATCGGGTGCTACGGTTGGTGGAGGAACATTTGCTGGACCCGCAGTGGTGGCCCAAGCCTCCATCAATCTCCTATACCATACTGGTACCGTCACACCCTCCGGAAAGTTAAGATCCTCAGCCATGCTGAAACGAAAAAGGAAAGATTCAAAACGGAGAATTCGAAGGATATAGATATGGCTATTGGGGATTATGTTTTTCTTTCAAAAACTTTTCTCTTAAAAGACATGTCTTTGAAAATATTTCTTCCAAAAATGTTTTAGAAAAATAGCTTTCTAAAAATTTTATCTGTTCCGGTAACCTTTGCTCTGATACCACGTGTAACACCCCAAGCCCTCTACGGTCACTCTCTAAGGGAATGCCATAGCATCGGTGGAGTATTTTAGTGAATATAGAACAGAAAAATTACAACAAGACAGATATAAATAGTACTTGAAATTTAAAACATCATCTCATAACAGCGGAAATAAACATGTCTGGTTATATCATAAAACCACAATAAAAGTCAAGTACAATATCCATCAAAATAAAGAAGTACATAATCCCACTCTCTCATACAATAGCCAGGACAAAAGAAAAGATAACTGGGTAACTGGAGCTTTACGTCTATCCAAGCTCCTAAAGACTGGAACAGCAATCCGATCAAGCTCCACTACTGCTAGGATCCACCGTAGGACCTGAGGGTTGGGAAAAAGATAAAAACAACGGGGTCAGACATAAGTCTGAGCGAGTCCTATAACTTTAACAATACAATCATTAAAGTAACCAGAGAAGACATAAACTTGACATACGGTAATGTCTGGGGATGAATGGCTACACTAAGCAGCTTGGTAGACTTAGGATAAACTAAGATAACTGTAAAGACGCATCTACCCACCCAAGGATAATTACTACACTGCACCACACCAGTCATTTCTACTTAAAGGTTGATCCCTCCCAAGGACTTAGAAAATTTCCCCAGTAGTTTCGTGTACCCCTACATAGGTGCCGTCTGCCCCTATCTTTATTAGGTGTACCCACTACTCCCCAGCGATCGGCTCCCTACCGTAGATACCCGTGCTGGTCCCACAATGGGGTGTATCATTCCCCAAAGTGGCCACCTGATAATATCAACGGTGCACGGCTTTATATCTACACGATGCAACAACGGCTTATCTACCAGCCCGGGCCCACACACGCATATGAAACCCGTTGGACTTGCGTTGCCACCGCTAACCCGTTTTGGCCTCTTATAGTCAAGCCCAATATGCGTGTCCCGTCACTCGACTAGAGTCGAGCCCACAAAGATACGTTTGGGATATTGGTTGAAATGGGCCCCCACAAGCTACCACCTAAGCTTGTTGTTTTATCTAGTGTATCCCACTTAACCCTTTAATCATGTTTAATTACATGTTTCCACTTGGTTAAGTATTCTAATCGTATTTTCTATTGCCACCCAAGGCAACCACTAGATTTCCACATGCCCCCCCCAAGGCACCCACTTAACCCCTCATGTCCCTCTACATGCTAATATGGTTAAGTGTTTCTTAATTAATTAATTAAGATCATGACCTCATAAAGACCTCTCACATTAGACCGTCTTTTATGACTGCTGGATATGCCGGTTGGTTCCGGGCAGACTTCTGTCATCAAAAGGGTCTAACCTCGTGTCTTTACTTTAATCATGTATTTAATTTATGACTAAGACCTCTCACATTGGGCCAATCATTTGTAGCCGCTGGATGGCCGGTCGGTTCCGGGCAGACTTCCACTACAAAAGGGTCCAACCTCGTGTCTTAGTTGATTAATTACACCTAATTAATCACCCCCATATTAATTATCCCTAATTAATATCAAGTTTTTCATAACATGGGTAGACCTAACTCAATAGGTAAATTCCCATGGGGTAGACCTAACTCAATAGGTAAATTCCCACTTATGTTAATTTATTTTTATGGTATGCTTAATCATACCCAATCATACTTTTCTTAACATATTTATTAACCCCATCGTTCCCCACGCAAATCGTTCTAATTTCATAATAAAGGGAAGATCCATCACAAATATCATGGGTTTAACCAAATCTTAACATATAACTTTGTCATGGGTTAAGAGGATGTCAACTTGCATATATGAGCATATATTAACCCAACTACATTTAAACCAAACTTGCATTTTATCATACACATGACTTGCATAACATGTTGCATATGAACTTGCATATTATCATACACATATCTTGCATAACATGTTGAACTTGCATATAAGCATTCTCATAACTTGCATAACATGCATTTAAGCATACACATAACTTGCATAAGCATTCACATTCTTGCATAAGCATCCACATACTTGCATAAGCATGCATAACTTGCATATCATGTTAAACTTGCATTTAAGCATATACATAACTTACATAACATCATACACATAACTTGCATAACTCACTTGTTAAACATGCATAAACCCACTTATTAAATATGCATAAACCCACTTATTAAACATGCATAAACCCACTTGTTAAACATGCATAAACCAACTTATTAAACATGCATAAACATAGGAAAACGTAGAGTAGCATATCATTACAAATGATTCAAACTCACTAATCCGCATTTAAGACCATAAGTCTCATTACACCCAATCTACTTACTTTAGCAATTGATGTTAAAGTGATAGAAACTCACCAAACCCAAGATTATCAAACTTATGAAGTGGAATTATTTGCTAAATATGAAGAAGATGATGATTAGAGGTTGATTAGCTTGCAACTTCCTTCATAAATTAGTGGAGGCTCCTTCTAAGATTTAATTTGGCGGCATGAGGCCATCATTTCTATTTTTTAGTATGGATTAGGGTAGGTTTAGGGTGTATTTATAGATTAGGTGAGTATTTTAGGCCCTTAGATTAACCCTAGATTAGATTAGGGCCCTTAGATTTCGGAAATCTCTAGAACCCAGCCCAGCCCTAGCCAGAAAACCAAATCTGGTGCACCCAAGCCCTCTGGCTCGACACGCCGTGTCGACAGGCAAGTCGACAGGCAAGTCGACCCCCCTGTCGACAGGCCTGTCGACAGCCCTGTCGACATGGTTAGGGCGGGAATTTTCCCGCCTAGCCCCGCTGGTTCTATTTTGAAATCTGAATTTTTAAATCTGTTTTTAGCTTTAATTTTTCTGCAAACTTCATTGGGCCTTAACTGGGCCATACGGACTCCGATTTACAAAATTTCGGACTCTATTCTGCGTATTTTTCCGAGACGAACGCAATGACGCAGCCCGTTTCCCCCAATTCTCACATCTGAGATTATTTATTCTGCAATTAGTGAATTTTAGCATTAACTGAAATACGGGGTGTTACAGACTTGTGTTCGCTACAACGGAATTTCTATTAAATTAGAAAACCGTCGCACGAATATTTAAATAACCGCAAGTGCACGGCGTACTATTGTAATACGTAGTGAGTGCGAGTCGATCCTCAAGGAAAGAATAATTTCAATCTTATCCAATCAAATTAAACCAAATTTTTAAAATGTGTTCTAATAAAAACTATGAAACTAGAAACAAAGTTGAGAGCTAAAAGTGAAATTAGAGAGTAATTTAGAGGTAAATCTACTCTCACCTTTATGTAAGTTGTCAAACATACAATGTATGATCTCAACAAGTGATATAAATGCAATATTTACACCACTTATGATTCTCATGAAAATGAAACCAAAGCAAAACTATTCTAAGTATGGTCTATGAACTATTGGCTAGCACTATAGACCATCAAATTTTGTTCATACTTTTATTTCAAAATCAATAATCACTTAGCAAATATTGATGTAACTTGTGTTTATATTGAATAAGCATAGATCATTTGCAAATGCAACATGACCTATCAAACCCAATTGTATAAACTTACATCCATATTCACTAACATTAAGAACATATTAAAGATCACAAATCATACACTTGTTGAACTTACACAAAGTTAGAGAGTATCATTACCCCTAAATCAAGGGATTAGCCACTCATATGTGTTGTCATATCAACACATGTAAGTTTCAACATTAGAAAATTAAGCAAAATGAAAGAAAACTAAGTAGAACAAGAAGAAAACTAAACTAAGAACATAAAGTAAATGAACATGAATGTAAATCTAAGCTATGAACATGAATGTAAATAAATCTAAGCTAGGAACATGAAAGTAAAGCATAGAAATTAAAAGAGACATAAGATAGACATAAGAGAAATAGGCTTGGAAGCCATTTTTATTTATTTGATCACTTACACTTTCATATGCTAAAAAGAAGATACAAAATACATGAAACAAAGGGGTATATATACATGATCTAAAACCCTAAAACCCTAATCACTTTTCTTGGGAATTCCCCAAAATGGCCCTTCATGAAGCTTCTAATTGATCTTAGCCACTAATATGTCATGTAGAATGCATGAGGCCTTTTGTCCCATTCAATAATATGAAGCAAGTGGGCTAGTTGAAAGATGGGCCCTCCACTATCCATAAGATGTATTAATTCTTTGCCTTCTCTTGTGTATGCACATGCTTTCCTTCATTTCTTTATGTGTATGGATCATTTTAGCTCCTAAATTCCTACGAGAGTAAATAACAAGGAACAAGTAAAAGATTTCACAAATTAAAACATGCACAAGTGACCCCCTTTTTCCCCAAAATAAGTGATGATTTTGAAAATCTTTAAAACATGGTTTGATCACATAAAATACCCAAGAATGTTCATTTATTAAACTAAACAAGAGTAAATATGTGAATATAAATGTGCATTTTTTGTGCACATCAAATACCCCCACACTTATCTTTTTATTCGTCCTCGAATAAAGTAAAGAAACTAAGATAAATCCACTTTCGTAGGGAGCACGATTGCATTGAGCGTATTCAACAAGCCGTTAAACCTCTGGGTGTCCCCAGTAGGATGAGTGTTGTCTCGTGAGGGTTTTCAGCGGATACTACCCACAAAATCCAAATATTAAATGCAAAAAAATATTTACAAAATGCAAGATTAGAAAATATGTATAAGATGAATGCAAGATTATTTACAAATGGGTAATTTACTTTTAAATTTTACACGAAGGAGTTAACACGAGTTTGGGTCGTCACTATGAAATTTAAGTCCGTTACTAATCAAAACTTCAAACAAAAGTCAGTTATCGCTACAAACTCCTCCAGCTTGGCCAGTTGTTTTGGTAAAAACATAGTGCAAATATGAAATGAATTCTGTAATCGATATCAACAATCGTAAGATGGCATCTTTAATTACTTTTGGTTAGCAAGTTAGATCAAATAAGTGAAGAGTGTGCTTGGATTTCAAGTGCTAACTCTCTCTTTATTACAAAATATTTACACTATTATTATTTACAAATACCTTGGTATACCTCCCCTACACTGCACTACGACTTACGTGAGGGTCAGTAATCCTAAGGTGTCCAACTCATAAAATGAGACCAAGATATACCGACGCTGACTTTGTCAACAAGGTGCCGGATAGAGCTTGGCGGGTTTGCACACCAACGCCAGATGTACAAGCAATGTTGGATACCCTTGGATTATTATATATATATATTCTCTTTTTTTTTTTTAAGAGAGAGAGTTTAGCGAGAATATCTTAGCACAACTTCACTTAAACGATCTAAAATGTTAACGTAAGTAATCATAATTATCCATTCATTTAATCAGATTACAATTTAGAAAACATTTCATACTCATCACCTACGAATCTCCCTATAAACCAGTTACACCAAATTTGTTCATATTTCAAACTTTTCTTTTGTTATCCATTAAGAGAAGTAAATTCCAAATATTTTAATCGTACGACCAAAACCGTATGCTAAATTCATCATGTCATATATTAAAAGTAAATAAAAATGCAAAACACTTTTTTTTTACAAAGAAAAAGGGGAACTTTACAACTTTAGACTATGAAAATGAGACTCCCCCCCACACTTAAATTTTGACTATGTCCCCATAGTCAATGCATGACACAATGAGTGAACAGAAGAGAAATATTTACATATTTACAAAGGAGGGTTAACTTAACTTTCCTACTTGACGTAGCATGGCTCGTGAAGAATAGTGAGCTCCTCCTCTTGATCAGTGGGTAATTCCAAGAATGGTTTTAGACGTTGACCGTTGACTTTGAATATGGCTCCATCCCTCGGATTTTCTATTTCGATGGCACCATGTGGAAAAACAGTTCGAACAACATATGGTCCGGTCCATCTGGACTTTAACTTTCTAGGGAATAAATGAAGTCGTGAGTCATATAATAGAACTTTTTGGTGTGGCAAAAACGTTTTTCTTAGGATTGAGTTGTCGTGAAAAACTTTGGTTCTTTCCTTGTAAATTTTCGCATTTTCATAAGCGTCATTCCTAAGTTCTTCTAATTCGTTGAGTTGCAATTTTCGGTTTTCGCCAGCTTGTTCAAGATCAAGGTTTAAGTTTTTTATTGCCCAAAGTGCTTTATGTTCAATTTCAACGGGTAAATGACAGGCTTTACCGTAGACTAGTCGGAAAGGGGACATTCCGAGATTAGTTTTAAAAGCAGTACGGTAAGCCCAAAGCGCGTCGATCAATTTCTGTGACCAATCCTTTCGGTTTTTATTTACAGTTTTCTCCAGAATTTGTTTTATTTGACGATTCGACACTTCGACTTGACCACACGTTTGCGGATGATAAGGAGTGGACAACTTGTGGGTCATCGAGTATTTTTTCATTAAGGATTCAAAAGATCGATTACAGAAATGTGTTCCATTGTCGCTTATTATCGTGCGAGGTGTGCCGAACCTTGAAAAGATGTTTTCTTTCAGGAATTTCACGACAATTTTATGATCATTTGTTTTACATGGAACGGCTTCGACCCATTTCGAAACATAATCAACAGCAAGAAGAATGTACAAGTTTCCGAAAGAATTTGGGAATGGTCCCATAAAGTCAATACCCCAAACGTCGAAGATTTCGATCGTAAGGATGGGGTTCAAAGGCATCATATTTCGTCGAGAAATCTTTCCTAGCATTTGGCAACGACTGCAAGTTTTACAGAATTCGAACGCGTCCTTAAAGAGAGTGGGCCAATAAAAACCACATTGAAGTACCTTTTCGGCGGTTTTCCTAGGACCAAAATGTCCACCGCAGGCATGATTATGACAGAACGAGAAAACACTCCTAATTTCGCTATCAGGAATGCATCGACGAATGATTTGGTCCGGACAATACTTAAACAAGTATGGGTCGTCCCAGTAGAAGTATTTCACTTGGGACAGAAATTTGTATTTATCTTGTTTGGACCAAAAAGAGGGAGTTTCCTTAGTGACTAGATAGTTCACTATGTCGGCGAACCAAGGGTCGATTGAAACATAAAGGAGTTGTTCGTCAGGAAAGTTTTCGTTGATCGGCAAAGAAGATGGTGCGTTCGGAAGACGAGACAAGTGATCGGCGATAACGTTGTCGGATCCCTATTTGTCTTTGATTGTAAGGTCGAATTCCTGGAGTAAAAGTATCCATCGAATTAAGCGTGACTTAGCGTCCTTTTTAGCAAAAAGGTGTCGAAGAGCAGAATGGTCAGTGTAGACCGTGATGTGAGAACCAATCAAGTAAGATCGAAACTTCTCAAGCGCAAAAACGACAGCTAAAAGTTCTTTTTCGGTGGTCGTATAATTGAGTTGAGCGTCGTTCAAGGTCATACTCGCATAGTAAATTACGTGAAGGATTTTGTTGATGCGTTGTCCTAAGACAGCACCAACCGCGAAGTTAGAAGCGTCACACATGATTTCAGAAGGTAGTTCCCAGTTGGGAGAACAGATTTTCGGGGCTGAAATGAGTTCGTTTTTCAGACGTTCAAAAGAGGCAACACATTCAGCGTTAAAGTCAAATGGAATGTCCTTTCCTAGAAGAGTAGTTAAAGGACGGGCGATTTTGCTAAAATCTTTCACAAAGCGTCGGTAAAATCCGGCGTGCCCTACAAATGAACGAATGTCCTTAACGCATTTTGGAATGGGTAGTTTTGAAATAACGTCAACTTTTGCTTTATCTACCTCAATTCCTTTATTTGAAATTATGTGTCCAAGGACAATGCCTTGTTTGACCATAAAGTGACATTTTTCCTAATTCAACGTTAAGTGTTTTTCTTTACATCGATTCAAAACAAGTTCAAGATGATGTAAGCAAGAGGAAAAAGAATCACCAAAGATTGAAAAATCATCCATAAAAACTTCAAGAAAGCGTTCGATCATATCGGAAAAAATGCCTACCATACATCGTTGGAAAGTTGCAGGAGCGTTGCAAAGTCCGAAAGGCATACGTCGATAAGCGAAGGTACCGAATGGACATGTGAAAGTCGTTTTCTCTTGATCTTCTAGAGCGATTGGAATTTGGTTATAGCCAGAATAGCCATCAAGAAAGCAATAGAATTCATGACCGGCTAAACGTTCAAGCATTTGATCGATGAAAGGAAGAGGAAAGTGGTCTTTACGTGTTGCAGCATTCAATTTTCGATAATCAATGCAAACACGCCAACCCGTTTGAGTCCGAGTAGGAAGAAGTTCGTTTTGTTCGTTTGCGACGACGGTAAGTCCGGACTTTTTAGGAACAACGTGAATGGGGCTGACCCATAAGCTATCAGAAATAGGGTAAATGATACCGTTGTCAAGAAGTTTAAGAATTTCTTCACGAACTACCTCTTTCATCTTAGGGTTAAGCCTACGTTGCGCTTCGCGAGTGGGTTTGGCTTCGTCGGTTAAGTGAATTCGATGTTGAACGATTGCGGGGCTAATTCCCTTGATGTCAGAAATGGACCAACCGATTGCGTCTTTGTTTTTAGAAAGAGTTGAAAGAAGAGAAAGTTCCTGATCACGAGTTAAATTTGAAGAAATTATGACAGGACAAGTATCATTATCACCTAAGTAAACGTACTTAAGGTGATCGGGAAGAGGTTTAAGATCCAACTTTGGTGGTTTCTCGATCAAAGAACGTGGTTGAGATTCAGGCTCAACTGAAAGTGATTCAAATGGAAGCGTGTATTCAACTTCGTTAGGAGCGTCATGGAACAATTTGTCGTACTCGGCCTCACACTCATCATTAAGGTCAATCGATTCGTTTTCGGAATTTTCGTGAATGGCATTAACTTCCAAGGTTTGGTCACACGATTTATTCGAATGACTTTCAAGATTGAAAATGTTAAGATCTAGAGTCATGTTTCCAAAAGGGATTTTCATTGAACCGTTGCGACAATTTATTAAAGCATTTGAAGTAGCCAAAAAGGGTCGACCTAAGATCAATGGAATTTGACTCATTGGGTTATTGACAGATTGAGTTTCTAGAACAATGAAATCGACAGGGAATATGAATTGACCAACTTTGATGAGTACGTCCTCGATTTCTCCGATGGGTTTCTTAATTGAATGATCAGCAAATTGAAGAGTTATTTTCGTTGGCTTAAGTTCACCCAAACCAAGTTGTTGGTAAACGGAATATGGAATCAAATTGACACTTGCACCCAAATCTACTAAGCATTTGTTAATTGTTTTATCTCCTATTGTGCACGAGATCGTAGGGCATCCAGGATCTTTGTATTTAACGGGGATCGATTGGGTCAAGACTTCGCTAAGTCCGGCGGCAAGGAAGACTTTCTTTGGTACATGAGTGTGTCGTTTTTGGGTACACAAGTCTTTGAGAAATTTAGCGTAGGTGGGGACTTGTTGAATGATGTCAAGAAGAGGGATGTTAACTTTCACTTGTTTGAAAATTTCCAACATCTTTTCCATTTGGTCGGAGTGTTTCTTTGGTCGAAGACGATGAGGAAATGGAATACGCAACTCAGTAGGTCGGTCTACTTGAGTTGGAGAAGAAGTAGACTCGGAATTTGGATAAAGATCATTTGTGGTTTTAGAAGGGTCGAGAGGAAGATCCAGTACATTATTCGGGTTTTCAATTTGATTATCGATTTTCTTACCGGATCGTAAAGTCGTGATAGCATTCAACTGAGTTACATTGCTATCCTGAACGACATGAGCTTGGTTTTGATTTGGATTCTGGATCTTGGGGTTTGGAATGGGTTGACTCGGGAAAGTGCCTCTTTCCCGTTCACTTACGGACGTGGCTAACTGACTCATTTGCATTTCAAGTTTAGCGATTGATTGACTCGTGTTTTGCATGTACGAAGTCAATAAATTTTGCAAATTGTTATTTGATTGGAGATTTTGAGTCGTTGCTTTAGTCAATGTTTCGAGACTTTTCTCAAGTGAAGTCAGTCGTTTTTCGTCTTGGGGAACAAAAGATTGTTGCGCTTGATTTTGAGAAGGTGGCGCAAAATTTTGGAATTGATTTTGTTGAAATGGGTGATTCGAAGGATTATTCGTAAATGGTTGGAATGAGGGTCGAACAAAATTCGAATTTGGGTTGTTTTGGGTCCACGAGAAGTTAGGATGATTTCTCCAACCAGGATTATACGTTGGAGAGAATGGGTCGTTCCTAACTTTGTTGAAAGCGTTGAGTTGTTCTAACGAGTGTGGGCATTGATCAACAATATGGGTCGGATCGTTACATTTGAAACACGATGGTTGAGAAGTTTGAGCTTGATTCATTTGATTTGATGAAAGGACATTATCGAATTTGGTTAACATCGCGTCGATTTTTGCTTCTAAAGCTGATGAAGATCCTATCGAATGAGCGTTTGATCGGGAATAAATCGATTTCTCGTTGGATCGTTCCCATTGAGCTGATTTTTCGGCCAAGTTCTCAAGAAATTGCCAAGCGGCATCGTGATTTTGGGCTAGAAAGTTTCCTTGGCACATCGATTCGAGCATGGTTCGAGAGTTATTTTCGAGTCCATCGTATAAAATTTGACAAAGAGTCCATTTTTCGAAATTGTGATGTGGACATTTGACTATAAGTTCTTTAAATCTTTCGAAATATTTTGCAAAGGATTCTCCCCCAAATTGATGAAAATTAACTATTTCGGTTCGAATTTTGGATGTTTTTTCCAAGGGGTAAAATTTCTTTAGAAAAACTTTCACAAATTCATCCCACGTTCCAATCGTATTTGAAGGCAAGCTATACAACCATTTTTCGGCGTAATCGGTAAGTGCAAATGGAATTAACCTAAGTTTGATTCCATCGTCACTTAGTTGTTGAAATTTCATGGTTGCACAAACTTGTTCAAATTTAGTTAAGAAAATGTAAGGGTCATCACGTTCAAAATTACCGAATTTTGGAAGAGTATTTATGTGATTTGAATGAATTTCAAAGTGGTTACCCGTTGGGGCGGGCAATATGATGCAAGAAGGAATAGAAACTCGATCAGGGAAGATTCTATCCATAAGAGTTCGAGGAGGATTTTCTCCGGCCATGGTTGAAGGTACGTTTGTTCGAACTAAACGATTAGTGGAAGAGTCACGTGTCCAACGATTCGTAGATGGATTGTGAGTCCAAATACTCATGCACTAGCGAGAAAAATTAGTGAGGAGAAGAGAAAACAAGGTGGAGATTTTTTTTTTTTTGGACAAGAGAAAAAAGGATTTGATTTACAAATGAAGATGGATTTTTTTTTTTTGGATTTTTGGATTTTTGGATTTTTTTTATTTTATATATGCATGAATCTAATGCAACTGAATGAATGCAAAGATTAACTACAAATTTTCTGTCCTTAGTGGCTCCTAACCCAAAATTATAAAGTGACACGTTTGATTACTTAAAACAAAAGATTTCTCAGCCAGTTAACGGACAGGAGTTATCGGTGCACCAGGAATCACCCTAGAAATGCAACCGAAGGTTTAAGTACCTTCAGAGTAATAACCGATATAATATTTACGAATCACCGTAATAATTATAAGCGGTTATTTCTCTGCCGTAGTCTAGACACCAAGAGATAATTCGTTCCAAATATATCAACTATCACAATATAATTAAGCCCTAAATGAGCCCGCGACTCACTTAAGTCCAACGTCTAACCGTTATTATTAGTCAGATTCTACGATGATATGCAATTTTCTGGGCTAAGGAAGGGTAATGAACTCCCCACCTTATGTGAATTGGGGTATGCCCTTAAGAAAGGAAAATAAGATGAGATGAATGTAAAACAGAAATTAAACGTGTATTAACAATGCAACTACGAATGATTTAATTTTGATTTTTTTTATGCAAATGCAAGCAAACAACAATGCGATGAAAATAAAGGGGTTAAAACACGATACCAGAGGGTCTGAATTTATTAGCAATTTTTTTTTAGCGGCAATTTTTTAGCAAGCAAAGCGGCGCAATTCAATCCAAGCAAGCAAGCAAGTCCAATTCGCCTTTTTGTGCAACCTGAAAAGGGTGGAGACGAAATATAAACAAGTGACAGGACAAGTGTTTTTTTTTTTTTTTAATTAAGGGAAAGGCAAACAAAAGGAAGAAACTAAAAAAAAATTAACTTAAGACAAAATCAAGTAAAAATACTCACAAAAACAAAAACAAAGACCTTATCTTTTAAAAAAAAAGAAAATTGAATTTAAATAAAAGAGAGTTTAAAACTTTATACAAAAAACAAAAAAAACACACAACAAAAATGGAAATTGGAACAAGGACTAAGGAGGAGACAAACAAACACAACAATGGTTTGAACAGTCCCTTTTTTTTTTGAAAGCTAAATTAAAACAAAAACAAATTAAATTTAAATCGGAAAGAGAGAAAGAAAAAGAACGTAGTTAAGAAAATATATCACAAACAAATCAAAACTCAACGTATTAAACAACTCCAAGCCTACAAATGAAGCCAAAGCCCGGCCCAGGTACATCCAGACCAAACCCACGCGGCACACAGAGAAAATGACCACCGACCCTAATTAAAAAACAACCGACCTACATATAGCTAATCAGTTCTGTGAATAAAAAAAATTGGAGAGCAAACAAACTCCAAAACCAATCTTTAAAACAAAAATCAGATCTCAGAATCAATTTCAGTTCGGTGATAGGGATTTTGGAATTGAGATTTCGATTTTGGGCGTGACTTAGGTGATGCTGGTCGTGGTGATTTAGGCGAGATGGCCGATGATTTGGGGTTTCGATTTGAGTGGAGGTGGATAATCAAGTTCGGATTTTTTTTCTTTTTCTTTTGTTTGTGGAATGGCGAAATGGTTCCTGTATGTAATATGTGGTCTCGGGTATTCTTCGGTGGAGGTGTTCAGGTTGTAGATTGTGGTTTTGGAGTGCGGATTTGTTGAACTGGACTGTAGGCGGGTTTGAATGATGGCGTGAAGGCAGCTGTTGCGAAGGTTGAATGGTGGAATTTGTGGTGGTGTCTGGGAGTTTGTTGAAGCTGGAAATGTGACTGTTGTGGGGATTGAAAGTAGTTGATGACTGAAGAGGGGGATGCAGTATGGAGAATTGTTTGCTGGTGTTAAGGTAGGAGGTTTCGGGTGAGTTTTGGGAGGAAGTGGCACTGACTATTGATGGTTGGTGTAATGGGACTTTGTGAGGAGTTTAGAAGAATCGGACTTGGCAAAACTGAAGTGTTAGAAGAATCGGACTTGGCTTGGTGCTAGGGGACTTCGGTTGGTGTTAGAAGGTGGTAGGGTGATGAGCAGAAAGAAGATGAGCGATATTGGAGGAGGAAAAAGTTTGTAGAGGAGAATGGTGGAGAGATTTGCAGTAATGTGGTGGTAGTGGTAATGCAGTGACTGTCTTTGAGTGTGGCAGTGATGTAGTGAGTATAAGGATGGAAAACAGTATGGGTTGGTGTAGATGGTTTTCGGAGAGTGCGGAAGTGTACTGATATGATGGGGTTTGCCGTGTTGTAGGAGATGAAGGTCAGAAGTGCAGTTAGTACTTACTTGGCTGAAGCTATATGGTCTGTCTGAGCTTGGTTGAGCACTGCGGTTTGGTGAAGGTGAGGAAGATTGTCACTGTTTGACGTGAACAGTTGGTGGTGGTTTGGTTGACAGAAGAGGTTTGAGGAAGTTTTTAGAGAAGGAGAGGGTGAAATTGCCCTTGATAAGAAATCCGAAATGTAAATATAAGTGAATGAAATGGAGACCTAAATTGTGCAATGACAGGAATGTAACACAGTGCGTGAAATAGAAAATGGATTGAGCATTTAAAGCCACACCGTTTTTTTTTTTTTCAAATGAAGTGCAAGAATTTTGTAAACACAGCAGGTGCTTGCTTGAGAGAGTAACCAGAGCACAGTAACCACAATAAACAAGCAGAAAACCAGAACAATGAGAATGATAAATTCACAGAAACACAGACTAACCAAAACAGAGAAGCAAACTTCAAGATTAGAAAATACACACAAGAAATATAGCAACAGTGGATTTTTTTTTTCTTTTTTCTTTTTTTTTTGTAAATGAACTGAAACAGAACAACTATATGATGGCAAAACAAATGATGAAAACAAGCAAATAAATGATGAAACAGGACTCGAACGAAGACAACACTCAAACAAAACAGATGAAAAACAGAATGCTCAAACCTAGCTATAATAACAGTAACAATTCTACCACAAACACTGTTTTTTTTTAAGAATAAAATTAGAAGTAAATGCAACTACAAAAGACAACAAAACAAAGACCTAACTCTTTTTTTTTTTTTTATGAATGCAACTAACAAGAAAATTAATCCGAAGAATAAAACTAAAATTAAAATCTCTCCCCGGCAACGGCGCCAAAAACTTGTTCGCTACAACGGAATTTCTATTAAATTAGAAAACCGTCGCACGAATATTTAAATAACCGCAAGTGCACGGTGTACTATTGTAATACGTAGTGAGTGCGAGTCGATCCTCAAGGAAAGAATAATTTCAATCTTATCCAATCAAATTAAACCAAACTTTTAAAATGTGTTCTAATAAAAACTATGAAACTAGAAACTAAGTTGAGAGCTAAAAGTGAAATTAGAGAGTAATTTAGAGGTAAATCCACTCTCACCTTTATGTAAGTTGTCAAACATACAATGTATGATCTCAACAAGTGATATAAATGCAATATTTACACCACTTATGATTCTCATGAAAATGAAACCAAAGCAAAACTATTCTAAGTATGGTCTATGAACTATTGGCTAGCACTATAGACCATCAAATTTTGTTCATACTTTTATTTCAAAATCAATAATCACTTAGCAAATATTGATGTAACTTGTGTTTATATTGAATAAGCATAGATCATTTGCAAATGCAACATGACCTATCAAACCCAATTGTATAAACTTACATCCATATTCACTAACATTAAGAACATATTAAAGATCACAAATCATACACTTGTTGAACTTACACAAAGTTAGAGAGTATCATTACCCCTAAATCAAGGGATTAGCCACTCATATGTGTTGTCATATCAACACATGTAAGTTTCAACATTAGAAAATTAAGCAAAATGAAAGAAAACTAAGTAGAACAAGAAGAAAACTAAACTAAGAACATAAAGTAAATGAACATGAATGTAAATCTAAGCTATGAACATGAATGTAAATAAATCTAAGCTAGGAACATGAAAGTAAAGCATAGAAATTAAAAGAGACATAAGAGAAATAGGCTTGGAAGCCATTTTTATTTATTTGATCACTTACACTTTCATATGCTAAAAAGAAGATACAAAATACATGAAACAAAGGGGTATATATACATGATCTAAAACCCTAAAACCCTAATCACTTTTCTGGGGAATTCCCCAAAATGGCCCTTCATGAAGCTTCTAATTGATCTTAGCCACTAATATGTCATGTAGAATGCATGAGGCCTTTTGTCCCATTCAATAATATGAAGCAAGTGGGCTAGTTGAAAGATGGGCCCTCCACTATCCATAAGATGTATTAATTCTTTGCCTTCTCTTGTGTATGCACATGCTTTCCTTCATTTCTTTATGTGTATGGATCATTTTAGCTCCTAAATTCCTACGAGAGTAAATAACAAGGAACAAGTAAAAGATTTCACAAATTAAAACATGCACAAGTGACCCCCTTTTTTCCCAAAATAAGTGATGATTTTGAAAATCTTTAAAACATGGTTTGATCACATAAAATACCCAAGAATGTTCATTTATTAAACTAAATAAGAGTAAATATGTGAATATAAATGTGCATTTTTTGTGCACATCAACTTGTAAATGGATCGCATGTCTGACGTCGAAATTTATTTCATGTAATAAAATTGGTTTTATTTGGTGTATAAAGGCTTGGTGGCGGAGGATTTATCCTCTTGCTTAACACCCCTTTTTATGTTAAATAATTCTCGATCGCGTGATATGAGTTGTCGATGTGACATGCCAAGTTGCACTCGAACAAGGCTTATTGTTGCAAAGCAGAGCCTTGTAGAATGATCAAAGCATGGTCCAGTATGGACACAACTTTGTGTATACGTTACTTCGCGAGCCTCACACCCCGGTGGAGTCTAAAACGGAGCAAGGGAACGCAGGGAGTGCGCACGTCTCTTTCTAGCTAAAAGTGGTGCCAGTGACCTACCAGCACTGATATTTACTAAGTGGTTGTTGGATTTGAGGTACCTCGGTATATTGGTCGTTACTGGCCAATTTAAAGGTCCGTTAGGATCGGGAGGCGTGTGTTCAGGAATTGCCAATCCATTAAGCGTTAACGTATGGACCGGCCCTGCAGGATCCAAGGGTTGGACAGAGTACCAATCCTGGGGCATTGCTAGAGTGTCTCGAATCGGTAAGGATTTCGCTCCTAGCCTTGACTCAGTATGGAAACCCAACTTTCCAATACGAGATAACGGACTTGATTGTATACTTATTATGGCGACATAGTAGGATGGGGTACTATGCCGTCTAGGATTAATACATTTATTTTGAAGTATTTTAAATCATATTACACACTTATAATATAAAAATAGTATTTGATTCATACTCTGCATTTTTGGTCATTATAAGGTAAAACTCTATCCTCTGGTGTGCGTTGCATTGTGTGATAGGACCTGAGTCTTATAATGATTTCATTTTTACAAAAGCATTGCGTTATTCTTTTTATTTAATAAATATATGCACAGACAATCTATTGGAGTAAACTCGTTCCATGAAAGTGGCGTGGTCCTTAGATTTGTCATATCCAGTAGTTAGTATAGATTTCTCATACCAGTCCCATGACTGACTCGTGTTTGTTTCACTTTGCAAACTCGGGTGCCCTCTCTTTACACGGGCAGCCAATTGACAGGTTCCTATTTAGCTTGCTTGGAGTTCTTGCTTGGAGATTCTATTGTCGAGGTGACTTGGAGTATGAAGACTTGCTATCTTTCCTTCTCTTCATTTCATTTTCTGTTAGACATTTTCTGAGTTTCTTGAGACATTCAGACTTATTCCAGTTTAATTCTGTACTTTGGAGTTGAGACATGTTACATTCTATTTGGTTTTGATGTAATAATTAGAACTTCTGTGACTGTGGGATTCTATATTTTGATGACATCTATTTCCGCTGCCATGATGTTGTTATGATGTAGTTTTCTTATATTTATGTTGTTATCTGTGTTATGTATTGCTCTATTTATGTTGTATTCCAATGATCATCATTGCTTTCGTTATACGGAAGTTAGGGGTCATCACACCCACTATTCCCTTGGCCCAAAACGTACCACGTCATCCACTGTTAAACCATCTCTCATCCCTTCTAAAACGCACAGACCAAACCTTCCTTCTACTTCCCTTAATCCCGTAACCCCTTCCACTTATAACACGCTGGACCCACCCCTTGAAATGCGTCACTAACATATGTCCCTCCATGCAACTGTCAATCCCAGTTGCGTCGTCCAGTCTTCCCGGTCCCCTTCTCCTCACCAAACTTTGAAACCGGCCTGCTCCTTCATAGACTTAACACTACTTCACCTTTTTAGTCCACCCTAGAACGCAACTAGCCCAAACCCGCGAACAAGAGGCTGCCGAACCAACCCAAACACACCTCATATTGTAGAGAATGATCGCAGGAACTCGAATATATAAATATAGTGATTTATAGATTTATATATGATTTTTGGAGGAATAATGAAATCACCATTTTCGTTTTCTAGAAGAAGAATAAGTGCCGCGGATTTTAGAACGAAGAATTAGGTTTTAAGAGTTGTGCGTTAAGTCCTTTTTATAGATTATTTTGTGGACAGGGAATATTCCCTGGAATATTCCCTTTCCATTTCATTTCGATCCATTTTAAATCCGTATGATTTCCATTTTTGACAAACAAAGCTAATCCTAGCATAAAAACACATTCCGGATCCAATGGGACAGGTTTCGTCGAATTCCGACACCGTTTGCGAAAACCCTTTAGAAAATATCGATGAAAAACACCGAGCAATAATTCCTTAAAATTACAGAAAAAATCCTAAAAATATGAGGCCTTGACGTTTCACTAGACCTCTTCCTAAGGTTTCGTATGAAACTTGTTTCGTTGAATTCTGAGTTCGTTTGACCAGTTAACCATTCAGTTTAGTTTGTTTTAAGTTAAAAACATAGTGTACCGTACTATGAAATATTATGTTCACGTAGGGACTGTTATGGACAGAAACAAAAATACCATTTAAATGAGTGATGCGCTCTGGTCCCAAAAATGTAATAATACCGGTAGATGAACTCATATTGTGAAACCCCGAAATGTCGATACAGGGTGCCAAATACTCCAAATAAAAAGTTTCTTATTAAATTAATTAAAAATTACAGTAAAATTCTAAAAATTAAATTATCGCTATTTCCCTAAAGATTGTCTAAATTCAAACCCGATCTCTAGTTATATCGAATAAACCGTTACGGTCGATAAACGATTCTATAGCGACTATTCTAAAATTTGATTTGGATATATCTCAAAATCTACACGACGAAATCCTGATTTTTCTCTTCTGCTAGAAAGATATACTCCACCAGCTTCACACGTTTCTTGTTTCACAGAAATCCGATTTAAAACGGACCCTGTATATTGAGTTGAAGTTTAAATCGCCAAATAGCGAACTGCAGCGCCATTTCGAGCTCGTTTATAAATATATTATAAACTATACGTTCAACTGTCGTCGATTCAATATATTCGTTATTATAATTCAACTCCAAACTGAATTATAGCTTATATAAGATCCAGTTCACATCGTATTGTGAATTCTACTATTTCCGACTATTCTGGAAGTATATTATCCTATTATTTATATTAATTAAATATAAATATTATTTAATTACAGTTATTGATATCGTTAAATCGATATTAAATAATTAAATTATTTAATTATTCTCCTGCCAAATTACGGGTCATTACAATCTTTCCCCCTTAAAATAATTTCGTCCTCGAAATTGCTAAGGTAGGGGACGACCCTATCTACTGGTTAGAACTTATTTGTTCACTTATCAATTTCAGTTTCAACTGAACCAATTTAATTTCAATTAAATTATTAATTAATTCTTATTAACGAAAATTTTCAAAAATCCTGAAAATTTTCTAACACCTTAACTTTTCGAAAAATTTCGCCATAACTTCCTTTGTACAACCCTATCGGTAAAACCACAACTCGCCTCTCTAGGCCCTCTTCAACCCAAAGGAAAATCAAACAGCCAAGCGGCTTGCCAATTCGGCTCATCAAAATCTCAAATCCATATATAATATAAACTGGTACCTTTTTGTCGGGCATATCAACTCTATCAATTCCATATGCTATCAACTCAGCATATACCCGTGTTATCTCAATCAATTTCCAATCAGTTCATATCCTCAAATCCAAATCGAATTTCATTCGAACCCCAATATCAAATTCCAAATCTTAACTCATCACTTAATTCCATTCCAGATTATTCACTAATCAATTTCAGTTTCATTTGACTTAGTCAAAGTCAAATTCTAATTAATTATTCACTTTTACTATTTTAAACCATTTAACTTCACAAGTTAAATTTAAATTCCAAATTTCAAATTCCTGGGTTCATTCCAAATCAATTTGAAATCATAATGCCAATTCAAAACCTTTGAATTTCTAAACAACTTGTTTTCTTAAAACAATTCAAAAACAAAACTTTTGGTAGTAATCCGTCACTTAGAACTCGAAAATGAACACTGATGATGTCGCGATTCATCATCAGAATCTATTTTCCAGCTATCGAAGTGAGTTCAATACTATATCACATTCAGTTTGAAAAACGTTTTCAAAATCTCCCAGGAACTTAAAATTTCCTTATTTTAATTCCAAATCTGATTTAAATTCAGATTTACTTCATCTTATTTCATATACTTTACTTATATGAATTCTGATCAGTTATTTAAATAACCATTTCAATTCTTATAACCTCATTCGATTATAATAACAACCAACACAACCAATATACTATATCAAAATATATTCGGGTAAAATAATTTCATTTACCCTCCTTTCAAAACATACCATGTCGGTCCATCGTAATCGAGTGTTTAGTAACCCCTATCGATAAGTGGAGCAAACTGATCGACCAGAATTCACAAACTACTCAACCAATGAGTCTCCACAATATAAAACAAAATTTTATATCAAATAAAGAATACGTTCACTCGTATATATACACTCAAATTCAGTCTAGGATATTACTGATGCCATCTCTACTGAATTACGCCACAGAGCCAAGGTAATTCACTTAAACCTTAAGCTCTGATACCAACTGTAGTGACCCGAAAATCCGGTCCAATTTGAGCTGACCAAAAACACAAGTCCAACCCCAAATTAAACTGGAAAACAGGAAACTAATAGAAAGAAGATAGAGGGTGAGGATAGATAAGGTAGAACTAATAGAATATAAGAAGAAGAAGGACATCATCGTCAGAGTAAACACGAATCTCACAGCGGAACGAATAAAATATAACATAACTTTTGAAATACAAACAGTTATATATACAATAGCACTTATCAGAGTACAGCACTTACAACAACAGCGGAAATAATAATAGCTATAGAATGCTGAAGCCTCCTGCTCCAAGCTCTCCAAGTGTATCTGTAAAATCCCGACTACTTGACTGCCCGTACAAAATTAGGCACCCAAGAGTTTAGGGAAACAAACAAATAAACTCCGGGTCAGTCATGGGACTGGTATGAGTAAAACAGTTTAAAACTGTTTGAACAAGTAAACGATATCTCATAAGATCACGCCGCATAACGGAATGGGTTTTTCCCTTATGAGAATCCAACAACTTTGTAAACAATATCATTCTGATATTATAATAATGTCTAAATACAATTAGATAACAATCTAGCAGAAACGCTTTCATCTCACGTTCTACAAATATAGTATACAATCAAAACCGCAAGCACGTATTGGGTAATGGATTTCCAACTATGACAAGGTATGGAACCACCTTCCGATCAGTGTACTCTAGGAACGATACACTGGAGTTCAACAAGAACATCTTGCAATTCAGCCACACATGACCGACCACTCATTTCGCTTGAGTGTATCGAATGTACATCACCAACGGTTGGGATCAGCAACCGTTTCCCGTATATATATGGGACAACATTGATAGATTAAAAGAAGCAAATGAATATTCTCTAGATAGGTGATTATACACCCTACTTCGGTGCGACCGACTTAGCCATGCTGTCTGCCCGATTTCTGTCATTTACCAGATGTGAGGCTAGAAGCTACGCTTACTTTCCATTCATTTTTAACACGATCACTTTGAATGCCACATTATCAGATCCGTAAATCATTAGTTGGTTTATACAAATATCCTGGATGTTATGCTAAGGGATAAATCCGTTGCAACCATATATATTTATACAGACCAACCCATTCGATCATTGGAAATACTTTGTCAGACATTCGTCCATTTACGTTCGTTCTGGGACTGAACGAAACCGAAGGCACTATTCAGTACATCCATCTTAGTCCATTGTTATCTAAGATTTATACAACAGCCCTTGCACTTTACTCCGTCTTCAATATATTCAGCATATATGATTCGCAACGCTTATGCCAATACAGAGTGGTTCTTTGGATAATAATCCAACCGGTCTCTCCATATTAACAACATTAAAATTGTCAAAACATTGATAGTCTGTGATTTAACTATCAAAGAAAAACTCGTGTGCAAACAACGATATTATTTCCATACGGAAATTATATCAACCAATCATCATTTAACATTTATCTCTTTAGTTCATTAATTTACTTATCTCCTGTTTCCCTATATTCTAAATTTCTTATTTTCAAATTTTAGAAAATATACTTTATTAACAATGGAAAACATTTCCATTTCCTTGTTTTCTATATTAGAAAACATTTCTGATTTCTTATTTGGAAAACATTTCCAAAGTTCCTTTATTGGATTTAAATTGATGTTTAAATAAACATCGCTATGCCAACTCAAACCATTTACTGAAGTCACTTAACCATCATTCACTATCAAACCTTACCATTCCTTAGTTAAGAAGGAAGTCAATCAAGTTGGGGTATAATTACCTCTCAGACCTTAACTAAACAACGTTATAACTTTGAAATAGTAACAGCTTATCTTTTAAACCTTTAACAACTTCTTTACGTAACTCTCGGATTCAATTTACGAATCCACTTCTTTGTTGAAACATTGATTATAACGATAACGTTATAATCCCTACCTTCGCAATATCTAACTTCAATTATAACCTTTATTCTTTAATTCGACTAATTAAACCTAGCCCTAATTTATTAGTGTATACTCCTGATTTAAAAACCGAAAAGTAAATATTACTTTCCCGAATTCGATCTATTTGAATTCGACGTATAATTCTCTTCCGAGTAATCTCTATTTGATTAACTCTTCTTCGAATAACCTATATTCGATTATCTCTCTTCGAATAACTTATATTCGAAATCTCTCTCTTTCGAATAAACTATATTCAATCTCTTTCTTTTGAATACGATATATTCGATAATCTCCTTCCGATTAAACTAATCGGTAACTCTTTTCCTTTATCTCTATTCGAATAAACTATATTCGACTAACTCTATTTAACTCCATTTGAATAACTACTATTCGATTAACTCCATTCAACTCTATTCGAATAACTACTATTCGATTAACTCTATTCAACTCTATTCGATTAACTCTATTCAACTCTATTCGAATAAACTATATTCGACTAACTCTATTTAACTCCATTAGAATAACTACTATTCGATTAACTCTATTCAACTCCACTCGAATAACTACTATTAGATTAACTCCATTCGCTTGACTCTAGATCGCAGCGATCACAATGGTTACGCCTGATTCCCTCAGGAAACATCCGACCGCCGTAGGCTATTTACAGCCCTGCGAATTACGCTAGCAGTCATGCTAAATGGCATCTCATTTGGATTAACCTTAACTGATTAACTCTAACTGGTTAACTCTAACTGATTAACTCTAACTGATTAACTCTAGCTGGTTAACTCTAACTGATTAACTCTACTGGTTAACTCTAACTAATTAACTCTAACTGGTTAACTCTAACTGATTAACTCTAACTGGTTAACTCTATTTGACTAACTCGACTCGAATAACCCCTTTCGAATAACATATTCGATTAACCAACTTCGAATACCATATTCGATTAATTGACTTCGAATACCATATTCGATTAACCAACTTCGAATACCATATTCGATTAACCAACTTCGAATACCATATTCGATTAACTAACTTCGAATACCATATTCGATTAACCAACTTCGAATACCATATTTGATAAACTGACTTCGAATACCATATTCGATTAACCAACTTCGAATACCATATTCGATTAACCAACTTCGAATACCATATTCGATTAACTAACTTCGAATACCATATTCGATTAACCAACTTCGAATACCATATTCGATTAACTAAATTCGAATACCATACTCGATTTCTCCTTTTTGATAACGTTTATCCATTTAAAAAGATCCCCTTTTAACAACGTTTATTCATTTATAAAGATTTACTTTTTTAGTAACGGTTCTTCACTTTATAAGTGTTCATTTAATAATGTTTTCCTTTTTATAATGATTTCCTTTTTATTAACTCTATTTATTTTCTAAATATTTCCTTTTTAATTCTATTTGTAAATGGTTTTACAAATATTCTTTTTTTTCTATTTTATTCTATTTGCAAATGGTTTGCAAATATTTCCTTTTCAAATTTATTCTTAAAAATATTCTAACTCCTTAAATTCCCGGGAAAATTCACCATAACCTCCTTTGTATCGGGAGCATCGGGAAAATCCCCAAACCCGCCACACAGGCCTTTCCATTCAAAAAGAAAATATTTTGAATTTATTTCCTTTTTAAAATATCTCCTATTTATAAATATTCCATTTATAAATATTCCTTATTTATAAATATTCAAATTTATAAATATCTCTTATTTATAAATATTCCATTTATAAATATTTTGTTTTCACTATCACTTTGAAAATCCCCTTATCAACATTTCGGTATGTTATGGTATTCAACACATCAAATCACGATGACCAATATCATCCAAACACATATAATCGATAACAGATTATATATCACATCATATAACACAATATATGAGTCAAAACAGTATTATAAATATTGAGGAACCCAGTTGGTTCCCTCCAACCTGTTTCCCTGCATCACAGATGTTACACAGTATAATCAACATCACTTTCAGTTCAGTACGGATTATCCTGATAACAGCATCAATATATAAATTTTTAACGGATTATATATATATATAATTTCCACTAACTGACTAGCAGTTCAATCAATCAACCAACACACAGCAATCAACAGATGATTAACAGTTCTAACAATACGTTATGAAAATATAACTGTTCAGAGTTGGTGAGTTTTACTCACATTACGCGTTAACCGTTAAATAACGATTTACGTTAGTTGATTCTGATCAGGCAATTTATTTCGCCATAAATTGTAACAAGCTCCATTCCACTCACGGTCAGTTCCAGTGCGTAGTGTCCGTCCATACGGTCCCAACGCAACTTACGGTTCGCGAATCCGACCTCGTACGAGCAAGTTATATAATTTACAAGTTATATACTTCGTTTTGAATAAAAAAATAACTTGAATAAATTTATTGGGCCTCACCCACTATTCCCTCGGCCCAAAACGTACCACGTCATCCACTATTAAACCATCTCTCATCCCTTCTTCTAAAATGCACAGACCAAACCTTCCTTCTACTTCCCTTAATCATGTAACCCCTTCCACTTATAACACGCTGGACCCACCCCCTTGAAATGCGTCACTAACATATGTCCCTCCATGCAACCGTCAATCCCAGTTGCGTCGTCCAGTCTTCCCGGTCCCCTTCTCCTCACCAAACTTTGAAACCGGCCTGCTCCTTCATAGACTTAACACTACTTCACCTTTTTAGTCCACCCTAGAACGCAACTAGCCCAAACCCGCGAACAAGAGGCTGCCGAACCAACCCAAACACACCTCATATTGTAGAGAATGATCGCAGGAACTCGAATATATAAATATAGTGATTTACAGATTTATATATGATTTTTGGAGGATTAATTAAATCACCATTTTCGTTTTCCAGAAAAAGAATAAGTGCGGCGGATTTTAGAACGAAGAATTAGGTTTTAAGAGTTGTGCGTTAAGACCTTTTTATAGATTATTTTGTGGACAGGGAATATTCCCTGGAATATTCCCTTTCCATTTCATTTCGATCCATTTTAAATTCGTATGATTTCCATTTTTGACAAACAAAGCTAATCCTAGCATTAAAACACATTCCGGATCCAATGGGACAGGTTTCGTCGAATTCCGACACCATTTGCGAAAACCCTTTAGAAAATATCGATGAAAAACACCGAGCAATAATTCCTTAAAATTACAGAAAAAATCCTAAAAATATGAGGCCTTGACGTTTCACTAGACCTCTTCCTAAGGTTTCGTATGAAATTTGTTTCGTTGAATTCTGAGTTCGTTTGACCAGTTAACCATTCAGTTTAGTTTGTTTTAAGTTAAAAACATAGTGTACCGTACTATGAAATATTCTGTTCACGTAGGGACTGTTATGGATAGAAACAAAAATACCATTTAAATGAGTGATGCGCTCTGGTCCCAAAAATGTAATAATACCGGTAGATGAACTCATATTGTGAAACCCCGAAATGTCGATACAGGGTGCCAAATACTCCAAATAAAAAGTTGCTTATTAAATTAATTAAAAATTACAGTAAAATTCTAAAAATTAAATTATCGCTATTTCCCTAAAGATTGTCTAAATTCAAACCCGATCTCTAGTTATATCGAATAAACCGTTACGGTCGATAACCGATTCTATAGCGACTATTCTAAAATTTGATTTGGACATATCTCAAAATCTACACAACGAAATCCTGATTTTTCTCTTCCGCTAGAAAGATACACTCCACCAGCTTCACACGTTTCTTGTTTCACAGAAATCCGATTTAAAACGGACCCTGTATATTCAGTTGAAGTTTAAATCGCCAAATAGCGAACTGCAGCGCCATTTCGAGCTCGTTTATAAATATATTATAAACTATACGTTCAACTGTCGTCGATTCAATATATTCGTTATTATAATTCAACTCCAAACTGAATTATAGCTTATATAAGATCCAGTTCACATCGTATTGTGAATTCTACTATTTCCGACTATTCTGGAAGTATATTATCCTATTATTTGTATTAATTAAATATAAATATTATTTAATTCCAGTTATTGATATCGTTAAATCGATATTAAATAATTAAATTAGTTAATTATTCTCCTGCCAAATTACGGGTCATTACACTACCAACTCAACCAACTGTGGGTAATCTCGTTGTGCCTCACCAATCCGTCCCAAAAGCGTAGGTCTGACATCTAAGGATGCTAGCAAACCAGGTACAAAGTCAATGGAAGGTCTAAAGTCAAACGTAGAGATGAACTCTAGGCTTCGCCGCTCAACAAACAACAGACTTAAGGACAACCTTTTCCTACTTAAGGCGTCTTCCACCATGTTACCCTTGCCAGGGGTATATGCTATCTCGAAATCGTAGGATGCTAAGAATTCCATCCACCTTCGCTGCCTTAAGTTCAAGTCCTTCTGAGAGAACAAGTATTTCAGCGATTTGTGGTCTGTGAACAATTTGAATTTCTAGCCAAGAAGATAATGGCGCCAAGACTTAAACGCGAAAACAATAGTGGCCAACTCTAGGTCATGTGTAGGGTAATTTCTCTCATGCACTCTCAACTGCCTTCCTTCATAGACTATTACCCTCCCCTCTTGCATTAAGACTGCGCCTAGTCCTGTCCCACAAGCATCGGTATAAACGGTAAATGGCTTACTCCCATCTGGCAACACTAAGACTGGGGCTGTGGTCAAAGCTCTCTTTAATCGTTGGAACGCATCATCACAATCTACGTCCCACGTGAAAACTAGGTTCTTCTTCGTCAAGCGTGTCAATGGGGCTGATATCTTTGCGAAGTCCTTGATAAACTTCTTATAGTAGCCAGCCAACCCCAAGAAACTCCTCACCTCGGTAGCATTTTTAGGGATCTTCCAATCTTGGATGGCCACCACCTTCGCGGGATCCACAGCTATCCCTTCTTTGGAAACCACGTGCCCTAAGAATCGCACTTCCTTCCTCCAAAAGTGACATTTAGAAAATTTAGCTTTAAGGTTATGCACTCGAAGGGTCTCCAACACTTCCCTAAGATGTAGGGCATGCTCTTCCTCACTCTTAGAAAAGATCAAGATGTCATCCACAAAGACCACCTGTAACACCCCGTGTATTCTATAACTGTGGAATTAACAAATTAAAGTATAATTAATTTGAAATCAAAGAACTAAGGGAAACGGGATACGCCATTGCGTTCGTCTCGGAAAAATACGCGAAATAGAGTCCGAGTTTTCGAAAAACGGAGTCCGTATGAAGAAGATATAGCCTCCGGAAGTTTCTGAATCAAGTCTAAAATTAAAAATCGGGCCCAATTGGTCAGGGCGGGAAAAGTCCCGCCTAAGACACCCAGGTCGACTGGGCTGTCGACCTGGTCTAGCCAGGTCGACAGGGCTGTCGACAGGGCTGTCGACAGGCATGTCGACCTGGTCCAGAGCCAGGTCGAACCCAGCCCAACCTGGCTGGCCTATTCTATGTTGGTCGATTTTCTGCAGTCTGCTTTGTCATTAGGGCTAGGTGGCAGGCTCTAATTGGTCTCTCCTTAGGATGAAAGGCTACGATCAATCCAAGCGACATCAATGGTCCTAATCAGTTCATAACCCCTATAAAAATGACCCTAGACTCTACCTAGGTTTCTTACACAATTCTCTAGCCTCCATTGCTCTCTTCTTCTAATAAAAAAATAAAAATGGCGTCGCTGCTCTGCTGGAATTAAAACTAGAAGATAATCAACATCAGCCTAAGCAACTCAATTCAAACTAGAGATTAAAGTTTCTGCAAAGATTCTACAACAAGTTAAAGTTCTTTCTTTAATCCAATCAAGGCAAGTACAGTTATTTTCCGCTATAAACGTTAATTATAATTTTGATATGAATATGAGATTGTATATATATTCTCTTCTGTCAGATTTGTTTTTCTGTGACTGTTCTGTATCCCTTTTCTTCTTTTCTGTTTTTATAGCCAGGCTACCACGAGCCTGTGCCTAATCTCATAAGAGATGAACGTATGAACGCAAATTTTGGGATAAATAATGAATGATGCGAAATTTGACAAGACTAAATTGAATGTATGACTTTAGGTCTGAGGCATAAAATATATTGGACATATGCATAAATTTGACTATGAACATATAATTTATGCATGTTGTATGCATAGTTATGTTGTAATTTAGAACTGAAATTAATGAGCATATGTTGTAAACTAGATTTGGATCTATGCATATTCTATGATAGAAGAAAAGAGGAACCATTGTAAGATTACATATGATTTGAGATTTTGGACAAAATGCACATAAAAGTCAAGATATGATTTTTAGAAGATATGATTTAAAGATTTATATTGTTGGGTATAGTTTGTATAAGGATTCATGACTCAAAAAGAAGAAGATATGGAAACTTAGGTGTAAATATTTACATTAATTAGGATATCTATTATTGTGATTACACCTAAATAGGGATTTTTGGATATATGGCATGCATTGAAATTAATGGTTATATTTGGTATAATTTATATGTGAATCTGCTGTAAGATGCTAGTTTAACAAAAATTGGAACATATGTTATATGGCAAATTATGTCTATATTCTGCGCTTATGCAAACATGGAGTATATGTTGTGAATCATGACAATTATGTAAGCATATGAATTTAGGCCAATTTATGATTGGGCAAGGCATGTAAATAGAACTTTTAGAAATATTAAATTTGCTAAATCTGCTAATTTGTCAAGTTGCCTAAACTACTAGTTTTGTTATATTGCCTAGACTGCTAATTAGATTGAAATGCCTAATCTGTTAAATTTGTCGGTTGAAATGCCTAACCTGTTATATGCCACAATCTGCTAAGTTGCTAAATCTGTTAAATCCGTTAAGTCATATAAAATCTGTTATCTGCTATGTTGATATAATCATCCTGTTATTGATATAATCTGAATTGGCATATTTATTGGGCGTGCGCATAAACGGTAAATTATTAATTAATTGGCCGCAAAGATAAACATGGCTAACTCGAGGTTAGAATGAGTTTGCGGCGTAAATCTGCCCGGAACCGCCCGGCACATCCAGTCGCCGCAAACAATAGGTTCTAATGTGAGAAGTCAGTCATAACATGCGTAAGACACGAGGTTAGGTCTGGCTTGTGGCAGAAGTCTGCCCGGAACCGCCCGGCATATCCAGCGGCCACAAGCTACCGACCTAATGTGAGAGGTCTGTGCATTAATAATTAATTAATGCAAAATCTAAGATAAGAATGACGTCTAAAACGTATTGGGGAAAATAGGGTTAAACCAAAGGGATTAATAGATGTAGTAAAACCCGTCCATGAATCTGTAGGCCCAATACAAAGTTAGACAAATCTGAAAAATCTGTACATCTGATCCGTTAGTCTGAAAACTTGTTAACTTAATTTGTGAACTAGTAAATCTGAATTCTGTATGTCTGAACTTGTAAACAAATAAATCTGAAATCTGTTAGTCTGGGGACACAAGGTTAGGAGGGGAATTACTTGTGACCCATATTAGTCAGTAACCCTTCTGGTATCAAAACTTCCACCCAACAGTAGGTAGGGTCCGGGCACGCTTACTGAACTAATTATAAGTGGTTCATTCTGATAATGGCGAGGGGTGTTGATGGTGCGTTCCAACCGGGTCATGTGCGTGCATGGATCCCGGTCTGCCTCTGAGGATGTAAGACGCCGTGACATCTGTAAATAGGTCTGTGCCAATTGGTTGTCACTTTAGGGAGTGATACACCCTACTGTGGGGCCGACACAGGATATTTATGTATTAGGGAGCCGATCGCTTGGGGTAGGGTTTTAGGGTACGCTTAGTTCTGTCTGTTTCTGTTGGTACCGTCTGTTTCTGTTGGGTGGTAACACCTGTCTGTTTCTGTGTGGTACCGTCTGTTCGGGTGGTAAAGGCCCATTACTAGTGTACACCTAATTCCACATTCTGTCTCCATAGGGATAAATCTGTTTCTTCTTCTGTCTGTTTCTGATCGGGTAGTAAAGGCCCATTATTAGCATTCTGTTTCTGTTAAAGTATTCTGTACCCGTTCCTGCTTCAATTTAGACATTAGGGTGACACCTAATTCTGCTATACTAGTATTAGTGCAGAGAAGTGTAAAACAATAGTTTATATCATTCTGTTTTTCTGTTATATCGGCTACATCTGTTATAGTTATCTCACATCCAGTTTTATGTTCATATCATATTATTATTATCTGTTCATATGCTGAAAGTCACTGGACTTCCCAGACTTTTTGTCTGACCCTTGTTGTTTCGCCTCCTTTCTTCCGTTTCCCCCCCAGGTTATCCAAGGAGGGAAATACTTTAGCTTGATCCGGATTTCTCTTTGCTTGAAGTGCTTAAAGTATGGCTTGGCTCTGTATAGCTTCCGTTCCATGGGGATTATGATTTTAAACTATGCATTTTGAAGGCTTTTGTACAAGACTGATATTTTGTACTTGAATTCTGAAATTGAAAGGATGTAACCATATTAATTTCTGTTTCCGCTGTAATAAAGTTAAAAAATTTCAAGTACTGTTTTATCTGTCTTGTAAGTTTCTGTTCTGTTTACTAAAATGCTCCACCAAAGTTAAGGCATTCCCTTTGTGAGTGACCTTAACGGAGGTGGGGTGTTACACTTGGTATCAGAGCTGAAGGTTACCAGATTGGGTAAAGTTTTTGAAAACTGTTTTCAAAAAGGTTTTGAAAGGAAGTATTTTCAAAAATAAAGCTTATTTTGAAAAACATGATCCCCAAGAGCCATATATCTTTCTTTCAGTCCTTTTTGTATTGAACCTTTCCTTTTTCGTTCCAGCATGTCTGAAGCATCTGAGATACCAGAGGGTGTTCATGTACCCGGTTGGTTTCGTCAATATCTTGAGGCTAGGACCGCCGCTGCAGGTCCAGCAAATGATCCCCCTCCTCCACCCCCTCCTCGTGCAATTGCTTTCTCAAAGATCTGTAGAGATTTTAGGGCCATGGGTGGGAAGGATTTCAAAGGAACTGAATCATTCGTAGAAGCAAGGAATTGGCTCAAAGAAACTGAGGATCTATTCGTTATCTTCGAGGTGGACGATAGGCAGAAGGTACAGTTGGCAGTATGGCTGCTCAAAGACGAAGCTTCCTACTGGTGGGAAGTCACTAACGCCGAGAGGCCGGTTGAGACATGGATGGATTTCAGAACAAGGTTTGAGACAAAATTCCTCTCGCAAGCTGAACGAAGTTTACAATTGGAAAAGTTCTTGTCTCTTAAGCAAGGAAGTATGACGGTCAAGGAATACGTCAACCAGTTCAACCAACTAGCAAGATTCGGATTGGATTTAGTCAACACTCAGCATAAAAAGGCTCTCCGCTTTGTTAAAGGATTGAATGAGCCACTGCACAGCCTAGCCATGACCCATGTACCCATGGGAGCAACTTACGAGAAATTGGTGGATATGGCACTACTACACGAGGAAGACAAGGGCCCGAAAGAGACAAAGAAGGAAGAACCACAGAATAAGAAAGCGGGGCCCAAAAAGGAAACACAAAAGAAGGATGAGAAGTCTGAAGATAAGAAGGGGAAAAAAGTGCTTTACTTGTGGGAGCTCGACTCATCTGAACAAGGATTGCAGAAAAAGGAAGGGCGCTTGCTTCAACTGTGGGGAGATGGGACACTTCACTAGGGACTGCCCGAAGAGACGAGGACAAGGAGGGCAGGCGAACACTCTTGAGGCTAGTGGCTACGATAGAAATAGGAAAATTTCTATAGTAGGTTTAATTTCTTTATCTGATTGTGACTTTTGTCTGATTTTGGTATTTTGATGTTGTAATCGATACTCTGCACTTTAATGCTAGTATTATTTCTGAATTCCGCTATAGACTCAGACCCATAAGGGTTATGGATCATCTGTTTGAGACTGGGGTTTGAGGGATCTGTGTTAGGCGTCAAGTATGACGCATACATTCTGAGTTTTCGTGGGGTGTCAATTTGATATTGGTTTCGGTTTTTGGGGCCGATACTTAGGACCCATGTCTAATGGGAACCAAATTTTCGTTCTATCTGTACTCGCTTCCATCATTCGACTGTATCCTATCGATCGAATATTTGAACTTTAGGTAGAAACTAATGGGTGTAAACATGTGTTTGAGATATGTTATGTTTGATGGTTGCAAGTGGATGCAAGTGGTTGCTAGTGGTTGCCCGTGAATGCATATACACACACTAGGCACTAGATCGGCTCGAAAACACTCTCATACTGCATATGGATGGGTGAGCATTTTTCAATTCTTGTGGATGCAAATTGGTTGATTCAGCACATGGATGTTGCATTTGAGTGAATGGTTGTGCACTCATATAGAAATAATATATATATCATCAGAATTCTATTGCATACATGTTGGACTCATGGCACTGACATAATTCGCATTAAGGAGGTCAACTGAATCAGTAGACCGCCTGATCTTTGCATTAGATAAGGAACATATACACACACTTTTGCATATGTTCATACAACATTAGAAGTTTCTAAGGACAATGGATGCTTGTGGATGATGGTTGAGTAGATGGGTGATTGGATGGTAGGACACATTCTTCTTAACTTGAAGATTTCGGGGACGAAATCCTTTTAAGTGGGGGAGAATGTAACACCCCGTGTATTCTATAACTGTGGAATTAACAAATTAAAGTATAATTAATTTGAAATCAAAGAACTAAGGGAAATGGGATACGCCATTGCGTTCGTCTCGGAAAAATACGCGAAATAGAGTCCGAGTTTTCGAAAAACGGAGTCCGTATGAAGAAGATATAGCCTCCGGAAGTTTCTGAATCAAGTCTAAAATTAAAAATCGGGCCCAATTGGCCAGGGCGGGAAAAGTCCCGCCTAAGACACCCAGGTCGACTGGGCTGTCGACCTGGTCTAGCCAGGTCGACAGGGCTGTCGACAGGGCTGTCGACAGGCATGTCGACCTGGTCCAGAGCCAGGTCGAACCCAGCCCAACCTGGCTGGCCTATTCTATGTTGGTCGATTTTCTGCAGTCTGCTTTGTCATTAGGGCTAGGTGGCAGGCTCTAATTGGTCTCTCCTTAGGATGAAAGGCTACGATCAATCCAAGCGACATCAATGGTCCTAATCAGTTCATAACCCCTATAAAAATGACCCTAGACTCTACCTAGGTTTCTTACACAATTCTCTAGCCTCCATTGCTCTCTTCTTCTAATAAAAAAATAAAAATGGCGTCGCTGCTCTGCTGGAATTAAAACTAGAAGATAATCAACATCAGCCTAAGCAACTCAATTCAAACTAGAGATTAAAGTTTCTGCAAAGATTCTACAACAAGTTAAAGTTCTTTCTTTAATCCAATCAAGGCAAGTACAGTTATTTTCCGCTATAAACGTTAATTATAATTTTGATATGAATATGAGATTGTATATATATTCTCTTCTGTCAGATTTGTTTTTCTGTGACTGTTCTGTATCCCTTTTCTTCTTTTCTGTTTTTATAGCCAGGCTACCACGAGCCTGTGCCTAATCTCATAAGAGATGAACGTATGAACGCAAATTTTGGGATAAATAATGAATGATGCGAAATTTGACAAGACTAAATTGAATGTATGACTTTAGGTCTGAGGCATAAAATATATTGGACATATGCATAAATTTGACTATGAACATATAATTTATGCATGTTGTATGCATAGTTATGTTGTAATTTAGAACTGAAATTAATGAGCATATGTTGTAAACTAGATTTGGATCTATGCATATTCTATGATAGAAGAAAAGAGGAACCATTGTAAGATTACATATGATTTGAGATTTTGGACAAAATGCACATAAAAGTCAAGATATGATTTTTAGAAGATATGATTTAAAGATTTATATTGTTGGGTATAGTTTGTATAAGGATTCATGACTCAAAAAGAAGAAGATATGGAAACTTAGGTGTAAAGATTTACATTAATTAGGATATCTATTATTGTGATTACACCTAAATAGGGATTTTTGGATATATGGCATGCATTGAAATTAATGGTTATATTTGGTATAATTTATATGTGAATCTGCTGTAAGATGCTAGTTTAACAAAAATTGGAACATATGTTATATGGCAAATTATGTCTATATTCTGCGCTTATGCAAACATGGAGTATATGTTGTGAATCATGACAATTATGTAAGCATATGAATTTAGGCCAATTTATGATTGGGCAAGGCATGTAAATAGAACTTTTAGAAATATTAAATTTGCTAAATCTGCTAATTTGTCAAGTTGCCTAAACTACTAGTTTTGTTATATTGCCTAGACTGCTAATTAGATTGAAATGCCTAATCTGTTAAATTTGTCGGTTGAAATGCCTAACCTGTTATATGCCACAATCTGCTAAGTTGCTAAATCTGTTAAATCCGTTAAGTCATATAAAATCTGTTATCTGCTATGTTGATATAATCATCCTGTTATTGATATAATCTGAATTGGCATATTTATTGGGCGTGCGCATAAACGGTAAATTATTAATTAATTGGCCGCAAAGATAAACATGGCTAACTCGAGGTTAGAATGAGTTTGCGGCGTAAATCTGCCCGGAACCGCCCGGCACATCCAGTGGCCGCAAACAATAGGTTCTAATGTGAGAAGTCAGTCATAACATGCGTAAGACACGAGGTTAGGTCTGGCTTGTGGCAGAAGTCTGCCCGGAACCGCCCGGCATATCCAGCGGCCACAAGCTACCGACCTAATGTGAGAGGTCTGTGCATTAATAATTAATTAATGCAAAATCTAAGATAAGAATGACGTCTAAAACGTATTGGGGAAAATAGGGTTAAACCAAAGGGATTAATAGATGTAGTAAAACCCGTCCATGAATCTGTAGGCCCAATACAAAGTTAGACAAATCTGAAAAATCTGTACATCTGATCCGTTAGTCTGAAAACTTGTTAACTTAATTTGTGAACTAGTAAATCTGAATTCTGTATGTCTGAACTTGTAAACAAATAAATCTGAAATCTGTTAGTCTGGGGACACAAGGTTAGGAGGGGAATTACTTGTGACCCATATTAGTCAGTAACCCTTCTGGTATCAAAACTTCGACCCAACAGTAGGTAGGGTCCGGGCACGCTTACTGAACTAATTATAAGTGGTTCATTCTGATAATGGCGAGGGGTGTTGATGGTGCGTTCCAACCGGGTCATGTGCGTGCATGGATCCCGGTCTGCCTCTGAGGATGTAAGACGCCGTGACATCTGTAAATAGGTCTGTGCCAATTGGTTGTCACTTTAGGGAGTGATACACCCTACTGTGGGGCCGACACAGGATATTTATGTATTAGGGAGCCGATCGCTTGGGGTAGGGTTTTAGGGTACGCTTAGTTCTATCTGTTTCTGTTGGTACCGTCTGTTTCTGTTGGGTGGTAACACCTGTCTGTTTCTGTGTGGTACCGTCTGTTCGGGTGGTAAAGGCCCATTACTAGTGTACACCTAATTCCACATTCTGTCTCCATAGGGATAAATCTGTTTCTTCTTCTGTCTGTTTCTGATCGGGTAGTAAAGGCCCATTATTAGCATTCTGTTTCTGTTAAAGTATTATGTACCCGTTCCTGCTTCAATTTAGACATTAGGGTGACACCTAATTCTGCTATACTTGTATTAGTGCAGAGAAGTGTAAAACAATAGTTTATATCATTCTGTTTTTCTGTTATATCGGCTACATCTGTTATAGTTATCTCACATCCAGTTTTATGTTCATATCATATTATTATTATCTGTTCATATGCTGAAAGTCACTGGACTTCCCAGACTTTTTGTCTGACCCTTGTTGTTTCGCCTCCTTTCTTCCGTTTCCCCCCCAGGTTATCCAAGGAGGGAAATACTTTAGCTTGATCCGGATTTCTCTTTGCTTGAAGTGCTTAAAGTATGGCTTGGCTCTGTATAGCTTCCGTTCCATGGGGATTATGATTTTAAACTATGCATTTTGAAGGCTTTTGTACAAGACTGATATTTTGTACTTGAATTCTGAAATTGAAAGGATGTAACCATATTAATTTCTGTTTCCGCTGTAATAAAGTTAAAAATTTTCAAGTACTGTTTTATCTGTCTTGTAAGTTTCTGTTCTGTTTACTAAAATGCTCCACCAAAGTTAAGGCATTCCCTTTGTGAGTGACCTTAACGGAGGTGGGGTGTTACACCACCACTAATTTATTAAGGTACTCCCTAAACACCCTACTCATCAAGTCAACAAAGTATGCGGGGGCGTTTGTCAAACCGAAGGGCATTACAAGCCACTCATAGAAACCGTTCGGAGTCCTAAAGGCAGTCATGTCTATGCTATCCTCAGCCACTCCCAACTGATGGAAACCAGTGGCTAAGTCCAACTGGGAAAACACTGGGGCGCCAACTAACTGATCGAAGAGATCGTCAATCCTCGGCAGTGGGTGCCTATTCCTCTTAGTAAGCTTATTAAGTTCTCTATAGTCCACACAAAGTCTAAGGGGCCCATCCGCCTTTGTGGAAAATACTACTGGAGCACCCCACTCCGATATACTACGTCTTATGAACCCCTTCTCAAGCAACTCCCCTACTTGCTTATTGAGTTCCCTTCTTTCACGAGGAGCCATGTGGCGTACTGGCAGAGATACTGGTTTTGCATTGTCTACAAGACAAAAACGAAAGTCTATCTCATGTTTTGGGGGTAGACCCCTCACCTCATCGAAGACATCAACATATTCACAAACTATATGAACATAATGTAAATCATCATTGGATGCGTCAAGTGACTCAAGATAACTAAGCATCACCGATCCTCTAGGGTCACAAGAAATATCAAGTGTCTTTCCACTACGAGTCAACAATTTTACTACCCTTCGTTCACAATCTAGGATGGCACCATTTCTGGCTAGCCAATCCATCCCTAGAATCAACCCATAGCCCATGAAACCAAGCACAAAAGCATTACATTCAAAACCAACGCCAAAGATAGACAATCTTAAATTCCTACAAACCATGGATAAATGAGCCGACCCACCAATAGGATTTGAGACTACAATGGGATCCACAACAAGACTAGTATTTAAGTGTAGTGTTTCAACTAATGTTGTAGAGATAAACGAATGTGATGCGCCAGAATTGAATAAAGTACGGACAGGATGATCAAACAGAAAACTAAACTCTCAACGGAAATGTTTCTACTTCGTTCTTGCAACGGTGGGACTGCGAGAGCCTGGACTTGCTCCCTTGCCTGCCCCGGTGCCACGAGAGCCTGAAGCTGCCCTCCAGAAGTTCTTTTCCCTTGTCCCTGTTTCCTTGGGCAGTCCTTAACTAGATGACCTGCCTCTCCACAGTGGAAACAGCCAGTCTTCTTCTTTTTCCTACAGTCTTTACTCAGATGGCCTGGTGTCCCACAATTAAAGCACTTCTTCTTTCCTTTGCCATTATTGCCTTTACCACCTTTCTTGTTTTGTTGTTACTGCTGCGGTTTCTTTTGATCTCCTTTCTTCTCGGGTGCCTTACTAGCATTGGCGCCCTTCTCCCCTTCATGCATAAGCGCCATGTCAACTAGTCTCTCGAAGGTAGCCCCCATAGGGATGTGGGTCATAGCTAACCCATGTAGTGGCTCGTTCAATCCCTTAACAAACCTCAGGGCCTTGTTTTCGGGTGTATTCACTAAGTCCAAGCCGAATCTCGCCAACTGATTGAACTTGTTGACGTATTCTTTCACTGATAGATTCCCTTGCTTCAACGCCAAAAATCTTTCCATATATAAATTTTCTTCAGCCCGTGAGAGAAACTCTGCCTCAAATCTATGCCTGAAATCTGGCCATGTATCAACTAGACGCTCCCCATTAGTGACCTCCCACCAAAACGAAGCTTCGTCCTTCATCAACCAAGCAGCCAATTGGACCTTCTTACAATCGTCTAAATCGAAAATGCCAAACAGATCCTCCACTTCTTTCAACCAATTTCTAGCTTCAATGAACGTTTCAGTCCCACTAAAAGATTTTCCACCCATCAAATGAAAGTCTTTACATATCTTGGAGAAAGTATCTCCACGTGGAGGAATGACTAGAGCTGGGGGAGGAGGAGGAGGAACGTTGGCCGGACCCGCGGCAGCAGCCCTAGCCTCGAGATATTGACGAAACCAACCGGGTACATGAACACCCTCTGGTATCTCAGATACTCTAGACATGCTGAAAAGAAAAGGAAAGAGTTTCAAAACAAGGGAAGCGAAAGAGAGATGTATGGCTTGCGGGGATTATGCTCTTTAAAGTAAACTTTCCTTGAAAATAGCTTCTTTAAAACAAGTTTTTGAAAATACTTTCTAGGAAAATAATACTTTTGAAAACACTTTTCAAAAAAATTTATCTATTCTTGAACCATAGCTCTGATACCACGTGTAACACCCCATGTCTATTAATGTCACTCACAAAGGGAATGCATCAATGTCCATGAAGCGTTATTGTTGTATAGAACAGATAAATTACAAGAATAAATAAAACAACACAGCGGAAGTTAAAACTTATTTTATCGCATTATAACTCAAAACGAGTTTACATAAGTAGTCTCTAAAACCATTACAACAAGATCAATAGTCTTTTCCAAAAACTTCAAAGTACATAAAGAAGCAAATATTTAAATAACATAAATGCATAAATCCCCACTGAGCATATGCAAAGCCATAAAGATGAAAGAGTCCAAAGCGGTACATCTACTCTCTTCAAGCAACTAGAAGAAATCGGCACTAAGCTGTTGTATTCCCTCCTTGCAAACCTGGGGGGAAAGGAAGAAAAAAGGTGGAAAGAAAAGGGGGTCAGACATAAAGTCTGGCGAGTCCGATAACTTTAACAATACAATTATCAAAGTAACTAGACTAAGGCATTAGCTGGAAAATAAGGAAATGACTGTGAACAATTGGGTATGACAGAGAAAACAAGGAAATAAGACGAACAAAGACAACGTTAAAGGCGCCCCTAATCACTTTAAGATAATTACTACACTGCACCACCACTAGTCACCCTAAAGGTTGATCCCGCCTACAGAACTTAATAATGATAATGGTAGTTTCGTATACCCTAGCTACCTTTATAGGTGTCGTCTGCCCCTATCTCCACTAGGTGTACCCATACCCCCATTCGATCGGCTCCCTAACCCGTAGATACCCGTGCTGGCCCCACAGTGGGGTGTATCACTCCCCAAAGTGGCAACCCGATACAACCAAAAATGCACGGCTTATATCTACACGATGCAACAACGTCTTACCTACCAGCCCGGGCCCACACACGCATATGAACCCGTTGGATTTGCGTTGCCGCCGCTGACCTGTTTTGACCTCTTACAATCAAATCCAGTACGCGTGTCCCGTCCTCGACTTGGGTCGAGCCCACAAAGATACTTAATGGGTTACTGGTTTGAAAAGGGCCCCCATGCATGACACAAGCTTTCCACCTATGCTTGCTCCCCTCTAAGGTTTTTTCCCCCACTTAACCCCATTCTTATTCATATCTTCTTACATGTTTCAATTTTGGTTAAGTGCATCTAATCGTATTTCAAATGCCACCCAAGGCACCCACTTAAGTCCACATGCCACCCAAGGCACCCACTTAACCCCCTCATGTCCCACTACATGTTTATCTGGTTAAGTGTTTCTTAATTCATTAAGACTGTAACCTTGTAAAGACCTCCCACATTAGACTGACATTTGTGGCAGCTGGATTTTCCGGGTGGGTCCGAGCAGTCTTACACCACAAACGAGCCTAACCTCGTGTCTTTACAACTTTTACGCATTTAATTTATGCCTAAGACCTCCCACATTAGACTGGCATTTGTGGCAGCGGGATTTTTCGGTAGGTCTAGGCAGTCTTACACCATAAACGAGTCTAACCTCGTGTCTTAGGCGGTTTATTATTGCACATAATTAATTATTCCCAATTTGAATTAATTTTCCTATTCAAATTTCCAATCAATTACAAATTTAACTATGTCCATAATTAACACCTTAATTATGTCCATTTATTTATGGTACATAAAATTATACCCATTAACATCACATTTAAGGCATTTATGCCAATTCTTAATATTAAATCTTTTAATATTATCCCATTGCCCCACGTTGTACATTCGTTCGTTTAACGTGAAATATACGTTAGACTCGAATAGACTAACTTATGGAATAAAGGGAAAACATCACAACATGCATAGAATATAAATTAGATCTAACTTACGAACAAAAGTCATAACATGAATTGGCATATAGATCTAAACATAAGGGGTGAACTTGCATGTGTGAATAAGGTGTTTCATCTAAACTTGCATAGACAATGGGTGTATGACACATGTACTTTCATAACTTATGTAGTTTTAACATAAAGGTTTGAACTTGCATAGGAATCTCAAACTTTCATTACTTGATTCATGCCCAAACATATATATATATACATATATATATATATATACTTACATATATGATTTGTTCAACATAAATTATGATGTAAACTTGCCTCTAACTCACACATGTCATAGCGTAAACTTTAGATCCAATCTTACACATAAAATAGATGTCATGAAACATGTAAGGTGGTATATGATTCTCACTAACTTGCATATGATTCATATCCAAATTAACATCTAAACTTGCATACATACATATGATTTAACATATGAAATTGTTCCACAAACATACCCAAACTAGCATATGAAGCATCATTATGAATTAATTGTACATAAGCCAACAATTAACATAGATTTGCTACATAGATAATAATATCACAGCTTTACAACATAGATAATAATATCAGAAATTTACAACATAGATAATAACATAACGGTCAAGGATTCACAACATAACCATATAACCCAAATCATAACTTCAACCTAATTAAATTGTTAATTATCTTATTAAAGAAATCGAACTCACAACCCAAAGAAGGTCTTGAGTTCTGAAATCTGAGTTCTGAAATTGATTTAGCTCTCCTTTGAAGAAGACAATTTGTTGTTGTTGTTATAATCTTGAATTGAGTTGATTAGCTTTTCTTCCTCTCTAATTGGTAGCGGCTATTCTAGGTTGCAAGTTGACAGCATGGAGGCCATGGTTCTAAATTTTTATTTGATTTTAGGGTTTGAGTCTACATGTGTTTATATAGATTTTAGGATTAATTTAGGCCATCTGATTAACCTAGAATGAACCCCAGCCATTCAATCAAGATAGGGTGACAAGTCAGCCCTAATGACTCAGCTAAGAGTCAGAAAATCGTCATCAAACAAATCTGCAGGGGGGGCAGGTCGACCACCTGGTCGAACTGTATGGGTAAGTCGACCCCGTGGTCGACTTGGCCCTGGCGGGATTTTTCCCGCCTAGCCCAATCTGAGTCTGAAATTCGAATTTTTGAAATCTGTTTATATTTTTCTGAAACTTCCGATCGCCATAACTTCTTCATACGAAGTCCAATTCACGCAAACTAGGACTCTATCTCAACCAGAATTCCAACACGAACACAATGGCGTAACTCGTTTCCCTTAATTCTCACATTTAAATTTAAATATTCTTTAATTCGTTACTTTAGTGTTAACAGAAATACGGGGTGTTACACATCTGGTAAACCGAATCCTATGAGTACGACTACACATCTTGAAAAAGATGAACTTGGTAAGAATGTTGACCAGAAGTTATATCGAAGCATGATTGGTTCTCTTCTTTATCTTACCGCAAGTCGTCGTGATATAATGATGAGTGTTTATTTGTGTGTAAGGTTTCAAGCAAATCCTAAAGAATCACATTTACGAGCTGTAAAACGTATAATACGGTATCTTAATAAAACCAAAGACTTTAGTCTTTTCTACCCAAAAGATTGTCCATTCGAATTAGTGTCTTATAGTGATGCTGATTTCGGCGGCTCTCGTACGGATAGAAATAGTACAAGTGGTACATGTCATTTTATTGGAAAATCACTTGTCTCTTGGTTTAGTAAGAAACAAAATTGCGTTTCACTCTCGACATGTGAAGCTGAGTATATATCAGCAACTCTAGCTTGTACTCAAGTACTATATATGCAACAAACACTTCGTGATTTTGATATTCATTTATCAAACTCCATCATATACTGTGATAACACAAGTGCGATCAACTTATCGAAAAACCCAGTCAATCATTCTCGAACAAAGAACATTGATATTCGACATCATTTCTTAAGAGATAATATTGAAAAAGGAACAATATGTCTCGAATATGTCCAGACTGAACATCAGCTAGCGGATATTTTTACTAAGCTTTTACTTGAATCAAGTTTTATTTCTTTGTGTAGAGAGCTTGGATTGATTTCTAGAACTGAACTTGATGTTTAACGTATAAACGTACATAAACATTGATAAGTTCTTTTCTAAACGGTGCTTTCATTTCTATATATCTTAGCTATTAAGTAGCTTTTGCTATTATTAGTAAAAAATTATGAGCTTTAACTTTTTATGGTTTATATGATCTGAATGTTTTTAACCATTACTCTTTATTTAGAAAATCATATATATATATATATATATATATGTTCTTTCCTTCTCTTTTCTGCAACTACTACCTTTGAGTCCATTTTATTATTCGTAACGAGTTTAATTATATCCAAAATGGCACACATCTGTGATGAATGATGCTCAGAGATCACATATCTCGGTCACTAGTTCTGAACCGGAGGAATACTACTCTCCGGAGACACCTAAAAGTGGACCAGAATGTTCGCATACCCCCAGATATACGCCAAAGTCCGAACATGCTAAGAAAGAATTATTTTTCTCCCCACGGACTAGAGAAAAGATAAGTGAGATTCACCGCTACCAGAAACATCAGATGGATCTCCAGCGTCAACTTCATTACGAACAAAAACTTACGTCCGGCCGTTTAACTCTCTTAGAACGCATGGCGTCATTTTTCTGTAGCACGGTAATCACGGCGTTCATGAACCAATGTCACATACTCCATCTTCATCTAGGAGTCCTAACTCCTGGGATCGTAACTACATGAGAAATGAAGGAGCAAAGGAAACTTGGTCGCCACGGACACCGAGAGTTACCAATATCAAAGAAATTTCCGAAGACAAGTCATCCACCTCCCATTGATCTTATATCGTTATTATTTTGTTGGATAATAAGTGTTTTTCAATAAGATTTAATTTGTTTGTTTTCATATATTTTATTTGATTCTTTCTTATTTTGAAATAAATTATTTTTTACAAAATTATAGAGCTTCGAAAAATCTTAGAAAACAGGAAAAACAAAGCTCAAATGAAACGGTCAACCGCCAGAAATCCACCAATCGACCGGAAAAGTCTCTGGAAAACATGTTTTTCATATACCTATCGACCGGTATGAAGTTAACGGTCGACCATTTAAGTCTCTAGAAAAATATGCCTTTTCATCAACCAGTCGACCGGATAAATTTTCACCAGTCGATCGAAAATGTTTCTGTTTAAAACCAGTCGACCGGTGAAAACTCAACGGTCGACCGGTTACGTGATTTTCTATTTTTAAAATCCCAATCAAAACGTCGGTTCTATAAAACTCACCCATTCACTTCCTTTTTATCTCTCTCATACTCTCAAACCCTTTGAAAACCAAAAAATCCCTAAATTTCTTTCTCCTACAAAATCAATGTCTCCACCACAAAAGAGATTAAAGAAATCAAGTTCTACTCAACTCCAACCTATTGATTCCAATATCAAACAATGGATAATGGATCCAATAGCAGTGAGAAGATGGAATGCTATGAAAGATTATACGATTCACGAAGGTTATTTCATCAATTTCTCTGATTTTATTCTCTACGATGTTAAAGAATTAGCAAAACAAGCTCGTATTCAAAATCTCCTAGACCATGATAAGAACAACGTGGAAATCAATCATATCATGATCAAGTTGTTCTATGCTAATCTTAACTTAGACAAGTTTAAACCAGAGAATGCTGCTCATTGTCTATGGTCCGTTGTATGTGGTAAGCACATTTTTATTTCAAAGGAATGAATGGCCACGGTTCTCGGTTCGCCTAATAATGGAAGAGAACTCTCTACCGATTTTTGTACTGTTCATACTCGAGACAAGGTCAGTCATCTTTTTATTAAAGATCATAAAATCAGTACAAAAGCAATTAACCTACGGCCTACTACTAGAATTTTACATCATACTATCACACACTCTTTATTGCCGAGAGTTGGTAATTTTGATGCCATATATAAAGAGAATTTTAAGGCTTTGTATGCGATATATGGTGATATAGAAATTAACTGGATAAGCATGATCTTTGATGAGATTCTGCTTGTGAATAATCGTACAAGACCACACTTATTCTACAATGAATATATCATGCGACTTCTACTCGATTGTGGTCTCAAGTCTCCCCAATCTAAAATCTCCAAACCAAAATATATCGACAAAGCAACGAGAAAGAGAATGAATCTTCCTGAACCTTGTTTGAATATTATACCCTTCGAACAATATCAACAACAAGGTCCCCAAGAAAGCACTTCATCAAAAGCCTCCAAACCTAAACTAGAAGAGGTTAAACTCCTTCAACCATCCTCGTCGACTAAAGATTCACTTGAACAAATTGCACGGAATCAATTCCTTCTTGAAGCAAGACTTAAGCGTACCGACAACAAAATCGAACATTTAGATACAAAGCTTGACAAGCGCTTCTCAAAACTTAAGTCTTTCTTTGGTACTCTTTGGGATGCAATTTCATGTGCATTGTCATCCTCCTCTACGCACATACAAGACCCAGGCAAACGCCCAATGCCTCATACTTTTACATGGTCATATTCAGAAGAAGGCACAAGTTCTGGATCAATTGTTGGACATGGTCGTGGGGAAACCGAGACTGAGGAAGAAGATGTTCAAGACAAAGGAGACAAGGAAGAAGAAGGAAACAAAGAAATAGATTGGGATACAACTGAATCTGATTCTCCACCTCAGTCGTTCTTTTCATCCACATCTTTTGGTATTATATTTTACTTAAGCAAGACTTAACTCAGCACTTGTACATAAATAGTGTTGTATTTCATTTTGGGTTTGTACGTATTAACTCTTAGATACATAACTTGTTTGGCTATGTCTGGTGTGTATTGTATGCTACAATCCTTGTGCATTTCATGATTAAGTTATGGTATTTGTATGATATCTACTCCTTTTTGTCGATGACAAAAGGGGAGAAAAATGTTACTAACAACATGTTTTGCAGATTTGTTTAATATATATTTCAGGGGGAGTACATATTCAGGGGGAGTTAGAAACACATTCAGAGCATGTTGTCATCAATCAAAAAGGGGGAGAATGTTGAATCAAGGAATTCATGGCATTTTGATTAATGACAAGGAGAAGTTTCAAGATCGACAAAAAGAAGAGATTCAATGATATTGAAAGTTAGACGTTGATTATTTAGTAATTTAGTTGTGTTAAAAATGTTAAAATCTATCCTCAAATAGTCATATACCTCAGTAGTTTGAATATATATATATGTATATATATATATATATATATATGAATGCACATTCATTGTGCATAATGCCAGAAACCGGTCAACTGGTTTCAATACGTGCGGTCGACTGTTTCTGGGCAGAAATGCACAATGAACGTGCACACATGTATATAACGTATATATATTCAAATACCAGTCTACTGGTTATTTTTTACCTATCGACTGGTCTTCGAACTGAAAGCAACTCTTCGTACAGACATCTTCATTCATCAATGGTTTCTTCCTTTTCCTTTCATCAAAATCATTTCTATTCAATACTTCTCCTCACCAATGTTTGCAACTCTTTATCCTCTATAAATGCAACATGAAATCATCAATTCCAATAACTAATTCTATCTATTCTATCTATTGCTGATTTCATTCTTGATCATTCAAAGCATTCAAAAGCTCATAATCTTCTTATATCGCTGTTGAATCCTAGAATCTACATATTACTCTTTTGATTCAAACACGATATCATCTTCCAAATCTTCACGAATTCAAATTCTATTTGAAGATAAGATTATAGGAAGGTTGTACAAGAATTGACAAATTTGTTATTAAGAACACACATTGTCAATTTACAAGTCTACACATCTTGTGTGAAGTCCTCCGTGTTGTGAGAGGCAAAGTTGTGAAGTCCTCGTGTTGTAAGAGGTGTGAAATCCCATTTGGCTGCTTGGGTATTGTGAACTTGTTCCTCCGGGTGAAGCGAGGTAGTTGATTAGTGAAAATCCAGAGAGAGATTGGGGACTGGACGTAGGACGGTGCTCTGAACCAGTATAAAAATCCCTGGTGTGATTTTCCTTTTACTGCATTTACATATCTGTGATACTGTTTCTGTGAGATCTTTCTATTTCATATTTATTTGCATAACTATTGTGTTAGACAAATAGTTGTGTGTTATTCCATATTACATGATCCGAGTGTACTATTACCTGACAAGTACACGCACACACTTTCACCCCTCAACTACCATATCTCGATAGTGAAAGGTAAATGGTCAATTAGGTTTAGCTCTAGTCTTTTCACATCTCACTGGCTGTCGATGACAGGTACCTGACGATCTACTATCCTTGTTGGTCCCGACCTCGCCTATTATTGAGGCGATCGCCGAATCACCCTAGTTTCACCTCGTCACAGCATTCTGACTGCAAAGCTACTTTTGCAATCAAGGCCCAACCACCTGGTAGTGACGCGCAGATCCAACCTCTGCGAGCACAGCCTAAACATCTGCCACCGCACAGAGGACTACCAGGAGCACCTCTCGTATCTCAGGAAGCTGTATGCTTCCCCTTCTAGTTCTTCAGAATAATCAAATGGACGTGCACTCCCCTCGTGCCTCATGACACCGCGATGATCTACCCCGTTGGGTTATTCACCCTCAAACGTGTGGATCGGTCCAAAAGTGCCTCATTTTAATATGTTATTAGACCACATGTCTAAATATTCTTTTATGCGCTTGCCTTACCTCATCAGGTTTCCATTTAACTTGGTTATTCCCATTTACATTGAATTCTTAATCAGGTTACCAAGTTACCAAGTTCCTCTCGCTTATTAATTCCAGACATATAACTTAACCCATTTAAGTTTATTAATAACCCCACAACATGTTATTTTCTAGATTGTGATCCAAGGTCTGTAATCCACAATCTCTTTATACTCTTGTTTGATTTCACAGTTACAATAACATGTACTACTTAATATGTAATTAAGTATATCTCAATTCACAAGTTTTCTATTTAACATGAAACTTATCATTTATGATTAAATATAACTTATTTCATTTCATAAGTTTGCCTCACTCTTTCCTATTTAATCATAATTTCATCTTACACTATCACTACAACTTATCATTGTTTACTTATTAACTTAGTTCTCTTAACTAAGGTTCACTAATAAGTCTCCTTTCCATTTATTATAACCTATGTTATAATTTCCTCTTGTCCCTAGGACAAGCCTTAACATGTTATTCTTATTAGCATATTTCAGATTTCCAAGTTTTCAAATTACTTAATTTATAATTAAGTACAACTTCTTTCATTTCATAAATTTTCCCCCATTTGCTGATTGCTTAATTTACAATTAGTTATCATTTTTCTCATTACGTTATCTCATTTTCTCACTAGTTTATTATAATCTAAGTTATAATATCCACTTGTTCCTAGGACAAGTCTACCTATTATATAACAATCTCATTAATGTAATTTATTTATAACAGGTTATTATCATTCCCCGTTCATTCTATATCTTTTACTGATGTCACTTTCATTTATTTCCTTACCCATTTCCTTACATTTCCATTAATCTCAATTAATGTCATTTATTTCTATCCTTTTATGTACATATATTTATATATTTTCTTATGTACTAAACCTCTCATATTAAGCCAACCACTTGTGGATGCTGGATTTGTCGGGCGGTTTCGGGCAGACTGCTTCCACTAGTTGACTTAACCTTGTGTCTTAGCACCGTTACATGTTTTATTTATACACTTAGACCCCTCACATTAGATTTACCACTTGTGGATACTGGATTTGTCGGCCGGTTCCGGGCAGACTTCTACCACAAGTGTAATCTAACCTCATGTCTAAGCGCGATTACAATTTCCTATTTACTGTAAATTTTCTATATGACTTAGGCATGTCCATTCTTTCAAATTTTTACTATAATCTATATTTTTCATGTCATCATATTAAGCTCATTTTATGTCGCATGTTCTTTCTAACATACAATAAATTCCATCCAAACATGTAATCGTTTAATCATGGAATTGTTCAAATTAAACAAACTAACATGTAATTTTCTAAATTTCTACATTTAATGGTTCAGGTACATAAATTTCACAAGTTAACATGGAATTATAACAACAGTAATCGCTACACGTATTTCTAACAAGTTTACATTTCAATAGGTGAACATTTCAGCATATTCAACGTTTCAACATGTGAATTTTCCAACATATTAATATTAATATTTCAATATATCATAATAGCATTTCAATACTTTTAATTATTCTAGCAAATTCACATTGTACATTAACGGGGAATGTTAAACGATAATATATCATTATAAATAATGACATAACTTAAATCCACTCACCTTATTTGCTTTCCAAATCCTGGATCTGGTCCAGATCTAGCATTCCATGGTTTTCCCCTAATTGGATTCAGAACCTAACAACCAAGGATTCACAATTTTTACTAAAACAAGGGGAAGAAAGAGGAAGAAAGTTGAATAGACCAGATCTAGAAAATTACCTCAATTTGAATATGTAAGGACCCGAAACTTCCTCGGTCTTCGAAAGAAGAGGAAGAACGGATTACCTTGAGAACAAGACAAATTGGAACACAAACAGAAGAACATTTCATTGCTTATTACAACAATTTCGTCAGAATACAAGGATATACAGAGCATGAATAAATATTACACATTTACTTAATATCAGAGATTTACAAATTACAATGCAGTGGAAAAATAATACAAAACACAACTGAAAAGAATATACGGATATAGAGCTTTCCGAATATCATTCCAGCTGTAAACAAGGGTCCTGTGAATATAAATCTACAAAACCAAAACTACTAGCTGCCCATGTGGAAAAAAGAGGCACCCATAGTTTAGGTTAAAACAATAAACTCTAGGTCAGTCATGTGACTGGTGTGAGAACTAAAACAGTTAATAATCTGATTTTAAAGTTAGGTATATCAAAGGACCACGCCGTATAACACGGAACAGGTTTCCTCCCAAGAATACCAGTGCATAAAAACAACAGCGCAATGCTAAATAAAGAACAGTGAAGCTATTATAAGACTCAGGTCCCATCACACAATGCAACGCAAGCCGGAGGATAGACTTTTTACCTTATAATAGCCAAAAATGCTTGGTACGTGAAATTTCATATTTTACTATTACTTTAAGTGTATAGTGTCAAAACAATTTCAATCATAAGTATCAATCATAGACGGCATAAGTGCCCCATACCACTATGTCGCCATACTAGGCTCTACAATCAAAACCGCAAAATGTCGTATTAGAAGTTCGATTTCCATCTGCGAACCAAGGCAAGGGATCGTCCTTACCGCTTCGAGACTCTCTAGCCCAAGCCTTAGGATCAGAGCTCGAGTGACCGTTGGATCGTCATGGATGGCCCATCAAAGTGCAATGCGGATTAGAAATCCATGAACAATACGTTTCCCCGACCTATGGGGCGTAAATGAGCCAAATGACTCCATCGGTCCTGGATCAACCGATATAACCGAGGCGCCTCGCTATCCATCATCCACATATGTAAAACGTCATGGCTTGCAAAACGCTGACACCACTCCTAGCTAGAAGGAAACACATGCCCTCCCTGATGTCCTCTCCCGTTTCTGGTTCACACTGGGGTGTGAGGCTCGCGAATTAACGCTACACAAAGCTACGCTATATTAAAGCTGTGCTTTGATCATCAACCACAAGACTCGGCTTTGCAACAGAAGCCTTGATCATTTGCATCTCAGCATGCCACACAAGCAATTCACGCTATGCAACCGATGTCTGTCAATCACACAGAATGAAATCCGATGTCAGACACACATCCATTTACAAGTTCGTTCTGGGTCTGAATGAAACCGGAGGCACCTTATTCCTCCCCCATATGTCAAATACAGGGGAGAGGCCATCGCATATCCGTCGATCTCCAAGTACGTCTGGACGATCACCACTTTTTACCTTGCCTTGGGTGTACAGCCCAATCAAGACATCAGTAATCATCCAAACGATGTGAAGACCTCCGGTCTTCAACCACCGTCTTCATCCTCGACACATCGTCGAATCAGTTATCTAGAATGGGTAAACCCGGTCTTTCTGAATAACTCGCGTATATAATAAACAAGTGCTATAAAAACACAACATATGCCTCATTCCAATCCAGAATATTTCTTTATTCAAATATTCTTATACTTTGGGGAAGGTTCCCATTAATTTTATCAAAGATAAATTCTTTAAATTTATTCTTTAATCTTCCTTTGGATATTATTTCAATCTAGTTAAAGATGCATTAGAACTCCACTTGGTTTTAATCTTCCCAAAAATCAATATTAATGATTGTTTAACTTGGAAAATCATATCCTGTCTTTAACTGGGTTAAAGAACCAATGTCATTTAAAACACGGTTCACGATAAACCCAAAATCACATTCCATTCCATCAGCCTTTAACCGTAAACTAGCAAGTGAACAATTCCCTAAGTATTAACCCCGAAGGCCGAAACCAACATTAGATCAATACCCAGGAAACCATTCAACTTAACTAATCTCCAGTTAGTTTCTAATTTTCTTAACTCCATTGGGTCTAAGAACAGTATTATTAAAGATACCATTCAAGATAACCCAAAACCTTATTCCTGTCTTTAACTGGGTTAAAGAACCAATGTCCTTTAAAACACGGTTCACGATAAACCCAAAATCACATTCCATTCCATCAGCCTTTAACCGTAAATTAGCAAGTGAACAATTCTTTAAGTATTAACCCCGAAGGCCGAAACCAACATCAGATCAATACCCAGGAAACCATTCAACTTAACTAATCTCCAATTAGTTTCTGATTTTCTTAACTCCATTGGGTCTAAGAACAATATTATTAAAGATACCATTCACGACAACCCAAAATCTTATTCCATTATTAATCAAGTTAAAGAACAACTGTTATTTAAAACACCGTTCACGATAAACCCAAAGACCAGTTTCAAATCAATTCCAATTAAATATTAATTAATTGGTATACTTCATTAAATCTAAATAAAAAGATTTAATCTTTCATCAACTGGGTTCAAGAACAGTGTTAATGAAGACACCATTCACGACAAACCCAAAATCATATTTGATACTAAATACAAGGCTCTGAATAGAAAATATATCGGCTTATATTCAATATCAAATTCTGGAATCAACAAATACCGTATTGGAATAACGATATATATATCTTCCAAATTCCTCCACAATATCCGTATAATCACGGAATCCAATATCGAAATATTTCGAAGATAATTTCAATTCAAATCCATTCCAATTCATATATTGGAAATTCTGGTTATTTTTTAAACCATTTCAAATCCAATATATTTATTTAAAAATAATTGGAATATAATTCTAGTTCACAACTTGTTCATTTCGATAAAAATCTATTTTTATCTTTTCAAATATGGAAATTTTCATCCCAATTCTTTCCAAATCATTTATTATGATTTTACACTAATTATTGATATTTTTAATAATTTTATCAAGGCCCGTACAGTCGATTTTCATAAACGGTCATCGAACTGCACTTACAGTGACCTTTTCCAAATTTGATTTGGACATAATTCCAAATCCAACCGTTAGATTTCAAATCTCTAATATTCGTTAGAAAGCTCTTTCCGATACGAACCCAACGGTTCCGGTTTTAGAGAATCCGACGGTCGGATCTCCCGTAATGTCCGTTTGAAGTCAATGGTCGAAATTCGCAAACTACCGCAGCGCGACGCGTTCTATTAAGGCCATTATATTATATATATAATATATATTTCGTTGATTTCCATTTAAAACGTATTTTATAAATCGTTTTAAATTCGTTTTAAAACGATTTCAACTTCATATTCAATTTCAAATCAAAATTGAATATTCCATATCATCAATATATAAATGATAGTATTTTCAAAATATTAGATGTGGAAATCAGTTCCTTTTGTATATTCATTATATAAATGAATAAAATCGATATAAATATCATTCACGTCAAAATGGTGTTAATCTAATCGACACGACTTTATATATTTAAATATTTTCGTGTCCATCCCAAATCGGACATCAAAATCATATTTGATTCTTTTCTGAATATTATTTGAAAATATTTGTTATTTTAAAATATTCATTCTTTCTGAACTGGAATCAAACACACAATTACCATATAATGTTGATTATATGGATTTCATACAACACATGTATATAACAACAATAATAAACAATCAACCATCATCCAGAGTGCATTCTATACTGCATAAGCATCAAATATAAATATTTAACGCTTACAACAGCCTGTTAACAAACCGATCAACATACAGTTAATTATCGAGACTAGTATATGTCATATATCATCCCAATATCCGTATGGGGTTTCAATCAACAAATAATGAATTTTATTTGTGCAGTTGGGCAATGTGTAAAATTTATCGTCCCAATCAATATCAGTCAAATGGGTGTACATAAACAAATCATTTGATTTGTAATTGAACATTTATTTTATTCATATACACGTTCAAATTTATATTTTTAACGATAAATTATTTTATTCAACATATGAATATTCTATTCAGTTCATTTATACAATAAAAATGATATTTTTATTGTTCTAACATATTTTTAAAAAAATCGGCGGCATAACGGCATGATATCAAAATCGGGTAATGTCTAGCATTACCCCTCTACTCGTATTGACTCGCGCCATACACACATAACAATTCTAATTAATTCATTTCACCCAAACAACCAAATTCAACCAAATAATCTAATCAACCAAATCAAACAATCAAACAAGTTGTCCATGGTCTGTGGACGACGGGGAACAGTTCATATATGCAGTTATAAAATAAATAACCGTATAAGAAAATTATAGTGAGAAGTTCTCACCTTTGGGATCCACTCCGCCATTTTTATTTTTGAATTTCAAAATAATCCTGACTTGCCTGAAATTCCAACGCAATCTTCTTCATGCTGTTCATAGTAAAAATCACATTTTTATTTTAGTTCTTAAATTTATATTTTTTACTTCGCTAAAAATTATATTTTTAATAATCTACATATATAAAAATCATATTTTTAATGTCGCTACATGTACATAAAAATCATATTTTTATAACGCTACTTCATAAGGACAAATCATATTTTTATCTTTCTAAAAACATTTCCATGCCATACACTAGTTAAAAATTATATTTTTAATCTTGCCAAAAATATTTCCTTCCTACGATAAAAAATCCTATTTTTAACTAACCAAAAATGATATTTTTACATAACTAAAAATCATAACTTTATGTAATTAAAAATCATAACTTTATATAAATAAAAGTCATAACTTTACATACTTCATACATCGAAAACCATAGAAGCTTTAAAGCGGAGAAAACTCACATATTTTTTCGTCTGGATTTGTTGTTCTAGTTCCAGAATTTGCAAACGAGCTCCAATATTCACACCATCTTTGTAATGACCTGCATTTTTCAAAGATATAATAATTTATTTATTTAGTTATTTATATAGTGAATTAGATATTTAATGGTTGTTTAATTAAATCATATATAATAATTAATTTAATTAAATAATATATTTAATTTCTGAAATAATCAGAAATAGTGAATTGACAAAATAATGTGAACTGGGCAATTAAAAATATTTAATTCAGCTTAGAATTATATTAGAATAACCAATATATTTAATTTACGTCAGTTTGAACGTGAAATTATATTATAATTATAATCGAGCTCGAAATGGCGCTGCAGTTCGTAAATTGGCGATTCGAACTTCAACTGAATGTACAGGGCTCGTTTTAAATCGGATTTCTGTGAAACAAGAAACTTACGGAGCTGGTGGAGTATATCTTTCTAGTGGAAGAGAAAAAATCGGGATTTCATCGTGTAAATTTTGATTTATGTCCAAATCAAATATTCAGAAAAACAGCGGTACATTCGTTCGTGACCATAACGGTTATTTTAAAATATTTGAATATCGGGTTTGAATTTAGACAAGGTTCATTTGAGACATAGTGATAATTTTATTTTTAGAATTTTATGGTAATTTTTAATTAATTAAATAAGCAACTTTTTATTTGGAGTATTTTGCACCCTGTAATCAACATTTCGGGTTTTCACAGGATAAACTAACCTACCGGTATTATTATATTTTTGGGATCGTGACACCAAGCTCGTCTCAACGGTGTATTTATTTTAGTCCACAGCACTCGCACATGGATAACGGTTCATAATAAGAGAACGTAATATTATAAAAATCTAGATATTTGTTTGATTCGATAATATCCTTACATCCCTTACGGTCATATAGAAGGCCACGCCCTCAAGTGTTCTCATCCACAAACAAAAGAGGAAATGGTGGAAGAAGCTCCTCCACTCAACAAAACGCTTAGGCTATAAGTACCCCCTTAACAATTCCTTAAGACCTAGAATTCATTTCCTCCTATCAAAAAGAACGGTCGCCACTTCTTTTCTATACTTCTTCAAATCGCAACTAAGAAAATCCACTGTAAATAAAAATAAATTCCTAAAATCATTTTACATATATTTCTGAATTCACGAACTCGCGCTCGTCGATCCTGGGTGATTATTTTTTGGGTTCGGATATAATTGTGATCGCTGGAAATTAACACAGCATGCTATGTGTTCTAAGGGTGAGCTCGAGAGTCAGATCGCAGAAAAGTTTGGAGCGTGGGCTGCGATCGCTTTTGTCGGAGTTTGGAGTAGGGGAGCGTGGAGTTCGATGAGGGGGTAAGAAGTTTGCTGGTTTTAGACAGGGCTGGTATGTGAGAGGAGGGATCTGAGTTGCGGTGGTATGGGGAAGAAGGGGGTAGGACGAGCTGGAGTGATGAATATGGGGGGGGGGGGGGAGAAGCTTGTCAGGTGGCGATGTGGGTTGTCTTTTGCTGGAGTCAGTATATAAGTAGAAGGAGGAGGAGCTGTGGAGGTTTGAAGGGTGGGAAATCATGACAGAAAGAGAGCGTCGGGTTTAACGTTGATGAGTTGGGGTTAACGAGAATCATTTTGGGTTTATTAGTTTGATGTATACTGATTTCATGAAGGTGTACAGATCGAAAGTTGGAAATTAGGCTGTGGTGATTTTGCCTGGAGCTCGTATTCGGTTTTGGAAAGACAAAGAAATGGTGCGGGTTTGGATTAAAGGGGTGATGGGCCTCATTCTTAAGTTAAGCCCAATATGTAATTAGTGGTTTATTTTAAATTCAAATTAGTATATATATACTTTAAAAATGTATAACTTCCATATCGGTTATCAAAATTTCTTGAAACAAGAACCGACAGGATCGTATGGACGGTGGCTACACGCTGGAACTGACTGGGAGTGGATTGGTGCTCGTTTAAATTTATGGCGAAATAAATTGTTTGATTCAAAAACAAACAAACAATTTATCGTTCTTTAACGATGAACAGCCAATGTGAGTAAAACTCACCAACTCTGAACAGTTATATTTTTATAACGTATTTTTAGAACTGTTAATCATCTGTTGATTGTTGTGTGTTAACTGTTTGGATGAACTGCTAGTCAGTTGGTTGAAATTATATTTATATATCGTTAAATATATATTGATTCTGTTTAGCAGAATATTTCATATGGAAATGTAATCGATGTTAAGTATATTGTTTAACATCTGTGATGCAGGGAAACAGGTTGGAGGGATCCAACTGGATTCCTCAATATTTATAATACTGTTCTGTTCATATATTGTAATATATGATGTGATATATAATCTGTTGTGGATTATGTGTGTTTGAATGTTATCGATCACTGTTATTCGGTATTTTAAGTACCGTAAGAAAGACTAGGAGGATAAAAGGGGATTTTCAAAGTATATTGTGAAAATAAATTATTTATAGAAAATCAATGGATTTTCTATATAAAAGGAAAAGGATTTTATAAAAGGAAATAAGTAAAAAAATCAAAGAGTTAAAAAGAATATATTTGTAAAAACAAATATAAGGAAAAATATTTGTAAAACAAATATAAAGGAAAATATTTGTCAGGCAAATAGAAAGAGAAATATTTGTAACCCATAAACAAACAGAATAGAGATAAAAAGGAAATATTTGTAGAACATTTACAAATAGATTAAATGGGATTATTTATTTATTTAGGGAATAAATAAAAGTAAAAGGGTTATTTATTTAGGAAATAAATAGAATTAAAAGGAGATATTTATTTGTTAAATAAATATAATTAAAATGAATATTTATTTGATAAATAAATAGAACTAAATCAAAGGAATATTTATTTGGAAAATAAATAGAGTAAATGAAAAGGAGTTAATTGAATTTAGTATTCGAAGGAGTTAATCGAATTTAGTTAATCAAAATGGAGTTAAACAAAAATTAGAAATTGACTAGAGATTAATAAGTTGAATGGTTTCCTGAGTATCGATCTGATGTTGGTTTCGGCCTTCGGGGTTTATACTTAGGAAGTTGTTCTCTTGTTAGTTTATAGTTAGAGTCTGATAGATGTGGAAGAATAGTGATACGTAATTAAGCCATGGAAATGTTTTCCAGTGTGAATAACATATATTTTCTAAACATAGAAAATGAGGAAATATATATATATGTATCTTTGATGATTGATCGATATAATTTCTATCTGGAAATAATATCGTTGTTTGCACACATGTTTTTCTTTGATAGTTAACTCACCGACTATCGAAGTTTTTGACCTTTTTAACGTTGTTAATATGGAGAGACCGGTTGGATTATTATCCAAAGAACCACTCTATATTGGCATAAGCGTTGCTAATCATATATGCCAAGGATAATCAAATACGGAGTAAAAGTGCAAGGGCTAATGTATAAATCTTAGGTAAAGATTGCCTAAGATGGATGTACTGAATAGTGCCTTCGGTTTGTCCAGTCCCAGGATGACCTGTATGGAAGAATGTCTGACAGAGAATATTTAATAGATCGCGTAAGTTGATCTCTTCAAACGTATTCACGTTTGGTGGCGGAGGAATTCGTTTCTCTTAGCTGTATACCCGTGTTATTTTTGGATAAATCAATTTATGATTTGGCGGGTATGACAATGTGACATTCTAAGTGAATGAAGATGTGGCATGTAAAAGATAAGCGTAGCTTCTAGCCTCACATCCGGTAAATGACAGAAATCGGGCAGGCAGCATGGCTATGTAGGTCGCACATATTAGGGTGTATAATCACCTGATCTAGAGTTTCATTTACTTCTAAAAATCTATTGTTGATGCTGTCCCTTATCGGGAAACGGTTGCTGATCCCAACCGTTGGTGATGTACATTCGATAAACTCAAGCGAAATGAGTGGTCAGTCCTGTGTGGCCGGTTTGCAAGATGTTCTTGTTGAGCCCAGTGTATTCCTCTCTAGAGGTTCACTAGCGAAAGGTGGTTCCATACCTTGTCATAGTTGGAAATCCATTACCCAATACGTGCTTGCGGTTTTGATTGTATACTATATATGTAAAACGTGAGATGGAAGCGTTTCTGCTAGATGATTATTATATTGTAGTTGATAGACATTATTATAATATCAAAAGGTTTTTGATATAAAGATATTTTGGATTCTCATAAGGGAAAAACCCGTTCCATTATACGGTGTGGTCTTATGAGATATCATTTACTTGTTCGAACTATTTTAAACTGTTTTACTCACACCAGTCCCATGACTGACCCGGAGTTTATTTTGTTTTGTTTTCCCTAAATTCTTGGTTGCCCAATTTTGTATGATAGTCAAGTAGTCGGGATTTACAGATACTTGAAGAGCTGGAGCAGGAGGCTTCAGGATCATATAGCTATTGTTTATTTCCGCTGTGTTGTAAGTGTAGTACTTGATAATGATATGTATATTTAAGTACAATCTTTTATTTCAAAGTTATGTTATATTTTATTCGTTCCGCTGTGAGATTCGTGTGTACTCTGATGTTGTGTGTTATTCTTCTTCTTCTATTCTAAGTTTCTATCTTATCTATTCTCACCCTTTAACTTCTTTCATTGACCATTCAGTTATTTTCGATCCTAGGGTGTTTGATATGTGTTGTATATCAGATAACCAAGGTCGTCAAAATCTGGGTCGTTACAGTTGGTATCAGAGCTTAAGGTTAAGTTATTACCTTGGCTCTGTAGCGTGACTCAGTAGAGATGGGGTTAGTAACACCCTAGATTGAGTTGAGTGTATATATACGAGTGAATGTATTTGATATTTGATATAAATGGTTTTATATTGAGTAGATGTATTGGTTGAGTTATTTATGGATTCCGGTCGATGGTGGGGCACCACAATATCGATAGGGGTTTCTAAAACACTCGAATATGATAGGTCGACACGATATGTTTTGAAAAGAGGGTAAATGAAAATAATTTTACCCAAAATTATATTTTGATATAAACAAAGTATGGATAATGGAATTATAATATATTGGATATATTGGTTGTTCTTATAATCGAGTAAGATTATAAAATTTATGGTTATGTAAATAACCAATCAGAATTCGTATAAGTGAAATACGTGGAATCAGATGAATTAAATCTGAGGTTAAAATCAGAATTGAAATTAAAAGCCTGGAAATTCGAAAGGTGTTGGTAAATGGATTTGAATTGAGTACATGAGAATTTTAAAATCCTGGGAGATTTTAAATTGTTTTACCAGCATTGTGAATGGTATTTTAAAATGTATTTCAAAATGGAATAGTTTAAAAGTGATTTTGAAAGTAATATAGTATTGAACTCACTTCAATAGCTGGGAAATAACCCTGATGATGAATCGCGACATCATTAGTGTTCATTTTTGAGTTTCTTAGTGACGGATTACTACCAAAGACATTGTTTTTGAATTGATTTGAGAAAAGCAAGTGTTTGAATCCTGAAAAGGAAAATTTGATTTTCGATATGGTAAACTGTTTAAAATTCCCCAGGAATAGACTATTTGAACTAAAACCAAATTTAAATAGAAACTTGTGAAGGCAAATCGAAAGTGAGTTAAAACCAATTAAGTGGAATTTTAATTGGATTAGAATGATATCGAGAAGATTGGATTTGTAAGATAAGGAGTTGAAATAGAATTGGTTTGGTAAAATCAAGATTTGGAATCTAGTTTAAAACTCGGGTTTGAAATGATATTTGGCTCGGATATAAGCGAATGGTTGTGTTGGAGATAAAAGTGATCGGAGTTTGATTGGGATGACATGTGTATATGTTGAATTAGTAGCAGAGATGGAATGGATATAATGATATGCCCGACAAAAAGGTACAAGTTAATATTTCTATTGGATATAAGATTTATGAGCCGAATTGGCAAGCCGCTTGGCTGTTTGATTTTCTTTTGGGTTGGAGATGGCCCAGAGAGGCGAGTTGGAGTTTGACCTATTGACCAGTACAAAGGAGGTGCTGGCGAAATTTTTCGAAAATTTCGGGTGTTAGAATATTTTCAGGATTTTTGAAATTTTTCATTGATAAGGATTAATTAATTAATTGAAATTAAATTGGTTCAGTTGAAACTGAAGTTAAGAAGTGAACAAATAAGTTCTTGCTGGTCGATAGGGTTTGTTTTCTACCTTAGCAATTTATAGGACGAAATTATTTTAAGTGGGGAAGAACGTAATGACCCGCATTTTTTAGAGATATAATAATTTATTTATTTAATTATTTATATAGTGAATTAGAGATTTAATGGTTGTTTAATTAAATCATATGGAATAATTAATTTAATTAAATAATATATTTAATTTCTGAAATAATCAGAAATAGTGAATTGACAATATAATTTGAACTGGACAATTCAAAATATTTAATTCAGCTTAGAATTTAATTAGAATAACCAATATATTTAATTTACGTCAGTTTGAACGTGAAATTATATTATAATTATAATCGAGCTCGAAATGGTACTGTAGTTCGTAAATTGGTGATTCGAACTTCAACTGAATGTACAGGGTTCGTTTTAAATCGGATTTCTGTGAAACAAGAAACGTACGGAGCTGGTGGAATATATCTTTCTAGTGGAAGAGAATAAATCGGGATTTCGTCATGTAAATTTTGATTTATGTCCAAATCAAATATTCAGAAAACAGCGGTACATTCATTCGTGGCCATAACGGTTATTTAAAAATATTTGAATATCGGGTTTGAATTTAGACAAGGTTCATTTGAGACATAGTGATAATTTTATTTTTAGAATTTTATGGTAATTTTTAATTAATTATATAAGCAACTTTTTATTTGGAGTATTTTGCACCCAGTAATCAACATTTCGGATTTTCACAGGATAAGCTAACCTACCGGTATTATTATATTTTTGGGATCGTGACACCAAGCTCGTCTCAACGGTGTATTTATTTTAGTCTACAGCACTCGTACGTGGATAACGGTTCATAATAAGAGAACGTAATATTATAAAAATCTAGATATTTGTTTGATTCGATAATATCCTTACATCCCTTACGGTCATATAGAAGGCCATGCCCTCAAGAGTTCTCAGCCACAAACAAAAGAGGAAATGGTGGAAGAAGCTCCTCCACTCAACAAAACGCTTAGGGTATAAGTACCCCCTTAACAATTCCTTAAGACCTAGAATTCATTTCCTCATGTCAAAAAGAACGGCCGCCACTTCTTTTCTATACTTCTTCAAATCGCAACTAAGAAAATCCACTGTAAATAAAAATAAATTCCTAAAATCATTTTACATATATTTCTGAATTCACGAACTCGCGCTCGTCAATCCTGGGTGATTATTTGTTGGGTTCAGATATAATTGTGATCGCCGGAAATTAACACAGCATACTATGTGTTCTAAGGGTGAGCTCGAGGGTCAGAACGCAAAAAAGTTTGGAGCATAGGATGCGATCGCTTTTGTCGGAGTTTGGAGTAGGGGAGCGTGGAGTTCGATGAGGGGGTAAGAAGTTTGCTGGTTTTAGACAGGCCTGGTATGTGAGAGGAGGGATCTGAGTTGCGGTGGTATGGGGAAGAAGGGGGTAGGACGAGCTGGAGTGATGAATATGGGGGGAGAAGCTTGTCAGGTGGCGATGTGGGTTGTCTTTTGCTGGAGTCAGTATATAAGTAGAAGAAGGAGGAGCTGTGGAGGTTTGAAGGGTTGGAAATCATGACAGAAAGAGAGCGTCGGGTTTAACGTTGATGAGTTGGGGTTGACGAGAATCATTTTGGGTTTATTAGTTTGATGTATACTGATTTCGTGAAGGTGCATAGATTGAAAGTTGGAAATGAGGCTGTGGTGATTTTGCCTGGAGCTCGTATTCGGTTTTGGGAAGACAAAGAAATGGTGTAGGTTTGGATTAAAGGGGTGATGGGCCTCATTCTTAAGTTAAGCCCAATATGTAATTAGTGGTTTATTTTAAATTCAAATTAGTATATATATACTTTAAAAATGTATAACTTCCATATCGGTTATCAGAATTTCTTGAAACAAGATCCGACAGGATCGTATGGACGGTGGCTATACGCTGGAACTGACAAGGAGTGGATTGGTGCTCGTTTAGATTTATGGCGAAATAAATTGTTTGATTCAAAATCAAACAAACAGTTTATCGTTCATTAACGATGAACTGCCAATGTGAGTAAAACTCACTAACTCTGAACAGTTATATTTTTATAACGTATTTTTGGAACAGTTAATCATCTGTTGATTGCTATGTGTTAAATGTTTGGATGAACTGCTAGTCAGTAGGTTGAAATTATATATATATATAAATATATATATATATATAAGTCGTTAAATATATATTGATTCTGTTTAGCAGAATATTTCATATGGAAATGTAATCGATGTTAAGTATATTGTTTAACATCTGTGATGCAGGGAAACAGGTTGGAGGGATCCAACAGGGTTCCTCAATATTTATAGTACTGTTCTGTTCATATATTGTAATATATGATGTGATATATAATCTGTTGTGGATTATGTGTGTTTGAATAATATCGATCACTGTTATTCGGTATTTTAAATACCGTAAGGATTACTGGGAGGATAAAAGGGGATTTTCAAAGTATATTGTGAAAATAAATTATTTATAGAAAATCAATGGATTTTCTATATAAAAGGAAAAGGATTTTATAAAAGGAAATAAGTAAAAAAATCAAAGAGTTAAAAAGAATATAATTGTAAAAACAAATATAAGGAAAAATATTTGTAAAACAAATATAAAGGAAAATATTTGTCAGGCAAATAGAAAGAGAAATATTTGTAACCCATAAACAAACAGAATAGAGATAAAAAGGAAATATTTGTAGAACATTTACAAATAGATTAAATGGGATTATTTATTTATTTAGGGAATAAATAAAGGTAAAAGGGTTATTTATTTAGGAAATAAATAGAATTGAAAGGAGATATTTATTTGTTAAATAAATAGAATTAAAAGGAATATTTATTTGATAAATAAATAGAACTAAATCAAAGGAATATTTATTTGGAAAATAAATAGAGTAAATGAAAAGGAGTTAATCGAATTTAGTATTCGAAGGAGTTAATCGAATTTAGTTAATCAAAATGGAGTTAAACAAAAATTAGAAACTGACTAGAGATTAATAAGTTGAATGGTTTCCTGAGTATCGATCTGATGTTGGTTTCAGCCTTCTGGGTTTATACTTAGGAAGTTGTTCTCTTGTTAGTTTATAGTTAGAGTCTGATAGATGTGGAAGAATAGTGATACGTAATTAAGCCATGGAAATGTTTTCCAGTGTGAATAACATATATTTTCTAAACATAGAAAGTGAGGAAATATATATATATATATATATATGTTTGATGATTGATCGATATAATTTCTATCTGGAAATAATATCGTTGTTTGCACATGTGTTTTTCTTTGATAGTTAACTCACCGACTATCGAAGTTTTTGACCATTTTAACGTTGTTAATATGGAGAGACCGGTTGGATTATTATCCAAAGAACCACTCTGTATTGGCATAAGCGTTGCGAATCATATATTCCAAGGATAATCGAAGACGGAGTAAAAGTGCAAGGGCTATTGTATAAATCTTAGGTAAAGATTGCCTAAGATGGATGTACTGAATAGTGCCTTCGGTTTGTCCAGTCCCAGGACGACCTGTATGGAAGAATGTCTGACAGAGTATATTTAATAGATCACGTAAGTTGAACTCTTCAAACATATTCACGTTTGTTGGCGGAGGAATTCGTTTCTCTTAGCTGTATACCCGTGTTATTTTTGGATAAATCAATTTGTGATTTGGCGGGTATGACAATGTGACATTCTAAGTGAATGATGTGGCATGTAAAAGATAAGCGTAGCTTCTAGCCTCACATCCGGTAAATGACAGAAATCGGGCAGGCAGCATGGCTATGTAGGTCGCACCTATTAGGGTGTATAATCACCTGATCTAGAGTTTCATTTACTTCTAAAAATCTATTGTTGATGTTGTCCCTTATCGGGAAACAGTTCCTCATCCCAACCGTTGGTGATATACATTCGATACACTCAAGCGAAATGAGTGATCGGTCATGTGTGGCCGGGTTGCAAGATGTTCTTGTTGAACCCAGTGTATTCCTCTCTAGAGGTACACTAGCGAAAGGTGGTTCCATACCTTCTCATAGTTGGAAATCCATTACCCAATACGTGCTTGCGGTTTTGATTGTATACTATATATGTAGAACGTGAGATGGAAGCGTTTCTGCTAGATGATTATTATATTGTAGTTGATAGACATTATTATAATATCAAAAGGTTTTTGATATAAAGATATTTTGGATTCGCATAAGGGAAAAACCCATTCCGTTATACGGCGTGGTCTTATGAGATATCGTTTACTTGTTCGAACTATTTTAAACTGTTTTACTCACACCAGTCCCATGACTGACCCGGAGTTTATTTTGTTTTGTTTTCCCTAAACTCTTGGGTGCCCAATTTTGTACGGACAATCAAGTAGTCGGGATTTACAGATACTTGAAGAGCTGGAGCAGGAGGCTTCAGGATCATATAGCTATTGTTTATTTTCGTTGTGTTGTAAGTGTTGTACTTGATAATGATATGTATATTCAAGTACAATCTTTTATTTCAAAGTTATGTTATATTTTATTCGTTCCGCTGTGAGATTCGTGTGTACTCTGATGTTGTGTGTTCTTCTTCTTCTTCTATTCTAAGTTTCTATCTTATCTATTCTCACCCTCTAACTTCTTTCATTGACCATTCGATTATTTTCGATCCTTGGGTGTTCGATACGTGTTGTATATCGGATAACCAAGATCGTCAAAATCCGGGTCGTTACAATCTTTTTTTTTCTAACTTAAACGCGCCATTCCGGAAAACTTTCGCCCACTGGTCTTCCTTCCGAAAATGTGTCATTTCTCCGGAAATCGCGAAAAGACAGTATTTTGACAGTGTTTGGACAGCAGACTTTGGACGCGTTTTCCTGACAGCTCCGCAATCCAAAATAGGACTATCATATACCAAATCGAAGAGAAAATCGTGCTCTTCGAATTTGGTACTGTGGAGTTTTGGCCAGAAATGCAAGATTTGGGAGTTATTGGCGAAATAATGACAGGTGTTTTATACAAAACGAGATTTTGGGAGAAAAATGGGTTTTTGGACTTGGCAGCACCCACGGCCGGAGCTGGGCTGAGGGGGGTGGCGCAGGGACCTGACTGGGGTGGGGGAGCCCGTGGGTAGCGGTGGTGGGGTCGGTAGTGGTGGTGGTGATGTTTGGGGCTAGGGTTCTTGAAATTGCAAAGAGAAGGAGAGAGAGGGAAGAGGAGGAGGAGGAGAAGGAGGAAGGAGAAGGATGGGAGGCCTACGGTGCAGGGAGGAGGAGTGTGGCAGCCCAATGGTGGAGGAGCTCCCCATTTTTGAAGAAAGAAGAGGAATAGAAGGGGGGAAAATTATGAAGAAGGAAGGAGGAAAGTTGTTTAAGGGATTTTGCCGCTCTTTCTCTCCGATCGTCCGACTGCAAACGATCCCCATTTGCCGTCGATTTCGGACACGGCATAGTAGATGTTAAGACGAGTCCAACGAAACAAGTTTCGTCGAATTACGAGTTCGTTTGACCATCCATTAAAATTGTCAAAGATGCTCAGATATTGTTCAAAAATGTGATTTTAGCGCACCATTTCTTCTTGCACGCTCACACGCTAACTCCAAAGATCATGACCTTTTGGATTTAATTATTATTAGATGATACGAATCCAGAAAAAAAAATGAAATCGAATTCTAAGGTTGTATCCATAACGTTCCTTTGTAAAATGACTGCATGTTTTACCCTGAACTGATTTAGCTCGCACGGCCACATACTAACTCCGTTCGACGTGCTTTTTGGAACTCAACAATGATTTGTCATTATGAATCCAGAAAAATTTATCTCGTCGAATTCTGAGCTCATATGCAAAATTTTACTTTTTAAGGGCTATGTATTGATAACCGAAAACCCCATCCAATTCTCACTATTCCGGATCTCGGAATATATCGAAGCTTCTACTTTTCGGAGTCGCAAACGACATTTTGAACTCAATGGAAGTGGTTTCGAGTCCAAATTCATTCGTATGCAAAATGTGACTTTTTTGGGCTATATTTCTATAGTGACTATTCTGAATTTTCAACCGGGCATAACTTTTTATTCCCGCTATGAAATTTGGATTTTTCAAATTCGTTGGAAAGATATTTTCAAATAGATTCTAATATTTTTGGTTTCACTAAAATCCGTTTTATTTTTAATCCTGTACATTCATTTGAAATTTGAAATCGAATTTTCAAACTACCGCGCCATTTCCAGTTCCTTTTATAATTAAAATAAATATTTATATTCTAACTTAGATTCAAATAAATATTTTTGTTCTAATTTTATTCAAAATAAATTTCTTGTCGTTATTATTTAAAATAATTCTTTTTAAATATTCAAAATTCATTAAAATTTTCTAAATAAAAAAATTTAATTGGTTCTGATTTTCTAGGTTATTACAGAATATGATTTTGAACACCTTCAAATTAATATTCATTTTAATGATCTGAAAACCCTATCTGGCCTAGACCGAATGAGAAGCTGGATTGCTTTGAGAACACGACGCGTCAGAACACAAACACTAAAATATTTCATTGTTATTACAACAATTTACATCAGAGTACGAATAAATATTACATAGCGGAAAAATAATATCAGAGATTTTAAATACATACATAGCAACGGAAATAAAAATGTATAAATACAATGCACAGCGGAAATACATCAACTACCAAAACTGGAAGAAATTCATGGATGCAAAGCTTTCTGAATATAGCTCCAGCTATAAACCAGGATCTTGTTAAATAGAAATATGCAAAACCAAAACTACTTACTGCCCGGGTGGAAAATATGGGCACCAGAGTTTAGGCGAAAACAATAAACTCCAAGCTAGTCATGGGACTGGTGTGATAACTTAAAACAGTTATTAAATCTAACTTTAAAATAGGGTAATTCACGGTACCACGCCGTATGTCATGGAACGGGTTTACTCCATGTGAATACCAAACCTTGAAACAAAACAATTTATAAACAACACAATGCTATTTGGGAAATTGAAGCTATTATAAGACTCAGGTCCCATCACACAATGCAACGCAAGCTGGAGGATAGAGTTTTACCTTATAATAGCCAAACATGCTTGGTACATTTTTAAAAACAAATCATTTTGATATTACTATAAGTGTATAGTGTATCAAACAACTTCAAATATAAATGTATTATTCATAGACGGCATGAGCACCCCATCCCACTTTGTCGCCATATAGGTTTACAACTAAAGCCAAAATGTCGTATTAGAAATTAGATTCCATCTATGATTCGAGGCAAGAGATGGCTCCTCCCAATTCGAGACACTCTAACAAATGCCTCAGGACCCACCGCAGTGAACCCTTGGATCTTCAGGGTTGGTCAGCACTTACTTTAGTGGATTAGTTATTTCTGAACACACGTTCTGTAACACCCCGTAATTCTGTTAATATTAATATTCACAAATTAAAGAATAACTAATCTCAAACGTGAGAATTGTGGGAAACGGGTTGCGCCATTGTGTTTGTCTCGGAATTTTGGTTGAGATAGAGTCCGAGTTTGCGTGAATTGGACTTCGTATGAAGAAGTTATGGCCATCGGAAGTTTCAGAAAATTCAAAACAGCTCGCAGGAAAAATTAAAAAAAAATTCAAACTGAAAGTGCAGAAGCGGGCTGGGCGGGAAAATTCCCGCCCAGGAAGGTCGACTGGGGAGTCGACACTAGTGTCGACCCCCCCCCCCAGGTCGACTGCCGTGTCGACCTCCCTCCCAGGTCGACTATAGTGTCGACCTGGTCAGTCGGCTAGGGTTTTGATTGAGCCCAATCTTGAGCTGCTGATGTGTCTTTAGGGCTGAGTTGGAAAATTAAACGGTTCAGGTTAGTTCTGAGTTGATCTGACGGTCTAAATAAACCCTAAACTCTATAAATACCTAGGTAGTCTCTCACTCTAAACTCACATGAAAAATAGAATAGCTACCGTCATACCGCCGCCATGGAACTCAGTCTAGCCGCCGCCAACTAAGAAGGAAGAAAGCAAATCAAAACCCTAATTCTACTCAACTCTAAAGAAAATCAAGACTCTCTTTCTCTTCTAATTGTGAGTATGATGATCTTAACAAGATTATTGTTAAAATAATTAGATTAAGTCATGAATGGATTATAAGTGAATGATGTGAATTGTCATATATGTGTTGTAAACCTTATGCTATCATGTATGTTATAAATCCTATGCTATGTGATGATGATATCCTATATGTTGTAAATCATGCTATGATGATATTGTATAAGTTGTAATTTTCTATGCTAAGTTGTGGTAAATCATACATGTTATAAAATCATGATGTTGTTATCTATGCTAATTGGTTCATGTTAATCAAATCATAATGTTTGGGCTATGTTGATCTATATGACAAACCATGTATGCAAGTTAGATTGATTAGTAAAGATTATGAACATATGCCATGACATCTATTTAGATCTAGAATTATGACATCTAGAATCATGCTATGACATATGTGAATTCTATGTATTAGATGCTAGTTCACACCATCATTATGTTGCATAAAACCCCATATGCAAGTTTATACACAAATTTGGGTTATGATCATATCATGTAAATTGTGACATTTAACAAGTTGACACCTTTAGATCCTTAACATGTGTAGTTTATGCAAGTTTCACCCCTATTATGATTGGATTATTTTATTTGTCTATATGTTGTGATAATTTATCTTTGTGCTATGAGTTAGACTATTCGAGTCTAACGTATATTCTGCATTGAATAAGCGAACGTATAAACGTGGGGTAGGGGTAATATTAAGGATTTAATATTAAAAAGTTGGGGTGCAATTGATATGATTTTGCATGCCATAAGTGGATGGCCATAATTGAGTCAATTATGGACATCATTAAAATTGGAAGTAATTAATAATTTGAATAGGGAATTATTAAAACTGGGGTAAAAGATTATAAGTGTTAATCAATGCTTAGGACACGAGGTTGGACTCGTTTGTGACGTAAACCTGCCCCGACCCGCCCGGCAAATCCAGTGGTCACAAATGTCAGCCCAATGTGAGAGGTCCTAGGCCTAAACTAAAGCATAACAGTTGTAAAGACACGAGGTTAGACTCTTTTATGGTGTAAGACTGCCCGGACCCGCCCAACAAATCCAGCTGCCATAAATGCCAGTCTAATGTGAGAGGTCTTTATGAGGTTATGGCCTGAATGAATTAAGAAATACTTAACCAGATAAACATGTAAGGTGGGACATGGGGGTTAAGTAGGTGCCTTGGGTGGCATGAGGAATCTAGTGGGTGCCCTTAGTGGCATGTGAAATACGATTAGTAAGACTTAACCAAACACACATGTAAATGAACATGACTAAGAGGGTTAAGTGGGATATACTAATGGTGACAAGCTTAGGTGGGTAGCTTGTGGGGGCCCATTTCAACCAGTATCCCAAACGTATCTTTGTGGGCTCGACCCAAGTCGAGGACGGGACACGCATGCTGGGCTTGACTATAAGAGGCCAAAACGGGGTAGCGGTGGCAACGCAAGTCCAACGGGTTTCATATGCGTGTGTGGACCCGGGCTGGTAGGTAAGACGTTGTTGCATCGTGTAGGTATAAGCTGTGCATTCTCAAGTTGTATCGGGTTGCCACTTTAGGGGAGTGATACACCCCACTGTGGGGCCAGCACGGGTATCTACGAGTAGGGAGCCGATCAAATGTGGGTAGTGGGGTACACCTAGTGGAGATATGGGCAGACGGCACCTATGTAGTCAGCTAGGGGTACGCAAGGCTATTTATATAGTTTCTGTGTGAAGCAAGTGGGTTCAACCTTTAGGGTGACTGGTTCGGTGCAGTGTAGTAATATGTAGTGCAGTGTAGTAATTATTCGCTAGTAATTAGGTTTGCCTTTAACATTATCATTATCTGCTCTTCCATACCCAATAGTTCATAGACATTTCCTTGTTTTCCAGCTTATGCCTTAGTCTAGTTATTTTGATAATAGTATTGTTAGAATTATCATACTCGCCAGACTTTATGTCTGACCCCGTCCATTTCTATCTTTTCCCCCTCCAGGTCCTCAGGGTGGACCCAGCTCTAGTGGAGTTTGATTGGATTGCTTTATCTCTTTGGGAAAACTTGGACCGCTGAAGTAAAGTCCAGCTTGTTATCTTCTTTAATGGCTATTTATGTAATGGGGTTATGTATTTTGTTTATCAAGATGGATATTGTACTTGACTCTGATTTATGGTTTTATGATGTAACAAACATGTTTTAATTTCCGCTACAATAAAATGAAGTTTTAGATTTCCAAGTACTACTTATTATCTGTCTTGTTGTAATTTTTCTGTTCTATATTCACTTAAAACCTCCATGGAAGTTAATGCATTCCCTTTGTGAGTGACATTAATGGACGTGGGGTGTTACACGTGGTATCAGAGCTTAAGGTTACCAGAACAGATAATTTTTTTAGAAAACCTATTTTTCTAAAGTATTTTTGGAAGAAGTGTTTTCAAAAACATGTCTTAATGAGTAATTTAAAGAGGAAAGTTTTTATGAAAAACATAATCCCAAATAGCCATATATCTTTATCTTTCGAATTCTCCATTTTGAATCTTTCCATTTTCGTTTCAGCATGGCTGAGGATCTTAACCTTCCGGACGGTGTAACGATACCAGGATGGTATAGGAGGTTATTAGAGGCTAGGGCCGCTGCGGGTCCAGCCAATGTTCCTCCACCACCAGTTGCACCCGCTCCTCCTCCTCCTCGCGCTGATACTTTTGCAAAGACGTGCAAGGAATTTAAGGCTATGGGTGGAAAACCTTTTCAAGGGTCAGAAAAGTTTGTGGAAGCTAGAGATTGGCTAAAGGAGGTGGAAGAATTGCTAGAAATCTTTGAAGTAGAAGAAAGGAGGAAAGTCAGATTAGCAGCTTGGTTGATGAAGGGAGAGGCCTCGTTTTGGTGGGAGGTCACTAATGGGGAGCGTCCTGTTGACTCTTGGGCAGATTTCAGGCGTAGGTTTGAGGCGAAGTTTCTCTCACGGGCGGAAGAAAATCTATATATGGAAAGGTTCTTGACGTTAAAGCAAGGAAGCTCATCAGTGAAAGAATATGTCAACAAATTCAATCAGTTAGCAAGGTTTGGCTCGGACTTAGTGAACACGCCGGAGAAGAAGGCTCTGAGGTTCGTTAATGGATTGAATGAACCGTTGCAAGGGTTGGCTATGACCCACATCCCTATGGGAGCCACCTTTGAGAAGCTAGTAGAAATGGCGCTCATGCACGAGGAGAAAAGCGCTAATGCTAACAAGGCACCCGATAAGAAAGGGGATCAGAAGAAACCACAACAGCAAAACAAGAAGGGTGGTAAAGACAATAACGACAAGGGAAAGAAGAAATGCTTTAACTGTGGGACACCAGGCCATCTCAGCAAGGATTGCCGAAAGAAAAAGAAGACTGGTTGTTTTAATTGTGGTGAAGCGGGACATCTAGTGAAGGACTGCCCAAAGAAGGGGCAGAGGGAAGGGTCTACCTCGGGAGGACAGGTGCAGGCTCTTATGGCACCAGGGCAGGCAAGGGGACAAGTTCAGGCTCTCGCGGTCCCACCGCTGCAAGAACGAGGTAGAACCATTTCTGCTGAAAGCTTAGTTTTTCTGTTTGATCATCCTGTCCGTACTTTATTCGATTTGGGCGCATCGCATTCGTTTATCTCTACATCATTAGTTGAATCACTGCACTTAAACACCAGTTTAGTAGAGGATCCCTTAGTTGTTTCAAATCCAATTGGGGGCTCAGCTTATTTGTCCATGATATGTTTGGATTTGAAAATTTCTATACTTAGCGTTGAGTTTAGATGTGATGCTTATGTGTTGGGCTTCACGGGCTGTGGGCTAATTTTAGGAATGGATTGGTTATCCAGAAATGGGGCCGTTCTTGATTGTGAAAGGAGAGTAGTTAGGCTCGTGACTCGCCTTGGCAACACTCTCGAAATCTTTTGTAATCCCATAAATTCTGTTATGCTAAGTTATTTAGAATTGCTTGACGCGTCTGAGAAAAATCTACGATCTGTAAGAGTGGTCCGAGAATACTCGGATGTGTTTGAGGAGGTGAAGGGCTTGCCTCCAAAGCGGGAGATAGATTTTCGAATATATCTTGTGGATAATGCAAAACCAGTATCTTTGCCAGTACGCCACATGGCTCTTCGTGAAAGGAGGGAACTCGATAAGCAAGTGAAGGAGTTGCTTGAGAAGGGGTTCATAAGACGAAGTATATCGGAGTGGGGTGCTCCAGTAGTATTTGCCACGAAGGAGGATGGGTCCCTTAGACTTTGTGTGGACTATAGAGAACTTAATAAGCTTACTAAGAAGAACAGACACCCACTGCCGAGGATTGACGATCTCTTCGATCAGTTAGTTGGCGCCTTATTGTTTTCGCAGTTGGACTTAGCCACTGGTTTCCATCAGTTGAGAGTAGCCGAGGATAGCATTGACAAGACTGCCTTTAGGACTCCGGACGGTTTCTATGTATGGCAAGTGATGCCCTTCGGTTTGACAAACGCCCCCGCATACTTTGTTGATCTGATGAGTAGGGTGTTTAGGGAGTACCTTAATAAATTCGTGGTGGTCTATGTAGACGACATCTTGATCTTTTCTAAGGATGAAGAAGAGCATGCCCTACATCTTAGGGAAGTGTTGGAGACCCTACGAGCGCATAAGCTTAAAGCTAAATTTTCTAAGTGTCACTTATGGAGGAAGGAAGTGCGATTCTTAGGGCACGTGGTTTCCAAAGAAGGGATAGCCGTGGATCCCGCGAAGGTGGTGGCCATCCAAGATTGGAAGGTCCCTAAAAATGCTACCGAAGTAAGAAGTTTTTTTGGGGTTGGCTGGCTACTATAGGAAGTTTATCAAAGACTTTGCAAAGATATCAGCTCCATTGACACGCCTGACGAAGAAGAACCTAGTTTTCACATGGGACGTAGATTGTGATGATGCGTTCCAACGTTTGAAGAGAGCTTTGACTTCAGCCCCAGTCTTAGTACTGCCAGACGGGAGTAAGCCATTTACTGTTTATACTGACGCTTGTGGGACAAGACTAGGCGCAGTCTTAATGCAAGAGGGTAGGGTAATAGACTATGGTGGAAGGCAGTTGACGGCGCATGAGAAAAATTACCCTACACATGACCTAGAGTTGGCCGCTATTGTTTTTGCGCTTAAGTCTTGGCGTCATTATCTTCTTGGTGAGAAATTCGAATTATTCACTGACCACAAATCTTTAAAATACTTATTATCTCAAAAGGACTTGAACTTAAGGCAGCAATGGTGGGTGGAGTTCTTAGCATCCTACGACTTCGAGATAACATATACCCCTGGCAAGGGTAACGTGGTGGCGGATGCCCTAAGTAGGAAAAGGCTATCCTTAAGCCCTTTGTTCGTTGAGCGGCGAAACTTAGAATTCATTTCGATGTTTGACTTTAGACCTTCCGTTGACTTTGTACCCGGTCTGCTAGCATCATTGGAGGTCAGACCTACGCTTTTGGGACGGATTGGCGAGGCACAGCGAGACGACCCACAGTTGGTTGAGTTAGTAGAAAAGCTCAAAAGAGGGGAGTCATCAAGCCATCTCCGTAGGTATACCCTTGATGATAAGGGTTGGTTACGTAGGGACGGTAGACTTTGTGTACCAAAAGACGATGACCTAAGGAAGACTATTCTTGACGGAGCACATCGTTCGAAGATGACCATTCATCCCGGCGGGGACAAGATGTACATGGACATGAGACGAGTTTACTTTTGGGCCGGCATGAAGAAAGATGTGGCCGAGTATGTCGCTAGATGCTTGGTGTGCCAACAAGTAAAAGCGGAGCAAAAGAAACCCGGTGGGTTGCTTCACCCATTGGAGGTTCCACTATGGAAGTGGGAAAGTGTCTCGATGGATTTTGTGGATGGATTACCAAGATCAAGGAAGGGTAATACGGGGATTTGGGTTATAGTAGATAGACTTACTAAAAGCGCCCATTTCATTCCCGTGAAGAGTAAGAGGACTGCTCCATGGTTAGCTTCTGTATATGTTTGAGAGATAGTTCGTTTGCACGGTGTTCCTTCTAGCATAGTGAGCGACCGCGATCCTATTTTCACTAGCGAATTTTGGAGGAGCTTACAAGAGGCGGTAGGGACTCAGTTATGTTTGAGCACCGCATATCATCCTCAGACGGACGGCCAGACCGAGAGGGTGAATCGCATTCTAGAGGATCTTTTGAGGCTATGTATCCTAGACTTTGGGGGTACGTGGGAAGAGCATCTTCCATTGGTAGAGTTCGTATATAGTAACAGCTTTTAGTCTAGCATTGGCATGGCACCTTTCGAAGCTCTTTATGGACGACCTTGTCGTTCACCTACATGTTGGTGGGAATGTACGGATAAGATCTTACTTTGGCCCGATATGATTAGAGAGACTTCGGAAAAGATCGACTTGATTCGAAGGAGGACGAAAGCAGTGCAAGATAGGCAGAAATATTATGCGGATAAGAGGAGGACAGATCTTGAGTTTGAGGTTGGAGACATGGTCTTTGTCAAGGTGTCTCCATTACGGAACGTTGTTCGCTTTGGGTCCGTTGGGAAATTAGCACCAAGGTTTGTAGGGCCGTTTCCTATTAAGGAGAAGATTGGACAGATGGCGTATAGAGTGGAGTTGCCTGAGAGACTTAGTGGTGTACACGACGTATTCCATATGTCACATTTGAGGAAGTGCTTGCACGAGACCGCGGAAGTGGTAGAGCCGAACTTGCTTAGGGAGGTGGAGATAGAGCGTGATGCGACGATTCGACGAGCTCTTACGCGCATTCTTGGGTCGGAGATCAAGAAGTTGAGGAATCGAGAGGTCAGATTAGTCAAAGTGCAATGGGGAGATGATGAGAGCAACGCTACTTGGGAGACGGAAGAGAAGATGCGTTCACGATACCCTTTTCTTTTCGAGGGTATGTCCTTTAATTTCTCCTTTATCGCTTATCTTGTACTTATCTTACCTTTAGTATGTCCTCTCGCTAGTATCTTTGACCTTTAGCTAGGATAATCCTATGGTTGAAACATGTGTTTGAGACATGTTATGTATGATGGATGCAGAGTGGATGCAAGTGTTTGCTAGTGGTTGCTCGTGGATGCATATACACACACTATTAGGCACTAGATCGGCTCAGTCACTTCATATTGCATATTGCATATAAATGGATGTATTTAGTAAAATGGATGTATGATGATTGTATTATCATATAGATGCTGCATTCAGATGATGGTTGTGCACGCATATAGAGATAATATGTAGCATTAAGGAACTTTTGCATACATAATAGACGCATGGCACTATTATGATTTGCATTAAGGTGGTCAACTGAATTAGTGGACCGCCTGATTTTGCATTAGATAAGGAACATATACACACACTTTTTGCATATGTTCATGAAAGCATTAGAGGTCTATAAGGACAATGGATGCCTGTGTTAGATGGTTGAGTAGATGGACGATTGGATGTTAGGATATACATTCTTCTTGACTTGAAGATTTCGGGGTCGAAATCCTTTAAGGAGGGGAGAATGTAACACCCCGTAATTCTATTAATATTAATATTCACAAATTAAAGAATAACTAATCTCAGACGTGAGAATTGTGGGAAACGGGTTGAGCCATTGTGTTCATCTCGGAATTCTGGTTGAGATAGAGTCCGAGTTTGCGTGAATTGGACTTCGTATGAAGAAGTTATGGCCATCGGAAGTTTCAGAAAATTCAAAACAGCTCGCAGGAAAATTTAAAAAAAATTCAAATTGAAAGTGCAGAAGCGGGCTGGGCGAAAAAATTCACGCCCAGGCAGGTCGACTGGGGAGTCGACACTAGTGTCGACCCCCCCCCCCCCTCCCCAGGTCGACTATAGTGTCGACCTGGTCAGTCGGCTAGGGTTTTGACTTAGCCCAATCTTGAGCTGCTGATGTGTCTTTAGGGCTGAGTTGGAAAATTAAACGGTTCAGGTTAGTTCTGAGTTAATCTGACGGTCTAAATAAACCCTAAACTCTATAAATACCGAGGTAGTCTCTCACTCTAAACTCACATGAAAAATAGAATAGCTACCGTCATACCGCCGCCATGGAACTCAGTCTAGCCGCCGCCAACTAAGAAGGAAGAAAGCAAATCAAAACCCTAATTCTACTCAACTCTAAAGCAAATCAAGACTTTCTCTTCTAATTGTGAGTATGATGATCTTAACAAGATTATTGTTAAACTAATTAGATTAAGTCGTGAATGGATTATAAGTGAATGATGTGAATTGTCATATATGTGTTGTAAACCTTATGCTATCATGTATGTTATAAATCCTATGCTATGTGATGATGATATCCTATATGTTGTAAATCATGCTATGATGATATTGTATAGATTGTAATTTTCTATGCTAAGTTGTGGTAAATCATACATGTTATAAAATCATGATGTTGTTATCTATGCTAATTGGTTCATGTTAATCAAATCATAATGTTTGGGCTATGTTGATCTATATGACAAACCATGTATGCAAGTTAGATTGATTAGTAAAGATTATTAACATATGCCATGACATCTATTTAGATCTAGAATTATGACATCTAGAATCATGCGATGACATATGTGAATTCTATGTATTAGATGCTAGTTCACACCATCATTATGTTGCATAAAACCCCATATGCAAGTTTATACACAAATTTGGGTTATGATCATATCATGTAAATTGTGACATTTAACAAGTTAACACCTTTAGATCCTTAACATGTGTAGTTTATGCAAGTTCCCCCTATTATGATTGGATTATTTTATTTGTCTATATGTTGTGATAATTTATCTTTGTGCTATGAGTTAGACTATTCGAGTCTAACGTATATTCTGCGTTGAATAAGCGAACGTATAAACGTGGGGTAGGGGTAATATTAAGGATTTAATATTAAGAAGTTGGGGTGCAACTGATATGATTTTGCATGCCATAAGTGGATGGCCATAATTGAGTCAATTATGGACATCATTAAAATTGGAAGTAATTAATAATTTGAATAGGGAATTATTAAAACTGGGGTAAAAGATTATAAGTGTTAATCAATGCTTAGGACACGAGGTTGGACTCGTTTGTGACGTAAAACTGCCCGGACCCGCCCGGCAAATCCAGTGGTCACAAATGTCAGCCCAATGTGAGAGGTCCTAGGTCTAAACTAAAGCATAACAGTTGTAAAGACACGAGGTTAGACTCTTTTATGGTGTAAGACTGCCCGGACCCGCCCGGCAAATCCAGCCGCCATAAATGCCAGTCTAATGTGAGAGGTCTTTATGAGGTTATGGCCTGAATGAATTAAGAAATACTTAACCAGATAAACATGTAAGGTGGGACATGGGGGTTCAGTAGGTGCCTTGGGTGGCATGAGGAATCTAGTGGGTGCCCTTAGTGGCATGCGAAATACGATTAGTAAGACTTAACCAAACACACATGTAAATGAACATGACTAAGAGGGTTAAGTGGGATATACTAATGGTGACAAGCTTAGGTGGGTAGCTTGTGGGGGCCCATTTCAACCAGTATCCCAAACGTATCTTTGTGGGCTCGACCCAAGTCGAGGACGGGACACGCATGCTGGGCTTGACTATAAGAGGCCAAAACGGGGTAGCGGTGGCAACGCAAGTCCAATAGGTTTCATATGCGTGTGTGGACCCGGGCTGGTAGGTAAGACGTTGTTGCATCGTGTAGGTATAAGCCGTGCATTCTCAAGTTGTATCGGGTTGCCACTTTAGGGGAGTGATACACCCCACTGTAGGGCCAGCACGGGTATCTACGAGTAGGGAGCCGATCAAATGTGGGCAGTGGGGTACACCTAGCGGAGATAGGGGAAAACGGCACCTATGTAGTCAGCTAGGGGTACGCAAGGCTATTTATATAGTTTCTGTGTGAAGCAAGTGGGATCAACCTTTAGGGTGACTGGTGCGGTGCAGTGTAGTAATGTGCGGTGCAGTGTAGTAATTATTTGTTAGTAATTAGGTTTGCCTTTAACGTTATCATTATCTGCTCTTCCATACCCAATAGTTCATAGACATTTCCTTGTTTTCCAGCTTATGCCTTAGTCTAGTTATTTTGATAATAGTATTGTTAGAATTATCATACTCGCCAGACTTTATGTCTGACCCCGTCCATTTCTATCTTTTTCCCCCTCCAGGTCCTCAGGGTGGACCCAGCTCTAGTGGAGTTTGATTGGATTGCTTTATCTCTTTGGGAAAGCTTGGACCGCTGAAGTAAAGTCCAGCTTATTATCTTCTTTAATGGCTATTTATGTAATGGGGTTATGTATTTTGTTTATCAAGATGGATATTGTACTTGACTCTGATTTATGGTTTTATGATGTAACAAACATGTTTTAATTTCCGCTGCAATAAAATGAAGTTTTAGATTTCCAAGTACTACTTATTATCTGTCTTGTTGTAATTTTTCTGTTCTATATTCACTTAAAACCTCCATGGAAGTTAATGCATTCCCTTTGTGAGTGACATTAATGGACGTGGGATGTTACACGTTCCTCGGTCCTATCGAACCTATCACTTGGCTAGTAGCGACCAATATTTGAGCCGCCTCATTCCATCCACATAAGTAAAAATGTCTGGGTTCCATACCATAACACCACTCCTAGCTAGAAAGAAACGACGTCACTCCTTGTAGTCACGATCACGTTTTTGACTCATACAGGGTGTGAGGCTCTCGAATTAACGCTATACACAAAGTTATGCTAATTAAATTCGTGCTTCGATCATCAACCACAAGACTCTATTTTTTAACGAAAGCCTTGATCATTTGCATCTTAGCTTGCCACATTGTCAATCCATACCATTGATTTCTGCCAATATATAACCTCTAAGCTCGTACGTCTCAAAGAAGGGTGTTAAGCAAGAGAACAAATTCACCACCACCAAACGGACATATATTTAGCAGAGATCAACAAATATAGCAAACAATACAATATCAAACACAACCCATTTACAACTCCATTCTGGGTCTGAACGAAACCGGAGGCACCTTATTCCTCGTCCCATATGTCCAATACAAGAGAGAGGCTCTCGCATATCCGAACAATCAACAAGTACGTCCGGACAACTACCAATATGTAACAACCCACATTCTACGCATCGGAGGATCGTAGAATATTTATTTTTCTTCACACATGAAGTCGTATGGTCGTGTAACTTTGGGAAACGTTTATTGGGGTCATTTCCCATGTTCACGATTTTTGCCGAATTTTAAATGACTGTTTTGCCCCCTGTGAATCTTGTTTCACCTATAACTTTTGATTCGTAAGGAGTTTTGACCTGAAACAACTTCCATTGGACTTGGATGATGGTTTACCTTTTCGTAGAGTGGTCACATTAACCAAATGGACTTACCGTTTGGGAGATATGGCTGAAATAAGGGTTGGAAGGTGAAAAACAGCATAATTGGGCTTAACCGGGTGATTAGCAGCTAAGCCCATAACCCATTTCGGGATTAGGGTTATGGGAGGGCTAATAGGGTTTGGAAAATTAGTTTTATTCATTTTTCTAGCGATCATTTACCTTCCTCTAACCCTAGCAATGGCCTCTAACTCTCAAATCACCTTTTAATCGCTTTCTAATCACATATTAGCCAAATCTACACCCAATTAAAGCGGATTAGAATAGAAATCGAGGTAGAGCCACTGTGTTGCATTGGAATTCAAAACAAATCAGAGAAATTTTCAGATCCGAGATTTATTTGTAGCTAAGATGAGTGATTTGCATAGTTTTTCACTAATTACGACTAATTAGAGGTGATTAGTGATAATTAGCGAAATAAGACTTCGAAAATCTGGAAAAATATGTATAAATTCTTAAATATTATTTTATGGCTATGTTAGAAATTTGGGTTAATGTAGACATATTTTGCTAATCCTATAGTTAAATCATGGTTTAAAAGATTAAGGGGAAAACATGGGTTTTGGGTATATTTGATCCATATTAAAATGTTATAATTGTTGTTTTGGTGATTATGGTTGATTATGCATGTTGCTATTACTGTTTGGTATGGTTTGTATTTGCATAGAAAAGCTAGAATGGTCGAAAACACCGTCGTATGGCGTAAACAGCTGCTGGAAATAAGTGCTGGAAATCGGATCGGGTCATGAACCCCGAACTGAACCGGTTCGTGACTAGGGTATCACGACCCGTTCGTGACCAAGGTGCTACAATCCAACCCGGACAAGGCCTCACGAGCCGACCCGCTCACTTGGAAGCACCACGAACCAGAAGCTCATGACCGAACCGAAGCACCACGAACCGCAGATGCCCACCACGACCGATCCGAATGGAGGAGCTATCAACCAGACCCAGATGCTCATCACGAACCGACCCGGGCTCTTAAGCCGAAGTGGAGCACGACCCGATCTGAAGGAGGCACCACGACCGATCCGAACCAGTCGCTCCATCACGACCCTAGTGAGACCCAAGAACCGATTACTCCCGAACTGAAGTATGAGCGTGAACGAAAGTTTAGAGCCACGAATCGAACCAAACCGGAAGAAGACTAAAAGTCCGAGATGCAAAGGAAGTCCAAGTGAGAAGTTAGAACTCAGAATCCAGATAGGAACCAATGAGTTAACTTCATGAGTTGGGCTTTGCTGCGGGACATGTGCAAAGGGGTTATCGATATCTATAGCTTTAATTCACCACGGAGAGACGGATTAGTGGTTATGGATCACCGCAATGGGATCATTAGGAATTCCAAGGGCAAGTGATCATAGCATGGCTATGAGCCAGTGCAGTGGAGTCGTCATGATTCCAAAGGGGCAAAGTTGACATAGCAAAGGATTAGTGGCTATGGACCAGCGCAATAGGGTCATTAAGACCCCAATGGCAAGTGGTCATAGCAAAGGATTTGGTGATCAAAGTGGTGGATATCGTATGCTTTACGCACTGAGTGAGAGATGTAAGGATGATTGCTATGTTTGATGTTTGCTATCACCATGACATGCACACTCCCATTTTACACTTTATGTTAGTGTTACCTTAGAGTACTATACATCTTGTTGTGTTAACTCTTTGGTTGCAGGTCCAGATTCAGGTATGATTTATTTATACCTGTTATTGTTTTGTTGCCTATCGCTCATACCAGACTTTTGTCTGGCCCAGAGTTTTATGTCTCTTCTTATTACTCTGGGTGCTCCGAAACGAGCAGACTAGAAATAGGTTAGGTGGTGACGTGCGAGTAGATGTCCGGAGATGAGCAGGAGGCTTCCACGTACTATTTACATGTATTCTTCATGTGTTGTTGATGGTCATTGCTTTGGGCATTAGTAGTGTACCACTTTCTTTTGCTTTAGAGACAGTATTTCGAAGTTGTAATAATGGTTTGAATCATAAGCTGTATTTTGGATTTTCGCTGCTATGATGGTGTAATTTCCAGCTTATGCACTGTCTCGCCTGTTTTATGTCAAGTTATGTTACTATTATATTTTATTCCATGCGCTGTAATTTATACTACATGTTCTTTCGTGATTCTTCGTTTCAAAACCCTTTTCTTTTGACGACCGTCCCGTGCTAGTCAGGCATTGACACAGCGCATTTTGGGGAAATATCGGCTGGTACAGGGCGGGCCGTCACACACTGTAATCCTTTCAAGGTAGCAACTCCAATCAAAGTTGTTAGCAGAAATCCATTCGATGCGAAGATCGTCGTAACAGTTATTCAGAATGGGATGAACCCTGTCTTTCTGAATAACTCGCGTATTTTATAATCAAGTGATATATAAACACATCATACGCCTCATACCAATCCAGAATATTCTTTATTTCAAATATTCTTATCTTTGGGGAATGGTTCCCATTAATTTTATCAAAGATAAATTCTTTTAAACTTATTTTTTTAATTTTCCTTTTAAAAACCATTGCAAAAGATTTCATATTATCCTTTAACAATTTTAAACCTAATTAAGGTTTATAAAACTTGTCGGGATTATCGAGCCTTACCGAAGTAATCATTTATTATTTTATTATTTCCAATCCTAACCTATTCATCCCATGGAGCAAAACTGGTAGTACTCCATTTCTAACAACCACGGTGTTATCGGTAAATTTAATTACCATTTCATGTTCAAATCTAATTAAAGATTTAACTATCGCCTGGAGAAAAACTAGTGATACTCCATCTCGAAACTTTTCTTAAATTTGGTAAATTTAATTACCTCATTCACATTCCAATCTAATTAAAGACTTATTAAAACTCCATTTGGTTTTAATCGTCCAAAAATCATTACTTCATGATTATTCAACTTTAAGAAATTAATCTAGCCTTTAACTGGGTTAAAGAACCAATGTCATTAAAAACACAGTTCATGATAAACCCAAATCATCTTCCATTAACTCTGAAATTTTCACGGATGTCATAACAGCATATAATCGATATAAATTCCCGTATCGGACTAATACTATAAACAGAATAACGACAAATCCATTTAAATTCCATAAGTGGATTGTGTTCATCTCGATTATTACCGAATCAAATTCCATTCAATTCCAATTTAATATATCAAATTGGGAAACTTTACTTTGGAAAATCCCATTAAATCTTAATTAAAAGATTTATAAATTCCAAATTATATCTTCATTGTTAATTAGGTTTAAGAACAAATGTCCTTTAAAACATTGTTCACGACAAACCCAAAATCCACTTTGATATTAAATACAAGGCTCTAAATAGAAATTATATCGGCTTCTATTCAATATCAGATTCTGAAACCAACAAATATCGTACTGGGAATAACGATATTTATATCTTCCAAAATTCCTCAACAATATCTGTATAGTCACGGAATCCAATATTGAAATATTCCGAAGATTATTTCCATTCAAATCCTTTCCAATTCATACGTTGGAAAATTCGGATTATATCAAAAACCATTTCAAATCCAATTTATTTATTTAAAAATATTGGATTATTATTCTAGTTAATAACTAGTTCATTCAAAAAAAAATCTTTTATCCTTTCAAATATGGAATTTTTCATCCAAAATCTTTTCAAACCATTTATTATGAATTTACGCAATTTTTCCATATTTTTTATAATTTTAATATTGCCATTTTAGTCGGAACGGCCACCAAATTGCATCCACAGCGACCTTTTCTAAAATTGATTTGGACATATTTTGAAATCAAACCGTTCAAATTAAAATCTTTTATATTCATTGGAAATATCTTTTCGATACGAACCCAATGGTTCCGATTTTAGGAGAATCCAACGGTCGGATCTCCCGTTACATCAATTTGAAGTTAATGGTTGAAATTCGCGAACGGTCGCTGCGAGACACATTTTATTCAAACCATATAAATATATATAATATATATTTCATCGATTTCGATTTAAAACGTATTTTATAAATTCGTTTAAAAAAAATATTCCTACTTCAATTTCAATTTTAAATCAAAATTGAATATTCCATATCATTATAATTTTAAAACGATAATATTTTCAAAATATCTGATTTCGAAATCCATTCTTTCTCGTATTCATTATAAAAATGAAAAAAAATCAATTTATAAACCCGTTCAAGTTAAAATAGCGTTTAACTACTTAACTCCGCTTCACATTTCAAAATTTTTTGTCCATCCAAATCGGAGATCAAAATCATAATTTAATTCTTCACTGAATATTATTTTAAAATATTCGTTATTTTAAAATATCCGTTATTTTTGAATCGAAATGTGACTCAATCAATTACCATATAATTTCAGTTATATGGATTTCATACATCGCATGTATTCAACAATAATGATAAATAATTATTCAACAATCAAACATCATCCGGAATACATTTTACAACTGTATAAGCATTAAAATAAATAAATAACGCTTATCACAGCTTGTCAATCAATCGATTGACATACAACTAAATATTGGGATTAGTGTATGTCAAATATCATCCCAATACCCATGTGGGGTTTTCAAACAACAACAGTATATTTAAGTAGAATGTTAGTTAATAAATTTAACCAACTCTAATTCGGTTTGAATTAATTTTCTAATTATCAATTTTCACTATTTAAATTATAAATGGATATTTATATCACATCTCAACAACCGCAAAGTGTATCCACATTATGTGAAATACGAGTGTCGTATATTTAAACAACACTTCTTGTGCAGTTGAGTCATGAATAGTTCATGTGTTGAACTCAAGTAATGTCACATACAATAGATAAAAATTATCATTAGCAATTTCCATATGTTTAAAGTTATAAAATAAATAAATAACTGATACACATATTTTAGTGAGAGAGTTCTTAAGTTCGTTTCCACTCCGTCAGTCTTTAATGGAGGATTGTTTTAATAAAATTAAGCACGCGTTTAATTTTATCAAAAACTGCAATTGCTTCCGTTTCCGTTCTGGTCAGTTCCATTATGTAGTATTCGACAAGAGGATTCCAATTCATCAAATTTCATCAAATTCTGATGACATATGAATTAGTTACACACTTTTAAAGTTTTAAATAAATTAACGGTCATTAGTGAATAACTCCATAATTAATTAACATTAATGAACATTTAAACATTCTCCTTCATCGTTCATTCCCAGCAGACATAACCAAACCCAAATCGCAAGCCCTAGGGATCACGTTCCCTCCATCACGCCAAGTCGGACCACCATCAGACAGTACCACCTCCTTCGCCTTCGCTTCCTCTTCCGGCGCCCCAAACCCGATGAACTCACACCCCTCCATCTCGACAAAACCCGCTTCGAACACGGGTGCTTGCAGCCCTCAAATCGCAACCAATTCTCCATGTTAAACGATCAAAGTGGTAAGGTTTTAAAGATCATGGAAGCCGTGTTAATTTTCATTCAATGAGTTTTGCAAATCGTTTTATGGATTGAGAGAATTTATTGAATCAAAACCAGATAATTTGGGCCCTCCGTTTCATAGTGGTGGCGGCAGAAGTAAGGAGTGAAGAGGATAGGGTTTCGGTGGAAATATGGTTACATATATATATATATATATAATTTCAAAAATACATGTTTATCAGTTTGAACTCCAAATCAAACCCAACGACTGTCGCCTTTAGCTAAATACCCCCATTATGGACACAATGGAATATGTTTCGTAAGCCAATTCGACCATTTCAATTAGTTTTTCTTTAAATTAAAATATAAATCAATATATTGAATTTTAAACGTACATTAAAATTTACCGAGGCCACATACTGACTCCAAAAATTACAGAAAAATAAATCTAGCTATGTTTTGACTATATGGTCCTAACAAAACTAATTTCATCGAATTTGGAGACCGTTTGAAAAATGGCATTTTTCTAGTCGATTATATTCAAATTGAAATTACCAAACACATTTAAATTTACAGTGCTCACAGATTAATTTCAAAAGTTATGAATTTTTAAACCTAGCTATAATTTGACATTCTGGATCCAACAAAAGTGTTTTGTCGAAAACGGGGGTCATTTGCAAAATAAAGCCACTTTTAAGGGCTATATATTATATAAAATATATATATATATTCCATAGCGACTATTTTAAATTTTAAATTGGACATAACTTTCAATTTACATTTGAAAACTTAATTTTTCACATTCATTAGAAAGATATAATTAAACAGATTCAAATGTTTCTGGTTTTACTGAAATTCGATTTATTTTAAATTCTATACATTCAAATGTTTCTGGTTTTCAAAATACTTAATTTGTAACTAAGTACAACTTCTTTCATTTCATAAATTTTCCCCCATTTGCTGATTACTTAATTTACAATTAAGTATCGTTTTTCTCATTACACAAATTATCTCACCTTATCACTAGTTTATTATAACCTACGTTATAATATCCACTTGTCCCTTGGACAAGTCTACCTATTATATAACATTGTCATTAATGTTATTTATTTATAATAGGTTATTATCATTCCCCTTCATTCTATTTCTTTTACTGATGTCATTTTTTTATTTCCTTACCCATTTTCTTGCATTTCCATTAATCAAAATTAATGCCCTTTATTTTTATCCTTTTATGTACACATATTTATATACATTCTTATGTACTAGACCTCTCACATTAAGCCAACCACTTGTGGATGCTGGATTTGCCGGGCGGTTCCGGGCAGACTTCTTCCACAACTTGACTTAACCTCGTGTCTTAGCATTATTACATGTTTTATTTATACACTTAGACCCTTCACATTAAATTTACCACTTATGGATGCTGGATTTGTCGGGCGGTTTCAGGCAGACTTCTGCCACAAGTGTAATCTAACCTCGTGTCTAAGCACGGTTACAGTTTCCTATTTACTGTAAATTTTCTATATAACTTAGGCATGTCCATTCTTTCAAATTTTTACTGTAATCTATATTTTTCATGTTATCATATTAAGCCCATTTTATGTCGCATGTTCTTTCTAACATATAATAAATTCCATTCTAACATGTACTCATTTAATCATGGAATTGTTCAAATCAAACAAACTAACATGTAATTTTCTCAATTTCTACAGTTAATGGTTCAGGTACATAAATGTCACAAGTTAACATGAAATTATAACAACGGTAATCGCTACACGTATTTCTAACAAATTTACATTTCAATAGGTGTATATTTCAGCATATTCAGTGTTTCAACATGTGAATTTTCCAACATATTCATAATATTTCAACGTGTCATAACAACATTTCAATACTTTTAATTATTCTAGCAAATTCACATTGTACAATAACGGGGAATGTTAAACGATAATATATCATTATACAAAATGATATAACTTAAATCCACTCACCTCATTTGCTTTCCAAATCCTGGATCTGGTACATATCTAGCATTCCAGGGTTTTCCCCTAATTGGATTCAGAACCTAACAACCATTGATTCATAATTTTTACTAAAAAAAGGGAAGAAAGAGGAAGAAAATTGAATAGGCCAGATCTAGAAAATTATCTCACTTCGAATATGATTTTGAACAACTTCTAATTAATATTCATTCTTTTCCTCTAGATCTTGATTCAGAATTTTCCTAAACTAATTATCTTATTTTTTTCTGAGGAGATTTGAGGAAGAGGAAGAATGGCAGAGCTTAGATGTTGTCTCAGAGAATGTGATATTTAGGCTAGGCTCTGCTGGCCTACTTATAGGTGTTTAGGATCTTATCGTATATGTAGCTCTAAGTCAGCATTGAACGTTGTTGAGAAAACAATCCAAATTCATTAATGAATCTAGCTGGATCTAGAGGGTGTCGACCCCCTGGGTCCACGAGCCATTTTGGCGCAGAAATTTGATTTCCAAATTTTTGAATTTTCTAGAATTTATTTAACTGTTATATTTACATGAAATTTTCTTATACGTATACAAATCTTTTAATGACCATTTTACGCGTGTATATATATATATATACACATAACTTTTGTTTCATTTTCAAAATTCAAACGGTGTTGCACTGTTTCTTGCCATATTTCATTGATTGTAGCCTTATCTTTAATTTTATCTCTTGTATATATTTTTGCACATATATAAATATATATTCTCATATATATATATATATGTGTGTGTGTGTGTGTGTGTGTGTGTGTGTGTGTGTGTGTATACATATATTTTCTTTACTTGCTTATATGTATATTTTTCCTTATTTGTGTGTTTATACATATTTTCATTCATGAACATGTGTTATTTCATCCGTTCCCTTAAAACAAAAATATGACGGCGACGGAGATCGAACTCTGTACCTCTTGTATGTAAGTCGCATGCTCTAACCAACCGGGCTACTAAGGCTATTATTAACAAGGCTTAGAACAATCGTAATTATTGTTCTCTTCTTACTTCTCTTTTTCATGTTTGTTACAATATTTTATTTAATGCATTGCATGAATCTTTTTCTTTTATTTCTCTTTTATTATTAATGCATAATCGGTGCATGCAACATATATACACCGCATGCAACCAATTCTTTCTTTATTTTAATGCATGCATTACATTTTTATTTGCATTAATATTTTCTTCTTTATATATATATTTATGTCAATGCATATATATATACACACATATGCATTATTTAATTATTTAATTGTTATAAAATGTGGGGTGTTACATTGCTCCATTCTCCTTCTCTTACCAATCTCTTCCTTTTACACCCATCATCTCACACCAAAATGCCTCCTTCCAATCGCGATCCATCTTCATACCGAACGTATTAAAAATAGAAGTGACCTATATTCGAATAGAAACCCCCCAAAAACTCACACTGGAAGAAACTCACTTCCCTCATCACCAACTTAACCTTCGTTTCAATGATCGATGATAACAGATCGACAAAACCCCCACCCTAGTTCTACTTTACCGGCGTTGAGCAACAGGAAAAGGATGCGCACCTTCCAAAATTTCACTAAAACGAAGAGCAATGCAAAAATAGTTCAAAGTTTAAAGCTTTCTAACTTTTTTTATTTTTTTTTCAATTGTTTTTGAATTTCAAAGCTCACATATATTTTTTTCTTCAACAAAGAAGTGGCGGTCATCTTCATTGAGCAATAGGAAGAAAAAGAAGGAGAGAAGTGAGGATAGATTTAGGTTATAAAACTTAAGGATTATTTATGGGTAAGATTTTTATAACATTATATTGATACATATTTTACAATGATCGTTTATAGCTCGCATAGCTACATACCAAACCCGATTACTATGAAATTTGAAATCCTGATATGGTTTAACATTCCGGACCCGATGAAACTGGTTTCGTCGAATTCCGAGACTATTGCCAAAAACAACTATTTCAAATGTCAAACCATTAAATTATACGCGTTTATATCACACAGGATTTTAAAACAACTCTGATTGACATGAAACTTGAAATCTTACAATAATTAAGCATTACAGATTTTATAAATTTAGTTTCATTGAAATTCGAGATCGTTTAAAAGTTGGTTATTTCACATGTTAGTAAAACTGAATAAATAATTAATCAATTTCAAGATACTCACATTCATTGATAATAATTTCTTATTATCGTTTATATTTAAATAGAATTTTTCACAGTGTCAACATAACTTTGATCGAACTTTAAACTCAAGATTCTCAATTTCAAGCAAATTCAACATCCAAATTCTTATTTAAATTAATTATAAGTCGCTAAATCTTAAAATTAATCATTTTGAATATTTAAATTAATTAATTATTCCTTATTAAAAGTTCGGGTTGTTACATTCTTCCCCCCTTAAATGATTTCATCCTGGAAATCACAAGTTAGGAAGATTGTTACAAACCAATTATTACCTCAAAAACTTTTCTTAAAAAAATGTTAAATTTTTCTAACATTGGAAAATTTCGTTAGCAACTCCTTTATGCGGCCCATCCAAAAAATTTAAAAATCATAATATAAGACATTATACATCTCATCTCAATGATGATCCCAAATCATGGGGAAACAAGATATATAAGACCCACATAAAGTATGTAATCTGAAATACAAACCATTTTATCTGGCAAACATATCTTTACTACAAAAATAAAAAACTATAAGTAAGCAAGCAAGCTCTTGCTTCTGCATACATGTACATACTTACATAACCTAAAAGAGAATTTAGGAAAATAGACATGTAACACAACAATTAATACATGCATAAACAATACAACAATCATATGCCACATCTAAATATGATGCAACTGGCAAGAATGATGCAATTTAGCAAGCAACACAAATGTAGCATAACCTACATGCAATCACAAACGATCAACATACATTATTATTGTATAGTGTTATAAACATTAAAAATCTTAACTTGGGTTTTATTTAGAATATAAACCTCAGCATCACCCTAGGATGATAAACAACCTATTAAGCATCACCATTTGCAGCCTTGGTTATTACTTAACCGATCATTCATGATACCTTAAGCAATTCAAGAATTTCGATCCCGGAATCACCCAAGTCAATATACCAAGTAAGTATATTTTATTAATGGAAATCCAAATTTTATTCATGTAAAATCCTCCCATTTTATTAAATAAATCATTATAGTTTATAAACTACCACACCTTCTTAGTTTCAAATAAACTTAGCTTATCCAAACCATTCAACTTGGAAATCTCTACTATCCAAAATGTCAAATATTCCATTCCAAATCCATGAAAACATAATATTAACTTAAATGCCCAATCAGATTACTCTAACACTTATAATATACTTGCATTCACATTATAATTTAGTTGAAAATTTTGGAATCAAACTCCGAATTTCAAAACCATAAATTCTGGATTAAAAATACTTCCGTTTGAATCCAGCAATTTATCCATGGTAGAAAGTTCTTACTTAGAAACCCGAAAATGAACACTGATGATGTTGCAGTCATCATCAGAATTATTTTCTAGTGACCAAAGTAAGATCTATGCTTTTGAAAATCTTATAATCCGTTTATTTTCATAAACTCCTTAAAAATATTCACAACATTTCTTTTAGATCTTGAAAAAAACTTTTTCAAATTTACGAGAAATTCAGATCCTTCAAATCTCAACTCATATTCATTTCTTATTTATAAATCTCATTTATAAATTACACTTATATAACTATAGTTCTATATAAGATTACTTCACCTAAGTTCATCCTGATTTAATACAAATTAAACACTTTACTTAGGTGCAATTCTTACCCAACATCATCACTGAATGCCATATAGTTAAATCATGAAACTGAATTCACATGGTATTGGTTTCCAAGGTTTTTCTAAATTAAACCTACCCAACCCATGTAGGAAAGTGATAAATCTAAACAAAGTGACTAACATCCATAAACTGGTCGGGCACAACTACCAATCAATCAATCATATTCAATACTCAAAAGTGAGCACAACCTAATAAACAATAAATGATAATAATAGCATATTATCATCTCAAATCAAACTAATCGTCCATACAACTATATTCAGTTTGAAAATTCTTATGTATATATAATATATATACATATAAATCTTGGTAAAATTATTCCATTTACCAACTCTTTAAAACAATACTATGTCTACTTGCTATGTTCAAGTGTTTAGAAATTCCTATCAACAACGTCAGCCAAACATGTCAATGAGGAATTTATATACCACTTAACAGATAAACCAACATACGATATGTTGACATCCGAAATTGGTTATTTGCGCACGCTAACCCCCGAGTGTGAATATAGATGTAAAATCATGATCCAATATCCAAAGTATGAGAAATGTAAAGGGAACACACGCCTTTTATAGTGGTTCGGCACTAACATCTACATTCACTTCATAATAATCATTCATTATGTATTTGTCAATTATAATGTTTGTACAAGTTTGGATAATTTGTGTAAACAAATTTGTACAATTAAGTAACAAATAACTTGTTAATTCATAACTTGGACCAAAATACCCTTCTTCTTCTTCGTTCAGTCAAAGTGTGTGTCAATGTCCAAGAAATAGCTCCAATGTCCACAACTATGCAAATATGTCCAAAAGCAGGCCAAAAGTCCAATTGAATGTCCAATAGTTGTAGGAAAACGTTTATGCAACGTTTACAAGTCCATGGATTTGTCCAAAGTTATGAAGATGATGATGGTAGCCATTAATGGTGCTTGAGAGCTCCAATCCTAATTCCAAATTGTAGGCAAAGTCCAAAAATGCCAACCTAAGAATGCCAAGTAAAGGGGTATATATAGTGGATTTAGAGGCTTTAGCCCGAATTTCGTATCCCGAAGGGGATGCGAAATTCGCATCTCGAAAACTTAACGAAAAAGTAACGTTGTGCCTAGAAAATCACATCCCAAGCTATGTAATTGCGAATCCGGATTTCTCATCCCGAGACCGGGTACAAATTTGCATCCCTATCCTTGCGTAATAGTGTGAATTCGCATCCTGCGATGCAATGCATTCTGAAAGCTAGAGCAGCCTTGTGGTGATCTACGTCCAATTTCCATCGCCTCCTTTTTTTGCATCACACCCAAGATTCTCCATGGAAGAACTTGTATCCCTTAATGGGACACGAATTCTGTATCCCTTAGTAGATCACAAATTTTGTATCCCCTGGTGGAATACGAAATTTGCATCCCTAGAGGGTGATAGGATGCTGAGGTGGGCTTAGAGGGAAACGGAGGCGATGCGATCTGGGTTGTGGGATGTGAAATTGAGGCGAAGCCATGAGGAGATGATGCAATTCGGGTTGTGGGATGCGAAGACGAGGAAGCACAGGGCCATGCTAGTGGGGATCTTGCTAGAGCAAGCTTTGTTTCAATGGGAATTCGCATCATTTAGGATACGAATTCGCATCCCGATAAGAATTTGTACCCGAGAGGGGTACAATTAGTATCTCGGGGGTTATGTGTTCTCTGCATTGACACCAGCCTACCCACGCCTCTTTGTCGAATTCGGGTACTTGTCGGGGCCGAGGGGATCCGATGATTTTGAGTGATCGAACTAGAGTGGTCACTGATTTTTGGGAGTACAAGAACTTTGAGTTTGTCGAGTTGCCAAGTTAAGCTCCATAGGTAATTTTTAGTGATCGACATGCATTTGCCACATGCTACTAAATCGATGCTAATTTCCAAGGACAATATGTTTTGGTTCGATTTTGAGCTAGTCACGACTTCAACAAAATCGCTTTGTGCTTCTTGATGATGTTCTCGAGATTTGAACTCGTTGTCAAGTATAAACATGATGTGTGACTGCTTTGACCAAAAAGCACATCAACACTTTTCCCTCTAAAACATGTCTTTCTTGATTGAAGGAAGATGTGTTTTGCGAGTAGTCTGGAAATTTATAAATCTATGAGTCGAGATTTAGGAGAAGTCCGACGATTACTGAAATCGTGACAGAACAGAAATCCCACGATCACTGAGATTGTACTAGTATGAAAATCCGACAATCGCTGAGATCATGTTTAGAAATCCGACAATTGATTAGATCGTATTTAGAAGTCTAACGGTCATTGAGATCATATTAGAATGGAAGTTTGAGGATCGCTGAGATCATATTAGAATGGATGTCCAACGATCGCTGAAATCATAATAGACTAGAATTCGATGATTGTTGATATCGTATTTTTGACAGATTACCAAATCTAGGAAGCATGAGACCTAGAGACTAAGAAGTCGTGGGCTTGCTGAGTCCTGCTGGAGCACGTATGTACCTATAAAAAAGGATTTCATACTTGGCAGACCAAGTTACATGACATTTGTGCTCGATGGACTGGGTTGTTAAGGTTCTTGTGCTAAGAGGGTTGAGATAAGGAACTTCCATGTTTGGGGGACCGAGTCGGGAAATTCTTATGCTTGGTGAACCCGTCTGGAGAATCTTAACACTCAATATCCCAAGTTTTGGAAAGTCATGGATCGGAGTCCAAAGTTGTGAACCAGGGTTCGAAGTTTATGTCCGACTGATCAAGTGGGGACTGGAGTCCTAATTTTATACTTAGCAGACAATGTGTGGAGCCAGATCCCGATTTTTATACTCGACTGGTCGAGTGTGGAGATGAAGCCTGAATTTAATTTTGAATGGATCCGTTATGGAGCCGAAGCCCGAATTTTATACTGGACTAATCCAGTGTGGAGCCGAAGCCTAAATTTTATAGTGGACTGATCCAGTGCAGAGCCAGAGCCCTTTTTTATACTTGGCAGACCAAGTGTGGAGTCGGAGCCCTTTTTATACTTGGCGGACCAAGGATGGAGTCAGAGTCCTTTTTTATACTTAGCGGACCATGTGTGGACCGGGTTCCCATCTTTATTGATACCACAAAAGTACAATGGTCGATAATCTAACTCAAATCACGACTGGAGACCACAGTTGGTTTCTTGCATGTGTGGACTGACATTGCCACTTTGATTACATGTTAGGAAAGTTAAAAAGTCAAGAAGTCTCCAACAACAATAACAAACATAAGTGGCGGACCAAAGTCCGGAAATTCCAAAGGGATCCATAGCACTGGATAAGCTGATTATAATGCCTTAGGGGCATCAAGGCCTGCCCCTATCCTGAGATGTCGTATGGGGCAGATTATGTGGTGCTGCGGTCGTGGGATTCCTGACGTACTGCAGTAGTTCTCTGCACCTGATGCGTTCTTTGATAAGATCATGAAATGGCCTACAATAGTCGGTGTCATGACCTGGCAGCTCATGGAATAGACATTACTTGTCAGAACTTGCTTGTTTCTGAGTCAGGTCCCTCATGGGAGACTTCTGAAAAGGTGTTGTTTCGTGGATGTCGAGGTAAATTGTAACACCCCATATTTCCTGTGAATATTAAAATAACGAATTAAAGAATACTTAATTTTAAAAGTGAGAATTAAGGGAAATGGGTTAAGCCATTGCGTTCGTCTTGGAATTCTGCTTGAGATAGAGTCCGAGTTTGCGTGAATCGGACTCCGTATGAAGAAGTTATGGAGTTCATAAGATTTCATGTTTAAACAGAAAATATAAATAATAATTAAACATCTCAAACCAAGTTCAAAATTTGAAATTAAAGCAGAATACACTGAGCGGGAAAATTACCGCTCAGGGTGTCGACCCCCTTATAGGGGTGTCAACATAGGTGTCGACCCCCTATAGGGGAGTCGACCCCTGTTGGCCCAAATCTGGCCGATGACGTGTTTCGCCACATGTCGCTCTCTGATTCGCTGTGTGACGTGGTATTCTGCTTTGGACGATTCTGATGACTTCTAAACTGATCTGAAGGCTCTAAATCTCCCCATACATCTATAAAAAGACCCCAAATCCTATTGTTTTCTCCACATGAAGTCATAGGCGTTTATATGCTGCTAAAACCTGAAGTGACCTAGCCTCCACCTTAATCAATCAAATTTGAGTTTTTCAAGTTAACAATCAAAGTCTACATCAAAGGAATAGCTAATCAAATTCAGAAATCAGATCCCAGAATTCAAGATCGTTATATAATTTGTAAGTTCATGTTACTTTCAGAAGTAAAATTTAAATTGTGATTCTGACATTGTAATAAATTTGAATCTGAGATTATGCCTATTTCTATCTGTCTTTCTATATCCATTGGATCTATCTCATTTATATTATTATGTCCATTCTTTGTCTCTTCTTTCCTTCTTCCCTTTTTTTTATAGCCAGGCTACTGCGAGCCTGAGCCAAATCTCATAAGAGATGAGCGTACGTTGGGAAAAATTGGGCATAATATACGATTTCAACTTGACCAGCGATAAAATTGGGCATAATATATGATTTGGACATGACCAGCGCTAAAATTTGGAAAAGTATTAAATTATGTATAATTAGGCATAACGGATTTGTAGCTGATTTGAGGACATAACACATGTTGTATTTAAAACCTAAAGTGTATCAAACATATGACTTGAGATTTGAGGCATAAAGTATATTGGACATATGACTTGGGATTTGGGGCGTAAATTGAACTGTAAACATGTAAGGCATAGTACATGTCGTGGTTTAAGACCTAAAAATTGGGGCATATTATATATAACAGTTTATTACTTGGAAGAAGGAGATTATGCATGAAAACCTATAGTAAGATAGGGATAACTGTTAAATGTGAACACGCCTAAATTGGGATTTTGGGTAAATTGGCATGCACTGTAATTAAAGGCTATAATTTGGCATAGTTTATACTATGAATCATGATTGGGGGTTTTTGGAGAATATTTTGTACGGTGCAATATGACTAAACCTTAGGGCACGTGCTGTACTGTGAATTATGACCATGATTTTGGGCATGTAAGTTTATAAGCTTAATTTATGGTTAGGCGAGATATTTTAATGGAACTTTAAGTGAGGTTTAATTTCTTAAACTGACTAATATGCTGAAATCTGTTGAAAGTGAATTTTTAGGGCATAACTTGAAAATTAACTTTGTTGAGGTATAACTTGAGAATTGGAACATGACTAGTTTTGTGAATTTGGGATAATTAGCATATAAAATCTAGACTTGGACATGTATGGTAAATATGCTAAAAGATAAACATTCCTAACCCGAGGTTAGATTGAGTTGCGGTGTAAAACTGCCCAGAACCGCCCGGCACATCCAGTAACTGCAACAACACCTATCTAATGTGAGAGGTCAGTGCATCATGCCCAAGAAAAAACCCGAGGTTAGATTGAGTTGTGGTGTAAAACTTCCCAGAACCGCCGGACACATCCAGTAACCGCAACAACATATGTAACACCCCGTATTTTCTATGAACATAAGAATGACAAACAAGAGAATAATTAAATTATAACAAAATAATTAAGGGGAACGGGTTACGCCATTGCTTTCGTCTCGAAATTCTGCTTGGAATAGAGTCCAAGTTTGCATAAATCGGAAGTTGTATGAAGAAGATATGGCCTTCGGAAGTTTCAATAAAAACCAGCCCGAAATTCAAAAATTCAGATTTCGAAATTCAAAATAGACACCCGGGCTGGGCGGGAAAATTCCCGCCTAGGACCCAGGTCAACACTAGGGTCAACCTGGGGGTCGACCTGGGTAAACAGGTCGACACTAGGGTCGAGCTTAGGGTCGACCACCCCTCCCCGCCCCCCTATTTCCAGATCTGGAGACAGATCCATTTTTCTGCACCTGGACGCCTTTATGACCGGATTCGTGAGCTCTAACCTATTTAAACACCCCCAAACCTAGCTTTCTCTCCACACAATTTCATTCTGCCTATACTCTGCCTCTATTCCAATTAAAAATAAAAATGGCGTCGCTACTCTGCTAGAATCAAAACTAGAACTAATGCATCTTCTTCCAATCTGAATAGAATTAAAAGAGGACAACTATTTTCTAATCTAATCGATAGTCTACGCCAAAGGAGCGCTATTCAGTGTCAGAATACAGATCCCAGAAATCAAGATTTACCTTTTCAATTGTGAGTGCAGTTATTTTCAGATATAAAATTTAATAATTATCTTGACATTTTTGTGAATCTGGATCTGAGGTTATGCATACTTTTCTGTGGCTCTATCTTGTTAATATTATTGTGACTGTTTTGTATTTGTTCCCTCTTTTCTTCCTTTTTATTTATAGCCAGGCTACCACGAGCCTGTGCCAAATCTCATAAGAGATTAACACACGAACGCTTAATCTTGGGACAAATAATGGATAATGCATAATTGGACATGACTGATCTTTGACTAATTTGAGAAATGGACATATGTTGTAAATTAGATCTAGATCTGTGTATACTCTGTAATTTGGAAGAAGAGGAATCATTGTATGATAACATATGACTTGAAACTTGGGGGGACATAACACATGTTTAAAATTAAGATCTGATTTTGAGATGTTATAATTTAAAGATCTAGATTTTTAGGCATATTTTTATATAACGATTCATGACTTGAAAAAGGAATATGTGACTTAGGCGTAAAGACCTATATTAAAATAGGATAACTATTAATGTGAATGCGCCTAAAAGTAGATTTTTGGATATTTGGCATTAAAGGCTATAATTTGGCATAATTCATATGGTATATCATGATTTGGGGCTTTTAGAGAATATTCTGTACTGTGCAAAGTTTAACTAAAAATTTGGGCATATGTTGTATTATGAATTATGACTATGATTTAGGCATGTAAGTTTAGGCTTAATTTATGATTAGGAAAGATATGTAAATAGAATTTTAGAAATGTTTGATCTGTTGAATTGCCTAATCTGATAAATCTGTTATCTGTTGAATTGCCTAATCTGCTAAATCTGTTATCTGCTAAATCTGTTGAATTGGCTAATCTGCTAAATCTGTTATCTGCTAAATCTGTTGAATCGCCTTATCTGCTAGATTTATTATCTGTTGAATTGCCTAATCTGTTGAAAGCTAAATAATTGTAATTTGGGTATGAAAATCCGTAGGCTCGATCTAAGCTTGAGTAAAACATTGAAATTTGATTAATCTGCTGTAACCTTTAAAGAAGTTTAATCTGTTAAATGGACATAATTAGTCCGATATCTGTATAACCTGTTTTGGAATAAATTGGCAATGACACGAGGTTAGATCTGTTTGCGGTAGAAGCCTGCCCGGATTAACCAGCGACCACAAACTGTCAGTCTAATGTGAGAGGTCGTAGGCATTACTAAAATATGCTTAGACACAAGGTTAGGTCTGGCTTGTGGCAGAAATTTGCCCGGAACCGCCCAGCATATCCAGCGGCCACAAGCTACCGACCTAATGTGAGAGGTCTTTGCATTAATATTTAATTAATGCAAATCTGAGATAAATATGATGTCTAAAACGTGTTGGGTGGATAGGGTTAAACCAACTGGACTGATGAATTTAACAAACCGTTTCGTGAATCTGTATGCCCAATACAAAGTTAGACAATCTGTAAGTCTGTTAAAACTGTACTTCTGATCCGTTAGTCTGAAAACTTGTTCACTTGATTGTCTGAACTGTGAACTAGTAAATCTGAACTCTGTATGTCTGACACTTGTAAACAAGTTAATCTGAAATCTGTTAGTCTGGGACACAAGGTTAGGAGGGGAAATACTTGTGTCATCTGTTGTTTGGGACCCATATTAGTCAGTAATCCTTTCTGGTATCCAAAAACTTTGACCCCACGCTATGTAGTGGTCCGGGCACGCTTACTTAATTAATTATAAGCGGTTCATTCTGATAATGGTGAGGGGTGTTGATAGTGTGTTCCAATCGGGTCATGTGCGTGCATGGATCCGGTCTGCTCTGAGGATGTAAGACACCGTGACATATGTAAATAGGTTTGTGCCAATAGGTTGCCACTTTAGGGAGTGATACACCCTACTGTGGGGCTGACACAAGGTATTTATGTATTAGGGAGCCGATTGCTTGGGGTAGGACTTAGGGTACACTTAGTTCTGTCTGTTTCTGTTGGTACTGTCTGTTTCTGTTGGGTGGTAACACCTGTTTGTTTCTGTGTGGTACCGTCTGTTGGGTGGTAAAGGCCCATTACTAGTGTACACCTAATTCTAACATTTTGTTTCTGTAGGGATTATTCTGTTTCCGTCTCTGATTCCATTTCCGATTCTGTTTCCGTGCCTTCTGTCTGTTGAGGTGGTAAAGGCCCATTATTAGTATTCTGCTTCTGTACCTTCTGTCTGTTCGGGTGGTAAGGCCCATTACTAGCATTCTGTTTCTGTAGATATTATTCTGTTTCTGTTTCTGTTTAGACATTAGGGTAACACCTAATCCTGTTATACTAGTATTAGTGCAGAGAAGTGAAAAGCTTAGCTTAGCCTATATCATTCTGTTTCTTCTGTTAACCTGCTATTCATGTTACGGTTATCTCTCATCCAGTTTTATTTACATGTCATGATACTATTATCTGTTTATATGATGAAAGTCACTTGACTCACCAGACTTATGTCTGACCTAGTTTGTTTCGCCTCTTTTCTTTCCGTTCCCCCCCCCCCAAGGTTTTCAAGGTGGAAACATAGGAGCTTGATTCAGAGTTTCTGTGCTTGAAGTGTTTGAAGTATTGCTTGGCTTTGGCTCTATCTTTCCATGGCAGTTTATATTGGGGATTATGTCTTTAAAAACTATGCATTCTGAAGGCTTTTGTACAAGACCGATATTTATGTACTTGAATTCCGATATTGTGATTTTGAAAGATGTAACCAAACTTATTTCTGTTTCTGTTGTAATAAAGTAATAAGTTTTTCAAGTACTACTTTATCTATCTTGTAAATTTATGTTCTGTCTAATAAAAACACTCCACCAAAGTTAAGGCATTCCCTTTGCGAGTGACCTTAACGGCGGTGGGGTGTTACACTTAGTATCAGAGCTGAAGGTTACCAGATTCGATAAAAAAAATTTGAAAACTATTTTCAAAAAGGTTTTAAAAAGGAAGTATTTTCAAAAGTAGAGTTTATTTTGAAAAACATAATCCCCAAAGCCATATGCCTATCTTTCTATCCTTTGTATTGAATCTTTCCTTTTCTTTCGTTTCAGCATGTCTGGGATCTTAACCTTCCGGAGGGCGTACCGATACCTAGCTGGTTCAGGAGGTACCTTGAAGCTAGGGCTAATGATGCGGGCCCAGCAGATGCCCCTCCTCCCCCAGCTGCAGCGGTTCCTCCTCCTCCTCCGCGAGTGAATACTTTCCCGAAGATATGTAGAGACTTTCGAGCCATGGGTTGGAAGAACTTTAATGGAACTGAATCCTTCGTGGAGGCAAGGAACTGGCTCAAAGAAACTGAGGATATGTTCGTTATCTTCGAGGTGGACGATAGGTAGAAGATACAGTTGGCGGTATGGTTGCTTAAGGACGAAGCTTCTTTTTGGTGGGAGGTCACAAATGGAGAGCGTCCGGTAGAGACATGGATGGATTTCAGGCATAGGTTCAAGATGAAATTTCTCTCACGAGCGGAAGAGAGTCTATACGTAGAGAGGTTCTTGGCGTTGAAGCAGGGGAATTTATCAGTGAGAGAGTACGTCAACAAGTTTAATCAGCTGGCGAGATTCGGCTTAGATTTGGTAAATACACCGCATAAGAAGGCACTAAGGTTTGCTAAAGGTTTGAACGAGCCGCTACATGGATTGGCAATGTCCCACATTCCTATGGAGGCTACCTTCGAGAAATTAGTTGACATGGCATTGATGCATGAAGAGGAAACCAAAAGTGAGAAGAAAGAAGAAAAGCTTGAAGGACCATAGAATAAGAAGGCGGGGCCCAAAAAGGAAACACAAAAGAAGGATGAGAAGTCTGAAGATAAGAAGGAGAAGAAGTGCTTTACTTGTGGAAGCTCGACTCATCTGAACAAGGATTGCAGAAAGAGGAAGGGCACTTGCTTCAACTGTGGAGAAATAAGGCACTTCGCTAGGGACTGTGTAGTGACCCGAAATTCCCCGGTCTCCGAAGAGATGAGAAAAAACGAATTACTGTGAGGACACGACAAAACAGAACGCAGACGGAAGAACATTTCATTGTTATTACAACAATTCCATCAGAATACAAGAATATATAGAGTATAAATGAATAAATACATTCGATAAATATCAGAGATTACAATAAATTACATAGCAGCGGAAAATAATACAAAGCACAACTGAAGGTGATATACGGATACAGAGCTTTCCGGATATCATTCCAGCTGTAAACCAGGATCCTGTGAATATAAATCTGCAAAACCGAAACTACTAGCTGCCGTGCGGAAAATAGGGGCACGCAGAGTTTATGTTAAAAAAATAAACTCCAGGTCAGTCATGTGACTGGTGTGAGAACTAAAACAGTTATTTAAAACTTTACTTTAAAAGAGAGTAATTCAAGGGACCACGCCGTATAACACGGAACGGGTTTCCTCCCAAGAATACCAGTGCATAGAATAAACAGCGCAATGCTCTTTTGAAAAATGAAGAAATTATAAGACCCAGGTCCCATCACACAATGCAACACAAGCCGGAGGATAGGGTTTTCCCTTATAATAGCCAAACATGCTTGGTACATTCAAAACAAATCATTTGATACTATAATAAGTGTATAGTGTCGAAACAATTTCAATCATAAATATCAATCATAGACGGCATGGGTACCATATATCATGTCGCCATACTAGTTCTACAATTAAAACCGCAATACACGTATTGGAAATTGGATTTCCGTCATGAGTCGAGGCAAGGGGCAAGCTCCTCTCCGCGTTCGAGACACTCTAGCAAATGTCTCAGGACTACACACTCTGGGCAATCCTGGATCTTCAGGGCCGGTCCTCACTTACGTTAGAGGATTAATTATGCCTGAACACACGTTTCCCGGTCCTTACAGACCTAAAATCGAGGCGCCTCATCCAACAACCACAAAGGTGAAAAGTATATATATGTCAGGGCTGGTAAGTCACTGACACCACCAAAGCTAGAAAGAAACGTCGTGCTCTCCCTACAGTCCGTATCCCGTTTTTGACTCATACCGAGGTGTGAGGCTCGCGAATTCACGTTATACACAAAGCTGCCACGTAGGCCGTGCTTTGATCATCAACCACAAGACTTTGCTTTTCAACTGAAGCCTTGATCATTGCATCTTAGCGTGCCACACAGGCAATTCATGCCATGCGATTGATATCTATCGATATATAACCTCTAAGCTCGTACGTCTCAGAGAAGGGCGTTAAGCAATAGAATAAATTCTCCGCCGCCAAACAGATATATATTTAACAGAAATCAATCAACACAGAATAAAATCCAATGTCAGACACACAATCCATTTACAAGTCCGTTCTGGGTCTGAACGAAACCGGAGGCACTTTCCTCGCATATCCATCGATCTCCAAGTACGTCTGGACGACCACCAACTATTTCCATCCTCTTGGGTGTACAACCCAATCAGGATCGTTAGTAATTACCCAAACGATGTGAAAACTTCCGGTCTTCGACCACCGTCTTCATCTTCGACATATCATCGAATCGGTTATTCAGAATGGGTATAAACCCGGCCTTTCCGAACAACCCGCGTATATTTAAAACAAATGTTACACAAACACAACATACGCCTCATTCCAATGCAGAATACCCTTTTTATTCACGAAATCACATTCTTAGGGAAAGGTTCCCATTAATTTTATCCAAGATAAATTCTTTAAAATTTATCCTTTAATCTTCCTTTGGATGTCGTTTCAAACCAAATTATGGTTTTCTAAACTAGTCGAGATTAGCGAACCGTAACGAAGTAATTATTTATTTTATTTCTCAATCCCAACCTATTCATCCCATGAAGCAAAACTGGTAATACTCCATATCTAACCCCACAGTGTTGTCGGTAAAATTAATTACCATTTCACGTTCAAATCTAATTAAAGATTTAACTATCCCTTTGGAGCAAAACTGGTGATACTCCATTCTCGCTTACTTTCTAAATTTGATAATTTAGATTATCAATTCGAATTTCAATCTAATTGCAGATTCATTAAAACTCCTTTTACTGGGTTAAAGAACTAGTGTTATTTAAAACACAGTTCACGACAAACCTAAATCACATTCTATTTATTATCGGGTTAAAGAACTAGTGTTATTTAAAACACAGTTCACGACAAACCTAAATCACATTCTATTTATTATTGGGTTAAAGAACTAGTGTTATTTAAAACACAGTTCACGATAAACCCATTTCAAATCCAATCAAATATATTAGAAATTCCGATTATTTAAAACCCCTTTTTAAATCCAATTTATTTATTTAAAAATAATTGGGTTTTAAATTTAGTTCAAAACTAGTTCATTTCGATAAAAATCTATTTTTATCTTTTCAAATATGGAGTTTTTCATCCCAATTTCTCTCAAATCATTTCTTATGATTTTACACAAATTATTGATATTTTTAATAATTTTATCAAGGCCCGTACAGTCGATTTCCAACAACGGCCATCGAACTGCACTTACAGCGACCTTTTCCAAATTTGATTTGGACGTATCTCCAAATCCAACCGTTAGATTTCAAATTTTAATATTCGTTAGAAAGCTCTTTTCGATACGAACCCAGCGGTTCCGGTTTTAGGAGAATCCGACGGTCGGATCTCCCGTAATGTTCGTTTGAAATAAATGGTCGAAATTCACGAACTGCCGCGACGCGGCGCGTTCTATTCAAGCCATTATATTATATATATAATATATATAATAAATATTTCGTCGATTTCTATTTAAAACGAATTATATGAATAGTTTTGAATTCGTTTCAAAAACAATTTCAACTTCCATTTCAATTCAAATCAAAATTGAATTTTTCCTTATAAATTCGTTTTAAAATTCATTTCTATTCAATTCAATTTGAATTCATTTCAATTCAATTCAATTTTAAAGTCGTTTTCTATTCGATTCAATTCAAATTGGTTTTCTATTCAAATCAAATTCAATTCGTTTTCTATTCAAATCAAATTCAATTCGTTTTCTATTTGAATCAAATTCAATTCGTTCTCTATTTGAATCAAATTCAATTCGTTTTCTAATTGAATCAAATTCATTTCGTAATCACTTTTCAATATTCATTTTGAAATCACTTTATATTCAATTTATTTCGAAATCACTTTTCAATATTCATTTTGAAATCACTTTTCAATATTCATTTCGAAATCGCTTTTCAATATTCATTTTGAAATCACTTTTCAATATTCATTTCGAAATCGCTTTTCAATATTCATTTTAAAATTACTTTTCAATATTCATTTCGAAATCGCTTTTCAATATTCATTTTAAAATTACTTTTCAATATTCATTTCGAAATCGCTTTTCAATATTCATTTTAAAATTACTTTTCAATTTTCATTTCGAAATTGCTTTTCAATATTCATTTTAAAATTACTTTTCAATATTCATTTCGAAATCGCTTTTCAATTTTCATTTTAAAATTACTTTTCAATATTCATTTTAAAATTACTTTTCAATATTCATTTTAAAATTACTTTTCAATATTCATTTCGAAATCGCTTTTCAATATTCATTTTAAAATCACTTTTCAATATTCATTTCGAAATCGCTTTTCAATATTCATTTTAAAATTACTTTTCAATATTCATTTCGAAATCGCTTTTCAATATTCATTTTAAAAATCACATTTTTATTTTTCTACACATATAAAGATAATATTTCCAATATTCCTATCATGTAAAAATTATATTTTTAATCCTCTACATAAACAAAAATCATATTTTTACATCATATATATAGTAAAGACTATATTTTTAATACTTTAAAAATATAAAAATCATATTTTTAATTGAATAAAAATCTTTTCTACCTCTTCCTTTTATAAAAATTATATTTTTATCCTAAGTATAGTATAAAGATTATATTTTTATTATCACCACTAATCAAAATCCGATCTTTCTACATTCAAATAAAAATACGATCTTTTCACCTTTAAAAATATCATCTTTCATTCATTAAAAATCCGCCTTTTCAATTTTAAAAATCTGATCTTTATTTTATTTTAAAAATCAAATCTAAATTTTATATTCATTTATAAAAATCACTTCTTAAACAAGGTTATATAATTAAAAATAAAATCACATTTCTAATACATAAGTAAATAAAGAAAATGAAGTTAAAAACTCACCTTGCTTCGAATTGAGGAGGGGTTTCGTGCGCCTGAGGGAGAGAGGGGCTGCAGGGGTTTTGTTGAGGCGGTGTCCGGGGCATGGGGCTTGGGGTTTCGCGCGAGGTGGTTTGGTGGGGGGTGCGGTCGGGGTTTGGGGGTAGCGGAGGCTGTTGGATGCGAGTTCGGAGGTTTTGGGCGCGGGTTCGATCGCAGGGGGCTAGGGTTCACGCAGGAGAGGGAGAGAGGAAGGAGAAGAAGGAGGGGAGGGGGCGCGCATCGCCTGAGGTGGAGGCGGAGCACCGCCGGCGGCGGCGGCCTGGGAGCTCGAGCGTGCGTGTTTTTTTTTTTGATTTCTGTTTTAAAAGAAAAGAGGGGGGGCCAGAGGATATAGGAAAGGAGAGAAAGGGTTTATTTTATTTTATTATTATTTAATTTTCCACAAAAAAGCAACTTTTATTTTCGACCTCAAAATGGGGCCCACCGCCTGTCGTCCATAGCGTTTCACCCCCATTCCGAACACAATGGGATATGTATCGCAAGCTGATTTGATCGTTTCGATCAGTTTTCGTCAAAATCAACATATAACTATATATATTGAATTTGAACGCGCATTTCAATTTACCGGGGTCACATACGAACTCGAAAAATTCCCGAAAAATATTTTCTAGCTTCGTATTGACGATATGGTCCTAACAAAACTAGTTTCGTCCAGTTCTGAGGTCGTTGGAAAAATGGCCAATTTCCAGTCGATTAAAATCCACTGAAATTGGTCAAATGCGTTTTCCTTTGCCACGCTCACATATTGATTCAAAAAAATTATGAAAATTGGAATCTAGCAATAACTTGACGCTGCGGATCCAACAAAAGTGGTTTCGTCGAAATCCGAGGTCGTTTGCAAAATGTCTATTTTTAAGGGCCTGAATTCCATAGCGACTATTCGGAATTTTCAACTGGACATATCTTTTGATTCCCGCTATGAAATTTTGATTTTTCGGATTCGTTGGAAAGATATCATCAATTAGATCCTAATGTTTTTGGTTTCACTAAAATCCGGATTGTTTTGCACTCGGTACATTCAATTGAAGTTTGAAATCGAATTATCGAACTACCGCGCCATTTTCAATTCCTTTTATAATTATATACAATTATATATATTCTAACGACGGCGTATATAATATATATGTTCTAATTATATTTAAAATAAATTTCTCGTCGATATTATTTAAAATAATTCATTTTAAATATTCAAAATTCGCTAAAATTGCCAAAATAAAAATTTTAAACTGGCCCAGATTTTCCGGGTTATTACAATCTCCCCCACTTAAAACTTTTCGTCCCCGAAAAGGAACAAAGTCGAAAGTGGTTTGATTAATCAACTCTACGTTCGATCTGGCTTTCATTCTCCAACTTTTCAGCTTCTGAGAATTTTCAAAAATTTCAAAAATTTGGCTAACACCCTAAATTTTCAAAAAATTTCGCCATAACCTCCCCTGCACCGGGAGCCACGGGAAAATCCTGAAATTGCCATATAGGCCTTCTGATCTCAAAAAGAAAAAGAAAAAGCCAAGCGGCTAGCCAATAGGCTCATAAAATCATCATCACCCAAACAAAACAGTAAATTATTAGTAAACATGTACCTATTTGTCGGGCAAACAAATTTTATTCTCTGCTCTAGCCTCCTTGCTATGACCTGTTCAATGTAAGTATATGTATATGCAAGCAAATGCGACCAATTTTTAATATAATTCAATATTTGATTCAATTAGGCTTAATGGTTCAAAATTATCAAACAAATAAACAAATAACACAAGCATCAATCAATTAGTGGATTAGAGTTTCAAATCCATAAATTTGATATATATACAGAAAATCTTGTTTTTGATGCCAAATCACAACAAATAAATCTATCTATATAAGTTTTGGTTCTCACACCAGTCTAATGGAAATATATAGATATCACATCTTCGAAACACGAAAATAAATACTGGTGATGGCGCGCCATCATCAGAATCATGTCCGGGCGACTAGAATGTGATTCTATATCTATCTAATATATTAAAACTTCGAATATACGTTCATGACGCGTATATGCAAAATCTTTATATACTAGATTGTCAAAATTCAAAATAAATAAATAATCAAATATGTATAACACGATTTAAATTTTCAAAACAAAATTGTTTTCATTTGAAAAATATACTCTTCACACTCGTTCTAGGATACTACTGATCCTATCTCTAACGAGTCATTCTAATTGGATATTACTAATCCAATATCTGATGAATTCTTTCGTATGGTTCTAATGTGTCTTGTTCTCGAGCTCTGTAAACCAAAGCTCTGATACCAAATGTAGTGACCCGAACTTCCCCGGTCTCCGAAGAGATGAGAAAGAACGAATTACTGTGAGGACACGACAAAACAGAACGCAGACGGAAGAACATTTCATTGTTATTACAACAATTCCATCAGAATACAAGAATATACAGAGTATAAATGAATAAATACATTCGATAAATATCAGAGATTACAATAAATTACATAGCAGCGGAAAATAATACAAAGCACAACTGAAGGTGATATACGGATACAGAGTTTTCCGGATATCATTCCAGCTGTAAACCAGGATCCTGTGAATATAAATCTGCAAAACCGAAACTACTAGCTGCCCGTGCAGAAAATAGGGGCACCCAGAGTTTAGGTTAAAACAATCAACTCCAGGTTAGTCATGTGACTGGTGTGAGAACTAAAACAGTTATTTAAAACTTTACTTTAAAAGAGAGTAATTCAAGAGACCACGCCGTATAACATGGAACGGGTTTCCTCCCAAGAATACCAGTGCATAGAATAAACAGCGCAATGCTCTTTCAAAAAATGAAGCTATTATAAGACCCAGGTCCCATCACACAATGCAACGCAAGCCGGAGGATAGGGTTTTCCCTTATAATAGCCAAACATGCTTGGTACGTTCAAAACAAATCATTTGATGCTATAATAAGTGTATAGTGTCAAAACAATTTCAATCATAAATATCAATCATAGACGGCATGGGTACCATATATCATGTCGCCATACTAGTTCTACAATTAAAACCGCAATACACGTATTGGAAATTGGATTTCCGTCATGAGTCGAGGCAAGGGGCAAGCTCCTCTCCGTGTTCGAGACACTCTAGCAAATGTCTCAGGACTACACACTCTGGGCAATCCTGGATCTTCAGGGCCGGTCCTCACTTACGTTAGAGGATTAATTATGCCTGAACACACGTTTCCCGGTCCTTACAGACCTAAAATCGAGGCGCCTCATCCAACAACCACAAAGGTGTAAAGTATATATATGTCAGGGCTGGTAAGTCACTGACACCACCAAAGCTAGAAAGAAACGTCGTGCTCTCCCTGTAGTCCGTATCTCGTTTTTGACTCATACCGAGGTGTGAGGCTCGCGAATTCACGTTATACACAAAGCTGCCACGTAGGCCGTGCTTTGATCATCAACCACAAGACTTTGCTTTTCAACAGAAGCCTTGATCATTGCATCTTAGCGTGCCACACAGGCAATTCATGCCAAGCGATTGATATCTATCGATATATAACCTCTAAGCTCGTACGTCTCAGAGAAGGGCGTTAAGCAAGAGAATAAATTCTCCGCCGCCAAACAGATATATATTTAACAGAAATCAATCAACACAGAATAAAATCCAATGTCAGACACACAATCCATTTACAAGTCCGTTCTGGGTCTGAACGAAACCGGAGGCACTTTCCTCGCATATCCATCGATCTCCAAGTACGTCTGGACGACCACCAACTATTTCCATCCTCTTGGGTGTACAGCCCAATCAGGATCGTTAGTAATTACCCAAACGATGTGAAAACTTCCGGTCTTCGACCACCGTCTTCATCTTCGACATATCGTCGAATCGGTTATTCAGAATGGGTATAAACCCGGCCTTTCCGAACAACCCGCGTATATTTAAAACAAATGTTACACAAACACAACATACGCCTCATTCCAATGCAGAATACCCTTTTTATTCACGAAATCACATTCTTAGGGAAAGGTTCCCATTAATTTTATCCAAGATAAATTCTTTAAAATTTATCCTTTAATCTTCCTTTGGATGTCGTTTCAAACCAAATTATGGTTCTCTAAACTAGTCGAGATTAGCGAACCGTAACAAAGTAATTATTTATTTTATTTCTCAATCCCAACCTATTCATCCCATGAAGCAAAACTGGTAATACTCCATATCTAACCCCACAGTGTTGTCGGTAAAATTAATTACCATTTCACGTTCAAATCTAATTAAAGATTTAACTATCTCTTTGGAGCAAAACTGGTGATACTCCATTCTCGCTTACTTTCTAAATTTGATAATTTAGATTATCAATTCGAATTTCAATCTAATTGCAGATTCATTAAAACTCCTTTTACTGGGTTAAAGAACTAGTGTTATTTAAAACACAGTTCACGACAAACCTAAATCACATTCTATTTATTATCGGGTTAAAGAACTAGTGTTATTTAAAACACAGTTCACGACAAACCTAAATCACATTCTATTTATTATCGGGTTAAAGAACTAGTGTTATTTAAAACACAGTTCACGATAAACCCATTTCAAATCCAACTGTAACGACCCGCAAATCCGTAACATCAGAGTTGACTATATACATCATACGTCCAACCCAAATATCACGAAAATACGAAACATTTTTTTTTAGAAGAAAGAGATAGAAGAAGAACAGAAATAACAACGCGGAATCTCACATCGCAGCGGAACAAAATATAATATATCATATCTTTGAAATACAAAATCTCAATTGTATAACAAACACTTATCAGAGTACAACACTTACAACATAGCGGAACAAACTATAACTAGATAACGCTGAAGCCTCCTGCTCCAAGCTCCTTCAGATGTATCTGAAAAATCCTGAACTACTTGACTGCCCGTACAAATTTAGGCACCCAAGAGTTTAGGTAGAACAAAACAAAATAACTCCGGGTCAGTCATGGGACTGGTATGAGTAAACTGTTTAAAACAGTTTCAGAAAACTAAATGATATCTCATAAGACCACGCCGTATAACACGGAACGGGTTTTTCCCTTATGAAAATCCAAACGCTTGATTTAACTTTATATCAAACTCTTTTGATATTATAATAATGTCTAAATCAAGTAGATAACAATCTAGTGGATCGTTTGCATCTCACGTTCCACATATATATATACAAATCATAAACCGCAAGCACGTATTGGGTATTTGATTTCCAACTATGACAAGGTATGGAACCACCTTCAACCTGTTTTCCTGCAACCTGTTTTCCTGCATCCACAGACGTTAGTCAACGTAGTAATACCCATCCTGCTTCGAGGCAGGATATCGCGGTATGAAGGTCATCCACTATCATAGCGTGGGGCGTATAGGGTAATCATCCGCTATGGTACCGCGGGCATCCGCTAATGAAACTGCGGGAATCCAACCAATCATCAACCCAATATATATATATATATATATCCTAAATAACTAATATATATTTTAAAACAATCAGACAGCATTCAAACAAGCACAGACAATTATTTTTAACTATATAAAAATGTTTCTAAATAAAAGGTGAGATTTACTCACTAGGGTTTTTATTTCGATCCATTTCGGTTTCAAACTTAAATTTCCTTCTTGTTAACCTCAAGCTATAATTCCAACTTGACTCGTCTTGTGTAATTTTACCCTATAAAAATTGAAATTTCCCTTTATTGATAAATATTTGTAATTAACATGTAACTGCCAATCTGAATTTCAAGTAATCGGTTTTGTTTGGTTCGCGTTTTAACTTTGTATATATATATATATATATATATATATATAATAAGACTCCTTTCACCACTTAAATAACCAAATAAATTACCTTAATTCATGTGAGTTCCAACGAATCGCCATCCTAACATAAACCTAGTAAACTCGATCTTCCTTTCACAACTACGCCCTTTCTTGCTGTTCAAACTCAGAGAACAAGCAGCTTCCCCTTAACAAAAATTAACAACACCACTTCTCTCCTCTCCCAAGAGTTCCCGGGCCATATACACTGGTTCCAACACCTCGCCCCTTTCAGTTCGCAACTTCAGGTTTCCACGCAGCCATCCAGTAAACCAAACTACACAAGTCTGCACCAAAATCCACCAACGAAAATCCCCTTTTGAATCGGCCTAACCTATTTCAAATCACAATTACTACCATCGCACCACTTCCTGGTTCGAGCGCCTCCACTGTCGAGAAATGGAAAATCGTGACATCACCCAAAAATCGAGTTCACAATCCACCATTTCGCGAGCCAAATCCCTTTCTACTGATCTTCGAATGAACTCGTGGTTGACCACTGCTTCACCCTTTTGAGTTCCATGGTCTCGCGTTGACGATTGGAAAAAGCGAAGGCTTCTAACTGTGACCGAACTTCCAATTTTTAGTTCTCGGTTTGAGGGAATTAGAAGTTGAGATGTCGTCTTTGATTTTGATTTAATTTCTCAGAAAAAGAATGGGAAGAGGGAGCGCGATTTATACAGAAGGAGAAAGGTAGCAGCTGTGGTTTTAAAATGAACAACGAGGCCTCTTTTTCTTGAAGCCTTTGAACCACAGAAAAATAGAAAAGGGGACGTGTGATTTTTCTGACCAAGCGATATATGTTATAGTATTTTATATTAATCATTTGAACTGTTTTCAATTCAAATTAAAATTTGAATTCAACTAAATCCATTTTCGTACTCTGATAATTTAATATTTTCAATATTAAATTGAAATTGATTTTTAAATTGATAACTCCCTATAAAAATTGATTTATTTACTTAACTCAATATTTAAATCCATATTAAATATTTTAGAATTAACCCATAAGAATCTGGGTCATTACAATCTTCCCCACTTAAAATAATTTCGTCCTCGAAATTGCTAAGGTAGAAAAAGTGCTACACCCATTAACTTTCAAAACTTATTTATGTTGATCCTCAACATTTCAAACTTCAATACGTAACTCTCTGTCGAATAAATCCCTATTCGATAACTCCTCCCTTCGAATAACTATATTTGATAATCTATCTTTCGAATAACTAGATTCAAAAACCTTTCTTCGAATAAACTATATTCGATTTACTCTATTCAATTTACTCTTATCAATTAACTCTATTGGATTTACTCTTATCAATTAACTCCATCGAATAACTAAATTCGATAACTCCTTCGAATAACTAAATTTGATAACTCCTTTCGAATAAACTATATTTGATAACTCCTTTCGAATAAACTATATTCGATTAACTTCTTTCGAATAAACTATATTCGATTAACTTCTTGAATTCTATTCGAATAACTATATTCGATTAACTCCATTTGCTTGACTCTAGATCACAGCGATCACAATGGTTACCCCTGAATCCCCCAGGAAACATCCGACCGCCCTAGGCTATCTGCAGCCCTGCGAATTACGCTAGCAGTTGTATGAAATGGCAACTTATCCTGAGTAACTATGTTTGAATAACTCTATCTCAATAACTATATTCGATCAACTTTAATTGAATAACTAACATTCAATTAAATCCTAATTCGATTAACTATGTTCAATTAACTTTATCTGGTTAACTCTTAATTTGAATAACAAATATTCGATAAATTCTAATTGAATAACAAATATTCAATTAACTCTATGGATTAACCCTAACTGATTTACTCTAACTGGTTAATTCTTACTCTAATCGATTTATTCTAACTCTAATCGATTATTTCTAACTCTAACCGACTTCTCCTATTCGAATAACTCTTATTGGATAACGTTTATTCATTTATAAAGATTTACTTTTAGTAACGGTTCTTCACTTTATAAATGTTCTCTTTAATAACGTTACTTCACTTATACAAGTGTTGTGTACCCCTTCTATTTAAAACTATAGTGCTAAAAACCAATATCTCTTCTCTATATAAGTTCAGACTTATATATTCCATCTATCGAATGATAAATATTTAATTTAATTTATAAACTGTTATTTATAAATTAATCTTTTCTATTTATCTGTTAAAAACAGATTTCCATTTTCTATTCATCTTTTGAATATTCCTTTGATTAACTTCTATTTATTTAATAAATATCTCATTTATAACATTCTATTTATTTAACAAATAAATAAATATTTCAATTTAATCTATTTGTAAATGTTTTTACAAATATTCCCTTTTAAATCTATTTGTAAATGTTTTACAAATATTTCTCCTTCTATTTGTTTGCACATAACTTCCTTTGTATTTGTGTTACAAATATATTTCCTTTTATATTCGTTTTACAAATATATTTTATTTTCAACTCTTTTGGGGTTTCCTTTATTCATTCCCAATTCATATTTCATTCACATTGATTTTACTCAGTTTATCCATTTCGATCCATTTAACTTACTTAAGTTAAATTTAATTTCAATCATTCAAATTTCCATTAACTAGTTGCTAATTAACTGTTTTGCCTATTTCACCCTTTTTATTTGAATATAACTTGTTCAAATATATGTCAACTTAATTATAAACTAATCTAATTATATTTTCAACTCGAGTTATATATTCGATTTCGAATATAAATTCTCAATCTCTTTCACTTATCCAAAAACCCAATTTCGATTCAAATTTCCTTTAACTAATTATTTTCCAATTTAGTTAATTCTATTTAACCCTTTAAAATATGATTATTGTCTTAAAAATCATTTCACTTACTTCACTGGAGTTCATATTTATTTTATATATCCAGTCTGGATTTTCTAATGCCAATTCGGATTTTATTTCCAAAAAATCCTTTTATTGATTTAATTAAACCGTTATGGTTTTATAATAGTTCTGGCGCTGCTTTTCTAAAATTTTGATTTTGACATAACTCAAAATCTATACGATGAAATCTAGATTTTTCTCTTTCATTAGAAAAACTATTATTCAACCGGTCCCGACGATTCTTGTTTCAAAGAATTCCGACTTCAATTGAGTTCTGTATACTAAATTGAAGTTCGAATCGCCAATTCGCGAACTGCCGTGCTACGGCGAGCTCGTTTTAATTATATTTATAAATATAAACATTTTAACTTCGTTTATAATAAATTCAACTCCATTCTGATATATTTTTAATATGTATCAAATCCATTTTTCCATTTCAACGTAATATTCCCGATCTATTTCACTTCTAATATTCAAATCCTATATATTTACAATATTCAAATTCCATTTGAATCTCTTTATTCAAACTCTATATTTGAATTTCCTTCTATTCAATTTCTATTTGAATTTCTTCTATTCAAATTCCTATTTCTATTCCTTATCTTCAAATTCTATTTGAATTTCTTGTTTTCAATTTCTATTTGAAATCCTTCATTCAAAAACCCATTTCAAATCCCTTCTTTTCAAATTCCGTTTGAAATCCTTTATTCAATTTCTATTTAAATTCCTTTGTTCAATTTCTATTTAAATTCCTTTGTATTTAAATTCTATTTTAACTCTTTTGAATTCAAAATCTATTTCAAACTTTATATTTTCTTTGAATTCTAATATTCAACCTCCACTTTATATTCTCTTTGAAATTCTATTTAACCAAATTCCATTTGAATTCTAATATTCAAATCTATATTTGACTTTTCTTTATTCAAATCCATTTGAATTCCTTTGAATTCAAATTCCATTTCAATATTTCTTATACAATTTCTATTTGAAATTTTCTTTATTCAAACTCATTTGAATTCCTTTGAATTCAAATTCTATTTCACTTCTATTTGAAATCTTTATTCCAATTCCCATTTCAAAATTCCTTTGAAGTAATATAAATATATACATATATTTATATCTATCCCAAATTCAAAACATTTGAATTTTCAAACAACTTGTTTCTTCCAAACAAATTTCCATCAAAACTTTTCTAAGGCAGCAATTTATCACTTAGAAACTCGAAAATGAACACTAATGATGTTGCGACCATCATCAGAATTATTTCCCAACTACTGAATGAGTTCAGTGCTATATTTCTTTCAAAATCCATTTAGAAAAATATTTTCCAAACTCCCAGGATTTTAAATTCTAAATTATGGTTGGAAATCAAATTTCAATTTATCACATTTGTATATTTGATTTCATATACAAATTCCACTAGTTATATATCTATTTCTGTTTTTATAATCTAATTTGATTATAATCCTAACAATCAACTTAACCATTTAAAAACAATATCGTGTCCAATCTTCTGTTCAAGTGTTTATAAACTCCTATCGACATCGTGGCGTCCCACGATTCGACCAAAATTTATAATCCACTCAACAGACTAGTCAACACAATATAAAACAGTTTTTATATCAAATAACAAATACGCTCTCTCGTATATATATACACTCAACTCATTCTAGGATACTACTGATCCTATCTCTAATGAGCACATTCCAACAAGCCTAGGTATTTGCTCAACCTAAGCTCTGATACCAACTGTAACGACCCGCAAATCCGTAACATCAGAGTTGACTATATACATCATACGTCCAACCCAAATATCACGAAAATACGAAACATTTTTTTTTAGAAGAAAGAGATAGAAGAAGAACAGAAATAACAACGCAGAATCTCACATCGCAGTGGAACAAAATATAATATATCATATCTTTGAAATACAAAATCTCAATTGTATAACATACACTTATCAGAGTACAACACTTACAACATAGCGGAACAAACTATAACTAGATAACGCTGAAGCCTCCTGCTCCAAGCTCCTTTAGATGTATCTGAAAAATCCTGAACTACTTGACTGCCCGTACAAATTTAGGCACCCAAGAGTTTAGGTAGAACAAAACAAAATAACTCCGGGTCAGTCATGGGACTGGTATGAGTAAACAGTTTAAAACAGTTTCAGAAAACTAAATGATATCTCATAAGACCACGCCGTATAACACGGAACGGGTTTTTCCCTTATGAAAATCCAAACGCTTGATTTAACTTTATATCAAACTCTTTTGATATTATAATAATGTCTAAATCAAGTAGATAACAATCTAGTGGATCGTTTGCATCTCACGTTCCATATATATATATACAAATCATAAACCGCAAGCACGTATTGGGTATTTGATTTCCAACTATGACAAGGTATGGAACCACCTTCCGCTGGTATATCTCTAGAGGAGAATTCACCGAGTTCAACAAGAACATCTTGCAACTCAACCACACATGACCGACCACTCATTTCGCTTGAGTGTATCGAATGTATATCACCAACGATTGGGATCAGCAACCGTTTCCCGAATGGGACAGCATCGACAATAGATTTTTAGAAGTAAATGAAACTCTAGATCAGGTGATTATACACCCTAATAGGTGCGACCTACATAGCCATGCTGCTTGCCCGATTTCTGTCATTTACCGGTTGATGAGGCTAGAAGCTACGCTTTATCATCACACAAGATTCACTTCGAATGTCACATCGTCAAATCCATCAAATCACCGATTGACGTCCTCAACAGTACATTACGTGTTAGCTAAAAGAAGTTTCCTTCTCCGCTTCCACTCTTGGTACGATTGGAGAAATCAATATACGTGATCGTCTGGAAATACTCTGTCAGACATTCATCCATACAAGTCACCCAGGAACAGGATGAACCGAAGGCACTATTTCTATTAATAGAAAAAGTCCTTGCATTCTACTCCGTCTTCGATTATTTTTATATAATCTGATTCGCACGCTACTGCCGATATGGAGTGGTTCTTCGGATAATAATCCAACCGGTCTCTCCATATTGACAACGATGGTCAAAACTCCGATAGTCTGTGATTTAACTATCGAATAAAAACAAGTGTTTCGATAGTCGATGATTTAACTATCGAATAAAACAAGTGTTCATCCAAACATCCAACAATCACTGAACCTTTAATTAATATTCCATTAATTAAATCTCTTCTCTATTTCTCATCAATATTTGTTAACCAAATATTTTCAATAACCATATTGGCCTTATACGTTATTCGGAAAACATTTCCATATATCGCCTTCTTTTATTTTCTAAACTTTAGAAAATATATGTTATTTATAAATTGGAAAATATTCCAATTACTTATCTCTTTTCCAATCTTACATTTATTTGTGTTAAACCGGATGTTGTGTAAAACATCGATACGACAACCCAAATACTATATTCAACTAACTCTCATTCAACATTGGTCTTCGAGCCTGAAATCTTACTGTTTATCTGTAAATAATGAAATCAATCAAGTTGGGGTATAACTACCTCTCAGACCTTGACAGAATAACATTTATAACATCAAAACAGATAAGACTACTTACTCGAACAATCAATACCATACAACTACTAATTTACTTTTAAACACATATACACTTCCCCTTTCTATTCTTACTAGATTTTATTCTTATACTTCCTTTTTTATTATACTATTATATTTCTAAGTTCGTTTTCTTATCGACTTCTATATATATTGATACGTTGGTTTCTAACTATCAAATTATCTTAAAAATATTCTATCTCCTTAAATTCCCGTAAAAATTCGCCATAACCTCCTTTGTACCGGGAGCATCGGGAAATTTCAAATAGCTTTCCCGGTCCTTCTCATCTCAAAAAGAAAAAGAAAAAGCCAAGCGGCTAGCCGATACGGCGCATAAAATCTCATATATGAATTAAATACGTACCTTTTTGTCGGGCATTCTATTTATTTCACTTCTATACTTTATTCCATACCTGTCTCCTGTATGTCTATACCTGTCCAATCTATTTTAACTATACCAATCGTTTTAACTACATTTGTTAAATAAACTTGTTACTTAACTCTTCAGTCTATTTCACCTTCATATTTGAACATGACATGTTCAAATATATTTTAACTTGCATATTAACAAATTCTAATTATACTCATACTCTCGTTTCCTTATCGACTTCTTATTCAAATTCCAATTCAATTCTATTTGAATTCTCTTTATTTAAACTTCATTTGAATTCTATTTTCAAATTCTATAGTTTAAAGTACATTTGAATTCTATATTCAAATATATAGTTTAAAGTCCGTTTGAATTTCTATATTCAAATCTATAGTTTAAAGTCCGTTTGAATTTCTATTATTCAAATCTCTATTTCAATTCCTTATATTCAAAGTCCATTTGAATTCTCGGCATTATTTATAAACAACGTTTATAACTTCAATTCAAATCCCACCTTTCCATTTATAAACAACGTTTATAAATTCAATTCAAATCCCATATTTTCATTTATAAACAAAGTTTATAAATTCAATTCAAATCCCATCTTTTTATTTATAAACAAAGTTTATAAATTCAATTACTTGTTTTATATACCTTCAAACAAGTTAATATTTTCTATAGTCTTATTTAAAATTCAAATTCTATTTATAAAAATAGAATTTCCTTTTAAAAATCTCAAATACCCTTTCCGATATTTTTATGAATCAATATTCAAGCCCCATGGATATTTTAAACAATCAATCAACCAATTTTCAATCATTTGATTTTTATCACATCATATATGAATATATATGATATCAAACAAACAAACAGATAATATATATTTTTGAGGAATCCAGTTGGATTCCTCCAACCTGTTTTCCTGCATCCACAGACGTTAGTCAACATAGTAATACCCATCCTGCTTCGAGGCAGGATATCGCGGTATGAAGGTCATCCACTATCATAGCGTGGGGCGTATAGGGTAATCATCCGCTATGGTACCGCGGGCATCCGCTAATGAAACTGCGGGAATCCAACCAATCATCAACCCAATATATATATATCCTAAATAACTAATATATATTTTAAAACAATCAGACAGCATTCAAACAAGCACAGACAATTATTTTTAACTATATAAAAATATTTCTAAATAAAAGGTGAGATTTACTCACCAGGGTTTTTATTTCGATCCATTCCGGTTTCAAACTTAAATTTCCTTCTTGTTAACCTCAAGCTATAATTCCAACTTGACTCGTCTTGTGTAATTTTACCCTATAAAAATTGAAATTTCCCTTTATTGATATATATTTGTAATTAACATGTAACTGCCAATCTGAATTTCAAGTAATCGGTTTTGTTTGGTTCGCGTTTTAACTTTGTATATATATATATATATAAATAAAATAAGACTCCTTTCACCACTTAAATAACCAAATAAATTACCTTAATTCATGTGAGTTCCAACGAATCGCCATCCTAACATAAACCTAGTAAACTCGATCTTCCTTTCACAACTACGCCCTTTCTTGCTGTTCAAACTCAGAGAACAAGCAGCTTCCCCTTAACAAAAATTAACAACACCACTTCTCTCCTCTCCCAAGAGTTCCCGGGCCATATACACTGGTTCCAACACCTCGCCCCTTCCAGTTCGCAACTTCAGGTTTCCACGCAGCCATCCAGTAAACCAAACTACACAAGTCTGCACCAAAATCCACCAACGAAAATCCCCTTTTGAATCGGCCTAACCTATTTCAAATCGCAATTACTACCATCGCACCACTTCCTGGTTCGAGCGCCTCCACTGTCGAGAAATGGAAAATCGTGACATCACCCAAAAATCGAGTTCACAATCCACCACTTCGCGAGCGAAATCCCTTTCTACTGATCTTCGAATGAACTCGTGGTTGACCACTGCTTCACCCTTTTGAGCTCCATGGTCTCGCGTTGACGATTGGAAAAAGCGAAGGCTTCTAACTATGACCGAACTTCCAATTTTTAGTTCTCGGTTTGAGGGAATTAGAAGTTGAGATGTCGGCTTTGATTTTGATTTAATTTCTCAGAAAAAGAATGGGAAGAGGGAGCGCGATTTATACAGAAGGAGAAAGGTAGCAGCTGTGGTTTTAAAATGAACAATGAGGCCTCTTTTTCTTGAAGCCTTTGAACCACGGAAAAATAGAAAAGGGGACGTGTGATTTTTCTGACCAAGCGATATATGTTATAGTATTTTATATTAATCATTTGAACTGTTTTCAATTCAAATTAAAATTTGAATTCAACTAAATCCATTTTCGTACTCTGATAATTTAATATTTTCAATATTAAATTGAAATTGATTTTTAAATTGATAACTCCCTATAAAAATTGATATATTTACTTAACTCAATATTTAAATCCATATTAAATATTTTAGAATTAACCCATAAGAATCCGGGTCATTACACCAATCAAATATATTAGAAATTCCGATTATTTAAAACCCCTTTTTAAATCCAATTTATTTATTTAAAAATAATTGGGTTTTAAATTTAGTTCAAAACTAGTTCATTTCGATAAAAATCTATTTTTATCTTTTCAAATATGGAGTTTTTCATCCCAATTTCTCTCAAATCATTTCTTATGATTTTACACAAATTATTGATATTTTTAATAATTTTATCAAGGCCCGTACAGTCGATTTCCAACAACGGCCATCGAACTGCACTTACAGCGACCTTTTCCAAATTTGATTTGGACGTATCTCCAAATCCAACCGTTAGATTTCAAATTTCTAATATTCGTTAGAAATCTCTTTTCGATACGAACCCAGCGGTTCCGGTTTTAGGAGAATCCGACGGTCGGATCTCCCGTAATGTTCGTTTGAAATAAATGGTCGAAATTCACGAACTGCCGCGGTGCGGCGCGTTCTTTTCAAGCCATTATATTATATATATAATATATATAATAAATATTTCGTCGATTTCTATTTAAAATGAATTATATGAATAGTTTTGAATTCGTTTCAAAAACAATTTCAACTTCCATTTCAATTCAAATCAAAATTGAATTTTTCCTTATAAATTCGTTTTAAAATTCATTTCTATTCAATTCAAAGTTCAATTCAATTTGAATTCATTTCAATTCAATTCAATTTTAAAGTCGTTTTCTATTCGATTCAATTCAAATTGGTTTTCTATTCAAATCAAATTCAATTCGTTTTCTATTCAAATCAAATTCAATTCGTTTTCTATTTGAATCAAATTCAATTCGTTATCTATTTGAATCAAATTCAATTCGTAATCACTTTTCAATATTCATTTTGAAATCACTTTATATTCAATTTATTTCGAAATCACTTTTCAATATTCATTTTGAAATCACTTTTCAATATTCATTTCGAAATCGCTTTTCAATATTCATTTTGAAATCACTTTTCAATATTCATTTCGAAATCGCTTTTCAATATTCATTTTAAAATTACTTTTCAATATTCATTTCGAAATCGCTTTTCAATATTCATTTTAAAATTACTTTTCAATATTCATTTCGAAATCGCTTTTCAATATTCATTTTAAAATTACTTTTCAATATTCATTTTAAAATTACTTTTCAATATTCATTTCGAAATCGCTTTTCAATTTTCATTTTAAAATTACTTTTCAATATTCATTTTAAAATTACTTTTCAATATTCATTTTAAAATTACTTTTCAATATTCATTTCGAAATCGCTTTTCAATATTCATTTTAAAATCACTTTTCAATATTCATTTGAAAATCGCTTTTCAATATTCATTTTAAAATTACTTTTCAATATTCATTTCGAAATCGCTTTTCAATATTCATTTTAAAAATCACATTTTTATTTTTCTACACATATAAAGATAATATTTCCAATATTCCTATCATGTAAAAATTATATTTTTAATCCTCTACATAAACAAAAATCATATTTTTACATCATATATATAGTAAAGACTATATTTTTAATACTTTAAAAATATAAAAATCATATTTTTAATTGAATAAAAATCTTTTCTACCTCTTCCTTTTATAAAAATTATATTTTTATCCTATGTATAGTATAAAGATTATATTTTTATTATCACCACTAATCAAAATCCGATCTTTCTACATTTAAATAAAAATACGATCTTTTCACCTTTAAAAATATCGTCTTTCATTCATTAAAAATCCGCCTTTTCAATTTTAAAAATCTGATCTTTATTTTATTTTAAAAATCAAATCTAAATTTTATATTCATTTATAAAAATCACTTCTTAAACAAGGTTATATAATTAAAAATAAAATCACATTTCTAATACATAAGTAAATAAAGAAAAATGAAGTTAAAAACTCACCTTGCTTCGAATTGAGGAGGGGTTTCGTGCGCCTGAGGGAGAGAGGGGCTGCAGGGGTTTTGTTGAGGCGGTGTCCGGGGCGTGGGGCTTGGGGTTTCGCGTGAGGTGGTTTGGTGGGGGGTGCGGTCGGGGTTTGGGGGTAGCGGAGGCTGTTGGATGCGGGTTCGGAGGTTTTGGGCGCGGGTTCGATCGCAGGGGGCTAGGGTTCACGCAGGAGAGGGAGAGAGGAAGGAGAAGAAGGAGGGGAGGGGGCGCACATCGCCTGAGGTGGAGGCGGAGCACCGCCAACGGCGGCGGCGGCCTGGGAGCTCGAGCGTGCGTGTTTTTTATTTATTTGATTTCTGTTTTGAAAGAAAAGAGGGGGGGCCAGAGGATATAGGAAAGGAGAGAAAGGGTTTATTTTATTTTTTTATTATTTAATTTTCCACAAAAAAGCAACTTTTATTTTCGACCTCAAAACGGGGCCCACCGCCTGTCGTCCATAGCGTTTTACCCCCATTCCGAACACAATGGGATATGTATCGCAAGCTGATTTGATCGTTTCGATCAGTTTTCGTCAAAATCAACATATAACTCTATATATTGAATTTGAACGTGCATTTCAATTTACCGGGGTCACATACGAACTCGAAAAATTCCCGAAAAATATTTTCTAGCTTCGTAATGACGATATGGTCCTAACAAAACTAGTTTCGTCCAATTCTGAGGCCGTTGGAAAAATGGCCAATTTCCAGTCGATTAAAATCAACTGAAATTGGTCAAATGCGTTTTCCTTTGCCACGCTCACATATTGATTCAAAAAAATTATGAAAATTGGAATCTAGCAATAACTTGACGCTGCGGATCCAACAAAAGTGGTTTTGTCGAAATCCGAGGTCGTTTGCAAAATGTCTATTTTTAAGGGCCTGAATTCCATAGCGACTTTTCAGAATTTTCAACTGGACATATCTTTTGATTCCCGCTATGAAATTTTGATTTTTCGGATTTGTTGGAAAGATATCATCAATTAGATCCTAATGTTTTTGGTTTCACTGAAATCCGGATTGTTTTGCACTCGGTACATTCAATTGAAGTTTGAAATCGAATTATCGAACTACCGCGCCATTTTCAATTCCTTTTATAATTATATATATTCTAACGATGGCGTATATAATATATACGTTCTAATTATATTTAAAATAAATTTCTCGTCGATATTATTTAAAATAATTCATTTTAAATATTCAAAATTCGCTAAAATTGCCAAAATAAAAAATTTAAACTGGCCCAGATTTTCCGGGTTATTACAGACTGCCCAAAGAAACAAGGACAAGGGCAGAGGGCAGGACCTACTTCTGGAGGGCAGGCGAATGCTCGCGATGCTGGTGGATAGGAAAGAAATAAGAAAATTTATATAGAAGGTTTAATTTCCTTATCTGATTGTGGAGTTAAAACTCATTCTGATTCTGGCATTTTGATTCTACAATTGAAACTCTGCACTTTAATACTAGTCTTGTTTCTGATCCCGCTATAGACTCAAACCCAAAAGGGTTATGACTCATCTGTAACAACCCGGATTTTTATAACGTGTTAACACAAGAATCAAGGCGGAACTAAATTATAAAATCTGAATCAAGGGAAACGGGCTGTGCCATTGCGTTCGTCTCGGAAAAATACGAGAAATAGAGTCCGAGTTTTCAAAAATCGGAGTCCGTATGACCCAGTTATGGCCCGTCAAAGTTTTTAGAAAAATTCAAGTTCAAAAACAGTTCGAAATTCAAATCTGGAGCCAAACAGACTGGGCGGGAAAAATTCCCACCCAAGCCCCAGGTCGACTGGGGTGTCGACTGGGGAGTCGACACGCCCAGGGGCAGGTCGACTGCCCAGTCGACACGGGTGTCGACCTGGCCCAAAAACCCATGTTGGGTCTGGACGACCTGGTGCACCTGGTTGCTCATTTGGGTCTGGTCTATTGGCCTGTGACGGGTTTTGAGGGTTCAGATCTATCCTAGGGTTAATCTAAGGGCCTAAACTACTCCTAATCTCTATAAAAACACCCAAGGACCTAACCTAAATCACTAAAAATCATTCTAGCAACTAAGTGCTGCCAAAATCTATCTTGATCATGGCCTCCATCTCCAACTCCAAGGGCTTATGCATTCAAATCGGATTCAAATCAAAAGGTGCAAGCTTTCTACATCAAATCGTGGAAGTAGATCAACATTGCTACGCAAATCCTATGACGATTCATGCTCCTAAGTCTCTAAGCCTCGCTATGTAAGTTCTAGCTACTTGTAGATCTAAACGGTAGTTCTAATGTTGACATGGGATAAAATGAGATGAAGCATAAGTATGTTTGCCTATGTAAACCTAGTTTTGCCCCTTTCTTGAACTCATGACTTTGGGCTATGTTTTAGTGATTAAATCATGGTATTCATGTTGTGTTTGACCTAGTTTATCGTGCAAGTTTGGATCTTTACTTGTGGAATGATGGCATGGACCCATAGAACCATTTTGAATTGTGAAACATTTTGGGTTTATGTATGTAAAAGAACCTAAAACCCCTCATGACACTCACATGCATAAGATGATGGACCTAGGATATGATATCATGCATGCTTGAGACCAATCCTCTTATGATATCATGCATGCTTGAGACCAATCCTCGTATGATATCATGCATGTTAGAGGCCAATCCCTTTATGCTATCATACATGTTTTGAGGCCGATATGCAATATGCTAGTTATGTGAACACCTTTTACCTCAAACGTCACCATATTTAACTTGTGATTCACCTTTGCCATCTTATACCCTCTTTTGTCATATTTTTCCTACTATGTTGATTCGCTTTCATGTGCGTAGGGAATACGTTTGGGTAGTCTAGGTAAAGCTTGAAACTTGACATGAAATTTCATGTAACATGTAACGGTAAGAAACGTGGGGATGCACTTAGAAAAATATGGAACATGTGAACTTGACATGAATTATACCAAGAAATGGGACAATGGGCATAAGTGAAAAACATGGACTTAATCAAGGCCTAAATTTGGCATGAACATGATATGTATTAAAACATGAAAGTGGCCAACTCGAGGTTGGGTTGAGTTTGTAGCATAAATCTACCCGGAACCGACCGGCTTAACTAGTGGCTACAAACAATAGGACCCAATGTGAGTAGTTGGTCATATCGCACTTAAAACCCGAGGTTAGACTAGGTTGTGGTGTAAAGCTACCCGGACCCGCCCGGCTTAACTAGTAACCACAACAAAGTCTAATGTGAGAGGTTGGGGTGCATTAAGTTAATTAATGCCACATGATAGGGTTAAGTAACTTGATTAGACTAATGACACTTAACCGATATGACATGGACGGGTGGGTTAAGTAACTTAGCTAGACTAATGACACTTAACCAATTATACACGATGATTTAATGGGGTTAGGTTAACCAGTTTGACTCGATAATTTTGATGAGGTTAAGTTAACCAATACTTAACCAATCTAAACATGATAATTTAATGGGGTTAAGTAACTTATACTTAACTAATTATACACGATGAATTAATGGGGTTAGGTTAACCAGTTTGACTCGATAATTTTGATGAGGTTAAGTTAACCAATACTTAACCAATCTAAATAGGATAATTTAATGGGGTTAAGTAACTTATACTTAACTAATTATACACGATGAATTAATGGGGTTAGGTTAACCAGTTTGACTCGATAAGTTTGATGAGGTTAAGTTAACCAATACTTAACCAATTTGACTCGGTAACTTGATGGGGTTAAGTTAACCTACACTTAACCAATCTAACATAGTAATTGGATAGGGTTAAGACACGAACCGCTTAAATATACTTAACCAACTCGACTCGGTAATTTGATAAGGATAATCTATACTTAACCAACCACGATAACGCGATAAGGTTAAGCCGTGAACTTCTTGACATACTTAACCAACTTGACATATGGTTTGTAGGGCTAAGTCTTGAACTTGAACACTTAGCCAATTTTGACATGCTTCTAGACGGGTTAAGTCATGAGCTTGAATGACAATGCTTAACCCATTAGATAAAACCCTAGTTCAGGGGGACTAAGTGGAAAACAGTAGTTAACAAGGATGACGGGAAAGGAAGCTAAGTGATAAACCTTAGTTAAGGATAACTAAGTAATAATTCTTAGTCAAGGAAATTGGACCAGTTCATAATAGATGGGTAACCCGATTCGGTAGGCCGTCGCTTCAGCAAATACACGAGGTAGAGCAATATCTGATTTAGATAAAGGCTCCAACGAACTGGGTGACGAAGCGGTAGCTTCGGGGAACGTGAGGATACTCTTGGTATCCCTCTGTGAGGTGGCAGATGATCCTCCTAGGCTCACAGAGGTTGAGGTCTGCGGTAGAAGAGCCAAGGGTATGCCTTGGTTGCTGTGCGAGCAACCTAAAGACTGGGGTGGATTAGCGTGGGGTCGGCGATATTTTTCACGGTAGCCCTAGATAGCACATCGTCGGCCACCTACCATCTTTAGTCAATCGTGTACGTATGGAAAGGCAGAGAACACCCAACAGACCATACTTGCTATCTAGTTATGGGTGAGGTAGGCCATCTGGGAGTGGGGCATCGATGGCCGTAGTGTAGTTCTCATACATGATTTTTCTTGTTTTGCCTTTCAGTAGTTGAGGGAGGGGTCACGTGGGACCATAACCACCGGTAGAAAAACAGACCTCAATATCTGCATCGGTAGATAACCTAAAGCTCCCGACCGAGTCCTGTATTCTGTCACGGAACTCGGATGGCACATTGAGATACATGTGCACCTAGACATGGATAAATGATTCACGATACATACGTGGGAAAAAGGGCGTGGTTGACGGGTAGCATAATCCCTAGTGGCCCTCGGTGGTTTGAACCCAAACCGAGATACGAAAACGTTCATTAGGTGGCATAATCCCCAGTGGTCCTGGGTGGCATAAACCTTAGTTGAACACGTGATAGTTCTTGATAAGAAAACATAGTTAGATAAAAGATGACAGTCCAAATGATTTCAAGGATCAAATGGTACTATGTTGAAATAGTGAAAAAGCCCGCATGAGGTACGGCAAAGGACTGAACACATACATAGAAAGAAACACACGAGTAGAGAAAACCTATATATGCGATATATTAGGACGACATGGACCATTTCATGATATTGGGCAATGGACATCTTATAGTTAACACATGACACGGGTTGGGATACTAGTACGGGAGGTGCAGAGCAAATATACATGATAGATACCTCGGGACTTTATACTTGATAGAAACCTGACAATGTGATACCTTAGTTTATCTTGATACAGTGGTTCATCCTGTTATCTTGGTCTAGCTTATCTATCTTGTCATCATCCTTATGTTTACTTTCAGTTTATGCATGTCATGTTACCTTTACCTGTTTTTATGCTGGAAGTAGATAGGACTTACCGGTCTTTATGACTGACCCCGTTTTCTTTCGCCTCTTTGTCTTCCGTTTCCCCCCCCCCAGGTTTTCAGGGAGGAAATGTTGTTGTTTAGCTCAGACCTCTTATGGTTGAAGGTCATCATGTATAGCTTGGTCTTCTCATGGCTATGGTTGCTTCACCGTTTTATTTTGGGGAATAATTTATGAAAAGGTTTTATGCTTCTTTACTATTGCAAGACAGGTTTTGATGTATTCTGATGTAAAAGGCTTTAGACCTTGTTTTATAAGGTAATGAAATTTGTTTTACTTCCGCTGTTTTATATATGTTCTGTCATGTAATATTTCTGTGCATGTTTACCTCGATAATGCTCCACCAAACCTAGTGCATTCCCTTTGTGAGTGACCCTAGCGGAGGTGGGGTGTTACATTATCTGTTTGTGATAAGTTGGGGTTTGAGGGTATTTGTGTTGGGCGTTAAGTTGACTATGACGCATACATTCTGGGGTTTTATCATACTTAGTTTCCTAAGAATCATTTGGTAATCTTATCTGTACCAGAAGTCTGTTAGTATTTGAATATTTCTGAAAAGGATAGGGGTTTTTACTCAAAGTGTGAAGTAGATTTCCAGTTGGACATTTGTTTAATGGGAGTGATTCTCTGAGTGTCAATATGATGTTGATTTTGGTCTTCAGGGTTGATACTTAGGGGGTTATTCTCTTAAATCGATGCCTAATAGGAACAAAGCTTTTGTTTTAATTATACTTGCTGCTGTCACTCAGTTGTATCATATCGATCGAATCTTCGACCTTTAAGTAGAAACTAATGGGTGTAAACATGTGTTTGAGACATGTTATGTTTGAATGTTGCAAGTGGATGCAAGTGGATGCAAGTGGTTGCTAGTGGTTTCTCGTGGATGCATATACACACACTAGGCACTAGATCGGCTCAAAAACGCTCTCATACTGCATATGGATGTGTGTGCATTTTTAAAATTTTTATGGATGCAAAATGGTTGACTCAGCACATGGATGTTGCATATGAATGAACGGTTGTGCACTCATATAGAAATGATATGTATCAAATAGGAAAATTGCATACATGTTGGACTCATGGCACTGACATAATTCGCATTAAGGAGGTCAACTGAATCAGTGGACCGCTTGATCTTTGCATTAGATGAGGAACATATACACACACTTTTGCATATGTTCATACAACATTAGAAGTTTTTAAGGACAATGGATGCTTGTGGATGATGGTTGAGTAGATGGGTGATTGGATGGTAGGACACATTCTTCTTAACTTGAAGATTTCGAGGACAAAATCCTTTAAGGAGAGGAGAATGTAACACCCCGTATTTTCTGTGAACATAAGAATGACAAACCAGAGAATAATTAAATTTTAACAAAATAATTAAGGGAAATGGGTTACGCCATTGCGTTCGTCTCGAAATTCTGCTTGGAATAGAGACCAAGTTTGCGTAAATCAGACTCCGTATGAAGAAGATATGACCTTCGGAAGTTTCAATAAAAACCAACCCGAAATTCAAAAATTCAGATTTCGAAATTCAAAACAGACACCCGGGCTGGGCGGGAAAATTCCCGCCCAGGACCCAGGTCGACACTAGGGTTGACATGGGTAAATAGGTTGACACTAGGGTCGACCTACCCCCCCCCCCCTTTTTCCAGATCTGGAGACAGATCCATTTTTCTGCACCTGTACGCCTTTCTGACCGAATTCGTGAGCTCTAACCTTTTTAAATACCCCCAAACCTAGCTTTATCTCCACACAATTTCATTCTGCCTATACTCTGCCTCTATTCTAATTAAAAATAAAAATGGCGTCGCTACTCTGCTGGAATCAAAACTAGAACTAGTGCATCTTCTTCCAATCTGAATAGAATTAAAAGAGGACAACTATTTTCTAATCTAATCGATAGTCTACGCCAAAGGAGCGCTATTCAGTGTCAGAATACAGATCCCAGAAATCAAGATTTACCTTTTCAATCGTGAGTACAGTTATTTTCAGATATAAAATTTAATAATTATCTTGACATTTTTGTGAATCTGGATCTGAGGTTATGCATACTTTTCTGTGGCTCTATCTTGTTAATATTATTGTGACTGTTTTGTATTTGTTCCCTCTTTTCTTCCTTTTTATTTATAGCCAGGCTACCACGAGCCTGTGCCAAATCTCATAAGAGATTAACACACGAACGCTAAATCTTGGGACAAATAATGGATAATGCAAAATTGGACATGAATGATCTTTGACTGATTTGAGAAATGGACATATGTTGTAAATTAGATCTAGATCTGTGTATACTCTGTAATTTGGAAGAAGAGGAATCATTGTATGATAACATATGACTTGAAACTTGGGGGACATAACGCATGTTTAAAATTAAGATCTGATTTTGAGATGTTATAATTTGAAGATCTAGATTTTTTGGGCATATTTTTATATAACGATTCATGACTTGAAAAAGGAATATGTGACTTAGGCGTAAAGACCTATATTAAAATAGGATAACTATTAATGTGAATGCGCCTAAAGTAGATTTTTGGATATTTGGCATTAAAGGCTATAATTTGGCATAATTCATATGGTATATCATGATTTGGGGCTTTTAGAGAATATTCTGTACTGTGCAAAGTTTAACTAAAAATTTGGGCATATACTGTATTATGAATTATGACCATGATTTAGGCATGTAAGTTTAGGCTTAATTTATGATTAGGCAAGATATGTAAATAGAATTTTAGAAATGTTTGATCTGTTGAATTGCCTAATCTGCTAAATCTGTTATCTGCTAAATCTTTTGAATTGCCTAATCTGCTAAATCTGTTATCTGCTAAATCTATTGAATTGCCTAATCTGCTAAATCTTTTATCTGCTAAATTTGTTGAATTGCCTAATCTGCTAAATCTGTTATCTGCTATATCTGTTGAATCGCCTAATCTGCTAGATCTACTATCTGTTGAATTGCCTAATCTGTTGAAAGCTAAATAATTGTAATTTGGGTATGAAAATCCGTAGGCTCGATCTAAGATTGAGTAAAACATGGAAATTTGATTAATCTGCTGTAACCTGTAAAGAAATTTAATCTTTTAAATGGACATAATTAATCTGATATCTGTATAATCTGTTTTGGAATAAATTGGCTATGACACGAGGTTAGACTCTGTTTGCGGTAGAAGCCTGCCAGGAACCAACCGGCTCAACCAACGACTGCAAACTGTCAGTCTAATGTGAGAGGTCGTAGGCATAACTAAAATATGCTTAGATACAAGGTTAGGTCTGGCTTGTGGCAGAATTCTGCCCGGAACCGCCCGGCATATCCAGCGCCCACAAGCTACCGACCTAATGTGAGAGGTTTGTGCATTAATATCCAGCGCCCACAAGCTACCGACCTAATACTGGGTTTGGCATTATTTTGGGAGTCGATCGACTCCAAAGATACGGGGTGGTGGTAGATTGTGAGGGATTTTTGGTGACAGCTAGAGCGGATGATGGGCGGAGGGTAGTGTTTGGTGGTCTACCCGATGATGGGGAAATGGCTAGTTTTCTAAATTCCCTCGACATCCCGCATAGTGAGTTGTCAGGGTTGCCCGTGGTTGGCCAGTATCCGGACGTCTTCGAGGAATTGACCGGGCTTCCACCACACCGAGAGATTGAGTTCCGTATTGATTTAGTGAAAGATGCCAGACCTATAGTGATGCCACTTCGTCGTATGGCACAAAGGGAGCAGCGAGAGCTCGGGGTGCAAGTCAACAATCTTTTGAAGAAGGGATTTATCAGAAGGAGTGTTTCTTAATGGGGAGCACCAGTTTTGTTTGCTACCAAGGCGGATGGTTCCCTTCGTTTGTGTGTAGACTACCGCGAGTTGAATAAAGTGACAAGGAAGAATAAGTATCCTCTACCGTGGATAGATGATTTGTTTGATCAGTTGAGTGGCGCGAGTGTATTCTCTCAGTTGGATCTCGCGATAGGTTTTCATCAGCTTAGAGTGGAACCTGAGAGTATAGCTAAAACGGCATTTCGGACGCCGTCTGGATTTTATGGGTGGTTGGTCATGCCATTCGGACTGACCAATGCCCCAGCATACTTTGTGGATCTTATGAATAGGGTATTCAGAGATCAGTTGAATAAGTTTGTCCTTGTGTTCGTGGATGATATTTTGGTCTATTCGAGGACAGAGGAAGAATACAAGGAACATTTGAGGATAGTGATGGAGGTATTGAGAAAACACCGGTTGAAAGCAAAATTCTCTAAGTGTCACTTCTGGAGGAGGGAAGTGAGATTCTTGGGCCATGTTGTTTCAGAGAATGGTATTGTCGTGGACCCTACGAAGGTAGCTATGGTACAAGATTGGTCTACGCCCAAGAATGCAACAGACATAAGAAGTTTCTTGGGATTAGCTGGATATTATCGTAAGTTTATCCAAGACTTCACCAAGATAGCAGCACCGTTGACTCAGTTGACCAAGAAGAATCAAGCCTTCGTCTGGGACAAAAGGTGCGAGAATGCATTCAAGAGCCTAAAGGAAAAGTTGACATGTGCACCAGTGTTAGTCATTCCTAAGGGGAATGAAGAAATGACGGTATATACGGATGCATGTGGTACCGGACTAGGTGCTGTATTGATGCAAGGAGGTAGGGTTGTAGCTTATGCAAGTCGATAACTGAAACCGCATGAGAAAAGATACCCTACTCATGATTTGGAATTGGCAGCGATCGTGTTTGCACTGAAGATGTGGAGACATTATCTCTTGGGAGAAAGATTTGAGTTGTTTACCGATCATAAATCGTTAAAGTATCTCTTCACTCAGAAAGATCTAAATCTCCGGCAGCAAAGATGGTTAGAATTCTTGGCTTCCTATGATTTCGACATCACATATACACCAGGAAAGGGCAATGCGGTGGCTGATGCATTGAGTAGAAGACATGCCAGTTTAGGGGCTATGTTTCTAGAATGGAAGCAAATGGAGTAAATCGCTGGGTATGATTTCAGACCAAAGTGCGAATTGGATCCAGAAATGTTAGCAAGTTTGACGATCAGACCCACTTTGATTGAGCGGATTGGTTCCAGTCAGAGGAACGATCCTAACCTATTGGACATCATCTCAAAGTTAAAGATGGGAATCGACGGAGATAGGAACAAGTATGGGCTTGATCGAGATGGATGGCTTAGAAAGAATGGAAGACTAGTTGTACCCAATGTCAATGGATTGAGAGAAGAAGTGCTTAGAGAATGTCATCACTCAAAACTGACTATACACCCTGGTGGTAACAAGATGTACCGAGACATGAAGCAGACCTACTACAGGGAAGGGATGAAAAGAGACATTGGGAAGCTTATATCCAAATGCATGAACTGCCAACTAGTTAAAGCTGAGCAAAAGAAGCCTAGTGGTTTGCTACAACCATTAGAAATTCCAAAATGGAAATGGGAACAAGTGTCAATGGGTTTCATTGATGGGTTACCAAGGACTAGATCGGGCCATGATAGCATTTGGTTGATTGTGGACCGATTAACTAAGAGTGCAAGGTTTATACCCGTCAAGTCAAACAGGACGACAGCTAAGTTAGCGGAACTATATATAAAGTGGGTAGTGAGATTTCATGGAATACCCAAAGGCATTGTGAGTGACCAAGATCTGTTGTTCACTAGTGGATTTTGGAGGAGCTTACAAGAGGCGTTAGGATCAGAACTACATCTCAGTACCGCGTATCACCCTCAAACCGACAGACAAACAGACAGAGAGGGAGAATCGAGTGTTAGAAGATCTCTTGAGAGCTTGCATATTGGATTTTGGTGGATCATGGGATGACCATTTGCATCTAGTAGAGTTTGCATATAATAATAGTTATCAATCCAATATTGGTATGGCTCCGTTTGAAGCTTTGTACGGAAGACCGTGCAACTCACCGTCATGTTGGGTAGAAACTGGTGAGAAGTTTGTGCTTGGACCCGATATGATAAGAGAAACTTCAGACAAGATTAAGGTTATCCAACAGCGAATGAAGGCTGCCTAAGATAGGCAGAAGAGTTTTGCTGATAAAAGGAGAAGAGAATTAAAGTTCTCCATTGGCGACTTGGTGTTTATCAGGATTTCTCTGTTAAAGAGCGTGATACGATTTTGCAGGAGAGGCAAGTTAGCACCAAGATTTGTTGGTCCATTCCCAGTTGTTGAGCAAATTGGGAATTTGGCATACAAAGTTGAATTACCAGAGAAGATGGCAGAAGTTCACAACGTATTTCATGTTTCCCAATTAAGGAAGTTCGTGCACGACCCAGATGTGACTATTTCACCTGATCAGTTGGATGATATCGAAGTTGAACCCGAGGCGGTTGGGAACCGCAAGCCTATGCGTATTGTTGGGAACGATACGAAGCAACTTTGAAGGAAAGCGGTGAATCTAGTCAAAGTCCAGTGGGGCGAGAATGAGAATGATTGTACTTGGGAGACAGAGGAGAGCATTAGGAAGACGTATCCAGAACTCTTCGCCTGGTAAGATTTTAACTTCGATTTAGTCTTTCCGCATGCTAGGATAGTCTTGTTTGTTTGTTTTGCATGTTTGATTGTTGTATGTGGTTGGTAGGCATGCGGGATCCTTTGTATGTTTTGGGTTAAGGAATTTCGGGGACGAAATTTCTTAAGGGGGGGAGAGTGTAACGACCCGCATTCTACGCATCGAAGGATCGTAGAATATTTATTTCTTTCACATACGATGTCGTATGGTCATGTAACTTTGGGAGACGACTATTGGGGTCATTTCCCATGTTCATGATTTTTGCTGATTTTTAAATGACCGTTTTGCCCCTAGCTGATCTTGTTTTGGCCATAACTTTTGATTGGAAAGGTGTTTTGACCTGAAACCACTTCCGTTGGCTCCGGATGATGGTTTACCTTTCCGTAGAGTGGTCACATTAACCAAACGGACTCACCGTTTGGGAGATATGGATGAAACAAGTTTCAGAAGGTGAAACTGCTTAACCGGGCCAAATGAGGTGATTAGTAAATGGCCCCATAACCCATTTCGGGATTAGGGTTATGGGGAGGCTAAAATGAGTAAGGTTTTCATTTCAGTTTTCCAGCCGCCACAAACCATCTCTTCAACCTAACAATGGCCTCCAACATCTAAATACACCTCTAATCACTTCTTAATTAAGTTCTGGCTTAAACTACATCAAATTAAGGAGAGAAAGCACCAAAGTAAGGTTAGAGCTGCTGTGTTACATTGGGAACAACGTCAAACGGGGAATCATTTCAGATTTGGTATTTTATTTGTGGCCAAGGTGAGTGATTTGCAATGTTTTTCACTAATCACGGCTAATTAGGGGTGATTAGTGATAATTATAGCTCAGAAAATCTGGAAAAATTTGTAAAATTCTAAATTGATATTCTAGGGCTCCGATAGAAATTTGGGTTAATTTGGTTAAGTTTTGCTAATCCTATCATTAGTTGTTGTTAAACATGATTAAGGGGAAAACATGGGTTTTTGGGCATGTTTGATCCATATAAACAGGTCATATTGTTATTTTAGTGTTTGTGGATGGTTATACATGTTGCTATAACTGTATGGTATGTTTTGTGATTGCATAGAAAAGTTAGAATGGTTGAAAACGCCGTCGTTTGGGGGAAATAGCTTGCTGGAAAAACTTGCAGCAAATCGGATAGGAGCATTCGGGTAGGATCATCTGGGTAGGGGCATCCGATCCGAACCGGATAGGGGCATCCGATCCGAACCGGATGGGGGACTCCGACCCGAACCAAATAAGAGCATCCGAGCACCTGAACTGAACTAGAAAGGAGCATTCGAACCGAACCAAGCAGGAGGGGGCGAACCGAACCGAACCGGAGGATCGAAGACTGAGTAGACCTAAACCCGAGATGCAAAGGAAGTCCAAATGAGGAGTTGTACCTCAGGATCCAGATGGGAACCAAGGAGGGAACTTCATGAGTTGAGCTTTGCTGCGGGACGTGTGCTAAGGGGTTGTCGATGTCTGTAACTTTAGATCACTATGTGTAGGGGGTACGTGAACGGATTCAGGGCCACAGTGGCCTAGGTACCACTAAAGAGCTATAGACCAATGAAGTGGGGTCATTTGTAAAGATTTGGTCATGACTCCATGGGATAAGCTTGGTAGTAGTAGTAGTAGTTGTACAAGTCGAACTCTGCCACTACTTCGATGGGTCTAGTGATTGACAGTGGTGGACATCGTATGCTTTATGCACTGAGTGAGAGATGTGAGAATGGTTGCTATGTTTGATTGTTTTCCTTCATTATGACATACACACCCCCACCCCTGTATTCTTTATACCATGTGTTAGTGGCACCTTAGAGTATTGTACAGTATGTAGTGCTAACTCTTTGGTTGCAGGTCCAGGTTCAGGTATGGTTTAGTATACCTGTTATTGTTCTGTTTAGCTGCTTATCGCTCATACCATACTTTTTGTCTGACCCAAAGTTTTATGTCTCTTCTTATTACTCTGGGTGCTCTCTCGAGCAGACTAGAGACAGGTTAGGGGGTATGCACGAGTAGCTGTATCGGAGACGAGCATGAGGCTTCCACGTATGATATATATATATATATATATATATATTGACATTCTCCCTGTGTTGTTGCGGTCACTACTTTGGGCATTAGTGGTGTACCTTTCTTTCTTTTGTTTAGAGACAGTAATTTGGAAAGTTGTAATAAGCTGTATTTGGATTTCCGCTGCTCTGATGATGATGTTGATGTTGGTTTTAGTTATCAGCTTATGCACTATCTCACCTATTTTATGTCAAGTACATTATTATTATATTTTGTTCCATGCGCTGTGAGACATTCTACAGGGTTTTCGATTAGTTCATTCTCTTCTTTCCTTTCTTTGGCGACCGTTCCGTGCTAGTCGGGCATGTGTACAGCGCACTTTCGGAGGAAATGTCGGCTAGTGCGGGGCAGGCCGTCACACCCCGAGTGTGAGTTTAGATGTAAACTTATGATCCATTATTTAAAGTATGAGAAATGTAAAGGGAACACATAGCTTTTACAGTGGTTCGACACTAATTCCTACGTCCACTTCATAATAATCATTCATCATGTATTTATCGATTACAATGTGTGTACAAGTTCGGATAATTTGTGTATATAAAGTTGTACAATTGAATAACAAAATAACTTGTTAATTCATAACTTTGACCAAAATTCCTTTTTTCTTCTTTTTTGAGTCAAAAAGTGTGCCCAAGTCTAAGAAATAGCTCCATTGTCCAAAATATGCAAATGTGTCCAAAAGCAAGCCAAAAGTCCAATTGGATGTGCAAAAGTTGAAGTTAAATGTTTATGTAACGTTTACAAGTCTATGGAGAAGTCCAAAGTCATGAAGATGATGATGATAGCTATTAATGGTGCTAGAGAGCTCCAATCTTATATGCCAAAGTTAGCAAAGACCAAAAATGCCAAACCCTAAGAATGCCAAGCAAAGGGGTATTTATAGGTGAAGTTTGGAGGCTTCAGCCTGAATTTTGTATCCCGAAGGGGATGCGAAATTTGCATCCCAAAAGCTTAACCAAAAAGTGGGGTTGTGCCCAGAAAATCACATCCCAAGCCATGTAATTTCAAATTCGAATTTTACATCCTGATCTCAGGTACGAATTCGCATCCCTTCTGTAACGACCCGTATTTTTTTACGGATAATAAGTAATTTGTTTAATTACTTAAATAATGGATTGGTACTTTAAAATGACTAGAATTAAATAATATTAAATGTTTAATTAATGTAAATACTAGAATAATATATTTAGTTTCCGAAATAGTCGGAAATAGTGGAATTCACAATATTGTGTGAACTGGATCATTTATAATATATAATTCAGTTTAGAATTGAATTATATTAACGAATTTATTTGTAAATGTTAGTTGAATGTATAATTTATATTATAATTATAATTGGGCTCAAAATGGCACGGCAGTTCGTAATTTGGCGATTCGAACTTTAAACGAATATACAGAATCCATTTTAAGCTAGATTTCTATGAAACAAGAAACATTCGGAGCTGGTGAAGTATATTTTTCTAATGGAAGAAAAAATTTGGATTTCGTCGTGTAGATTTTGATTTATGATCAAATCAATTTTTTGAAAAGTCGTTATGGAATTCCTTTATAATTTTTAACGATTTATTTAAATTATAAATGGATTTTCAATATAAATTGAATATTGATTTAATCTGGATTTAAAATGTTGAGTTATCAATTCAGATAGGAATATTTTGGAGCTGTATTATATTCTATATGAATATATACGATAATATTAATTTATTAATATTTTATAAAATTGTTTTAGATATATATATTATTATTTAAATTGATTTATTTAGAGCATTAAAAATAGCCAGTTTTGTAAATGACCTCCGTTTTCAATGAAACTAATTTTTTGGATCCGGAATATTAAATCATTGTTAGATTCCAATTTTCGTGATTTTTGGAGTTAGTATGTAACCGTATGGGATTTTAATGTGAAAAACAATCAATAATTTGACTTTAAAAATACGCTGTGTGAGCAAACAGAGTCGGAATTCGATGAAACAAATTTCATTGGGTTCGTAATGTCAACCTGTAGCTGCATGTCCATTTTCATGATTTTTGGATATCATGTGTGATCATAGGGATTTTTAACAACAAATGTATGTAGCATTTGGTTAAATTTAATATTAAATCGAATATAAAATTATATAACCTACCTATAAATACCCGTAACATCCAACCCTTAACCTAATTCACTACTTCAGTGGTCAAAGAGGAAATGCGCCGCACTGCTGAAACATAAAAACTTGAAGAAGATCCACTTTGAAAATCTAAAGAATTCAAATAAAATCCAATAAATTGCAAAGTTGGTTTCTTTGGATTCACCAAGTGTTTTGCTTCAACTTGATATGGTTTTCATTGAACTTGACTCTAGTTTTCATCGCTAATTATTTTAACAGTGTGTTCTAGGTTTAATCTCGAGGTAGATTTAGGCTTTGATTCGGGAACTGGGTTGTGTTTTTGAGTTTGTGGTACTGATTGGCAGCACATCGGGAAGTTTGGTGTAGTTGGACGCAAATAAATGTTGATACCTGCTGTGGAGTTTTTCACGCTACTGTTCGAACGCGACATAGTATGGGACGTCGAGTTTAAGAAGGTTGGTAGGGGTGTGTAGAGAATTTGATGAGAGGAGTTTTGGTAATCTCAGATTTGAATTTTGATGGAGTTTGGAGGAAATGGGGTTCGGTGTTTTCACCAGTACAGTGAAGATGGCATTTGAACGCGAGGTGTAGGGAGGATGTTGAGTTGGTTTATAGTGTATGAGGTAGAAGAGATTTCGTTGAAGAGGATAGTAATGAAGTTGTGTGTTGATCTATGAAGAAGAGTGATGAGGAGTTTTTGTAGACGAAAGGAGCGGCAATGCCATGGTGAGCAACAGGGTACAGGATTATTTTATCCAAGAAGAAGAAGGAGCGAACGGTATCGGGTTTAAACATATGCAGGTGGGCTTAGTTTAAATTAGAAGGCCCAATTACCCTTTTAAATTTAATTAGATAGGAATTTAATTCACATTATAACTTGAGAAATTCATAAGTTCGTCATACATTATCAGAATCCGACGAAACATGATCCGTTGGGATCATACGGACGGTGGCTACACAATGGAACTAACGGGGAGTGAATTGGAGCTTGTTACAATTTATAGCGAAATAAATTGTCTGTCTGAATCAACCGACAATTATCGTTATTGAACGATGATCGTCTAATGTGAGTAAATCTCACTAACTTTGTACAGTTTATATTTTTATAAATATAATCTAGTATTGATAAATGATGATTGATTGCTGTGTGTTGATTGTTTGGTTGAATTGCTAATTTATTGGTTAAAATTGTAGATAACGATATATATATATATAAATCGTTAGTCAAATATTGATTCCGTTTATCAGAATATTTCATATTGAAATGAAATCAATGTTATTTATATTGGTTAACATCTGTGAATGCAGGGAAACAGGTTGGAGGGATCCAACTAGATTCCTCAATATTTATAGTACTGTTTGTTTTCATATATTGTGATAGATGATGTGATATATAATCTGTGATTGATTATGGGTGTGTAGATGATGTTAATCATGGTTATTTGGTAATTTAAATACCATAAGAAATAGCGGAATGTGAAAAGGGAATTTTCAAAGTGTAAATTGAAAATAATATATTTATAAAATCAAAGAATTTTATAAAAGGAATATTTATATAGAAAATAAACAGATGTATAAAAGGATTATTTATATAGAAAATAAATAGAAGTATAAAAGGATTATATATATAGAAAATAAATAGAAGTATAAAAGGAATATTTATTTAGAAAGTAAATAGAACTATAAAAGGGATATTTGACAATATATAAAAGAATTATGAGTTAAATAAAATATTTATCATTTGATAAACAGAATATATAAGGCTGAATTTATATAGAGAAGTAGGAATTAGTTTTAACACCGATATTTTAAATGGAATTTGAGCAGCATTTATAAAGGTGATTATAAATGGGATTATAAGTGTTAGAAGAATAAAACTAGATTTTATATAAATAATTCTATAATTTGAAGTATTAATAGAAATTGGATTTGTGATATTGTTTTTAAATACGAAATCAAACTATTCTGATTGCAAAGAAGAAATATTATTCACATTTAATGTGAATAAAGGATTTAAGTAAATATTTTGCATATAAAATATAAGAAAGGAATTTTGGATTTGAATTAAGAATTTAAATGGAACTACTTAGATTAGAAACTGACTGGAAATTAGCTGAGTTGAATGGCTTTCTGGGTATCGATCTGATGTTGGTTTCGGCCTTTGGGGTTTATACTTGGGAAGTTGTTCTCTTTCTAGTTTACAGTTAGAGACTGATAGAGGTGGGTAGATATTGATGCGTGAATCAAAAATGGAAACGTTTTCCAAAGTTAATAACGTATATTTTCCAATTTTAGAAAATAAGGAATTTATGAATATATGGAAACGATAAATGGGAAATTGGGAAATGAAATGATGACGTATCAGTAAGATTTCCATTTGGAAATACAACCGTTGTTTGTACACATGTTTTCCTTTGATAGTTAAATCACTGACTATCAAAGATTTTGAACATTTCCGTTGTCAATACGGAGAGACCGGGATCAGATATATTATCTGAAAACCACTCCGTATGGCATTAGCGTTGCGAATCAAATATGATTAAGATAATTGAAGACAGAGTTAGGCAAAGGCTGTTCCGTAAATTCTAGGTAGAAATTGCCTAAGATGGATTTACATAATAGTACCTTCAGTCTGTCCAGTCCCAGGACGACCTGTATGGAAGAATGTCTGATAGAGTATATTTAATAGATCACGTAAGTTGATCTCTTCAAAACGTATTTACGTTTGGTGGCGGAGAAATTCGTTTCTCTTAGCTATATACCCATGGTATTTTTGGAGAAATCAATTTGTGATTTGGCGGGTATGAAGACATGGCATTCAAAGTGAATAAAGATGTAATCTGTCAGAGATAAGCGTGGCCTATAGCTTCACAACCAGGAAATGGTATAAAATCGGGTAGGTCGCATGGCTAAGTGGTTAGCTGCCAATCAGGATGTATTGCTACCTTGTCTAGAGAAATTCCATTTGCTTATTTATTCTGTTTCGATGTTGTCCCTTTCGAGAAACGGTTGCTGATCCCAACCATTGGTGATAATACATTCGGTACACTCAAGCGAAATGAGTGACCGGTCATGTTTAGCCTGGGTTACAAGATGTTCTTGTTGAACCCGGTGTATTCCTCTCTAGAGATACACTGTCGGAAGGTGGTCCCATACCTTGCCAGTTGGATATCATTACCCAATAAGCGCCCACGGTTTTTGATTATATATTATGTATGTGGAACATGAGATGAAAGCGTTCTGCTAGATGATTATTATATTGTGGTTGATAGACATTATTATAATATAAAATGAGTTTGATATAAAGATTATCGTTCCCTTCAAAAGGTTTTTGAATGTTGGACCAAGTGTTTTGGATTCTCATAAGGGAAAAACCCGTTTCGTTATACGGCGTGGTCTTATGAGATATCGTTCAATTCCTCAAACTATTTTAAATGGTTTTACTCACACCAGTACCATGACTGACACGAAGTTTATTTTGTTTTGTTTTTCCCTAAACTCTTGGGTGCCCAAATTTGTATGGGCAGTCAAGTAGTCAGGATTTTACCGATATACTTGGAGAGCTTGGAGCAGGAGGCTTCAGGATTATATAGCTATTGTTTATTCCGCTATGTTGTAAGTGTTGTACTCTGAAAATGTTACTATATACATATACTGATTTTATTTCAAAGATATGTTATCTATTATATGTTGTTCGTTCCGCTGTGAGATTCGTGTCACTCTGATGTTGTATGTTATTCTTCTTCTATTCTAAGTTTCTATCTTATCTATTCTCACCCTCTATTTTCTTTCATTAACTATCCGGTATTTCCGATGCTTGAATAATCGACAATTGAGTTTATGTCGGTTACTCAAGATCGCGAAAATCAGGGTTGTTACAGTTGGTATCAGAGCTGAAGGTTAAGTAATTACCTTGGCTCTGTGGCGTGACTCAGTAGAGATGGGGTTAGTTATACCCTAGATTGAGTTAAGTGTATATATATGAGCGCGTTTTTGTTATTCAATATAAAAAAAATACTGTGGAGATTTATTGATTGAGTTGTTTATGAGTTCTGGTCGATCAGTTTGATCCACTATATCGGTAGGAGTTAATAAACACTTGAATACGATGAACCGACATGATATGTTTTGAAAGGAGGGTAAATGAAATAATTTTACCCAAATATATTTTGAAATGAAAGACTTGGAATTTTTATAATATACTGGATGTGTTCGTTGTTATTATAATCGAATGAGATTATAACTGGAATGGTTATATAAATAGCCAATCAGAATTCATATAAGTGTAATATATGAAATCAGATGAATTTAATCTGGATTAAAATCAGAATTTGGAATTAAAATTTCGAAAACATGAAAAGTGTTTGTAAATGGAATTGAATTAAGTATAAGAGAATTTTAAAATCCTGGGAGGTTTTAGAAATGTTTTCCAAGCATTGAGAATAGTATTTTGAAATAAATTTCAAAATGGAAGTATTTAGAAATGGTTTTAAAAGCGATATAGTATTGAACTCACTTCGATAGCTGGGAAATAACCCTGTTGATGAATCGCGACATCATTAGTGTTCATTTTTGAGTTGCTAAGTGACGGATTACTACCGAAGATTTTGTTTTTGAATTGTTTTATGAAAAGCAAGTTGTTTTGAATCCTGAAAGGGGATATCTAGTTTTAGAAAAGCTAAACTGTTCGAAAATCCCTGGGGAAGATTGTTTGAATTAAAACAAGTTAAATTAGAATTTGTAAAAGCAAATAGAAATAGAAATTTAATTGAAACCAGTTAAGTGGAAAATGAATTGAGATAGAAAAATATCGAATTAGATTGGATTAGAGACAATCTGAAATGGAATTAGACTGGTAAGTTAAGAGTTGAAATTAAAAATGGAATCTGAGTTAAGAACAAAATTCGTCTTGGGTACAACTGAATAATTGGGATGACATTGGTATATGCAGAATTGGTAACACATGGAAAGGATATATTGATATGCCCGACAAAAAGGTACCAGTTTATATTATATATGGGTTTGAGATTTTGATGAACCGAATTAGCAAGCCGCTTGGCTGTTTGAATTTCTTTTGGGTTGAAGAAGGCCTAGAGAGGCGAGTTGGAGTTTGAGCTATTGACCAGTACAAAGGAGGTACTGGCGAAATTTTTCGAAAAGTTAAGGTGTTAGAAAATTTTCAGGATTTTTGAAAATTTTCGTTAGTAGGAATGAATAAATATTTAAATGAAATTAAATTGGTTTAGTTGAAACTGAAGTTAAGAAGTCAACAAATAAGTTCTAACCAGTCAATAGGGTTTGTTTTCTACCTTAGCAATTTCGAGGACGAAATTATTTTAAGGGGGGGGGGGAGAATGTTACGACCCCTATTTTTTAACGGATAATAAGTAATTTATTTAATTATTTAAATAATGGTTTGGTAATTTAAAATGACCAGAATTAAATAATATTAAATATTTAATTAATATAAATACTAGAATAATATATTTAATTTCCGAAATAGTCAGAAATAGTGGAATTCACAATATTGTGTGAATTGGATCATTTATAATATATAATTCAGTTTAGAGTTGAATTATATTAACGAATTTATTTATAAATGTAAGTTGAACGTATAATTTATATTATAATTATAATTATGCTCGAAATGGCACGACAATTCGTAATTCGGCGATTCGAACTTTAAACGGATATACAGAATCCATTTTAAGCCGGATTTCTGTGAAACAAGGAACGTTCGGAGCAAGTTAAGTATATTTTTCTAATGGAAGAGAAAAATCGGGATTTCGTCGTGTAGATTATGATTTATGATCAAATCAAATTTTCAAAAAGTCGCTATGGAATTCCTTTATAATTTATAACGATTTATTTATATTATAAATGGATTTTCAATATAAATTGAATACTGATTTAATCTGGATTTGAAATGTTGAGTTATAAATTCAGATAGGAATATTTTGGAGCTGTATTATATTCTATGTGAATATATACGATAATATTAATTTATTAATATTTCATTAAATTGTTTTAAATATATATTATTATTTAAATTAGTTTATTTGGAGCATTAAAAATAGCCGGTTTTGCAAACGACCTCCGTTTTTTACGAAACTAATTTTGTTAGATCCAGAATATTAAATCATTATTAGATCCCAATTTTTGTGATTTCTGGAGTCTGTACGTAGCCGTACAGGATTTCAATGTGAAAAACAATCAATAATTTGACTTTAAAAATACGTTGTGTGAGCAAACGGAGTCGGAATTCGACGAAATAAGTTTCGTTGGGTCCTTAATGTCAAACTGTAGCTACATGTCCATTTTCGTGATTTTTGGATATCATGTGTGATCATAGGGATTTTTAACAACAAATATATATATAGCGTTTAGTTAAATTTAATATTAAATCGAATAGAAAATTATATAACCTACCTATAAATACCCATAACATCCAACCCTTAACCTAATTCACTACTTCAGTGGTCAAAGAAGAAATGCGCCGCACTGCTGAAACATAAAAATTTGAAGAAGATCCACTATGAAAATCAAAAGAATTCAAATAAAATCCAATAAATTGCAAAGTTGGTATCTTTGGATTCGCCAAGTGTTTTGCTTCAACTTGATATGGTTTTCATTGAACTCGACTCTGGTTTTCTTCGTTGATTATTTTAACAGCATGTTCTAATGTTAAATCTCAAGGTTGATTTAGGCTTTGATTCGTGAATTGGGTTGTGTTTTTGAGTTCGTGGTAGTGATTGGCAGCACGTCGGGAAGTTTGGTGTAGTTGAACGCAAATAAATGTCGATACCTGCTATGGAGTTTTTCGTGCTACTGTTTGAACGCGACACAGTATGGGACGTCGAGTTTGAGAAGGTTGGTAGGGGTGTGTAGAGAATTTGATGAGAGGAGTTTTGGTAATCTCAGATTTGAATTTTGATGGAGTTTGGAGGAAATGGGGTTCGGTGTTTTCACTAGTGCAGTGAAGATGGCATTTGAACGCGAGGTGCAGGGAGGATGTCGAGTTGGTTTATAATGTATGAGGTAGAAGAGATTTCGTTGAAGAGGATAGTGGTGAAGTTGTTTGTTGATCTATGAAGAAGAAAGATGAGGAATTTTTGTAGATGAAAGGAGCGGCAATGTCATGATGAGCAACAAGGTACGGGATTATTTTATCTAGGAAGAAGAAGGAGTTTACGGTATCGGGTTTAAACATATGCAGGTGGGCTTAGTTTAAATTAGAAGGCCCAATTACCCTTTTAAATTTAATTAGATAGGAATTTAATTCACATTATAACTTGAAAAAATCATAAGTTCGTCATACATTATCAGAATCCAACGAAACAGGATCAAATTAGGATCGTATGGACGGTGGCTACACAATGGAACTGACGGATAGTGAATTGGAGCTCGTTACAATTCATAGCGAAATAAATTGTCTGTCTGAATCAACCGACAATTATCGTTATTTAACGATGATCATCCATTGTGAGTAAATCTCACTAACACTGTACAGTTTATATTTTTATAAATATAATCTAGTATTGATAAATGATGATTGATTGTTGTGTGTTGATTGTTTGGTTGAATTGCTGATTTATTGGTTGAAATTGTAGATAACGACATATATATAAATCGTTGATCAAATATTGATTATGTTTATCAGAATATTTCAAATTGAAATGAAATCGATGTTATTTATATTGTTTAACATCTGTGAATGCAGGGAAACATGTTGTAGGGATCCAACTGGATTCCTCAATATTTATAATACTGTTTGTTTTCATATATTGTGATATATGATGTGATATATAATCTATGATTGATTATGGGTGTGTAGATGATGTTGATCATGGTTATTTGGTATTTTAAATACCATAAGAAATACCGGAATGTGAAAAGGGAATTTTCAAAGTGTAAATTGAAAATAATATATTTATAAAATCAAAGAATTTTATAAAAGGATTATTTATATAGAAAATAAATAGAAGTATAAAAGGATTATTTATATAGAAAATACATAGAAGTATAAAAGGATTATATATATATAGAAAATAAATAGAAGTACAAAAGGAATATTTATTTAGAAAGTAAATAGAATATAAAAGGGATATTTGATGAGATATAAAAGAATTATGAGAAGATTGTTTAAAGTGGATATTAAATAGAAATATGTTTTAACAAATAGACTAAGAAGATTAATTTATATATAATGTTTTATAAATTAAATAAAATATTTATCATTTGATAAACAGAATATATAAGACTGAATTTATATAGAAAAGTAGGAATCGGTTTTAACACCGATATTTTAAATGGAATTTGAGCAGCATTTATAAAGGTGATTATAAATGGGATTATAAGTGTTAGAAGAATAAAATGAGATTTTATATAAATAATTCTATAATTTGAAGTATAAATAGAAATTGGATTTAGGATATTGTTTTTAAATACGAAATCAAACTGTTTTGATTGCAAAGAAGAAATATTATTCACGTTTAATGTGAATAAAGGATTTAAGTAAATATTTTGCCTATAAAATATTAGAAAGGAATTTGGGGTTTGAATTAGGAATTTAAATGGAATTAATGAGATTAGAAACTAACTGGAAATTAGTTGAGTTGAATGGCTTTCTGGGTATCGATCTGATGTTGGTTTCGGCCTTCGGGGTTTATACTTGGGAAGTTGTTCTCCTACTAGTTTATAGTTAGAGACTGGTAGAGGTGGGAAGATATTGATGCGTGAATCAGAAATGGAAACTTTTTCCAAAGTTAATAACGTATGTTTTCTAATTTTAGAAAATAAGGAATTTATGAATAAATGGAAACGATAAATGGGAAATTGGGAAATTAAATAATGATTTATTGGTAAGATTTCCATTTGGAAATATGACCGTTGTTTGTTCACATGTTTTCCTTTGATAGTTAAATCACCAACTATCAAAGATTTTGACCATTTTCGTTGTCAATACGGAGAGACAGGGATCAGATATATTATCTGAAAACCACTCCGTATGGTATTAGCATTGCGAATCAACTATGATGAAGATAATTGAAGACGGAGTTATGCAAGGGCTGTTCAGTAAATCCTAGGTAGAAATTGCCTAAGATGGATTTACAGAATAGTACCTTCGGTCTGTCTAGTCCCAGGACGACCTGTATGGAAGAATGTCTGACAGAGTATATTTAATAGATCGCGTAAGTTGATCTCTTCAAAACGTATTTATGTTTGGTGGTGGAGAAATTCGTTTCTCTTAGCTGTATACCCGTGGTATTTTTGGAGAAATCAATTTGTGATTTGGCGGGTATGACGATGTGGCATTCAAAGTGAATAAAGATGTGATCTGTCAGAGATAAGGATGGCCTCTAGCCTCACAACCAGGAAATGGTATAAAATCGGGTAGGTCACATGGCTAAGTGGTTAGCTGCCAATTAGGGTGTATTGTCACTTGATCTATAGTAATTCCATTTACTTCTTTATTTTGTTTTGATGTTGTCCCTTTCGGGAAACGGTTGTTGATCCCAACCGTTGGTGATAACACATTCGGTACACTCAAGCGAAATGAGTGACTGGTCATGTTTAGCCTCAGTTACAAGATGTTCTTGTTGAACCCGGTGTATTCCTCTCTAGAGATACACTGTCGGAAGGTGGTCCCATACCTTGCCAGTTGGAATTCATTACCCAATAAGTGCCCGCGGTTTTTGATTATATATTATGTATGTGGAACGTGAGATGAAAGCGTTCTACTAGATGATTATTATATTGTGGTTGAAAGGTTTTGGAATGTTGGACCAAGCGTTTTGGATTCTCATAAGGGAAAAACCCATTCCGTTATACGGTGTGGTCTTATGAGATATTGTTTAATTTCTCAAACTGTTTTAAATGGTTTTACTCACACCAGTCCCATGACTGACCCAGAGTTTATTTTGTTTTGTTTTTCCCTTAACTCTTGGGTGCCCAAATTTGTGTGGGTAGTCAAGTAGTCAGGATTTTACAGATATACTTGGAGAATTTGGAGAAGGAGGCTCCAGGATTATATAGCTATTGTTTATTCCGCTATGTTGTAAGTGTTGTACTCCGAAAATGTTACTGTATACATATACTGATTTTATTTCAAAGATATGTTATCTATTATATGTTATTCGTTCCGCTGTGAGATTCATGTTACTCTGATGTTGTAACACCCCGTATTTTCTATTAACGTTATAATAACGAATCCAAGAAGATTTAATTTAAAATGTGAGAAATAAGGGGTACGGGTTACGCCGTTGCGTTCGTCTCGGAATTCTGCTTGAGATTGAGTCCGAGTTTGCGTAAAACGGACACCGTATGAAGGAGATATGGACGAACGAAGTTAAATAGAAAACCGGAAGACAAGAAGAGAAAAAAATGCACTGGTGCACTTGGGAAGTGTGCCAGTACAAAAGTTGCACTGGCGCACCTGCCAAGTGCGCCCAGGCCCAGCAGAAAGCCTGCACAGCTTTCTGGTGTGATCTGATCCATACTGTGATTCATTGCTGAGTCCTTTCTGACTCGTTGCTGAGTCATTAGGGATGAGGTGTCACCCTATCCTGACTGAGTAGTTATGATTAACCCTAAGATCATCTGATGGCTCAAATTAAATTGAAATTCTATATAAACAACCCAATTCTCAAACCTAAAAACCACACAAAAATAATCCTGGAACTATCATTCCGTCAGTAGAGAACTTGGAGTAGTCGTCACCAATTCAAAGACAAGATTAAAACCTGAATCAAAATCAAATTAAAGAAATCAAATTCAATGATCTACATCAAAGGCAAGCTTACCAATTTCAGAATTCAGATTTCAGAAATCAAGAATTCCTTTGAGATTGTAAGTTGGTTATTACGTAGATTTAAACGTTCTTTTAATCAAAATCATGACATGTTGTCATTCGAATATAGAATGATGCCTACGTATAAGATAAATAAAGTTTGATTCTCAAACTACCGTTGCGATTGATCATGTCTATGTGTTTGTGATGATGAATATACCATATTGTATGTTATTGGAATCTATTTTGATTGGGTATTGGATTTATTATGCCAACTGAATGGTGAAACATGTCATGTTATAATTTGGTGGTTACTTGCAAGTTTATGATCTAAAACACATGCTTATATGTTAGATCAACACTCATGTATATTTAGATCCATGTTAAGTTGAATCTATTTATGTCGCAAGATTTGATTTGTAGCTCTCTTATGTTTAACACACATAAGTTATCATGCTAAGTTGTTGTTCGAATATGTTTATAACAGCCCTCTTATGTTTAACACACATAAGTCATCATGTTAAGTTGTGATTAAAATATGTTTATAGTGGCTTTCTTATGTTTTGGCATACATAAGTTAATATGCTAGGTTGTGGTTTAAAAATTGTGTTTATATGATAAACCTCCATGCTAGACCTTTATCAAGTTCACATGACAATTAGACCCAACTTAGTCACAAGTTCACCTTTACCCGTTAAATTAAGTTAATGATACTTCTATGCCAAGTTACACATGATAAGTTAAATGTATGCTATTTTATGTTTGTTTCATGTCCCTTGTTTATTACCCCTTTTTGTTTATGAGTTTGGGCTAATTTACTAGCCCAACATCTTATGTGATTCATGCGTACGTTCCACGGGGGTAGCGATGGGAAAATATGAAATTCATGGCATAGATTTGTTCATAAAGTGGTATATTTGATATACCATTTATTGTGAGCATAATCAAAGGATAATTATGGCATGATTAAATAAAAATTAATTTACATAAAGAAATTAGACATATATAGAAAATATGTGAATTTAGAAAAGACATATGCCTAACCCGAGGTTAGACTGAGTTGTGGTGTAAATCTGCCCGGAACCGACCGGCATATCCAGTGACCACAACAAGACCTGTTTAATGTGGGTGGTTAGTGCATCAAGCCCAAAAAGAACTCGAGGTTAGACTGAGTTGTGGTGTAAATCTGCCCGGAACCGACCTGCATATCCAGTGACCACAACAAGACCTGTCTAATGTGGGTGGTTAATGCATCAAGCCCAAAAAGAACTCGAGATTAGACTGAGTTGTGGTGTAAATCTGCCCGGAACCGACCTGCATATCTAGTGACCACAACAAGACCTGTATAATGTGAGTGGTTGGTACTTTAATGAATAAATTAAAGCTAAGTCAGGATTGGTAGGGTTAAGTCAATTAGGGAAACACTTAACCGATTCAACATGTTAACTAAACAGATGGGTGGTGTTAGGTAAACTTGGACACTTAACCAAATAAACATGTTGATTAGAAAACCCTAGTAACGGGGACCCATTTCAGCAGTAACCCACATAAATGTATCATGGTACCCTGAAACTAGGCAGGGTGGGGCACAATTACTGGGCTGATTATAAGCGGTCAAAACGTCGGTAGTTGGTGGGCCAGTGTAGGTTCCGACGGAGTATGGGCGTGCACATACTCCGGAGTGGAAAAAGCAAGCACTGGGCATCAGTAGTATACATTGTGCATCTTGAGTTGTGTCGGGTTGCCATCAGAGGGACAGATACACCCCATGGTGGGACCAGCACAGGTATCTACAATCAAGCGGGGCCGAATGACACAGGATATGAATGCATGCGAGTAGAAGCCGATCATTAAGGGGATCGTTTGTTATGAACACGTGGGGCTGGTTGAACCAATAGTTGGTAGGTGCAGAGACTATAGAAATGGGTGCGATCACATGTTCCTCTTATCTTATATTAGGGTATTGTCCTATGTTCTGTTATTACTGTCATGATCTCTTTCCTTGTTTAAATACTAGTAATCACTGAACATACCAGACTTATTGTCTGATCCGTTTTCTTTCGTCCTCTTTTCTTCCGTTCCATCCCCCCCCTAGGACCACAGGGAGGGAATACTTCAGCTTAATCGGACTCTTTGCAAGCTTTAAGAAAGTAGATGTATGATTGGGACTCTCTTACCTTGGCTATGACTTTTGGATACTACATTTGGGGATTTATGCAGTTTTATTTATGGTTTATGCTTCTTTATTAAATAATCAAGATAGAAATTATGGTGTAATGTTTTGAAGTTATTTTGAGACAATTTGATGTAATGCTTTTGTATTGAACTACGTATGCAATAAATATTTGAATTTCGCTGCTTAAATTTATCTATCTTGTAAATTTTTCTGTGTCTTGTACCTATAACCCTTCACCAAAGTTAAGGCATTCCCTTTGTGAGTGACCTTAACGGAGGTGGGGTGTTTCAGATGTTGTATGTTCTTCTTCTTCTATTCTAAGTTTCTATCTTATCTATTCTCACCCTCTATTTTCTTTCATTAACTATCCGGTATTTCCGATGCTTGAATAGTCGACATTGAGTTTATGTCGGTTACTCAGGATCGCGAAAATATGGGTCATTACACCATCCCTTGCGTCATGATGCGAATTCACATCATGGGATGCGATGCAATCTGAAAGCTTGATATTCCCTATTTGCATCGCCTTCCCTTTTTTGCATCATACCCGAGACTCGCCATGGAACTCATATCCCTTAATAGGAAACGAATTTCATATCCCCTGGTGGGATACGAATTTCATATCTTCTGGTGGAATATGAAATTCGCATCCCTAGAGGAGGATACGATTTTGAGATGGGCTTAGAGAGAAACAGAGGCGATGCGATCTGGGTTGTAGGGAGCGAATTTGAGGCTAATCCGTAAGGAGACGATGTAATTCGGGTTGTGAAATGCAAAGTCGAGGAAGCATGAGGTCGTGCTGGTGGGGAGCTTGCCAGAGAAAGCTTTATGTCTAAGGAAATTCGCATCCCTTGGGGATAGAATTTGTATCCAAGAGGGTTACGAATTCGTATCCCGGGGGATACGTGTTCCTTGTGTTGGCATCAGCCTACCCATGCCTCTTTACCGAGTTCGGGTACTTGTCGGGGCTAGGGCAATCTAGTGATTTTGAGTGATCAGGACGGGGTAGTCATTAATTTTTGGGAGTGTTAGAACTTCAAGTTTGCCAAGTTGCCAGGTTGAGCTGCGCGGGCAATTTTTAGTAATCGACACATGTTTGCCACACGCGGCTAAATCAATGCTGATCTCCAAGGACGAAGTATGTTTTCATTCGATTTTGAGCGAGTCGTGACTTCGACCAAATCGCTTTGTGCTTATTGATGATATTCTCGAGATTCGAGCGCGTTGTTAACCATAAACTTGACGTGTGACTGGATTGACAAAAACCGCGCCAACAATATAAATTTTTTTATAACACTATCAAGTACCGCTCTCATATATATAAATATATATATACACACACTCAAACTCATAATAAGGAAATCCATTACCTTATATCTTATTGAGTTTCACCACAGAATGAAGGTTATCACTTAACCTTCGGCTTTGATACCAAGTGTAACAGCTCAGAAAATTCGACGCTTGAATTTCGATACTAATACACCCTTTGTATTCACGTGTCAAAACTCAAGTACCGAAATCCAAAAAAGTTAAGAGAAAGAAGTTAGACGATGAGAAAGAAGAAAGAAAGGCTATAATAGAAAAAAATAAGACATACACATCAGAATCAGAAAAGACCGTAACCTCATAGCGGAATGAACAAAAAATAATATATCAATTCTCTTTACACAAGAGAAACTGTATATATATACATGAATAAATCATCAGTACACAAATAGATCTGTCTATATGGTTATAACAACTTATTTATACTAAAACTGATAAATACACAACACACACAGTGTGAAAACCCGCAACTTCCCCGCAAAGGAAAGCGTCGGATAGTTCGAGAACAAACCACAACAGAACACATACAGAAGAACATTTCACTGTATTTTACAACAATACCATTATATTACAAGAATATACAGAGTAAAAATGAATATTACACAGAACTATCAGAGATTTAAATTACATTTAAATACATCGCAGCGGAAAATAATACAATACACAACTGAAGGAGATATACGGATACAAAGCTTTCCGGATATCGTTCCAGCTGTCAACCAGGATCCTGTGAATATAAATCTGCAAAACCAAAACTACTAGTTGCCCGTGTCAAAATAGGGGCACCCAGAGTTTAGGTTAAAACAATAAACTCCAGGTCAGTCATGTGACTGGTGTGAGAACTAAAACAGTTATTAATCTTTATTTTAAAGTTAGGTAAATCAAGGGACCACGCCGTATAACACGGAACGGGTTTCCTCCCAAGAATACCGGTGCATAAAACAACAGCGCAATGCTAAGTAAAGAAAAATGAAGCTGTTATAAGACCCAGGTCCTATCACACAATGCAACGCAAGCCGGGGGATAGGATTTTCCCTTATAACAGCCAAAGAATGCTTGATACGTTTAAAACAAATCATTTGATACTGTTATAAGTGCATAGTGTATAAAACAACTTCAAATCATAAGTATCAATCATAGGCGACATGAGCGTCCCATGCCACTATGTCGCCATATATAGGTTTACAAATAAAACCGCAAATGTCGTATTGGAAGTTGGGTTATCATTTATGGTATGAACCGAGGCTAGGGGCAAGATCCTCACCGATTCGAGACGCTCTAGTCCGTGTCTCAGGCAAGCGCGCAGGCAAGCCTTGGAGCGACAGGGCCGGTCCACCGATGTGGATTATTATGCCTGAACACTACGTTTGCCCACCCTATGGGGTGTAAGTCTGGCCCGTCAGCCGACCAGAAGCATCGGCCGAAACCGATATCACGAGGCGCCTCGCTTTTCAGCAAGTAATAATAAGCAACATCCACATGAGTCAAACTCGTCAGCCAGTTCAAGCACTGACGCCACTCCTAACTAGAAAGAAACGCATGCCCTCCCTGAGGTCCGTCTCCCGTTTTTGGTTCATACCGGATGTGAAACTCGCGAAGTAAACGTTACACAAAGCTACGCCACAAAGGCCGTGCTTCGATCATCAACCACAAGACTTTGCTTTTCAACAGAAGCCTTGATCATTTGCCACTTAGGCATGCCACACAGGCAATTCACTCCATGCGATTGATATCCATCAATATATAACCCCTGAGCTCGTACGTCTCAGAGAAGGGCGTTAAGCAAGAGAATAAATTCTCCGCCGCCAAGCAGATAAATATTTAATAGAGATCAATCACACGGACTAAAATCCAATGTCAGACACACAGTCCATTTACAAGTCCGTTCTGGGGCTGAACGAAACCGGAGGCACCTAGTACCCCGCATATCCATCGATCTCCAAGTACGTCTGGACGATCACCAACTGTTTCCATCTTCTTGGGTGTACAGCCCAATCAAGATCATCAGTAATCACCCAAACGACGTGAAGACCTCCGGTCTTCGACCATCGTCTTCATCTTCGACTTATCGTCGTATCAGTTATTCAGAATGGGATAAACCCGGTCTTTCCGAATAACTCGCGTATATTTTAAATAAGTGTTACACAAAAACAACATACGCTTCATTCCAATTCATTAGTCACTAACCGTAAATTAATCAAGAGAACAATTCCCCAAATATTAACCCCGAAGGCCGAAACCAACATCAGATCAATATCCAGAAAACCATTCTGCTTGGCTAACCGACAGTTAGTTTCTAATTTCACATTCATAGGGAAACGTTCCCATTAATTTTATCCAAGATAAATTCCTTGAATTTATTCTTTAATCTTCTTTTGAATTTCGATTTAACTAGTCGAGATTAACGAACCTTACCGAAGTAATCATTGGTTTTAATTTCCCATTCCCAACTTATTCATCCCATGAAGTAAAACTGGTAATACTTCATATCAAACACCACGGTGTTATCGGTAAATTCAATTACCATTTCACGTTTAAATCCAATTAAAGATTTAACTATCGCCTGGAGCAAAACTGGTGCTACTCCATTCTCGGTCATTTCAATCTAATTAAAGATTCATTAAAACTCCACTTAGTTTTAATCTTTGACTGGGTTAAAGAATCAGTGTCATTTAAAAACACGGTTCACGGTAAACCCAAAATCACATTCATTAATTATCGGGTTAAAGAACGAGTGTTATTTAAAACACTGTCCACGATAAACCCAAAAATCAATATCAATTCAATTCCAATTAAATATTATTTAATTGGTACACTTCAGTAAATCTAAATAAAAAGATTTAATCTTTTCTCAACTGGGTTCAAGAACAGTGTTAGTGAAGACACCATTCACGACAAACCCAAATCACATTTGATATTCAATACAAGGTTCTGAATAGAAAATATATCGGCTTATATTCAATATCAAATTCTACGACTAACAAATGTCGTATTGGAAATAACGATACAATTATATATCTTTCAAATTTCCATAACAACATCTGTATAATCACGAATTCCAACATCGAAATATTCCGAAGACAATTTCGATTCAAATCCACTCCAATGCAATCATTGGAAATTCTGGTTATTTTTAAAACCCTTTTCAATTTCAATTTATTTATTTAAAAATAAATAGAATTATAATTCTAGTTCAAAACTAGTTCATTTTGATAAAAATCTATTTTTATCTTTTCAAACATGGAGTTTTTCATCCCAATTCTTTCTTAATCATTTCTTATGATTTTACATAAATTATTCCTATTTTTAATAATTTTATCAAGGCCCGTACAGTCGATTTCCATCAATGGCCATCGAACTGCACTTACAGCGACCTTTTTCAAATTTGATTTGGACATAATTCCAAATCCAACCGTTAGATTTCTAATTTCTAATATTCGTTAGAAAGCTCTTTTCGATACGAACCCAACGGTTCTGGTTTTAGGAGAATCCGACGGTCGGATCTCCCGTAATATTCGTTCGAAGTTAATGTCCGAAATTCGCGAACTACCGCGGCGCGGCGCGTTCTATTCAGGCCATTATATTATATATATAATATATATTTCGTCGATTACTATTTAAAACGAATTTTATAAATAGTTTTGAATTCGTTTCAAAAACGATTTCAACCTTTATTTCAAATTCAAATCGAAATCGAATTTTCTATTATAAATCCTTTTTACCTTCATTTCTATTTGATTTCAATTCAAATCGATTTTAATTCGATTCGAAATCATTTTCTTTTCAATTCAGTTCAATTCGAATTCGTTTTCCTATTCAATTCAAATTCAATTCATTCTCTATTCAATTCAAATTCAATTCATTTTCTAATCAAATCAAATTCAATTCATTTTCTAATCAAATCAAATTCGTTATATATTCAATTCGAATTCGTTTTCTTTTCAATTCAGTTCAAATTTCATTTCAAAATATTCGATTTCGAAATCATTTTTCAATATTCATTTTAAAATGAATAAAATCGATATAAATATCGTTCACGTCAAAATGGCGTCAATCTAATCAACACGGCTTCATATATTTCTATTTTCAAATATTCTATTTCAAATATTTCCTTTTCAAATATTTCTATTTCAAATATTTCCTTTTCAAATATTTCTATTTCAAATATTTCTATTATTAAAATATTTCGTTCAACACATGACTATTCTCAACGGATGAGTACTGTCAACACATGAACCTTTATTTTATATTGATAAAGATATAAATTTTATTATAAAAATACTTCGTTCAACACATGACTAATCTCAACGGATGAGTACAGTCAACACATGAACCTTTGTTTTATAGTGATAAAGATATAAATTTTATTATAAAAATACTTCGTTCAACACATGACTAATCTCAACGGATGAGTACAGTCATCACATGAACTTTTATTTTATAATATTCTTTATTTTCTAGATTGGAATGAGGCCCAATCAATCACCATATAAAATTAATTTTATGGATTTTCATACCACACATGTATATAATAGCATTGAAAAATAATCAACCATCAACCAAAGTGCACTACACTGTACAAGCATCAAATATAGATATCTAACGCTTATAACAGCCTGTCAATCAATCGATCGACATATTTAATCAATCAGGATGAGTGAACTTCATATTTCATCCCAACACCCGTGTGGGGTTTCAAACCATCAAACGCATATTTTATTTGTGCAGTTGGGCGATGTGTAAAATTTATCGACCCAATCAATGTCAGTCAAATCAGTGTACATAAACAAACCGTCCGGTTTGTAAATGAATATTTTATCTTGTTCACTTCACGTTAAAAATTATATTTTTAACGATAAAATATTTTATTTCAACACATGAATTTTCATTCAGTTCATTTACAAAATAAAAATGATATTTTTATTTTTCTAACATATTTTAGAAAATTTCGGCGGCATAACGGCACGATACTAGAAACGGGACAAGGCCTAGCCTTATCCCCGGTCTAGTGAAGGCCCACGCCATTCACACATCAATCAAATCAATTTCATTTCACCAAACAATTCAATTCAAACCAAATCATCAAATTAATTTACGCAAACAAACAAGTCCATGGTCTGTGGACGATTGTGTCGGGTGCTACTAAGCACCGTCTGCATCCTAGTATATATATATAACTAGAAAAAGAAATTGAAAGGTGAGAAATTCTCACAGATAGCTATCCAATATCACGACTCTTCATTTGATAGAAATCTTCCTCGTTATCGCATCTTCGTCATCTTCGTTGCTGTAGCCACTACATATGTAAAAATCGAATTTTTACTTCGCTATTCCATATATAAAAATCACATTTTTACTTCGATGTTCAATATATAAAAATCACATTTTTACTTCGATGTTCAATATATAAAAATCACATTTTTACTTCGATGTTCAATATATAAAAATCACATTTTTACTTCGATGTTCAATATATAAAAATCACATTTTTACTTCGATGTTCAATATATAAAAATCACATTTTTACTTCGATGTTCAATATATAAAAATCACATTTTTACTTCGATGTTCAATATATAAAAATCACATTTTTACTTCGATGTTCAATATATAAAAATCACATTTTTATACTATGTTTATATTTATAAAAATCACATTTTTATACTATGTTTATATTTATAAAAATCACATTTTTATACTATGTTTATATTTATAAAAATCACATTTTTATACTATGTTTATATTTTAAAAATGTGATATTTCTATTTTTAAAAACAATTCTACTTCTATATTTTTAAAATCAATTCTACCTTTATTTTCAAAAATAGTTCTAATTTTATTTTCAAAACTCATGTATATATATATATATATATATTTTAAGACTAATGTATATATGTTTTTCAAAACTAATGCATATATATTTTTCAAAACTAATGTATATATGTATTTCTATGAACTAAAATCATATCTTTTTTTCTTTTTCTTTTTTATTACACTAAAACTGAATTTAAAATGAAATAAGAAAGGAGAAGCTTACCATTTTCGAACGAGAGAGGGGGGCGACGTTCACTTTCAGACTGCGAGGAAGAGGAGGTGGCGCAACTGTCGAGGTGAGGCCACAGGCGGCTAGGGCTTCGCCCTTTTGGAGGTTTAGAGGATCGGAGAAATGAAGGAGAGAGAGGATCGAAAGGAGGGGTCGCAGTTGGTCAGAGGGGTGGCGGATGGTGGATGCGTCGCCGGTTTTGGGCATCGGCGATTTGGGGTTAGGTTTCTCCGTCGATTCGGGTATGGGGGGGCTAGGGTTTTTCGCGTTTGGCCAGAGGGGCGATGGCGAGTGGGGGAGGGGATCTGAGGTAGGCGGCGGTGATGGCCTTGGGCGGCGCGTCGGCATCAGGGAGGGACTACGAGGTGAAGCAGCGGGTTTTTTTTTTCTAATAAGAAAGGAGAGAGAGAGAGAGAGTAAGGTGTTTCATATATATTTATATTATTTAATTTCAAAAGTTGACTTTTCCCTTCGACCTATAAACGAGGCCCACCGCCTGTCGTCCATAGCGTTTCACCCCCATTCCGAACACAATGGGATATGTATCGTAAGCTGATTCGGCTGTTACAATCAGTTTCTGTTGAATTTAAAGTACAGTTCTTTATATATTCAATTTAAATGCACATTTCAAATTATCGGGGTCACATACTAACTCTAAAAATTCCCGAAAAATATTTTCTAGCTTCGTATTGACGATACGGTCCTAACAAAACTAGTTTCGCCGAATTCTGAGACCGTTTGAAAAATGGCCAATTTCCAGTCGATTAAAATCAACTGAAACTGGTCAAACACGTTTTCCTTTGCCACGCTCACATATTGATTCGAAAAATTATGAAATTTGGAATCTAGCAATAACTTGACATCCCGGACCCAACAAAACTGGTTTCGTCGAAATCCGAGGTTGTTTGCAAAATCTCCATTTTTAAGGGCCTGAATTCCATAGCGACTATTCAGAATTTTCAACTGGACATATCTTTTGATTCCCGCTATGGAATCTTGATTTTTCAGATTCGTTGGAAAGATATTCCCAATTAGATCCTAATGTTTTTGGTTTCACTAAAATCCGGATTGTTTTGCACCCGGTACATTCAATTGAAGTTTGAAATCAAATTATCGAACTACCGCGCCATTTTCAATTCTATTTATAATTATATATAATTATTTATATTCTAACGACGACGTATATAATATATACGTTCCAAATATATATTCAAAATAAATTTCTCGCCGATATTATTTAAAATAACTCATTTAAAATAATCAAAATTCGCTAAAATTGCCATAATAAAAATTTTAAACTGGCCCAGATTTTCGGGTTGTTACAATCTCCCCCACTTAAAACTTTTCGTCCCCGAAAAGGAACCAAGTCGAAAGTGGTTTGATCAATCAATTCTACGTTCGATCTGGCTTCCATTCTCCAACTTTTCAGTTTCTGAGAATTTTCAAATTTTCAAAAATTTGGCTAACACCCTAAATTTTCGAAAAATTTCGCCATAACCTCCCCTGCAATGGGAGCATCGGGAAATCTCAAATAGCTTCCCCGGTCCTTCAGATCTCAAAAAGAAAAAGAAAAAGCCAAGCGGCTAGCCAATAGGCTCATAAAATCATCATCACCCAAACAAAACAGTAAATTATGTAGTAAACATGTACCTATTTGTCGGGCAAACAAATTTTATTCTCTGCTCTAGCCTCCTTGCTATGACCTGTTCAATGCAAGTATATGTATGCAAGCAAATGCGACCCAATTTCAATTATAACTCAATATTTGGTTCAATTTGGTTAACGGTTCAACATCTTAATTAATCAACCAATAATCAACAACACAACCATCAATCAATAAGTTGATTAGCTTTTCAAATTCTTAATTTTGATACATATACAAAAATCATGTTTTTGATGCCAAATCACAACAATATGCCGTATCTAATTTTTGGTTCTCACACCAGTCAATAGGAAATATATAGATATTACACGTTCGTCACTCGAATATAAATTCTAATGATGGAGCTCCATCATCAAAATCATCTCCGGGCGATTAGAGTGTAATTCTATATCTATCCAGTATATTAAAACTTCAAATACACGTTTGCAAGGCGTATATGCAAAATCTTTATATACTGGACTGTCCTAATCAATATAAATAGATAATCAAATACGAATAATTGATTTAAATCTTCAAAACAAAAATTTGTTTTCACTTTAAAAATACACTCTTCACACTCGTTCTAGGATACTACTGATCCCATCTCTAACGAGTCATTCTCATTGGATATTACAAATCCAATATCTGATGAATTCTTTCGTATGGTTCTAATGTGTCTTGTTCTCTGAGCTTTGTAAACCAAAGCTCTGATACCAACTGTGAAAACCCGCAACTTCCCCGTAAAGGAAAGCGTCGGATAGTTCGAGAACAAACCACAACAGAACACATTCAGAAGAACATTTCACTGTATTTTACAACAATACCATTAGATTACAAGAATATACAGAGTAAAAATGAATATTACACAGAACTATCAGAGATTTAAATTACATTTAAATACATCGCAGCGGAAAATAATACAATACACAATTGAAGGAGATATACGGATACAAAGCTTTCCGGATATCGTTCCAGCTGTCAACCAGGATCCTGTGAATATAAATCTGCAAAACCAAAACTACTAGCTGCCCGTGTCAAAATAGGGGCACCCAGAGTTTAGGTTAAAACAATAAACTCCAGGTCAGTCATGTGACTGTTGTGAGAACTAAAACAGTTATTAATCTTTATTTTAAAGTTAGGTAAATCAAGGGACCACGCCGTATAACACGGAACGGGTTTCCTCCCAAGAATACCGGTGCATAAAACAACAGCGCAATGCTAAGTAAAGAAAAATGAAGCTGTTATAAGACCCAGGTCCTATCACACAATGCAACGCAAGCCGGGGGATAGGGTTTTCCCTTATAACAGCCAAAGAATGCTTGATACGTTTAAAACAAATCATTTGATACTGTTATAAGTGCATAGTGTATAAAACAACTTCAAATCATAAGTATCAATCATAGGCGACATGAGCGTCCCATGCCACTATGTCGCCATATATAGGTTTATAAATAAAACCGCAAATGTTGTATTGGAAGTTGGGTTATCATTTATGGTATGAACCGAGGCTAGGGGCAAGATCCTCACCGATTCGAGACGCTCTAGTCCGTGTCTCAGGCAAGCGCGCAGGCAAGCCTTGGAGCGACAGGGCCGGTCCACCGATGTGGATTATTATGCCTGAACACTACGTTTGCCCACCCTATGGGGTGTAAGTCTGGCCCGTCAGCCGACCAGAAGCATCGGCCGAAACCGATATCACGAGGCGCCTCGCTTTTCAGCAAGTAATAATAAGCAACATCCACATGAGTCAAACTCGTCAGCCAGTTCAAGCACTGACGCCACTCCTAACTAGAAAGAAACGCATGCCCTCCCTGAGGTCCGTCTCCCGTTTTTGGTTCATACCGGATGTGAAACTCGCGAAGTAAACGTTACACAAAGCTATGCCACAAAGGTCGTGCTTCGATCATCAACCACAAGACTTTGCTTTTCAACAGAAGCCTTGATCATTTGCCACTTAGGCATGCCACACAGGCAATTCACTCCATGCGATTGATATCCATCAATATATAACCCCTGAGCTCGTACGTCTCAGAGAAGGGCGTTAAGCAAGAGAATAAATTCTCCGCCGCCAAGCAGATAAATATTTAATAGAGATCAATCACACGGACTAAAATCCAATGTCAGACACACAGTCCATTTACAAGTCCGTTCTGGGGCTGAACGAAACCGGAGGCACCTAGTACCCCGCATATCCATCGATCTCCAAGTACGTCTGGACGATCACCAACTGTTTCCATCTTCTTGGGTGTACAGCCCAATTAAGATCATCAGTAATCACCCAAACGACGTGAAGACCTCCGGTCTTCGACCATCGTCTTCATCTTCGACTTATCGTCGTATCAGTTATTCAGAATGGGATAAACCCGGTCTTTCCGAATAACTCGCGTATATTTTAAATAAGTGTTACACAAACACAACATACGCTTCATTCCAATTCATTAGTCACTAACCGTAAATTAATCAAGAGAATAATTCCCCAAATATTAACCCCGAAGGCCGAAACCAACATCAGATCAATATCCAGAAAACCATTCTGCTTGGCTAACCAACAGTTGGTTTCTAATTTCACATTCATAGGGAAACGTTCCCATTAATTTTATCCAAGATAAATTCCTTGATTTTATTCTTTAATCTTCTTTTGAATTTCGATTCAACTAGTCGAGATTAACGAACCTTACCGAAGTAATCATTGGTTTTAATTTCCCAATCCCAACCTATTCATCCCATGAAGTAAAACTGGTAATACTTCATATCAAACACCACGGTGTTATCGGTAAATTCAATTACCATTTCACGTTTAAATCCAATTAAAGATTTAACTATCGCCTGGAGCAAAACTGGTGCTACTCCATTCTCGGTCATTTCAATCTAATTAAAGATTCATTAAAACTCCACTTAGTTTTAATCTTTGACTGGGTTAAAGATTCAGTGTCATTTAAAAACACGGTTCACGGTAAACCCAAAATCACATTCATTAATTATCGGGTTAAAGAACGAGTGTTATTTAAAACACTGTCCACGATAAACCCAAAAATCAATATCAATTCAATTCCAATTAAATATTATTTAATTGGTACACTTCATTAAATCTAAATAAAAAGATTTAATCTTTTCTCAACTGGGTTCAAGAACAGTGTTAGTGAAGACACCATTCACGACAAACCCAAATCACATTTGATATTCAATACAAGGCTCTGAATAGAAAATATATCGGCTTATATTCAATATCAAATTCTACGACTAACAAATGTCGTATTGGAAATAACGATATAATTATATATCTTTCAAATTTCCATAACAACATCTGTATAATCACGAATTCCAACATCGAAATATTCCGAAGACAATTTCGATTCAAATCCACTCCAATGCAATCATTGGAAATTCTGGTTATTTTTAAAACCCTTTTCAATTTCAATTTATTTATTTAAAAATAAATAGAATTATAATTCTAGTTCAAAACTAGTTCATTTCGATAAAAATCTATTTTTATCTTTTCAAACATGGAGTTTTTCATCCCAATTCTTTCTAAATCGTTTCTTATGATTTCACATAAATTATTCCTATTTTTAATAATTTTATCAAGGCCCGTACAGTCGATTTCCATCAATGGCCATCGAACTGCACTTACAGTGACCTTTTTCAAATTTGATTTCGACATAATTCCAAATCCAACCGTTAGATTTCTAATTTCTAATATTCGTTAGAAAGCTCTTTTCGATACGAACCCAACGGTTCCGGTTTTAGGAGAATCCGACGGTCGGATCTCCCGTAATATTCGTTCGAAGTTAATGTCCGAAATTCGCGAACTACCGCGGCGCGGCGCGTTCTATTCAGGCCATTATATTATATATATAATATATATAATATATATTTCGTCGATTACTATTTAAAACGAATTTTATAAATAGTTTTGAATTCGTTTCAAAAACGATTTCAACCTTTATTTCAAATTCAAATCGAAATCGAATTTTCTATTATAAATCCTTTTTACCTTCATTTCTATTTGATTTCAATTCAAATCGATTTTAATTCGATTCGAAATCATTTTCTTTTCAATTCAGTTCAATTCGAATTCGTTTTCCTATTCAATTCAAATTCAATTCATTCTCTATTCAATTCAAATTCAATTCATTTTCTAATCAAATCAAATTCAATTCATTTTCTAATCAAATCAAATTCGTTATATATTCAATTCGAATTCGTTTTCTTTTCAACTCAGTTCAAATTTCATTTCAAAATATTCGATTTCGAAATCATTTTTCAATATTCATTTTAAAATGAATAAAATCGATATAAATATCGTTCACGTCAAAATGGCGTCAATCTAATCAACACGGCTTCATATATTTCTATTTTCAAATATTCTATTTCAAATATTTCCTTTTCAAATATTTCTATTTCAAATATTTCCTTTTCAAATATTTCTATTTCAAATATTTCTATTATTAAAATATTTCGTTCAACACATGACTAATCTCAACGGATGAGTACTGTCAACACATGAACCTTTATTTTATATTGATAAAGATATAAATTTTATTATAAAAATACTTCGTTCAACACATGACTAATCTCAACGGATGAGTACAGTCAACACATGAACCTTTGTTTTATAGTGATAAAGATATAAATTTTATTATAAAAATACTTCGTTCAACACATGACTAATCTCAACGGATGAGTACAGTCAACACATGAACTTTTATTTTATAATATTCTTTATTTTCTAGATTGGAATGAGGCCCAATCAATCACCATATAAAATTAATTTTATGGATTTTCATACCACACATGTATATAATAGCATTGAAAAATAATCAACCATCAACCAAAGTGCACTACACTGTACAAGCATCAAATATAGATATCTAACGCTTATAACAGCCTGTCAATCAATCGATCGACATATTTAATCAATCAGGATGAGTGAACTTCATATTTCATCCCAACACCCGTGTGGGGTTTCAAACCATCAAACGCATATTTTATTTGTGCAGTTGGGCGATGTGTAAAATTTATCGACCCAATCAATGTCAGTCAAATCAGTGTACATAAACAAACCGTCCGGTTTGTAAATGAATATTTTATCTTGTTCACTTCACGTTAAAAATTATATTTTTAACGATAAAATATTTTATTTCAACACATGAATTTTCATTCAGTTCATTTACAAAATAAAAATGATATTTTTATTTTTCTAACATATTTTAGAAAATTTCGGCGGCATAACGGCACGATACTAGAAACGGGACAAGGCCTAGCCTTATCCCCGGTCTAGTGAAGGCCCATGCCATTCACACATCAATCAAATCAATTTCATTTCACCAAACAATTCAATTCAAACCAAATCATCAAATTAATTTACGCAACCAAACAAACAAGTCCATGGTCTGTGGACGATTGTGTCGGGTGCTACTAAGCACCGTCTGCATCCTAGTATATATATATAACTAGAAAAAGAAATTGAAAGGTGAGAAATTCTCACAGATAGCTATCCAATATCACAACTCTTCATTTGATAGAAATCTTCCTCGTTATCGCATCTTCGTCATCTTCGTTGTTGTAGCCACTACATATGTAAAAATCGAATTTTTACTTCGCTATTCCATATATAAAAATCACATTTTTACTTCGATGTTCAATATATAAAAATCACATTTTTACTTCGATGTTCAATATATAAAAATCACATTTTTACTTCGATGTTCAATATATAAAAATCACATTTTTACTTCGATGTTCAATATATAAAAATCACATTTTTACTTCGATGTTCAATATATAAAAATCACATTTTTATACTATGTTTATATTTATAAAAATCACATTTTTATACTATGTTTATATTTATAAAAATCACATTTTTATACTATGTTTATATTTTAAAAATGTGATATTTCTATTTTTAAAAACAATTCTACTTCTATATTTTTAAAATCAATTCTACCTTTATTTTCAAAAATAGTTCTAATTTTATTTTCAAAACTCATGTATATATATATATATATATATATTTTAAGACTAATGTATATATGTTTTTCAAAACTAATGCATATATATTTTTCAAAACTAATGTATATATGTATTTCTATGAACTAAAATCATATCTTTTTTCTTTTTCTTTTTTATTACACTAAAACTGAATTTAAAATGAAATAAGAAAGGAGAAGCTTACCATTTTCGAACGAGAGAGGGGGGCGACGTTCACTTTCAGACTGCGAGGAAGAGGAGGTGGCGCAACTGTCGAGGTGAGGCCACAGGCGGCTAGGGCTTCGCCCTTTTGGAGGTTTAGAGGATCGGAGAAATGAAGGAGAGAGAGGATCGAGAGGAGGGGTCGCAGTTGGTCAGAGGGGTGGCGGATGGTGGGTGCGTCGCCGGTTTTGGGCATCGGCGATTTGGGGTTAGGTTTCTCCGTCGATTCGGGTATGGGGGGGCTAGGGTTTTTCGCGTTTGGCCAGATGGGCGATGGTGAGTGGGGGAGGGGATCTGAGGTAGGCGGCGGTGATGGCCTTGGGCGGCGCGTCGGCATCAGGGAGGGACTACGAGGTGAAGCAGCGGGTTTTTTTTTTCTGATAAGAAAGGAGAGAGAGAGAGAGAGAGTAAGGTGTTTCATATATATTTATATTATTTAATTTCAAAAGTTGACTTTTCCCTTCGACCTCTAAACGAGGCCCACCGCCTGTCGTCCATAGCGTTTCACCCCCATTCCGAACACAATGGGATATGTATCGTAAGCTGATTCGGCTGTTATAATCAGTTTCTGTTGAATTTAAAGTATAGTTCTTTATATATTCAATTTAAACGCACATTTCAAATTATCGGGGTCACATACTAACTCTAAAAATTCCCGAAAAATATTTTCTAGCTTCGTATTGACGATACGGTCCTAACAAAACTAGTTTCGCCGAATTCTGAGACCGTTTGAAAAATGGCCAATTTCCAGTCGATTAAAATCAACTGAAACTGGTCAAACGCGTTTTCCTTTGCCACGCTCACATATTGATTCGAAAAATTATGAAATTTGGAATCTAGCAATAACTTGACATCCCGGACCCAACAAAACTGGTTTCGTCGAAATCCGAGGTCGTTTGCAAAATCTCCATTTTTAAGGGCCTGAATTCCATAACGACTATTCAGAATTTTCAACTGGACATATCTTTTGATTCCCGCTATGGAATCTTGATTTTTCAGATTCGTTGGAAAGATATTCCCAATTAGATCCTAATGTTTTTGGTTTCACTAAAATCCGGATTGTTTTGCACCCGGTACATTCAATTGAAGTTTGAAATCGAATTATCGAACTACCGCGCCATTTTCAATTCTATTTATAATTATATATAATTATTTATATTCTAACGACGACGTATATAATATATACGTTCCAAATATATATTCAAAATAAATTTCTCGCCGATATTATTTAAAATAACTCATTTAAAATAATCAAAATTCGCTAAAATTGCCAAAATAAAAATTTTAAACTGGCCCAGATTTTCGGGTTGTTACACACAGCATGAATAAATTAATACAGTAAAATACGTGAATATGTATCAACTCCAGCTCCTCTGTCGCAACTCCAAGCAAATCCAATGCAACCCAAAAAATATACTCGGTCTGACCGAGCCATTTTAGGAAAAGAAAAATCACACGAATTGTCAATCTGGGATACTTAATAGTGAGAAAACTCGCACCACAATTAACTTGCTTAAATTTTGGACATCTTTTTTCAAAAGAATGAAACTCTCGTAAGACACGACCACACGTAAACATGGCACGTGTTTTCCCCTTACGATAACCAAAACACTTTATAAAAAATCCCATGATATTATAATAATATCTAAAATACAAATACTTATCAATCTAGCCGAAAATTGTTATATTTTTTAAATTCCAACATACTAGGTATACAACTAAATCTACAAGGCTCGTATTAGAGTTTGGATTTCCATACAATGACAAGGAACTGGGGTACCACCTATTATGCTACCTCTCTAGATTAGCGTACAGAGATCCTCGCGTGGACTCCCTGCGACTCAGGACCGGCCAACCCCTCTCTGGATTGTACCAATATTTCACCTATTGGTTGTGATCAGCAACCAAACCCCAGCATATAATAATCAAAAGGGTCATCCATTCTAGAATTGGGTGGTGATAGTTCCCTAAATGGGAGCTAACCACCTAACCTTGAAGCATATCATATGTTTTAGTCATTACCGACTGATGAGGCTAGAGTCTACATTTTTACCTTTCATACACGGCACATCCCTATCTTTGGCTGCCACATCGCCATCCCATCAATCACTAATTGACATCCACAAAATACAACCTCTGAGCTCATACGTCTGTGACAAGAGTGTAAAGCTAAAGAAGTTGCTTTCTCCACCACCATATAGATGTATGTTTGTAAAAATCAATGTATGTGATTTAATAAATGCAATGTCATACATGCGTCCATACAGGTTGCCCAGGAACAGGACAAACCAAAGGTACCCATATACTACATCCTGTCGGGATAACCCGTAGGATTAGTAATAAGAATTCCTCGCATCATGCAGAATCCCAAATCGTAGGGGATACCGCTACATGTATAATCTTGGTAGCTAACCAGAGATATCAATAAGCAGTCCTCTCCATTTTCAGACCTACGCCTTTAAATCGTCTTAATATGCCTATGCATACCTGTAAATTTAGTTTCGATTCGGTTCGAAGTTGTTTTGGGTACAATTCTGATTCCCTAAACCAACACATTATAAGTCAAAAGGGAATTTATTGATAGTTGGTTCTTTAACTATCAACATATATTTGTACAGTTAAGTACACTAGCAGCACAGGCCTCTTTTAATTAAAAATCCTTCATTAAAATCATCTCATCGATTCTTACAAATTGATTCCATATACTTATCTCAATGGGATAAGTATATTCACAAAGCTCTTGATTTCATTACTTCAAAAACCATAGCCATACATTTATCTCATAGAATACATGTATTCACAAAACCATATTATTTTCACTACTTAGTAAATAGTGCTATATACTTAACCGAATGATATAAGTACATTTCGAAATCATATCCAACTAAAACAATGTCATGGGATACATTGTTTGCTATAAAACACCAAACAGTTTTATTTAACTTATAAACTTTGTAGATTTAAGTTTATAATATCATCCATGGAAATAAAAGTTTAATTCCAACATCTACTCTCGTTTCAAACTCATATCATCCCTTGGATGATAATAAAGTCGTTCAAGTTTGGGTATTTTATTTACCTCTCAAACTTTGATTCGGCAACATTCTTGTTTTCAGGATAAATAGAAGTTTGTTGAAGCAAAAACCCAATATTCATTAAATGTCACAATAAGTTCCATTTACTATTCACTTTAAATTAGCATCATTAACTAAATCACTAAATATCTAATTAACCTTAATCAATATTTGAATTCTTTCTTCCTTGTTGCAACGAAAAATCCCGCTCCTCTTTCCCGACCCATGGTTGATTCAAAAAATCATCTCCCCCTCCCTTTACGCTTAACGATTTCCAAAAACTGATTGCTCCACTCTCCTTCTCTTACCAATCTCTTCCTTCCTACACCTATCATCTCACACCTGAACACCTCCCTCAAATCGCGACCCGTCTTCATGCAACACGCACCAAAAATAGGTGTGACCTATGTTCGAACAGAAACCCCCTAAAAACTCACACTATAAGCAACTTACTACCCTCATCACTAACATAGCCTTTGTTTCAACGATCGATGGTCAAAAATCGACAAAAAACCAGCCCTAGTTCTACTTTACCCATGTCGAACAATAGGAAAAGGATGTGCATCCTACAAAATTTCACAAGAATGAAGAAGAATGCAAAACTAGTTCAAAGATTAAAGCTTTATAATCCTTTTGATTTTATTTCAATTGTTCTTGAATTTCAAATCTCATATATATTTTTTCTTTAACATAGAAGAGGCAACCGTATTCATTGAGCAATAAAAAGAAAAAGAAGGAGAGAAGTAAGGATAGATTTAGGTTAGAAAAGTTAAGGATTATTTATAGGTTAAGGTTTTTATAATATTATACTAATACGTATTTTATAACGATCGTTTATAGCTTGCACAACAACATATCAAACCCGATTGCTATAAAATTTGAAATCCTGCGATGATTTAACATTTCGAACCCGATGAAACTGGTTGTCAAATTCTGAGACTATTTCCAAAAGCAGCTATTTTATAGGTCAAATCGTTTATCGATACATGTTCATATCACGCACGATCTCAAAACAACTTCGATTGACGTGAAACTTGAAATCTTACAATAATTAACCATTACAAGTTGTATAAAATTGGTTTCCTTGAAATCCAAGGTTGTTTGGAAAATTGGTTATTCCACATGTTAGTAAAACCAAATAAACAAATAATCGATTTCAAACCACTCACATTCATTTATAATAATTTCTTATTATTGTTTGCAGTCAAATAGAAATTTTCATGGCATCAATACAAATTTAATCAGACTTTAAACTCAAAATTCTTAATTTCAAGCTAATTCAACATCCAAATTCTTATTTAAATTAATTTCAAGTCGCTAAATCTTAAAATTAATCGTTTTAAATATTTAAATAAATTGAATATTCCTTATTAAAAATCCAGGTTGTTGCACCGACTTATCAATCGTAGCAACTTGGACTTTACTTTCAAGCATCCTTCTCCAATTATAGAAGCAACTCATTATAGCTCTTGTCCGTTAGCCAATCCTTTAGCACCTAGCTATGGAAACATCTCCTTTGACTAAGCTATATCCTTCAATGAAAACCACCGACCTATAGCCCTCTCCACCATAACTCGATGTCGAGTTATATAGATAATTGAGTGTTGAGCTATGTACTTTGCTCAAGCTGCAACCATGCTCCAGAGCCTTATCTGCAAGTTTCGTTTGATTTTGACCAAATTTAGCTCCAATTTATTCATCTCTGGCTTATTTTTCTATACAGACACAACACTAACAACAATATTAAACCGTAACATCCAAACATAGAAGATCACGCAAATTTCGTCCATTCAACCATTAAACTTATAGAAACAAGATAAATAATTCAATCCCTAACATATATCTACACATAATCATGAATATACGAATACAAATAAAATGCATTCTAAATCAATTCACATTATATGCATAGTTAACATGTCATTAGGGTTAGATAAGCTTTTACTATCAAAATTTATGTCAAAGCATGCAATTCTACTAAATAATTCTATATAAAACATTGAGGAGGCATAAAATCTCTCACCAATTACCAAGGTCAACCAAAATTGTTATAAGATCTAGTACACATGGTGATGAAATTGACTTCAAATCAATCAAATCAATAATATCTATTTTCCAATGGAAGATCTAATGTCGAATCAATAATCAAGTTTAAATTAGAGAAAAATTTGGATGAACTAGGGCCAAGTAGGGTAAATAACTAATTTGCAATAAGACGGATAGATTTAGTTTGACTTCGACAACCTCTATTTATAGTGTCCTCTAATCAGACTAATAAGCCAACTAACGAGTTTAACTACTTACACACAAATCTAATTAGTAGTTTTTGAACTTAAAACAAGCATAACTTTCTAACTGTAAGTCCATTTTCTTATTATGACCAATGTACAAAATAGGAAAATATTATTTTTGATGAACTGAAAGTGTTTTGAAAATCTAGTTTCGCTTCTATAAAAAGCTAAACCTAAAACAAAACTTTTGGGATCGAAAAATGTCACACATAAATTTGGAAAAAATCATAGGTGTGTAAAGTATATTTAAGACATGTCCCAGGATTATAGAGACATGCAACCTTATATGAAATAACTGAAAAAATTATGATCCACCGATACATGAAATGCAGGTCATTGCATTCTCCTCTTTTGGGAATTTCTCCCTTGAAATCCAAAATATATTAAAATATAATCAATCATAGCTATCCTACATGGCTACTAGCCACTTATAACTATCACCTGTATCAAACAAACCACCCTACAACCAATGGTACAGGTGAATCTACCATAGCATATGAAATACTAACCTGTGAAGCATAATACACAATGGTGAAGATAGAAATGATAACGATGGGTCTTTTCACTCGAAAATCTATGTACACATTATCCTTATGCTCTCCTCAGTTTCCCATGTAACATTGCAATCATTTAGCCCCATTATACTTTTACTAGCTTCACAATATTTCAATTAATTTGTTTCTTGTTGTATCCAACATTACAAAGCAGCTTACGAGATCGAACAACCTATGGTTCTATCTCATTGTCTTATAGATGATTTAGTGCTATCATTATGCCAGGATCATGCTCATACTTCGTTAAATAAGAGGTATGAAAAACACTGCGCATGCCGGCCATCTTTTGAGACGAAATATCTTTATATGTTAGCTTTTCAATTTTCTCTTTTATTGGAAATGACCCTATAGATCTTAACGCCAACTTCCCCTTTCTACCGAATTGAACCTCATTCCTTAATGTAGAAATTTTTACAAACCCATATCTCCGATAGAAAACTTTGAGTCCCTTCGTCTCTTATCTTCCTTTATCAATCCTGAGTAGCTTTCGTCTATTGTCGAATGATCTTAATCTTCTCTGAAGTCTCTCTAACCATCTGTGGTTCAAGTATTAATTTCTCACCTACTTCCCACCAACACAAAGAAGCATTACAAGTTGTTTATACAATTCTTGATATGAAGCCATCCCAATATTCGACTGAAAATCATTAATGTAAGAAAATTCCATAAATGAAAATATCATCCTATAATGCTCTGAAGTCTACAATGCATGCTCTTAAGAGATTCACTAACATATGATTTACTCTCTTGCTCTACCTATCCATCCATGGGTGTCAAGTTGTGCTAAGACGCAGTTTGGTCCCTAATGCATATTATAAGCTCTTCCACTAGTAAATAAAGGGAATTTGTCGCTCATGATGCTCTGGCAGTTCATACACTTATAAATTAATGCCTCACTATCTCACTTCATATCTTTCTATTAGTAAGTCTATTATATTTCTTGACAAACCATGTTACTAATAGGATGAACGATCAATATGTAATGATTGCATTCCCTTAGCACTTCATCTCGTAACCATTAACACTACGAATAGGCAACCTCTCATCCTTATGGAGCAACTTTCTCAATCGAGTTTGTATTGCTTCATGTCTTCGTATTCTACTCACTCTTCTAGTAATTTTTAATGATCTCCACTATCTTAGCATCTCACTTCTAACTAGTATTGATCATTTCGATAAGAGTAGGTTTGATCGACAAACTCGCTAACATCTCAGGTTCAAGCTGTCAACGAAGCCTGAATCAAATCCTGCAGTGTATTCAATTTTAATTCATTCTAAGAACACCATCATTAACCCATTACGGCTTATAATCAATGCATCGACGACTGCATTTTGTTTCCCTAGAGTATAAGCAATTCATAATCACAAAATGCCAGAACTCCAACTACCACTGCTCTAAAGATTGAGATTCTTCTATGCGAAAAGATATTTCAAGGATTTATGATCTATAAATATCTCAAACCTCTCTCCCAATTGATAGTATCTCCGCATCTTTAGAGCAAAAGCTATCACCGTTAATTCCATATCATGAGAAGGCTAACTCTTTTCGTGCAGCTTTAGCTATTAACCAGCGTAGGCAACAACTTTGCCTTTCTGCATTAACATTGCACCCAATATAGTACCACAAGCATCGGTGTATACTATCGAATCCTCATTTCTACTTAGAATGGTTAACACTTATGCACTCGTCAACTTCTTTTTAGAGCCACGAACGCATTCTCACATTTTGCATCTCATATAAAATCCTGATTCTTTTGTGTCAAGATGGTCGACAGTGCTGCTACTTTTGAGAAGCCCTTTTATGAGGCATCCATAAAGTATCGCTGGTCCCAAGAAATACACCTCAAATTCATAGCATTCTTGGGTTGGTTTTGTAATAACCCGGAAATTCTGAGCCAGTTTAAATTTTTTATTTTGGCAATTTTAGTGAATTTTGAACATTTAAAATAGATTATTTTAAATAATATCAACGAGAAATTTATTTTGAATAGTATTCGAATGCATATATTTATACGCGTCGTCGTTAGAATATAAATATTTATATATAATTATAAATAGAATTGAAAATGGCGCGGTAGTTTGATAATTCGATTTCAAACTTCAATTTAATGTACCGGGTGCAAAACAATCCGGATTTTGGCGAAACCAAAAATAATAGGATCTAATTGATAATATCTTTCCAACGAATCTGAAAAATCGAAATTTCATAGCGGGAATCAAAAGATATGTCCAGTTGAAAATTCTGAATAGTCGCTATGGAATTCTGGCCCTTAAAAATGGGAATTTTGCAAACGACCTCTGATTACGATGAAACCACTTCTGTTGGGTCCGTGATGTCAAGCTATTGCTAGGTTTCAAATTTCATAATTTTTTGAATCAATATGTGAGCGTGGCAAAGGAAAACGCGTTTGACCAGTTTTAGTTGAATTTAATCGACTGGAAAATGGCCATTTTTCAAACGGTCTCAGAATTCGACGAAACTAGTTTTGTTAGGACCATATAGTCAATACAAAGCTAGAAAATATTTTTGGGGAATTTTTAGTGTTCGTATGTGACCCCGGTAAATTGAAATGTGCATTTAAATTGAATATATAAAGATTTACATTTTAAATTCAACGGAAACTGATCGTAACGGCCAAATTGGCTTACGAAACATATCCCATTGTGTTCGGAATGGGGGTAATTAGCTATGGACGAAAGGCGGTGGGCCTCGTTTCGAGGTCGAAGATAAAAGTACCTTCTTGGAATTAAAAATTAAATAAATTAATAAATAAAAATCTTCTCTCTCTCTCTATACCTTGGCCCCCCCTTTCAAAATTGTAACAGAAGAAAAACAAAACAAAACCAAAAGGGCGGAACCCTAAATCGCTCGATGGAGCTTCCATGGCGCCGCCGCGCGAGCCCCCCCCCCCCCCCTCCTCAGCTGCCGCTCCACCCTATTCTTCCTTCTCCTTCCACGCCACCGCCTGTACCTCGCTCCGCCCTCCTGGAGACCCCCACACGCGCCTCCCAGACACCCACCGCACCACCGCACCTCCCCCATCACCTGCCAAGCCCGACACGCCCACCCTCAGGCACCATCTCCGGCCGAGCGCCCTCCGTTCGATTTAAAGGTGATTTTTGCTCTATTTTATTTTATTTATTTAGTTTAAATAGATTTTAGTGATTAAATAAAATCAGTTTTATAAATATCATGACATGGATAAACATAAATGATTTTTATTTATATATTTAGAGTATAAAGAAATGATTTTTACTTGAAAAGCTTTGATTTTAACATGATAAAGCTTTGAATTTTTAGACGAGTAAGGTTATGATTTTTAGATTATGAAAGATATGATTTCTCATATATGAAAGGGGGATTTTTATTCATATGAAAGATTACCTTTTTATAGGAAGAAATATAGAATTTTTATAGCGAAGTAAAAATTCGATTTTTATATATTGAATAGCGAAGTAAAAATTCGATTTTTATATATTGAATAGCGAAGTAAAAATTCGATTTTTATATATTGAATAGCGAAGTAAAAATTCGATTTTTATATATTGAATAGCGAAGTAAAAATTCGATTTTTATATATTGAATAGCGAAGTAAAAATTCGATTTTTATATATGTAGTGACTACGGGCGACGAAGGTGACAAAAGGCGAGAAAGGCGATGACTTCCTACATAGAAGTGTCGTGGAGTTGGGATAGCTATTGGTGAGAACTTCTCACTTTAAATTTCTTTTCTAGTTATAAATTATATACTAGGATGTAGACGGTGTTTAGTAGCACCCGACACCCGTCGTCCACAGACCATGTATGGCTTGTATGCTTGTTTGTTTTGTTTGATTTTGATGTGTAGTTGATTGTGTGATGTGAAATGAAATAAAATATTTATATAGAAAATAAATATTGTGTAGTTAAAAATGGAATTTTTAACGTGTATATGAAATAAATTAATTATCGTTAAAAACATAATTTTTAACGGGAATGTGAATAAATAAATATTCATTTACAAACCGGACGGTTTGTTTATGTACACCTATTTGAAGGACATTGATTGGGACGATAAATTTTACACATCGCCCAACTGCACAAATAGAAATCATTGTTTGTTGATTTGAAACCCCACACGGGTATTGGGATAATATATGACATACACTAATCCCAATAATTAGTTATATGTCGATCGATTGATTGACAGGCTGTGGTAAGCGTTAGATATCTATATTTGATGCTTATACAGTGTAGTGCACTTTGGATGATGGTTGATTATTTATCGTTGCTATTATATACATGTGTGGTATGGAATCCATATAATTAACTTTATATGGTAATGGATTGGGCCTCATTCCAATTTAGAATATAAAGAATATTATAAAATAAAGGTTCATGTGTTGACCGTACTCATCCGTTGAGATTAGTCATGTGTTGAACGAAATATTTTAACAATAAAATTTACATCTTTATCATATAGAAAATTAGAAACTAACTGGAAAATAGATAAGATGAGTGGTCTCCTGGATATTGATCTGATGTTGTTTCGTCCTTCGGGGTTAATATTCATGGAATCGTTCTCTTACTAATTTGCGATTAGAGTCTAATTTGAAATCAAACGATAGATACCATAATTTTTATAAAATATATTAAAAAAAAGATAGTCACACGTGGACAGTACTCATTCGTTGAGATTAGTTGTGTGTTGACAAAAATATAGAATCATGTATTGAAAGAAATATAAATTCATTTGTTGAATGGAATAACGAAGTTAGTGAAAAATATAAAGCCGTGTTGATTAGAGATGCGACATTTTGACGCGAACGATATTTATATCGATTATATTCGTTTTTAAATTTGATTTGAATTGAATTTGATTTGAATAGAAAATGAATTGAATTTGAACAGAATAGAAAATGAATTGAATTTGATTAGAATAGAAAATGAATTGAATTTGATTAGAATAGAAATTGAATTGATTTGAATAGAAAATGAATTGAATTTGATTAGAATAGAAATTGAATTGATTTGAATAGAAAATGAATTGAATTTAAATAGAATAGAAAAAGAATTGAATTTGAATAGAATAGAAAAAGAATTGAATTTGATTTGAATTGAATTTGAATAGAATAGAAAATGAATTGAATTTGAATAGAAAATGAATTGAATTTGAATTGAATAGAAAATGAATTGAATTTGATTTGAATAGAAAATGAATAGAATTTGAACATAATAGAAAATGAATTGAATTTGAACAGAATAGAAAATGAATTGAATTTGAATAGAATAGAAATTGAATTGAATTGAATTGAAAACGAATTGAATTGAAAACGAATTTGAATTGAATTGAAAACGAATTGAAATGAATTCTAATTGAATTGAAACTTGAATTGAATAGAAACGAATTTTAAAACGAATTTATAAGGAGAAATTCAATTTTGATTTGAAATGAAATGGAAGTTGAAATTGTTTTTGAAACGAATTTAAAACTATTTATAAAATTCGTTTCAAATAGGAATCGACGAAATATATATTATATATATATTATATATATAATATAATGGCCTGAATAGAACGCGCCGCGGCAGTTTGTGAATTTCGACCATTAACTTCGAACGGACATTACGGGAGATCCGACCGTCGGATTCTTCTAAAACCGGAACCGTTGGGTTTGTATCGAAAAGAGCTTTCTAACGAATATTAGAAATTTGAAATCTAATGGTTGGATTTGGAGATACGTCCAAATCAAATTTGGAAAAGGTCGCTGTAAGTGCAGTTCGATGGCCGTTGATGGAAATCGACTGTACGGGCCTTGATAAAATTATTAAAAATAGTAATAATTTGTGTAAAATCATAAGAAATGATTTGGGAAAATTGGGATGAAAAACTCCATATTTGAAAAGATAAAAATAGATTTTTATCGAAATGAACTAGTTTTGAACTAAAATTAAAACCCATTTATTTTTAAATAAATAAATTGGATTTGAAATGGGTTGTAAATAGAATTGATTTGTGGGTTTATCGTGAAGGGTGTTTTAAATGACACTTGTTCTTTAACCCGATACTAAATAGAATGTGATTTGAGTTTGTCGTGAACTGTGTTTTAAATGACATTAGTTCTTTAATCCAGTAAATGGAGTTTCAATGAATCTGCAATTAGATTGAAACATAAATTGATAATTTAAATTATCAAATTTGGAAAGTGAGCGAGAATGGAGTATCACCGGTTTTGCTCCAAAACAATAGTCAAATCTTTAATTAGATTTGAACGCGAAATGGTAATTAATTTTACCGATAACACCGTGGTGTTAGATATGGAGTATTACCAGTTTTGCTTCATGGGATGAATAGGTTGGGATTGGGAAATAAAATAAATAATTACTTCAGAGTGGTTCGCTAGTCTCGACTAGTTTGGAAAACCATAATCTGGTTTGAAATGATATCCAAAGGAAGATTAAAGGATAAATTTTAAAGAATTTATCTTGGATAAAATTAATGGGAACCTTTCCCTAAGAATATGAAATTTAGAAACTAGCTGTAGGTTAGTTAAGAAGAATGGTTTCCTGGATATTGATCTGACGTTGGTTTCGGCCTTCGGGGTTAATATTTGGGAAATTGTTCTCTTGCTAATTTGCGGTTAGTGACTGCTGAATTGGAATAAGGCGTATGTTGTGTTTGTGTAACATTTGTTTACTATATACGCGGGTTGTTCGGAAAGGCCAGGTTTATACCCATTCTGAATAACCGATTCGACGATAAGTCGAAGATGAAGACGGTGGTTGAAGACCGGAAGTCTTCACATCGTTTGGGTGATTACTGATGATCTTGATTGGGCTGTACACCCAAGATGAGGGAATCAGTTGGTGGTCGTCCAGACGTACTTGGAGATCGATGGATATGCGAGGAAAGTGCCTCCGGTTTCGTTCAGACCCAGAACGAACTTGTAAATGGATTGTGTGTCTGGCATTGGATTTTATTCTGTGTTGATTGATTTCTGTTAAATATAATCTGTTTGGCGGCGGAGAATTTATTCTCTTGCTTAACGCCCTTCTCTGAGACGTACGAGCTTAGAGGTTATATATCGATAGATATCAATCGCATGGCATGAATTGCCTGTGTGGCACGCTGAGTTGCATGGATCAAGGCTTCTGTTGAAAAGCAAAGTCTTGTGGTTGATGATCAAAGCACGGCCTACGTGGCAGCTTTGTGTATAGCGTGGATTCGCGAGCCTCACACCTCGGTATGAGTCAAAAACGGGATGAGGACCCAAGGAGTGCACGACGTTTCTTTCTAGCTATGGGTGGTGTCAATGACCTACCAGCCCTGACATTTATATACTTTTCACCTTTGTGGTTTGGATGCGAGGCGCCTCGATTATAGGTCCTATAGGGCCGGGAAACGTGTGTTCAGGAATAACTTGTTGAATATATGATTTTTTGTTTGATGATAACAAATAGATTTTTACTGATGTGTTTGATGGTGAAATAATTAGTATTGTTGGTTGATGATGCTTTACACAAAATACAGGAAATTTACACAAGTTTTTGTCTTCCAATAATATATTTTTATTCCACAAAACAATTACATACTCTCACTAATTACATTTTCTTTTGTTTCAAATTCACAATTACAAATAAATTCAGTTCAAATGTCTACACTACATATACATCTCTTCTAGCTGGATTAATCTTGTTGTGCTCACTCTAACTGTCTCAAGCTCCTAGTGCATCATCCTGAAACCTGTCACAAAAGAAGATACACACAGTACGCTGGAACTAAAATAAACACTGGACAAATAAAATTTTACTGTTTGATTGATTCTCTATTTGTCTCAGTTTTTCTGTGTGTTTTTCTCATCATATTTCAGACTTGAACAGCCACGCCATAACCATACTGGTTTGCTGATCAGAACCAGCTATTTCTGACCGGCCTCAACACAGTACAGCCTGGCTGCTGTTGTTTCCTTGTGTTTCAGGACAAGGTGCAAACAAATGGCCGAGCAAAGCTCAAATCAAAATGGCCAGTACAAGAAAAATGGACAGAAAGCATGTGCAAATGGTTCAAATCAAAATGCAAGTAAACAATCCAAACAAGTTGCAGCAAGCATTGGTGAAACATATGCATGTATATATGGATGGCATGGTCAAGTCAAAGTGTAAACAAGAAATGGCACTTGTGATTCAGAAAATTGTATCAAGCCAACAAAGCATGCCAAGCATCATTAAAAGTGCAGCAATGTAAAACAAGTCGAGACAGCTCAACAAAGCAACCCAAAAACGTCAATGTATTCAAGTTAGTATGACACGTATAAGCATATCACAAATGGTCGAGCTCACAGCAAAAACTGGTGGACAAGAATGCATGGTGCAGCAACAAACTCAGCAGTCATGGTAGGTGCAACTACATGGTTGAATAACATGGCAGTATATCAAGGAATCAAGTGGACATGCAAACAATTCAGCAAGTGATTCAAGTGTACTCAAAGTGAACACAATAATGTGAGCAAGGTTCATTGTTCAGTTCAGTATGGTTTAAAACAACATGATGAACATGCAGCAAGTACTTAAGTTGAAGTCGACACAGCATCAACTCAAAACAGTTCAAATGTTTGGCAAAACATAGGATCTGCTCAATTGGTCATGGCACAAGTTCAATAATACACTAGCAGATTTTAATGTAACAATATCTGTTCTTATCACAGTAATTCATGCAAGATTTCAAAGATTTGAAAATCAGAGTATTACCAGAAATCACAGCAGAGATCCAAGGTCGAGGCAAAAGTATCAAGTGCAAAGAATAGTTAAAATTCATATCAGTTTTTAAGGAAAATTATGTTCAAATAATAAGGGCAAAGTTTTAGTTTAGAAATGGCCAAAACATATAATTCAATGCCTAGAAAATCTCACGCAAATTTCCAGAAATGACTCAGTTTTGTTTTGGCAAGAGTGTTATCATTTCCAAATGTCAGACAATTCATTTTTGGTAAGGGTTTTAAGTCGTGCAAATCTACAAAAGGGAAAAACTGTTTTTAAGGCATGAATAAAAATTCATTCTTTCTGGATTTCAAGCACAACACTTACAGCATCAAATCAGGGTCGAGACTGTTTAATTTCAAAACGGGGATATATGTTTTAAAAGGCAACAAATTAATTCACGGCAAAACCAAGGAAATTAATCAAGGGCGAATTCATTCAAGAAATTCTGAAAGGGGAAACCACAAACAATCAAATCCGAATATTCCCAAATCAAATCGGGCAAGTCTTCAATGGAAATCAGAGTACTAGGGTTTCTAAAACCCTATAAAAACACACAATTCATCATCGACAGAGATTATCCAATTCGACAGTAAAAATTGAAACCCACAAAATAAATCCAAGTGTTTTTCAAAGCAAGAAATTCCAGAAGAACTTACAGTGTCGATCGCAAGAGAAATATCTCAAAATCGATTGAGCAGAAAAATCGACGCATCAGAGAAAGCCGAAGTGAAGCACCACATAACCACAAAGTCTCGAGCATCAATCTCAGAAGCCATTGAATCGATTTGGGAGAAGTATCACAAACCCTAGTTTGTTGTTTTTCAGAGCCGCCATTTTCAATGGAGAATGAAAAGTGATCGGATAAAAAGAAGGGGTGCAACCGACTTTACAAAGGGCCGACCTATTCTCTCAAAGGCTTAGCCAATTCATTAAACAAAGGGGGTTTTTCCTATTTGTTCTTTTTCTTTTTCTCTTGTATTTGTGTTGTAATTTCTTCAACAACAATTCGTGTTTGTCTAGTTTGATTTAAAACTAGGTATACAGATTACTGGTTTGTATTCTGTAAAAATCTGGTCTAGGGTATATAGGCCAGTCTTTGATTTTGAGCTTAGGGTCAGACAGGAGCAGGAGTTGCAAGTTTGCATAGGGTTGTAAGCGGGATCTGTTTGTATCTCCTAGTAGAAATCTTAGAAAGGCAGCAGTATGTACAGTTTGCCGAAGCTGGGTATCTTTGCGTGTGATTTTCCCTTACTGCATATCTTATATCTCTGTGTTTGTTTTATTTTCTGTTAAAAACCCTATTCTTCCCCCCTCTAGGGTTATTATTGATCCTACAATTGGTATCAGAGCCAGGTTGTAACCCTAGAATCATGACTTCAATGAACAATGCTTTTTCTGAAGGTCAATCTATTGCTAGACCACCCATGTTCAATGGTGGTGATTATGCGTATTGGAAAGCTAGGATGAAAATCTATCTTGTGTCTGTTGATTATGATGTCTGGGATATCATTGAAACTGGATATAAACCTCCTACTGAAACTGTTAATGGAACTGTAACACCTAAACCAAAAAGTAGGTGGGATGCGAATGATAAGAAACTATACTCTATAGATTCTAAAGCTATGAATGCCCTGATTTGTGCTCTTGATAAAACAGAATATAACAGAATTTCTCATTGTAATACAGCCCAGGAAATTTGGCATACTCTGGAAGTCACACATGAAGGAACTTCTCAGGTTAAAGAATCCCGTCTTGCCATGTTCAGCAATGAATATGAAAACTTCATCATGCAGAAGGACGAGAGCATCAAGGACATGTATGGTCGCTTCTCCGTGCTGGTCTACAATGCTAGAGCCCTTGGAAAGGTCTATACAGAAGTGGAGCTCGTAAGGAAGATTCTGCGTGTTCTTCCAATGAACTTTGAAGCAAAAGTCACAGCCATTCAAGAATCTAAAGATCTGAGCAAGCTGAGCATGGAAGAGCTTATCGGGAATCTAATGACATATGAAATGGAGCTAAAAGCAAGAGAAGATCGCAACAACTCAGATCTGAAAAAGAAGTCAATAGCTTTGTCCAACACCGTCACCAGCGATATTGAAGATCCTATTGAACAGCTTGCCATGGCAGTCAGACAACTCACGAAGTGGAGCAAATTCAAATCTCGGAGAAATAAACCAAAGACCAACAATTCAGAAGACGAACCACTCTGCTACAACTGTCAAAAGCCTGGACACATAAAACCAAATTGTCCACTTCTCCAAAGAAACAAGAAGAAAAAGAAAGCTTTTGCCATAACTTGGGATGACGAGGAAAGAGAAGAAGATTCAGACAGCAGTGAGGAAGAAAGCAACCTGTGCTTCATGACGAAGTCAGATCTAGAAGATGCCAACGAAGAAACCACTAAGGTATACAGTTATAACGATCTAGTTTTAATGTGTAAACACCTTTCTGAAATTATTGACACATTAGAATCAGAAGCAGAGAAACTGAAAGCAAAAAACCTTGATCTTGTTCACAATAACAAGAAGTTGAAATCTGAACTTGAAAATGTTTCAAAAAACATTAGTCTAGATTGTGAAATTTGTAAGGCTGTGAATTTAGAACTTTTAACACTCAAGTGCACCATTGAGGATCTTGAAAAAATGAATTTGACTCTTAAAAAGAATGATGACACCAAAAGAAAGAATTATGTTGAACGATGCACTTCATTGGTGAATGAGAACACAATGTTAAGAACGAAAGTTCAAGATCTTGAAGTTGCTTTGAATAAATTTTCAATTGGTCAAACATCTTTTAAAATGTTACTTGGAAATCAACTGTTTGCAAATAATAGAAAAGGACTTGGTTTTGGAAAGATACAAGAAAAAAAGACTAGGATTGACAATGCTAAAGGTAGAGGCATCTTTCCCAAATGTGTAAAATGTGGAGAAATTGGTCACAGTCATGAAAACTGCAAGAACGATAATAAAATTCGTAAGTTCAAAAAGGTTTGGGTTCCTAAACACTTGGCACACAATTATCACAATGATTGGAACACAAATAATGAGAAAAATCAAATCTGGATTCCAAAAGAGTCTTATCACTTTTCTATGACTGATATGCTTGGACCTAGAAGATTCTCTGGGTCATCCTCTTCTATGTTTGTGTAGGTATGCTGGCGGGCTAAGGAGCAACAAAAATGGTATTTAGATTCAGGTTGCTCCCGACATATGACAGGGGACAAAAGACTGTTCCTTAGCCTTGAAAAACATAAAGGTGGGAATGTGACTTTAGGAGACAACAGCAAATGTAAAATCATAGGTAAAGGAAAAGTAGGTAACAGTATTTTTGCCTTAACCGATGTTTTATATGTTGATAATCTATTTCACAATCTTATCTCTATCAGTCAACTTTGTGATAAAGGAATGAATGTTGTGTTTGATAGTAATGTCTGCAAAATCATTGAAATATCCTCTGGAAAGGTTGTTTTTACTGGGAAAAGAAGAGGAAATGTCTACACACTCTCTTTCGATGATGTAACTGTTTCTAGGTGCTTGGTAGCAACGGAAGAGGAGGCAGTTCTATGGCACAGAAGGCTGGCACATGCAAGTATGGGTCTTCTTGAAAGACTGGAAACAAATGAGCTTGTCAGAGGTTTACCTCATCAAAAGTTCAAAAATAACAAAGTATGTAAAGCCTGTACCATGGGAAAACTTAGTCGCGCGTCCTTTCGTCCAAAAAATGTTGTTAGTACTTCACGAGTGCTTGAGTTGATTCATATGGATTTGTTTGGACCTACTGACACTGCTAACTTAAATGGTAAACGTTATTGTTATGTATTGGTTGATGATTACTCTAGATTTACATGGGTTTACTTTCTAGCCAAAAAGTCTGAAGTTTTTGACTATTTTTCAAAGTTTTCAAAACTTGTTCAAAATGAAAAAGGAATTTCAATTAAAACTCTGAGAAGTGATCATGGAGGTGAATTTGAAAATTTAGACTTTGAAATTTTTTGTGAAGAAAATGGTTTTAAACATGAATTTTCCGCTCCTCGAACACCTCAACAAAATGGGGTGGTTGAAAGGAAAAATCGTACATTACAAGAAATGGCTAGATCTATGTTATGTGAATATAATTTGCCTCAAACCTTCTGGGCTGAGGCAGTAAATACTTCATGCTATGTAATAAACAGAGTTATGATTAGACCAATACTTAATAAAACGTCATATGAACTTTGGTCTAACAAAAAGCCTAACATTTCATACTTTAGAGTGTTTGGATGTCCTTGTTATATTTTGAACACAGGAGAACAGCTTGGGAAATTCGAGCCAAAAACGATTGATGGAATTTTCATGGGTTATTCCTCAAGAAGTAAAGCCTACAAGATCTTCAATAAACAATCAAGGACAATTGTGGAAACCGTCAATGTAAAGTTCAATGAAACAGATGTGGATATGATCTCTGAAGATGATGATGGCGCACAAGAAAGTGAACAAGAAAGCAATGACACTGAAACAAACAAAGAAGCCACTGAAGCAGCAACGAATGTTGAAAGACTGAAATTCAAGCCCAGTCATCCTCCAGATTTGGTAATCGGAAGCCCAACAGCTGGTGTTCGTACACGTTCCTCTCTCAATAAGGATGTTTGTACTTTTTGTATTCATAATGCTTTTGTATCTGAAATAGAACCAGGTTCTTATGATATTGCTCTTAATGATGATTTTTGGTTGTTAGCTATGCAAGAAGAACTTAACCAGTTTGAGAGAAACAAAGTCTGGAACTTGGTACCTAGGCCAAAAGACTATCCAGTAGTTGGAACAAAGTGGGTGTTTAAAAATAAGCTTGACGAGTCTGGAAATGTAATTAGAAACAAAGCTAGGTTGGTTGCTAAGGGATACAATCAGATCGAAGGCATTGACTTTGATGAGACGTTTGCCCCAGTAGCTAGGTTAGAAGCGATTAGAATCTTGTTGAGCTTTGCATGTTTTAAAGGTTTTAAACTAAAACAAATGGATGTGAAAAGTGCTTTTCTGAATGGAGAACTAAAAGAAGAGGTTTATGTTGAACAACTCCCTGGTTTTGAGAATCCCGATTTTCCAAATCATGTGTATAAACTAGAAAAAGCATTGTATGGCCTTAAGCAAGCTCCTCGAGCTTGGTATGACTGTCTCTGTACTTATCTTTTGGAAAACGGTTTTAAAAAGGGGTGTGCTGACACAACTCTGTTTCTATTACATGACGGTGATGATTTTTTGATTGTTCAAATCTATGTTGATGATATCATTTACGGTGCTACTAATGATGTCTTGTGTGAAAAATTTGAAAAAGTTATGCAGGACAAATTTGAGATGAGCTTGGTTGGAGAACTAAAATATTTTCTTGGCTTTCAAATCAAACAGAGCAGCAAAGGTATTTTTATCTCTCAAACAAAGTATGTAATGGAGTTACTGAAGAAATTTGGAGTGGAAGATGCAAAACCAATGAAAACACCGATGAGTCCAACAACCAAGCTTGACAAAGATGAAAAAGGTGTTGTTGTTGATCAGAAAAAATATCGCGGTATTATCGGTTCACTTCTTTATCTTTCTGCTTCTAGACCCGATATTATGTTTTCTATTTGTTTGTGTGCTCGATTTCAATCTAATCCAAAAGAATCTCATTTAAAAGCCACAAAACGAATTCTGAGATATTTGATACACACACCAAATCTTGGTTTATGGTATCCTTCTTGTGATAACTTTAATTTAGTTGGGTTTACCGATGCTGATTATGCTGGCTCACTCACTGATAGGAAGAGTACTAGTGGAACTTGTTTCATGCTAGGTCATTCACTTGTTTCATGGTCAAGTCGTAAACAAAATTGTGTTGCTTTATCCACCACTGAGGCTGAATATATTGCTTTAGGAAGCTGTTGTGCACAGATTTTATGGATGATGCAGACTTTATCTGATTTTGGGCTTTGCTATAAACGAGTTCCTTTAAAGTGCGACAGTAAGAGTGCAATTGATTTATCAAGTAATCCTGTACATCATTCACGCACAAAACACATTGATGTGAGACACCACTTTCTTAGAGATCACATTGCTAATGAGGACATTTGTATTGAATTTATTCCAACAGAATCTCAGCTTGCTGATATTTTCACAAAACCCCTTCCAGAAGATAGGTTTTGCAGATTACGATTGGATTTGGGAATTATAGAAATAAATTAATCTCTTTGCATTTTTGGGTAAATTTTCTCTTAAGATGTTCTGTTATCAATACCATCTTCTGACAAATAATCCAGTCCTCAAATCATCAAGAAAAGAACATTTTTTTTTGGACATTTTTTGATAAAATTGTGACTGTACAAGATTTCAGAATATGAGATGGATGAAAGTTTGTCTGCAACTCTGATGCGATTGAATATATCTTATAATATGAGTAATTTAGGAAAAAAAATTCACAAACCATCTCTGTCACTATCACCCTTCTACCATCCATCATTGTTTTATATATATTAAGGGGATTTAAAAAAAAAAAAAAAAATATATATATATAATAAGTAGTTCTCTGACCTCATTTAAAAATCCAAGCTCTGGTCATGAACGGTTATGAGTTTACTTATTTTCATGCTGCAACTAATCCCATTTAAAAATCCAAGCTCTGGTTATGAGTTGTTAAGTGTGCTCTTGATGTATATATTTTTTTATATAGATCTGTTAAAATCCTCCCTGATATATATTAAATAACTCTTCATTCCATCCTCTGCTTTTGTGAAATGTGTTCCTACTTTATGAATTATTATGATTTTTTATCCGATTGCTTGGGGATTACGGCTCTGATTCTGTCAAAATAACTTGATTTCTAACTACAGTCCGTGCCTTTTGCAAATGTTCAGAACTGTTCATCTTTTGATGATTACAAAGGGGGAGAAGGAGTTAATATTTTTTGTTGGTTTACAGACATTTATAGATTTTATCTTGCCATTAATGCTAAGTGTTTAAATTATTTTCTATATTTTTCAACTTCTTATCCTATGTCTGTTTACAATTGGTAGGGGGAGCACGAATATAGGAGGAGTTCAATTCAAACACATTCTGTTATCTTCAAAAATCTTAAGTCTGTTTGTCATCATCAAAAGGGGAAGTTTGTTGAATATATGATTTTTTGTTTGATGATAACAAATAGATTTTTACTGATGTGTTTGATGGTAAAATAATTAGTATTATTGGTTGATGATGCTTTACACAAAATACAGGAAATTTACACAAGTTTTTGTCTTCCAATAATATATTTTTATTCCACAAAACAATTACATACTCTCACTTATTACATTTTCGTTTGTTTCAAATTCACAATTACAAATAAATTCAGTTCAAATGTCTACACTACATATACATCTCTTTTTGCTGGATTAATCTTGTTGTGCTCACTCTAACTGTCTCAAGCTCCTAGTGCATCATCCTGAAACCTGTCACAAAAGAAGATACACACAGTACGCTGGAACTAAAATAAACACTGGACAAATAAAATTTTACTGTTTGATTGATTCTCTATTTGTCTCAGTTTTTCTGTGTGTTTTTCTCATCATATTTCAGACTTGAACAGCCACGCCATAACCATACTGGTTTGCTGATCAGAACCAGCTGTTTCTGACCAGCCTCAACACAGTACAGCCTGACTGCTGTTGTTTCCTTGTGTTTCAGGACAAGGTGCAAACAAATGGCCGAGCAAAGCTCAAATCAAAATGGCCAGTACAAGAAAAATGGACAGAAAGCATGTGCAAATGGTTCAAATCAAAATGCAAGTAAACAATCCAAACAAGTTGCAGCAAACATTGGTGAAACATATGCATGTATATATGGATGGTATGGTCAAGTCAAAGTGTAAACAAGAAATGGCACTTGTGATTCAGAAAATTGTATCAAGCCAACAAAGCCTGCCAAGCATCTTTAAAAGTGCAGCAATGTAAAACAAGTCGAGACAGCTCAACAAAGAAACCCAAAAACGTCAATGTATTCAAGTCAGTATGACACGTATAAGCATATCACAAATGGTCGAGCTCACAGCAAAAACTGGTGGACAAGAATGCATGGTGCAGCAACAAACTCAGCAGTCATGGTAGGTGCAACTACATGGTTGAATAACATGGCAGTATATCAAGGAATCAAGTGGACATGCAAACAATTCAGCAAGTGATTCAAGTGTACTCAAAGTGAACACAATAATGTGAGCAAGGTTCATTGTTCAGTTCAGTATGGTTTAAAACAACATGATGAACATGCAGCAAGTACTTAAGTTGAAGTCGACACAGCATCAACTCAAAACAGTTCAAATGTTTGGCAAAACATAGGATCTACTCAATTGGTCATGGCACAAGTTCAATAATACACTAGCAGATTTTAATGTAACAATATCTGTTCTTATCACAGTAATTCATGCAAGATTTCAAAGATTTGAAAATCAGGGTATATTACCAGAAATCACGGCAGAGATCCAAGGTCGAGGCAAAAGTATCAAGTGCAAAGAATAGTTAAAATTCATATCAGTTTTTAAGGAAAATTCTGTTCAAATAATAAGGGCAAAGTTTTAGTTTAGAAATGGCCAAAACATATAATTCAATGCCCAGAAAATCTCACGCAAATTTCCAGAAATGACTCAGTTTTGTTTTGGCAAGAGTGTTATCATTTCCAAATGTCAGACAATTCATTTTTGGTAAGGGTTTTAAGTCGTGCAAATCTACAAAAGGGAAAAACTGTTTTTAAGGCATGAATAAAAATTCATTCTTTCTGGATTTCAAGCACAACACTTACAGCATCAAATCAGGGTCGAGACTGTTTAATTTCAAAACGAGGATATATGTTTTAAAAGGCCGACCTATTCTCTCAAAGGCTTAGCCAATTCATTAAACAAAGGGTTTTTTTCCTATTTGTTCTTTTTCTTTTTCTCTTGTATTTGTGTTGTAATTTCTTCAACAACAATTCGTGTTTGTCTAGTTTGATTTAAAACTAGGTATACAGATTACTGGTTTGTATTCTGTGAAAATCCGGTCAAGGGTATACAGGCCAGTCTTTGATTTTGAGCTTAGGGTCAGACAGGAGCAGGAGTTGCAAGTTTGCATAGGGTTGTAAGCGGGATCTGTTTGTATCTCCTAGTAGAAATCTTAGAAAGGCAGCAGTAGGCACAGTTTGCCGAAGCTGGGTATCTTTGCGTGTGATTTTCCCTTACTGCATATCTTATATCTCTGTGTTTGTTTTATTTTCTGTTAAAAACCCTATTCACCCCCCCTCTAGGGTTATTATTGATCCTACATAACTAATCCTCAAACTAAGAGAGGACCGGTCTTGGAGGATCCCAGGGGTTACCCAGAGTGTGTAGTCCTGAGGCATTTGCTAGAGTGTCTCGAAGCGGAGAGGAGCTTGCCCCTTGCCTCGACTCATGATGGAATCCAATTTCCAATACGAGATATTTCGGCTTTATTTGTAGAGCCTAGTATGGCGACATAGTAGCATGGGATGCTATGCCGTCTATGATTTATATTTATGATTGAAATTGTTTTGACACTATACACTTATTATAGTATCAAATGATTTGTTTTAAACGTACCAAACATGTTTGGCTATTATAAGGGAAAACCCTATCCTCCGGCTTGCGTTGCATTGTGTGATGGGACCTGGGTCTTATAATAGCTTCATTTTTCGAAAAAGCATTGCGTTGTTTATTCTATGCACTGGTGTTCTTGGGAGGAAACCCGTTCCGTGTTATACGGCGTGGTCCCTTGAATTACTCTCTTTTAAAGTAAAGTTTAAATAACTGTTTTAGTTCTCACACCAGTCACATGACTGACCTGGAGTTTATTATTTTAACCTAAACTTTGGGTGCCCTTATTTTCGACACGGGCAGCTAGTAGTTTTGGTTTTGCAGATTTATATTCACAGGATCCTGATTTACAGCTGGAACGATGCTCGGAAAGCTCTGTATCCGTGTATCACTTTAAGTTGTGTTTTGTATATTTTTCCGCTGCTATGTAATTTATTGTAATCTCTGATATTTATTCGAATGTATAATATTCATTTATACTCTGTATATTCTTGTATCTGACGGAATTGTTGTAATAGCAATGAAATGTTCTTCCGTCTCCGTTCTATTTTGTCTTGTCCTCAACGCCATCTGTGCTTTCCTTCACGGGGAAGTTCGGGTCGTGTCAGTTTGGTATCAGAGCTTTGGTTTACAGAGCTCGAGAACAAGACACATTAGAACCATACGAAAGAATTCATCAGATATTGGATTAGTAATATCCAATTAGAATGACTCGTTAGAGATGGGATCAGTAGTATCCTAGAACGAGTGTGAAGAGTATATTTTTCAAATGAAAACAGTTTTTTTTTTAAATTTAAATCGTTTTATTCGTATTTGAATATTTATTTATATTGAATTTGGACAATCCAATATATAACGATTTTGCATATACGCGTCATGAACGTATATTCGAAGTTTTAATATATTAGATAGATATAGAATCACATTCTAGTCGCCCGGAGATGGTACTGATGATAGCACGTGCATCATCAGTATTTATGTTCGTGTTTCGAAGGTGTGATATCCATATATTTCCATTAGACTGGTGTGAGAACCAAAACTTATATAGCTAGAACACATTGTTGTGAATTGGCATCAAAAACATGATTTTCTGTATATGTATCAAATTTTATGGATTTGAAACTCTAATCCACTAATTGATTGATGTTTGTGTAGTTTGTTTATTTGTTTGATAATTTTGAACCGTTATGCCTAATTGAACCAAATATTGAATTGTATTGAAAATTTGTCGTATTTGCTTGCATATACATATACTTACATTGAACAGGTCATAGCAAGGAGGCTAGAGCAGAGAATAAAATTTGTTTGCCCGACAAATAGGTACATGTTTACTATATAATTTACTGTTTTGTTTGGGTGATGATGATTTTATGAGCCGATTGGCTAGCCGCTTGGCTTTTTCTTTTTCTTTTTGAGATCAGAAGGCCTATATGGCAATTTCGGGATTTTCCCGTGGTTCCCGGTGCAAGGGAGGTTATGGCGAAATTTTTTGAAAATTTAAGGTGTTAGCCAAATTTTTGAAAAATTTGAAAATTCTCAGAAACTGAAAAGTTGGAGAATGGAAGCCAGATCGAACGTAGAGTTGATTAATCAAACCACTTTCGACTTTGTTCTTTTTCGGGGACGAAAAGTTTTAAGTGGGGGAGAATGTAATAACCCGGAAATTCTGAGCCAGTTTAAAATTTTTATTTTGGCAATTTTATTGAATTTTGAACATTTAAAATAGATTATTTTAAATAATATCGACGAGAAATTTATTTTGAATAGTATTCGAACGTATATATTTATACGCGTCGTCGTTAGAATATAAATATTTATATATAATTATAAATAGAATTGAAAATGGCGCGGTAGTTCGATAATTCGATTTCAAACTTCAATTGAATGTACCGGGTGCAAAACAATCCGGATTTTGGCGAAACCAAAAATAATAGGATCTAATTGATAATATCTTTCCAACGAATCTAAAAAATCGAAATTTCATAGCGGGAATCAAAAGATATGTCCAGTTGAAAATTCTGAATAGTCGCTATGGAATTCAGGCCCTTAAAAATGGGAATTTTGCAAACGACCTCGGATTACGACGAAACCACTTCTGTTGGGTCCGTGATGTCAAGCTATTGCTAGGTTTCGTAATTTTTCGAATCAATATGTGAGCGTGGCAAAGGAAAACGGGTTTGACCAATTTTAGTTGAATTTAATCGACTGGAAAATGGCCATTTTTCAAACGGTCTCAGAATTCGACGAAATTAGTTTTGTTAGGACCGTATAGTCAATACAAAGCTAGAAAATATTTTTGGGGAATTTTTAGAGTTCGTATGTGACCCCGGTAAATTGAAATGTGCATTTAAATTGAATATATAAAGATTTACATTTTAAATTCAACGGAAACTGATCGTAACAGCCAAATTGGCTTACGAAACATATATCATTGTGTTCGGAATGGGGGTAATTAGCTATGGACGACAGGCGGTGGGCCTTGTTTCGAGGTCGAAGAAAAAAGTACCTTTTTCGAATTAAAAATTATATAAATTAATAAATAAAAATCTTCTCTCTCTCTATACCTTGCCCCCCCACCCTTTCAAAATTGTAACAGAAGAAAACAAAAAAAAACAAAAAGGGCGGAGCCCTAAATCGCTCGACGGAGCTTCTATCGCGCCGCCGCGCGAGGCCCCCCACCCCCCCTCCTCAGCTGCCGCTCCACCCTCTTCTTCCTTCTCCTTCCACACCACCGCCTGTACCTCGCTCCGCCCTCCTGGAGACCCCCACACGCGCCGCCCAGACATCCACCGCACCTCCCCCATCACCTACCGAGGCCGACGCGCCCACCCTCAGCCACCACCTCCGGCTGAGCGCCCTCCGTTCGATTTAAAGGTGATTTTTACTCTATTTTATTTTATTTATTTAGTTTAAATAGATTTTAGTGATTAAATAAAATCAGTTTTATAAATATCATGACATGGATAAACATAAATGATTTTTATTTATATATTTAGAGTATAAAGAAATGATTTTTACTTGAAAAGCTTTGATTTTAACATGATAAAGCTTTGAATTTTTAGACGAGTAAGGTTATGATTTTTAGATTATGAAAGATATGATTTCTCATATATGAAAGGGGGATTTTTATTCATATGAAAGATTACCTTTTTATAGGAAGAAATATAGAATTTTTATAGCGAAGTAAAAATTCGATTTTTATATATTGAATAGCGAAGTAAAAATTCGATTTTTATATATTGAATAGCGAAGTAAAAATTCGATTTTTATATATTGAATAGCGAAGTAAAAATTCGATTTTTATATATTGAATAGCGAAGTAAAAATTCGATTTTTATATATTGAATAGCGAAGTAATAATTCGATTTTTATATATGTAGTGACTACGGGCGACGAAGGTGACAAAAGGCGAGAAAGGCGATGACTTCCTACATAGAAGTGTCGTGGAGTTGGGATAGCTATTGGTGAGAACTTCTCACTTTAAATTTCTTTTCTAGTTATAAATTATACACTAGGATGCAGACGGTGTTTAGTAGCACCCGACACCCGTCGTCCACAGACCATGGATGGCTTGTATGCTTGTTTGTTTTGTTTGATTTTGATGTGTAGTTGATTGTGTGATGTGAAATGAAATAAAATATTTATATAGAAAATAAATATTGTATAGTTAAAAATAGAATTTTTAACGTGTATATGAAAAAAATTAATTATCGTTAAAAACATAATTTTTAACGGGAATGTGAATAAATAAATATTCATTTACAAACCGGACGGTTTGTTTATGTACACCTATTTGAAGGACATTGATTGGGACGATAAATTTTACACATCGCCCAACTGCACAAATAGAAATCATTGTTTGTTGATTTGAAACCCCACACGGTTATTGGGATAATATATGACATACACTAATCCCAATAATTAGTTATATGTCGATCGATTGATTGAAAGGCTGTGGTAAGCGTTAGATATCTATATTTGATGCTTATACAGTGTAGTGCACTTTGGATGATGGTTGATTATTTATCGTTGCTATTATATACATGTGTGGTATGGAATCCATATAATTAACTTTATATGGTAATGGATTGGGCCTCATTCCAATATAGAATATAAAGAATATTATAAAATAAAGGTTCATGTGTTGACCGTACTCATCCGTTGAGATTAGTCATGTGTTGAACGAAATATTTTAACAATAAAATTAACATCTTTATCATATAGAAAATTAGAAACTAACTGGAAAATAGATAAGATGAGTGGTCTCCTGGATATTGATTTGATGTTGGTCTCGGCCTTCGGGGTTAATATTCAGGGAATCGTTCTCTTACTAATTTGCGATTAGAGTCTAATTTGAAATCAAACGATAGATACCATAATTTTTATAAAATATATTAAAAAAACAAAGATAGTCACACGTGGACAGTACTCATTCGTTGAGATTAGTCGTGTGTTGACAAAAATATAGAATCATGTATTGAAAGAAATATAAATTCATTTGTTGAATGGAATAACGAAGTTAGTGAAAAATATAAAGCCGTGTTGATTAGAGATGCGCCATTTTGATGCGAACGATATTTATATCGATTATATTCGTTTTTAAATTTGAACTGAATTGAATTTGATTTGAATAGAAAATGAATTGAATTTGAACAGAATAGAAAATGAATTGAATTTAATTAGAATAGAAAATGAATTGAATTTGATTAGAATAGAAATTGAATTGATTTGAATAGAAAATGAATTGAATTTGATTAGAATAGAAATTGAATTGATTTGAATAGAAAATGAATTGAATTTGAATAGAATAGAAAATGAATTGAATTTGAATAGAATAGAAAAAGAATTGAATTTGAACAGAATAGAAAAAGAATTGAATTTGATTTGAATAGAAAATGAATTGAATTTGAATAGAATAGAAAATGAATTGAATTTGAATAGAAAATGAATTGAATTTGAATTGAATAGAAAATGAATTGAATTTGATTTGAATAGAAAATGAATTGAATTTGAACAGAATAGAAAATGAATTGAATTTGAACAGAATAGAAAATGAATTGAATTTGAATAGAATAGAAATTGAATTGAATTGAATTGAAAACGAATTCGAATTGAATTGAAAATGAATTCGAATTGAATTGAAAATGAATTGAAATGAATTCTAATTGAATTGAAATTTGAATTGAATAGAAACGAATTTTAAAACGAATTTATAAGGAGAAATTCAATTTTGATTTGAAATGAAATGGAAGTTGAAATTGTTTTTGAAACGAATTTAAAACTATTTATAAAATTCGTTTCAAATAGGAATCGACGAAATATATATATTATATATACATATATTATATATATATAATATAATGGCCTGAATAGAACGCGCCGCGGCAGTTCACGAATTTCGACCATTAACTTCGGACGAACATTACGGGAGATCCGACCGTCGGATTCTTCTAAAACCGGAACCGTTGGGTTCGTATCGAAAAGAGCTTTCTAACGATTATTAGAAATTTGAAATCTAACGGTTGGATTTGGAGATACGTCCAAATCAAATTTGGAAAATGTCGCTGTAAGTGCAGTTCGATGGCCGTTGATGGAAATCGACTGTACGGGCCTTGATAAAATTATTAAAAATAGTAATAATTTGTGTAAAATCATAAGAAATGATTTGGGAAAATTGGGATGAAAAACTCCATATCTGAAAAGATAAAAATAGATTTTATCGAAATGAACTAGTTTTGAACTAAAATTAAAACCCATTTATTTTTAAATAAATAAATTGGATTTGAAATGGGTTGTAAATAGAATTGATTTGTGGGTTTATCGTGAAGGGTGTTTTAAATGACACTTGTTCTTTAACCCGATACTAAATAGAATGTGATTTGAGTTTGTCGTGAACTGTATTTTAAATGACATTAGTTCTTTAACCCAGTAAATGGAGTTTCAATTAATCTGCAATTAGATTGAAACGTAAATTGATAATTTAAATTATCAAATTTGGAAAGTGAGCGAGAATGGAGTATCACAATGGTTTTGCTCCAAAACGATAGTCAAATCTTTAATTAGATTTGAACGCGAAATGGTAATTAATTTTACCGATAACACCGTGGTGTTAGATATGGAGTATTACCAGTTTTGCTTCATGGGATGAATAGGTTGGGATTGGGAAATAAAATAAATAATTACTTCGGAGTGGTTCGCTAGTCTCGACTAGTTTGGAAAACCATAATCTGGTTTGAAATGATATCCAAAGGAAGATTAAAGGATAAATTTTAAAGAATTTATCTTGGATAAAATTAATGGGAACCTTTCCCTAAGAATATGAAATTTAGAAACTAGCTGTAGGTTAGTTAAGAAGAATGGTTTCCTGGATATTGATCTGATGTTGGTTTCGGCCTTCGGGGTTAATATTTGGGAAATTGTTCTCTTGCTAATTTGCGGTAAGTGACTGCTGAATTGGAATGAGGCGTATGTTGTGTTTGTGTAACATTTGTTTACTATATACGCGGGTTGTTCGGAAAGGCCGGGTTTATACCCATTCTGAATAACCGATTCGACGATAAGTCGAAGATGAAGACGGTGGTTGAAGACCGGAAGTCTTCACATCGTTTGGGTGATTACTGATGATCTTGATTGGGCTGTACACTCAAGATGAGGAAATCAGTTGGTGGTCGTCCAGACGTACTTGGAGATCGATGGATATGCGAGGAAAGTGCCTCCGGTTTCGTTCAGACCCAGAGCGAACTTGTAAATGGATTGTGTGTCTGACATTGGATTTTATTCTGTGTTGATTGATTTCTGTTAAATATATATCTGTTTGGCGGTGGAGAATATATTCTCTTGCTTAACGCCCTTCTCTGAGACGTACGAGCTTAGAGGTTATATATCGATAGATATCAATCGCATGGCATGAATTGCCTGTGTGGCACGCTGAGTTGCATGGATCAAGGCTTCTGTTGAAAAGCAAAGTCTTGTGGTTGATGATCAAAGCACGGCCTACGTGGCAGCTTTGTGTATAGCGTGGATTCGCGAGCCTCACACCTCGGTATGAGTCAAAAACGGGATGAGGACCCAAGGAGTGCATGACGTTTCTTTCTAGCTATGGGTGGTGTCAGTGACCTACCAGCCCTGACATTTATATACTTTTCACCTTTGTGGTTTGGATGCGAGGCGCCTCGATTATAGGTCCTATAGGGCCGGGAAACGTGTGTTCAGGAATAACTAATCCTCAAACGTAAGAGAGGACCGGTCTTGGAGGATCCCAGGGGTTACCCAGAGTGTGTAGTCCTGAGGCATTTGCTAGAGTGTCTCGAAGCGGAGAGGAGCTTGCCCCTTGCCTCGACTCATGATGGAATCCAATTTCCAATACGAGATATTTCGGCTTTATTTGTAGAGCCTAGTATGGCGACATAGTAGCATGGGATGCTATGCCGTCTATGATTTATATTTATGATTGAAATTGTTTTGACACTATACACTTATTATAGTATCAAATGATTTGTTTTAAACGCACCAAACATGTTTGGCTATTATAAGGGAAAACCCTATCCTCCGGCTTGTGTTGCATTGTGTGATGGGACCTGGGTCTTATAATAGCTTCATTTTTCGAAAAAGCATTGCGTTGTTTATTCTATGCACTGGTGTTCTTGGGAGGAAACCCGTTCCGTGTTATACGGCGTGGTCCCTTGAATTACTCTCTTTTAAAGTAAAGTTTAAATAATTGTTTTAGTTCTCACACCAGTCACATGACTGACCTGGAGTTTATTGTTTTAACCTAAACTCTGGGTGCCCTTATTTTCGACACGGGCTGCTAGTAGTTTTGGTTTTGCAGATTTATATTCACAGGATCCTGATTTACAGCTGGAACGATGCTCGGAAAGCTCTGTATCCGTGTATCACTTTCAGTTGTGTTTTGTATATTTTTCCGCTGCTATGTAATTTATTGTAATCTCTGATATTTATTCGAATGTATAATATTCATTTATACTCTGTATATTCTTGTATCTGATGGAATTGTTGTAATAGCAATGAAATGTTCTTCCGTCTGCGTTCTATTTTGTCTTGTCCTCAACGCCATCCGTGCTTTCCTTCACGGGGAAGTTCGGGTCGTGTCAGGTTTCAACCTTGGACCACTGCCACCTTCGTAGGATAGACTATTATTCCCTATCCAGAAATGACATGCCCTAGAAGTCTCGCTTCTTCCTTCAAGAACTAGCACTTAGAGAACATTTCTCAGAACTAATGCTTCCTTGATATCTCTAGCACAATGCTTAAGTGTGTCTTGTGCTCCACTTCAATTTCAGAGTAAATCAAAATATCATCCATGAACATAAATACAAACTTGTTCTGTCAATATTTGAAAATCTATGCATGAGATACATAAAGTATGCAACAACGTTAGTCAACTGAAATGACATCACCAACCATTCATAAAATCCCAACTGCAAACGAAACATGGTAATAGGAACACTCTCCTTCGCTAATCTAAGCTGATGAAATCCCATTGTCAAATCCATCCAAGAAAACACTATTGCCATATGCAATTGATCAAACAAATCATCAATACACAGAAGTGGATACTAGTTCTTCCTCATTACCTTGTTCAACTCATGATCATCCACACACAACCACAAAAAGTCGTCTACTGTAGTTGTGAATACAACAAGTGCACTTCAGTCAGATATGCAACTTTAAACGAACACTTTCCTTAATAGGTCATTCACTTGCACCTCCAATTCCTTCTACTCTCTGGGTGTCATACTCCTCAAAGTCATAACTTTAGGTTTGACTTCCCTTACTAAGTCAATTCGGAACTCATATTCTTTTGCAATCTAATCAATTCCTCAAAGATATATGGATACTCTCTAGTGATAGGGAACTAAGGGAAGATGACGATCCCTCCTATGGAATCTCAAATGAATATATAAAGTTAACTAACACCTCATCCTTTGGTAGACAACATATCACCATCATTCATCCATCTGCATCCTCCTTTATCACCTCTAGCTTCATGCAATCCATTATTATCGCACACTTTGTGACCTAATCCATCTCCAAGATAATCCGGAACCCACTTGAAATTCAAAACAAAGAAATCACAAATAAAATAGCAACCATAACTTGATAACTTTAGCCCATGAAAAAACATGCAAAGACTGGCAGATCCTTCAACATTTTTCATCACATTCAAATGTCATTCTATTTAGGTCATAATCCATGTTTATCCATTGGGTCACCGCAAATGAAAGAATGAGAAACCCTTTTATAAAATAAAATAATAATGGAAATACCTCGGTTTGAAAGCATACCTTACACCACATACCCATCCCCCTTATCCTTTATTGAAGGAGCAATCAAAGAAGTTGTGATTGCATCCAAAGCATACGCTTTTACCATTTGATTATCCTTCACCGATTCTGAGCAATCCTTCCTCAAATGCCTCATCTTACCATAGTTATAACATCCATTACCCTTGCTAGCTTTGCAGTTGCTAATCAAGTGGCCTTTCTCCTTACATCCATAACAAGTGGATCCCAATTTACGCTCCTTATGTCCATCCTTTCCTTGGACTGCTTCCATTTCCCATTCCACTTTTCTAGCCTCCACTACCCTATTATGGCTTTGGCTCTTCCTTCTCAGTAGAAAAGATTATGGAAGTCCCAGTCTTAAGTACACATTCTTAGGGCAAAACGCCTTCTCCATTAACTTCTCAAAGAGTTCGTCAATATGGTCCACAATCTTTTTTTTAAGACAATCGTTTAGTCTTATGATGAACTTATGATTCTTCCTCAAAGGATTATCGATAAATGACATCCCATACGTATATAGAGCATCAAACTTGTTCACTTTCTCACAAAGTATCATGTTTCCTTGTTGAGATCAACAAACTTTCTAAACAACACTGAGCAGTCGGGATGAACTTTCCTTAAATGTCATCTTAAACAAATTCTAAGAGAGCTGATCTTCTGCAATAGTAATTGTGATAGCATTCCTCCCAGTCATAACATGGCCCAGAAGCTAATCTAAGTCAAATTTTCTTCATAGCATTCTCCACCTCCATATCATTGAAGATGCGCTTATAAGTACCGATAAATCTTGTACTTCAATAGTTGATTTTATCCCTTAGAATGACGTCTCTCCAAGAGTAGAATGATCATTAGCCTAAAGAAATCAGCCCTAAGTGCTTCCAAGAGAGCACTTCCACCAATAGTCAGTACAGGAGTAGTAGTCTAAGCACTCCTCATCATTGTTTCTACCACAACATTGAACCTTGCCTAAAAGTCAGATGTTGTGGCTCATGATCTAGCTCCTTCCTCTATCCATGAAACTGAATTCCCTGCAACACTTCTTATATGTCGATTCACTCTTATCTGTAACAAGAATAGTTAGTCTGTTATAAAGTAAAACTACATATGGTGCTTAAGTGCATGTTAATATACTATATGATATATTACTATATAGCTTTGAAAACTGACATATAACAAGTATGCTTCCTATTGCGTACACTCTCAATTTAGACTAGGGTGATAACTCCTTCCTTATCACTACTAGATCGTAGCATTAACTCCGTTAAATTAAGTAACCATAACTCTGATACCGAATGTGACGACAGTCCCATATTAGTGACATCAATATAGCTAAATAATATGCTGCAACCATGCCTAGTAGATGTTTGACGATTATTAAAAAAAAGCAGTATAACATGTCATATATCTCTCAGAGAAAAATAAACAAAATTAGTATGACATGTCGTATATCTCTCAGAGTATGAATAAAATATAATATCACACCTACAACAGAAGAAATACTAATAAGCATGTAAATTAGCTATTAGAATAATATCCACTGACTTATGCATTGATATCATATACCATATACAAAAAATCCTCTTAAAATAATTGTCTCAGCAATAGTAATAAGCATAAATATCAGCATTGCCAAGGCTCCACAGTTCCACCTAGCGGAAGGCATAAGAATCCAAATATTTTATATAATGCGTTATAGCTTCTCCTAGCTCATCTTCCGAACTACTACTGCGTTACCAATGCTTGTTGGCTAGTTTACTCATTTAAGAGTACCCAAGATAACATAAAACAAAATACAATCTAGTATGAGCAGTAAAAGAGTTTCATAATGCTAAGTAGCAGGGCCGGCCCTGGCCTAGTGCGAGCCGTGCGACCGCACAGGGCCCATTAGTTCAGGGGCCCAAAAAAACTGTATTACCTTTACTAAAGCTGTTTTTTCTTATCAGGATGCGTGTACTTGATAGTAATTTATCTATGCAAAAGTAGATATGATTGTATACTTTGTTGACATCAATCAATATATTAAAATAGAGATGTGGCTTGTGCGGACCTCTAGTTGACAGATTGAAAATGTGGGTAAAAACTTTATGAAATTGTTGAAACACGCAATTTTCTCAATAGAGATGCACAGTAGAAAAAACACATTTTCACTTAAGTTCAATTTCATAAAAAATAAAATAAAATTTAAGGACCCAAAATTTTGAGTCCGCACTAGGCCCATAAATAATCAGGGTCGGCCTTGCTAAGTAGACACATAAAGTAATAGACAAAGGTGCGCGACCATACCAGCATGTCACTGTAACAAAGAATAGGCACATAATAAAATGACATGTTGCTCAAAAGTGTCATAAAAGGTACACACATAGAATAGGATGACAAATGTCCAAATAGATTTATTCCCAATGCCTCCTTCCCATGATATCTATGAACGATAGCATACAAAAAAGAGAAATCAAAGCAACCATAGCAACGTAACATCCATCAAGCAATCCTAGATATCACTCAATATATGCCATAAATATATGATAATTTGTTTAGCCTTTTTACTACCAAATATGAATGGAAACGACGGTTTTCATTGTACTCTCGTATCACTAAGATCAAAACTTGATACGTATATCATAGCCCAAATCTAGCCATTAGACCTATATCTGTTGTAACTTCCAGTTTAGTCTACAAAACCTCAACAACAGTTCTCAAAAGTTCCACTACCACTGCACCTTCAGCTGTAATTCAAGGTCGAATTATCATGATAACTCGTTATTGAGTTATAAGTTAGCCAATTTTCAGTCCAGACTTCCTTTCTGCTTATAGTGTTCTTCCTTTAGATGGTATATACTAAAACCTATCAATCATAGTCATTTTTCTCTAATTTTAAAAGTAATTCATTATAGCTTCCACCCCTCAACCAATCCTCCTACACTAGGTATGAAACATCTTCGTTTTCCAAGCTCTATCCATAAATGCAAACCACAGACCTATAGCCTTCTCCATCAAAACTAGATGCTGAATTATATAAATAACTCGATAACAAGTTATGTGCCTAGCTCAGTTTGTGATGCAAACTACCATCCATACTCCAGAGCATATCCTCCAAGTTTCAACTTTAGCTATGCAATCACAACACTAATAACAGTATCAAAGCATAACATCAACACATAAAACAACAACAAAAATCCACCCATCCAAACATGCAATTTATAGAAACAAGATAAACAATTCAATATATAACATATATCTAAACAAAATCATGAAAACGTGAACTTAAATTCGATGAATTCTAAATCAATTCAGGTCATCTGCATAGTTAATATGCAGTTAAGGTTTAGACAAGGTTTTAATATCAAAATTCATGTAAAATTATGCAATTTTAAAAGGCAATCCTATGTAGAATAGTGATAAGGCATAAACCACTCACCAGTTACCAAATTCAACCAAAATAAATATAAATTTAATCCAGATAGAGATGAAGTTAACTTTTGATCAAGCAAATCAATGATTTATATCTTCCAATTGAAATCTAATTAATCGATAACCAATAATCTAGTTTGAATTAGAGAGAATTTGATGAAATAATGAGAAATTAAAGCTAATTAGGTTTAGATCTAGTTTGGAATAAGCGAGAAAGATTCAATTTTACTTCTACAGCCCTTATTTATAGTGTTCTCTAATTGAACATGCACTTCATTAAATATACAATAATTCTAGTTAGCAACTTTTATAACTTAAAACATGCATAAGTTTCTAACTGTAATCCCGTCTTCCTGTTATAACCACTTTACTAAACTGGAAACGGTTATCATAAAGCAATGAAACCAACTTGAGACTATAATTCAACCCTACCAAAAGTTATAACCTAAACAAAATTCTCATAGTCAAAATAGTAATATAGAAATTTGGAAAAGATCATATGTGTTAAAATGTCCATAAGAGTCATATTAAAAAATCATGGAGTCATATGACCTCATATATGTTTTTTGATGCTCTAATACATAAAATATGGGATAATTCACATATGTAGGCCATTTTAAAAAAAGATATAACAAATTTAAGCCTATTTCAAAAGTAATTACAAATGTAGACCTATTTTGTCTAGGTGTGTATAGGCGATTTTTGAAAACGCGCCTTTGTGCGAGTTTTCAAAACTCGCCTTCGCAATTGAACTCTTTTGAACACATTTTAAACAAGCCAAACATTTTACAAGAACAACATACAGCGTACAAACCCCGTTCGCCTAATTCGATAAAACACATTACTATGACCCAGTACAACATAAACAAGAGCCTATGAAACAACTTGAATAAGACCCAACATAACCAAGACACAACAATACAACATTACTTAGACCCAACGATACAACATAACCACGACCAAAAACAAGTAGTCAGTGTGCATGTGATGTCCCCTTTAGCTAAAGTTAATTATGGGGCCGAACTGATATGACTACTCGGTATGATAGTTATGGGGCTGAACTGATATGACTAATCAGTATGCTCACTTCAGAAATTGTCCCCTTAGGAACACTGTAGAACTGATATAAAGTTAAATGTTAAGTTAAATGCTCACTCCATACTATATACATTTTGTCCTGACGTGCTGCGAGTTCCTAGGCATTTGTCAATAATAATGCGCATGTAAATGGGGACGACCCTGTTTTTAACTCCTTTGTGCAGTGAAATATTTAAATTTTATGTGGTTGGGGAGGATCCTGTTTTCGCTGTATATAGCGGCTTCTCTGAAGCCGGCTAAACACGAGAAAACCACTCCTCCTTCCTCTTTCACTATGCCGAAACACAAAAAAGAAAGTGTAGGCTCCACCACGAACAAATGGGAAAATGACGATGAAGTGGTAGCAAATTAATGACCTGGAAAAGAAAGGGTGGTTGAAGGGTGCGTTGTTGAGCCACTAGGTCTGGGCGGATCCAACCCTATTTGTCGTTGTGGAGAAAATCGGTCGTGGTTGTTTCGAAAACCAAAAAAAATGCGGGTCGTCGATTTTTCGGTTGTGAAGCCTACGAGGACCACAAGGTTTTTCCTGACGAAATTGATTGTTGTTACTTTAAGTAGTGGATCGACCCTCCGATGTGCGAACATGGAGTTCAATATGCATTGGAAACACAAACCGAAATAAGACGCTTGAACAAGATCGTAGATGATGCAGCTAGAGCTGGATTTTTCCCATGTCCGTGGTAGGTGTACGTGGAAACTATCTTAATGTTTTTTTACTGTTCTTTGAATTTCTTAATGTTGTAATCGTCCTTGTTGTAAGCTTCTCAGTTACGTAATGCAAAATATTAAAATTTCTGGAAGTACGAACATTGCTGATAAAAAACCATAAATCCTGATGTAAACTAATGGCAACATTACAACTACGAAGTAGCAACATTACATCTCCGCAAAGCATATTCCCTACAGTAATACGTCAGATGAAACAGTGTCGTGCAGGGTTAAAGGAGTATGTAAAACAGATTCTCTTCTGATACGACTAGTCAGTGCAGGGTTAAAGGAGTACGTAAAGCAGATTCCCTACAGTATTGTGTCAGATGAAACAGTGCCATGCAGCACGTAAAGCAAGGTATACCAGTGACCGTTCACATCATTGGTTGTTTTACCCTTTATTCATTAGTACACTACGCAGCTATATATCTCTGTTGAATTACTCACAACTTACCTTGCTCCAACAATTTCTTTTTCAACTACTCTGTGCTTTACCATAACTATGCCTTCTTGGCCATCATCTCCAGACTCTGATGAACAGGCGTATGAACAGATGCGACTTCAGGAGCTTGCAGATGAACTCGAGTTTCTAAACGAACTGAACTCTCGGCTTGGACCATCGTCCGAACAACGGCCCGTCCAACCTCCACATCAAGCCTAAGTACCAAACGTTCAATGCACGCATGAACAGTCCGTCGTTAACAACGACAAGTAGTTGGTTCTTATCAAGTACCACATGTTCCAATTCCTTATGAACAGGAAGATGACTCTTATCAAATTTGTTGCTACTGTGGTTATCCGATTGAAGTTGTGGTTCGTGCAGATGGCAACGATATTGGTTGGCGCATTCAGCAATGTCCATCCTATCCGAACAGATGCAATTACTCTGAATGGATAGACGAACCATTATGCCCAAGGGGAATAACATATGCGAACGAACTCGAACAAGAAATTAGACGTCTCCGAATCGTTAATGAATAGTTGCGGTTTAACCCTAATAATTAGACGACTTAAAATTGCTAGAGCATGAACATGAGATAAAGTGTGGTTGCATAATATTTTCCTAGTTAGCTTCTATTTCTGTGTTTGTATCTATTGCATCCTAAGTTTTAGTACTTATTTCTGTGTTAGCATCTGTTGCAATCAACTTTGTTATGTTTGGTACCTTTATTTGTTATGTTCTGGTACGTTTATTTATTTCTTAGCTTTGAATAAAACTAGCGTATGTATAATTATTTGGTACATTTGGCTATATGTCATTCAATTTCCTTGTTTGCCATCCGTATTTTTGGTTTTGATATTCGTATTAACTAAACGACGTTTGAACGTATAATTTATAATATAATATAATTAAAAACAAGCTCCCAAGGTCGCGGTAGTTCGTAGTTTTACGCATTGAACATTAACTGAATATATATGATTCGTTCTATGTCGGATTTCTTTGAAACAAGAAACGTTCGAATCTAATGAACTATATTTTTATAACGGAAGAGAAAAATGAAGATTTCATACTACAGATTTTTAGTTATGTCCAAATCAAATCTTCAAAAAGTCGCTGCGGAATCGTTTATAAACCATAGCGATTTATTAATAGTTTATGCAGAATTTTTATAAAATATTAACTGAGCATCGATTTTAATGTACAAGGGATTAGTCAACATAGCACTACGTCACCGTTTTGTGACAAGGCTAGTTTGAATGTGGTTTTGCGTGTATCCTAGTTTGAATGTGGTGTTGTGTGTGTAAGTTGTTAATTGGGGGAGGATTTACTGAAGGCGTGCTTTGGAAACTCGCATATGTATTTTAATGAAGGCGAGTTTCCAAAACTCGCCTTCAGTACTCAAATAGGTCTACATTTGTAATTATTTCTGAAACATGGCTACTCTCGTTATTGTTTACGAAAACAAGGTTGAGTAAGTGAATTCCTCTAAAATATGGGACGTTACAATGTTCCTATGTCTACCAACACCTGCCTAGAATTGAAATTAGTATAGGCCCACCAATTGAAACATTCAAGTGTCGAGCGCATTGCTTAGGAGATCTCTGATAGGCAGGCATAAGGGTTTAGGTTGGTCTGTTGTGTTAAATCTGAACCTTGAATTCATAAAGAAAGTGGTCTATGCTTCTACTATAGCTGGAATGTTTTCTCCAAATAAGTCTCAAATGATAATTCAAATGAATTGGAACTCTACTACAGATTCATGGATGATGAGTTGATCATCCGCAAAGAAGAGAAATATAGTGCAAACAACGAGAAAGTTTTGGTAGTTATGAATTGAGACCGTAAATTCATTTTCTCTCCTCACACTCTTGGTTACCGTCATGAAATTATTAGCTAGTTTCATAGGTGTGCAGGGATTTAGTTCGAAACTCTTCTTACTCGTATGTGTTGGGTATCATTTCTTCTTGATGTCGAGTTATACAGGTTTTGCCCATCATCTATATTACTTTAATTCGGTATTGCTGGTCTTTTTTGCGTATTCATGTTGTATTATTTTGCTATTGGCCGGGCGTGTCGACGATATTTGTTCGAGTGGGCCATGTGCCTTGAACTTACGTACCTTTTACTTCCGTAATGTGTGAGTATATATAACATGGGTACAAGATCTTTAGACCACTCATCCCTTAAATAACAAAAAATCTCTCCAGCATAACTTACATTAGAATATGCATTCATATTACATAGAAGCAAAATACATACATACATACATACATACATATATATATATATCACATAAAAATAAACTAGGAAATAAAAACGTAAATGGATTTTAGAGTAGAGTACTATATTTTATAAATTAGTCAACTAATGTACTCTATTGTTAGTTAGTATAAAACCCTCTACTAGTAATTCTTTACCAACTAAATTATACCGAATGCGAATAATTTATTTTCACCATAAAACTATTCTTAAGCTTAACATTTATTTAACTCATATTTGTTTACTTTTACAAGGGATGAGCTAACTATTTCTATGAGTAAAAAGATATGAATGTACTGTATAATACATACACACAAAAATATGTAGACATAAAGATAAGTATATGTAGCTAGCATCAATAATCCCATTTTTTAGCATTATTTTCTCGTTCCTTGATATCATCCATAAGTTTCCATTTAAATGTTTGTGATATAAGAGAAAATGAAGAACATTAGAAATATGTTCTCTCATATGTCATAATTTAGTATGAATCGTCTAACCTAAGTTTTTATGTCATACGTAACAACCTTCCATCAATGGCTTATGCAACGTTTGTGCCACTCTTAGACATGGATCAGGACATTCTACGTGGTAGGTTGTTAAATATATCTAGATGACTTTCATGTTTAAAATATCCTTCCATAACGTGCTCACAATAATACTACACAACTGTGCTTTTTTTATGATAATGATTATGTGTGTGTATATGTAAACGCTCTATGGTACTCCTGTTTTCTAGCATCTTCATCGTATTATGAGCTACACCATTTCAAATCTAACAAGATTTTGTGGATGTACAATCCACATACAGTAAATCAACTTGTAAATTGGGCATACTTCGACATTTAGCACAATATATTTGATATTTAAATTTAGCAAGGTAAAATAAATGTTTGAACGATGAATGATTGAGTTAAAATTTTGGAATGCTACAATATTAAAATGAGCCCAAATTTTACAAAGACGATCACTTATATGTTAATTGACCATATACAAATTTTGTTAGGCTAGTGGTGATGAGTTTAATTCCCGTCTTACAAGATCCAACCCACTCGCCATGTAATGCATTACATACTACCTAAAAATTTGTATATGAAGTACCAAAATATAAAAATATGTTAGATTTGAAATAGTGTAGTTTATTACATGAAAGAGGTGCTGCAAAATAGAGATATTACATATCTTTACTACTAATAATGATATTTCCAAGAATTAATTTCAACTGTGTTCTTTTGAACTGCCAAAAAAATACCCTTTCCAAATTTTCTTCTTGCGCTTCTCTTCGTTACTATTTCAGCCGCATCTTCGAAGTTAGATTTTATTCCAATTCGCTTCATTAAACATAATTTATAATCGTGGTGATTCAAGGCAATTTCGATCATCCAAGCTGAACCATTGTTGTCGGTACTCCATTGTTAACCAAAATCCATTACTATCCACTACGTTGAAAAACCCTAATCCATCGTCATCATTTTGATAATGGCAATTTCTTCCTCCACCTTAAATGGTGCTACTTTCGCCTAATCATCCATCGAACCTTTGCTTGCATAGTCTACAATCCAAGGGTTCTATGGTTCACCACTTTTGCCTCCACAATCATCATGATCCAAATCCATAATCATTGAGTCTAATTTACTACAATCATGTTAAGCACAACACTAAGTGTAGACTATGAAGATTTCCGTAGAGATTGCAGAGCCTAAAAATGATCAAGTCAGAGTGATTTTCTTTCTTTTGAATAATTTTGATATGAACTTGTAGGTTGCTTTTGTTAATGTATGGAACAATGTATAACATTTGATAATATATACTTTTAACTTCTCCACTTCTGATTTGATTAACAAAGAAACATAGGCATTGCCCGTGATAGATTAAAAGGTTGTTGGCATGGTTTGGACGGTCTATATGTCGGAGCAGTGGTGGAATAGCCAGAAGGGAGAAGTTATTCGCTTAAATTCTTTATATTTAAGGGGATTACTTCTAGTATACTAATACTAAAATGGTGCTAAAATCATAAGATGGCCATACATATACTGAAATATTGATGTATATGTTTGTTGTGGGACAGAAGCTGGTTGAAACAACGAGTATTACTGCAAATTTTAATTATCTTTATATCAGTTATATGTTGTATCTAACACATTTCTAGATCTTTTAAAATATTATTCAAGATACCAACATGTGATTATTTGCAATATAGTGATGATTTCAGATACATGAACATGCTAGATAGATATTTATTACATCTAGTATATTATCATCATGATATCTCATTACTTCACTCAGTAACAATTCGAATTGGATTGTTTATATTCCAAATTTGTTTATGGTGTGTGTTACTAGGTAATACTATAAAGCATCCTACTATACAATAAATTTAGTTTTAAATAAATGCAGTTTTTTCTATATTCAGATTGTATTAAAAGCCCATAATCATTGAACTGTCGTTGTATTATTATGTATTACTATGGAATCCTTATTGACTTTTATCATTAATTTCTTTTTATACTTTAGACTCTCTTAAATATTTGAATGAGTATGATAGCATATTTTCATTGTTGGTTTTTTATACTTTACATCTATGCAGTTAAAGCGCTTAGCGATTCTATAGAGGTGGAGGTGCAAAAAGGTGTAGCGGGGATGAAAAAAGGTACATTAGATGTAAAAATAAGTATTTTAAAATTAACTAATTACCATTCTCACATTTGTGTAAAAGAAAATGATATCTATTAATTTATATAAAATCAAAGAATATCGCCGGTTATACACTGTAACACCCCACACTTTTCTAAGCCCAAATTTCAACAAAAATCGAAACTCGAACGCATCTAAGCATGGAGTGTGTAAAACTGGTACCTGCAAAGAAATGAGCATGAGCATAATCAGAGTACGATAAAATAACTCACAGCAGAAACAAAGTAGGATTGACAGTATTAACTCAAGTAACTACCTTTTTAAAAGTGAGTCACCATGTCAATACCGAGCATGAGAGAGAACAAGAACCGAAAGCAAAACTAAAACACCAGTGAGAACCCGGTCTTTTCTAGAAAACCCGAGAGGCTGTAATGAGAAGGGGGTCAGACCAACAAATTAGGGTGAACAAGAAAAGTACAACATAGATGAAACACTCCACCTCCGTTAAGGTCACTCACAAAGGGAATGCCTTAATTTTGGTGGAGGTTTATAAGTAAAAGACACAGATAAAACACAAGACAGATATAAACACATATAAATAAGCAGCGGAAAAACCAACAGACTTTTATTATCATAAATACGTGTTCATACAGAATATTTCAAACATTGTCTCAAAACAAACTTCCAATTTTTACAACCATAATACTGTCTTGATTTTAAAAGTTAAAGATGCATGAAACATAAATAAAGCTGCATAATCCCCATAAATGATATCCAAAACCACGGTCCAAATGAAAGAAATCCAAGCAATACATTCTCTCTCTTCAAGCTGGATGAAAAACTGACTAAGCTGCGGTGTTTCCTCCCTGTGGTAACTTTTCTGACACCTCTAACTTCAAATTTCGAAGTTCTAAAGGATCGAAAGGCCAAGTTATCCCGTCCAATATTAGGCTAACCATCTCAGCCTAATTTACGTTCGCATGATTTTTGGTGTAAAGTATTAGGCTAAAAACTTAGCCTAATTTAATATACGCAAATTGGCATAAATTAGCATAAACATGACAAGGGTGTAACTTTGGTATTGATTGCATAATCAATATGAACATAATAGGGTGTACTTGCAAAATAACTAACATGAACATTTTAGGGGTGAACTTGCAAAATAACTAACATGAACATTATAATGTCATAGGTACAAACTTGCAAAAAGACTAACATAAACATTATAATGTCATAGGTATGAACTTGCACTTATAGGCTAACTCAACATATATGTGTTTTTAACATAGGCCATATTAACAACATACATGAGAATTAGCAATATGAACTAATCCATATACATATGTTAATTTGCAACATAGGCAAATCAACGTACGTATATGTGAGTTAGCAACATAGGCTAATCAACATACACATGTGTTAATTAATAACATAGATTTAAACATACTTGCAAATTAATCCCAACATATGATAAGTGTGAACATGGCATAAGTTTTGCATAAACATGAACATATAGATTTGACAATTGGTCGCATAACTTCACTACATAAACTTGCATAATAAGCTACACAATTCTCATAAGATGTTACAATCCAAGTCCATGCTTATACAAATAATCTAATCCAATAATCCCAAATTTAACATGATAATAGAATCAAGTCACTGACATAGATTAATATTATAAAACATAATAAACATCATACTTAATAATTCTCAATTCAACATGATAATAGAATCAAATCACAAACATATATTAATAACATAACGAGTATCGTACTATTATCATTTCATCGCAACACATGATATTCATATTAATTCGCATTCTAAAAATGTAGCTAAACTTACAATCGTAGACGGTCTTGTTTTCTGAGTTCTAAAATTCTGAATTTGCAAAGCTTTCCTTTGGGAAGACGTTGATTTGATTCTAATTTGTTGTTGCTTTTTAATCTTTTAGTTTGCATTCGCTATGTTGTTCGTCTCTTTCAAGTGGAGGCTCCCTCTAGTTCTCAGCAGACAGCATGGTGGCTCCAATTCTTATTCTTTTTTTTTTGTGAATTTTTAGTTTGAGACCTAGGGTCTTTTTATAGAGTTGCAAGTTAATTTGAGCCGTCGATGAAGCTAGGGTTAACCAGAGCCGTCCGTTGTAAAGAGAAGCCAATTATGTTCACCATTTCTTTCTTAATGTACATTTACTATTATTTGTCAATCCATATAAATACGTACGCATTAGATACATCTCCCCTTTACACATTTATTATTTTTGTATGCACATTAGATACATCTCCCCTTTACACATTTATTATTATTCTTGTATGCACATTAGATACATCTCCCCTTTACACATTTATTTTTGTATTAGCAACTTTAGTGTTAACAGAAATACGGCGTGTTACATATATTACAATACACAGATGTATCTCGTTCGGTTCAACCCAAGATATATGCCTACCATGGCTAGTAATTCTAACCTAACCTTGCAAACATTTACGCACGACTCTAACTACCCTTCCCAAGGTAGTATTCCCGATAATATTGACACTGAGATAGAACATTTACGCATATATTTATGAAGCCTATGAACCAATTATTAAACTAAGAAGTGAACTCCCAACTATGAAGTTTATTTATTTATAAGTGTACACGCAGCCACTTAACGCATCACTATCGAATGATAGATAGGGTGGATTCTCCCGGTTACTTAAGACCCTAGGCGGACCTATTGGTCATTTAATACCCCTCGATGAATTACTCAATGTTATTATAAATTAGGGGACACTAGCTACAGGACCCTACTATTTAAGGCTTCCGTCATTCACGCATATAAACCCATGCCCCACATAAGGCGAGAGATAGTAAGCAACCACTTAAGGTCGTTACTATCTAGCAGGCCTTATTGGATAATCTCCTTAGCCGCTTAATACTTCCCGTAGGACAGGTAGCCCTATCGAATGACCATACCGGATGTTTTGTGAACCCAGGTTTAGGTAGGATTCATACACCATTTAAGACCCCTAACTGGATGACCTATTTCCAAGTGGACTCCTCGACCCAAGCCACTTAAGACTCAAGAAAGCGAACTACTTGCGAAGAATATCAAGCTCGCACCCTATAGCCTTTAATACTTCTATTTACAGACAGTGGGCTACGCGATCACTTAATACCTTTTTATTGGTGGATCTAACCATTTAAAACCTTAATCCTAAAGCAGGCTATGTTATTGAGTTATTCCCATTTAGTTTCACTTTACGGAAAATATCATACATACACAATTAATTATTGTCACGGGTCCATATGGTTAACAATGCTTCCCATCATTAACCTACCAAGTCCAATTCTAAATTTTAGTTATAAGTCCTAGGTTGAATGATGCTTCCCATCATTAACCTACCAAGTCCAATTCTAACTTTTAGTTATAAGTCCTAGGTTGACTAGTATATATAAGGAAGGTTATATCCTTTTTAGCCTACGATATTTATTCGATAACTTTCCTTATTGGACTTGGTACTTAAAACGGTAATCGTTTCCCATAAATCCCCGTTTTATTTTCTTTATTCTATTCACTAGAATTATTGCCATTTCTGACCATAACGGTCATATTTTCATGAGGCATAAGTTATCCTTAATTATGAGTCCCGAGATATCTATTTGTTATACCCCAACAGACATTACTAATTTATTTATTTATTGCATGTTGTATACATATATTTATATATGTTCATGCACTAAACCTCTCACATTAAGCTGACCACTTGTGGATGCTGGATTTGTCGGGCAGTTCCGGGCAGACTTCTACCACAAGTTGAACTTAAACTTCGTGTCTTGGTGCGGTTATTATTTAATTTCCTAATTGGAGTTTACAACATTAATCCTAACCAATTTAGAAATTGTAACCATTAGGTTTAATTTCCTGATTAAATTTGTTTCCCCAATCAACATCGGTTACAATAGTTATTAATTTATGTATGGCCCTATTTATAGCAATCAGTTACACTAATTGCTACAATAGTCACCACAAATATATTCATTTAATATGGACTACATTTACATGTATAATTCTATAAAATGAATATCATTCAACTTCAAACATCCATTATTATATATATATATTTCGTTGTTCACGTAGATTCGGATGGATAATGTATATATTTATATTTATATTTTCGCGCGGTTAACGGAGTTATTTTGTAACGTCCCAGATTTTCGGTTATTTAAATTGGAATATTTAAATCTGTTATATATATTATATTGGTAATATAATGGATTTTATATCGAATTTATTTTATAAAATGGAGTTCGAATATATATAATTTATAATATAATTAAAACGAGCTCGAAACGGCGCGGCAGTTCGTAATATTGAAGTTCGAATTTTAATTGAATATACAGGATCTGATATAAATCGGATTTCAGTGAAACAAGAATCATCAGGATCGATTTGATTATATTTTTCTAATGAAAGAGAAAATTGGAGATTTTATGTTATAGATTGGTAGTTATGTTTAATTCAAATTTTCAAATGGTCGCTATCGAATTTCGTTAATAAACGATAGCGTTTATTTAATAAATAAAAAGGTATTTATATGTATTTGAATACCGTTATAATCCAAATTCTTGAATATGGAGTTTTAAAATATATATTGGTCTATTCTGGAGTTGTGAAATTTTATTTGGAATTATACAGTAATAATAATTTATTATTTTTATTTAAATAGAATTGTTTTGAATTTAAATATATTTTATCGATATTCTATAGGCCTTAAAACAATTTTATTTTCAAACGACCTCCATTTTCGGCGAAACCAGTTTTATTCCAATGCATATAATTAAATTTGTTATATTTTCAGTTTGGAGCCAAACGAAGTTGTTCGTCGTGGACGAAATTTAAGTGTGAACCGATAAATTAAAATATTGTCGTTGTGTAAACGGAGTCCGTTTCCAACGAAATTAATTTTATTGGGACCGCAGCGTGAAGACATGACAGTGTATGTAAGTTTGTTGAATTTGGAGCTGGTATTTTAGTGGCACGTAAATTTAACGTTAACGTACATAGTGGTAGGAATTTATTAACCGTGTACCGCAACAAACGGGGTGTGTGTGTGTGTGTGTGTATATATATATATATATATATATATATATATATATATATATATATATATATATATATATAAACCCCTAAGTAAATAAAACTAACCTATCACCTGCCTATAATTATTTTCCGAACAAGCCTACTCTGTACCTTGTTGATTTCTTCTTATCAACACGAGCTACCCTTACCACGTCTTCCCTCGGAATTTAAAATACACTACCCACTGTTCTCTGTTCTTTCTTTTCAAAAGAGCCAACCCCTATATATAAAAATTTCGAGCCTACACGATGTTTCTCTACTGGCTATCCTATCTCCTCTCTGTGTTTTCTTTTCAATCCTACATCGTATTTTTTTTCAAGGTGTCTTTTCTAATTTTATTACCTCCTCCAAATAAAACCGCTGTGAGTTCCCTTCCAAAGCCAGTTGCCAACCTAATACAATACTCCTAACCGACATAGCAGCTTAATAGGACAGTACTCCACAAAGACATAGGAAGCTATAAGTAACTATACTATAACTAGCTGAAGCCTGAACTGTATTTTTTTTCACCATTCCCATCGCTATAGTCTGCAAACCTTACCGTCTATAGCACGAGGCTACTGGAGGTAAGAGAGGACGTTGATCTTATCCTCTCCACTCTTCTATATATATACGATGTTCTGGATCATCCTTTGCTTTCCAAAAACATATTTACTGTCGCCATTAAACATTGCTCGGTAAGCTTAAAAATATGAAAACAATTCCCATAAAAGAAGTTTTAAATCAATATACACGTGTATTAAAGATCGCGTGAAGCTTTCACTTCAGCCCCAACAAATTCGAAGGGATCCGTTCTTTTCTGTTCGCACCTTCTTCCTTTTCCAGCGAGACTCGAAGTGAAGAAAAACCTGGAGACTTAAACCCGGGTTTGTGAACTGCATATTGCCCCCACGTTCGTGGGTTTGCTGTTACGATGAAAAAGAACTGGGTGAAAGGAGAAAAGGGAAGGAGAAGGATGAAGGCACGGTGGAGTTTCTGTGTACATGCAGTTGATATTAGATGAAGAAGAAAAGTTGTATGATACGTGAAAGCTGGAAGAACAAATAGTTTGAGGCGGTGATGCTTTGTTTTTGGACAGCGTGGGTAGGAGGCCGTTACAGCGCCTCGCGATCAGACTCCGCTTGTCAGGGTGGCGATCGATGGTTGAAGTCATGCATTCTGAGGTACGAAGTGGAATACTGAAACGGTGCAGAACGGAGTACTGGGGACAAAGGAAATATTGTGGTAAGAAACAGTATTCGGCAAATAATTTTAACTAAGGATAACTTAATTAAACTAATTAAGTGTTTAATTAGCAGTTACTAATTAAACTAAATCAATGAATTCATGTGGGGTGCTGCTGGTGATACTTTTGGTCTCGCAAGAGCGAAGCAAGATAGCGGGGAAACGAATTGGCCTAGACCAAGTGTTAGAAGTAATTAAGTATAATTATACTTTAATTAAGACATTTATTATTTAATTAAATCAGCTACACTTGTATTGGATACTACAGGTGATAATATGGATCCTTCTGGTATTGCGTGAGGCTTGGTACCTCAAGCATGAGGGAACAAAAAAATAATCCTGGTCTGTATTTCCTATGCTAAAGTAAAAATAATTGGTTTAATAGTATAATTAGAATGTTTAATTATAGGGTTAATCATTTATTTAAAAATCATTATAATATTTATAACCTACGCCCATGTTATCAGAATTTGACGAAATTAGAAGCATTGGAATAGCGATGGAAAATACCACAATGTCGCGCTAGTTTGGCAGGGTTCAGAATCAATTTGCAATTTTGTTTAATTTAAAACGCTGTTTAAAATTAAACGGAATAACACTGAAATCAAATCGAAATGAGGTGAGTTAATTCTCACACCTTCTGGAATTTTATGATGTGTTAAATTCATATTAAAATATAATTCATCGTTAATCATAGAAATTGGACGATTGAATGCCTAAGTTGCTTAGTAAATTGTTGTCGACAATTATATTTGTCGTATTGGATGATTTTGATCTAGATAATTATTTCATAAATAATTGTCAAACATTATTATGATCTGTGATGCAGGGAAGAACGGGTTGGAGGGATCTGACTGGGTTCCTCAAATATTTTATATGTTGTTTATTTTTTTTATATCACCCAAATATGAACTGTTTACCCTCAAACAACATTACATTCTATTTGAATGTTGATTATTGATTTGATATTGAACGTTGAATTTAAATTCAACGTTGTGTGATGTTTTTAATCAATAAATGGTATTGATTAAGATATTGGCAGCAAATGATCTTAAAGTTGTTTTTAAGGCGTTAGTTCACGGTCAGGTGAATGGATGTAATTGCAATTATAAAATTTATTTTATAATTGAAGTAAAGTTTTAAAGGAGATTTTCTTTTTTAAATAAAAGATTTAAAATAAGACGATAATTGTAAGTAGGTTTTATAAATAGTTATATAATATTTTGCAGCAATTTTAATGAGTGTAGAAACCATAAGTTAATTTACGAGTTATTGTTTTAAAAATAACTATTCAAGTAGAACAGTTAAGCAATATAATTAGATTAATTTTTTTAATCTAATAAGAAAAATAGTCATAATCAGTTAGTAAATAATTGAGGTTTAAGTTGACGAAGTTAACTGTTAAATTAGAATTGATAATTAAAGTTTGACCAGTTCGATTAATCTAGTGAAAATGGTTCAGCGAGCAATTATTTTTATAATATTCTTAAATCTTTTATTTGATGATATTTAAAAGTTGTTTATCAATTGATAAATAACAAACGAAGTATTTACGGTTAATAATATAGGTAAGCAACTAGTTAATCTATTTTTAATGAAGTAAACTATTCCACTTCAGTTAATAATGAAGTTAATTAATAATGGTAATTAATAAGTAATTTACTTCTTAAATGAAAGTAAATTAAGAAGTGATTGAGTTTAAAATGAACTGTGTTAAGAGAAATGTTATACCAACGGTATAAACAAGTTGCGAAGCTAAGATACCATAATCGAGAAATTCAGAAAGAGATTTATCGTAAGAGATTGGATAAGGAAATCCAATTAAAATTAAGAGTTTATGGAGAGACGAGTACTGTGAGGATTTTAATAAGGATTATCTTTACTTAATTATTTAAGTAAATTAAAGTGGAGTATGACTTCAAAAAGGAAACGCTAATGGATTCCATAAGAGGATTTGAATTCAAATTAAGTAAATCGAAAAGGAGATTGGTAAGGGAATCCCAAGTATTTCATAGGTTTTTAAGTTAGAGTAAAACTTAACTGAATAATGTTAAAGCAAAGTCATACGGAAACTAATACACCATTTGCGGTTAAATGTTACTTAATAGTTGGATGGAGTACAAGCGAAGAGATTGGAAGAATTTTTCAAATATAAAGGATATGTAATAAAAGATTTTAATGAGATTTTTATTTACTAAATTGTTAAAATTAGTAAACAAAGGTAGAACGGAAATGTGATTTCAATGGAGGAAGATTAATATATAGTAATAAAAAGAATTCTATTCCAAGCTTCGCAAACAAAGTTAAACTCGAGTGATGAATTCGAAATAAGCTTTTATTCAAAGAATTAGTTTAAATGAAATGTTTTTGTTTTATTTGGAAAGGATTTGAAAAAGGTAAGAACTCAGTTGAAGTCTGTGTAAGGAACTTAATAAATGGGTCTAAATTAAATCCACATGGAAATGAATTATATTATAAAGATTTAAAGCAAAAGAATTTGCGTTCGTCGGTTTTACTTAAATAAAAAGTAAAGGAGAATTATTTTCGGAATAAATATGTCAAATAATGGAATGGTTATTAATACCAAGTATTGAATAAAATGGTAAAGTGGGTGGATAGGAAGTATGATGATAGGTTTTGTGTTCAAACTTTTATTTATTCTGAGATAAGAACGTTATCGGTCAAGGTCTGAGTGGTAATTAAATACCCAACTTGAACGGCTCACTATTATCAAGGAATGATATTAGTTTGTAACAGTTAGAAATGGTTTAATATTGTTATGAGATAGTATTGCAATTGTATATTTTAAACAAGTTAGTTTTAAAGGTAAACGATGTGTAAATTTAACATCGTCCGACCAACCTTGAAGTATAAATTTATTAATATCTGTGAGATAAGAATATGGTGATTTTCGCAAGGCAAAAGGTAGTGTAAGAGATGGGCGAATATATAGTGATGTTTTTGAATAAAGAAATGGAATGGATTTCGGCAAATAAAGATATGTTATTGTTTTCAACGTAGTGAGATTTGAGATAATATGGATATAAAATCGATTTCTAAGAACCAATGAAATAGACGTGATAAATGAATCTAGATAAAGGATCCGAGCTGCCAATATACTTAACTGTACTGTGTGAATTGATAGTTAAAAACCCGAATATCAATGAATATATTGTTGGACATTTTGACATATTGTTTCGAAGAGATCGGGATGGCGACGACCCAAAACCACTTTGATCCAATGTTACGTGCGAAACTAACTGGCAGCAAATAAAGAAAGAGCATTGAAGGCTGTAGATCTTCATGAAACGGAAGAATTACTTATAATCTCTGGGTAGCTCCCATAAAAAAAAGATACACTGTGGTTTTGTTGTGATTGGAATTTACGGATTGCAAGGACTACTCGCTACCGATCTTTGGGGTGATTCCTATATAAGGATGCAGTAGGAGGGTGCCTTTGGTTCATCCTGTTCCAGGATGACGTGTGGGATCCAAAAGTAAATGGTGTCCAGATGTTCATAAGATTATAACCTCAAGCCTCACAACCAGGAAATGACAAAAATCGGGCAGGCAGCATGGCTATGTGGGTCATTCCCATTAGGGTGTATTGTCACCATCTAGAGAATATTCAAATTTGTTACTTTTTTTTCATTTCTGTATCTCCCGGGAAAACGGTAGCTGCGCAGCCATAGGTGACAATATATTCGATACACTCAAGAGAAATGAGTGGTCGGTCATGTTTGGCCGGGTTGCAAGACGCTCTTGTTGAACCCAGTGTATTCCTCTCTAGAGATACACTATCGGAAGGTGGATCCATACCTTGTCATAGTCGGAATCCAATCTCCAATAAGTGCCGCAGTTTTGTTTGTATACTATTTATGTAGAGGGTGAGATGCAAGCGTTCTACTAGATGATTATTTATTTGTGATTTGATAGACACTATTATATTATCAGAAAAGATATTGATTTCAAAAGTGTTTTGGGTTGTAGTAAGGTAAAAACCGTCTGTGTTTATGTGTGGGTTGGTCTTACTATTATCCTTTCTTTCAAAATGATTTTCAAAGATAAACAAGTTGTTATGCTATGAATTTACCAGTGAAAGTATTTCTGACTGATCCGGGTGTTTTTGCTATGCTTCAAAATGTGCTCGGGTCAGACCGAGTATATTTACAGGTTAGATTCCGCTTGGAGTCCAGGAGCTGGAAGCAGGAGGTTTCACCGTTAATTATTTAGAGTTTATTTCCTCTCTGTCTGATATATAATGTACTTTGATGATTGTTATGTATACAATTTCTTTTTGTATAAAGAGAATTGATATATTATATTTTGTTCGTTCCGCTGTGAGATTCCGATGCATTCTTCTTATTCTTCTATTCTAATATTTCTTTCTTTCTTTTCTCACCCTCTAATTTCTTTCTAATAACGTGCCGATGTTTTCGATGCTTGAATGTTGGACACGGTGTTTTTGTGTCAATTTTCGGGGTCGAAAATCCCTGGTCGTTACATATTTTCTATTGTTTCTATTATCGTTAAGTTTGACAATTTGGTTCAACTAACAAGTAAACATTCCTTTTTGTATTCAATCTTGAAATGAGGTTATAGATCTTACAAAAAACTATCAACTACAGTTATTGTAAAGTATACCTAAACATAGGAATAAACACATTTCAAACCACAAGAAATATATGTTATGTTTGGGATAGCTGATGTAAACTACATACAACTACATATAGTTATATTTATACGTGAATTTGCACAACTTTTCCCTTCTCAATATTTGGCATATTTCTTGTTGGTTTCAAATAATGTCCTTTTTATTTTAAGAGACGAAAAAGCATATTTACGATAACTAAGTCAAAAACCCAATAAAAATGAGCACAAACAGGTTTATATCCTTTTAATCAAAACTACATAATTTACCATTTAACACTGAAATTGGAGATATGGAATAAAATTATATCTTAACAGTGTTTACGGGACTAATTTCCATATCTATAGTGTTTTGTTATGACCACGATATAATTTCAAACACAATTATAGGCAATGGTTTAAATAATTAAATAAACCTACGAATTATAATATTATTCAAACCATAAATTCGTACTTTCTAGTTTTAACAACATTTATAACTAGATCTGATAAGCATCATTTCAGATTTAATAGTATTATGAACAGATCTGATAATTATTAGGCATGGATTTAAGACCTAATACAAACGAGAGATAATAAGTTATTGTAACTTTGTATATAAATTTCCTGCTCACCTGAAAGCATCCAAATCTGAATTCTGAATAATCTTTTAGGCCAATAATGCCTAAATTTTTACAGATCTACAATTATTCTGAAAAGGGGATACTTTCATATCCATAGATTTGCAAGAAAATAGGAAAAGACGGGAGAATCTGATGTAAAATAGCTTAGCCATCAATTCATATCCTTTTCTACTTCAATCTGATAATCCCTTTCAAATCCATATAATTTATGTTTGATTGATTGTATATTAATATATTTTTGATTAAGAATTTACAGATTTGTATGGAAAATAATGAGGCCTTGTCCCTTTATTTATAGGAGTGGAATTGGTCATGAACCGTTAGATTTATTTTAATAAACATCTGTCCATTCGTTTATTAATATAAAATAAACTAAACCAATTAACCTTAGCCGTCACTGGGTATTCTGGCACCCAGTAGGTTAACCGCTAGGCTTGACCGCTACAGTCGACCGCCTGGGTTGTCGATCGCCCAGTGAATGTGGTTAAATACGGTATAAAATATATATTTATTATACTTAATTTATTTTCCATCTGCTTTTGTATTTCGTCTATAACTTTTTCATATGTACTCCATTCACGAAACTTCAAACATGAAAGTTGACCAAAATTCGAAGATAAACGCAACGGTTAAAGTTTCGTGTCAAATTCCATCGTATGCGTAAATTTCTATTTTTGAAATCTAATTAAATAACTAATTTATTGTCAAAATTCCAGGTTGTTACATACCCATTAGAATTGATGACTATAATAGATTTCTACTGCATATTAGATATTTATGTGTTAAAATTATCTTTTTACACTAATTTTATTGATTTGTTTTGAAAGATAACTAATCAAATCAACCTTCATATATTAATATTGCTAAAGCGGGTGCTATAAAGCGTTGATTTAGTGGATGCAACGGAAAATAATGGGGCTTAAAGCAGATTCATCAACACTAAATAGAAATAGCGTAGCAGTTGAAGGGTGCTACGAGATATAGTAGGGATTTTGTGGTGCATTAGCGGGGCTTTAACTGTGCAGCCTTGCACCATTGTCTTTTGAATTACGGGATATATATGATATTAAAAGCCTGATTTTAATATTATATTAAATATGTTATGTCTTGGATTCCTGAACATGTAAAAGTTTCTTTTACCAAGTTGGCATAAACACACATCTCAAGGAAGAACAAAGAATGTCAATATGTATTCTGTAACGTTCCGCCTTTTTGACCGCTTTAAATTGATAATTTAACCAACTTAAAACATTCAACTTGACGGATCGTTACTAGCTTACAGGGTTTAAAAATAGAACCAACACAGAAATAAAGAATAAATAACACAGTATTGAATAATGAAACATAACTTTTATATATAAATCAGAATGAATACAAGCTTTCCCTGTATACAACGGAATTTTAAAACAACTTGAATACATGAAAATATTTACTATTCTGAAATCTTCAGAGTGTGCGTCTTTGGAACCCCAGCTTCGCCAATCTTCGAATCCTAAGCTGTAATCTTTAAAATCTGTAACACTTGGGTCTGACCCGAGCATTTCATGCAAAAACATAAAACACTCGAGTCAGGATTAAATCATAGTTCAAGTAGATTGATTTCAATAAAAACTGAAATATAATAGTTAATCCTAACATCGATGTCATATACAAATAGTTGTGGTATCCGTTCATATTAGTTCTATCTATTTTCATGGATGAACGGTCCCTGGAGCCTGCATACATACACACATACAAGTACGTGTGTGCACTGCCTCAGCATCCAGGGGACCAGGGAAATAACAAGTGCAAGCCGTGGTCGCCAAAATAGTGGACGAAAGCGAATCAACAAAAGTCCAGTGCACAAAGTGAAATGAGTAACGCAACATTCCAACAGGTAAGGAACTAGTGTAGTAGCAGCCAATCTCAAAGGTAAGCTGGTGAAAGCCAAGCAATTAAAAATGTTTACACCACACAAGTATGGTTTCAGGGTGATCAGCACATGGAAATGCAATATGATCAAAACGGTCACAGGTTATCGCAACAATGGCATTTCAGTTCAGGAACAAGTTTGGCACAATTCATTGACTAGCAGTCAGGATAAGTATACTTCTTAAGGACACCACATGCATATTTCTAAACAGTTCAGTTACAGACCTGAAATAAAAGGCAAAGATCCAACTAACAAAGTTTCTAAAATATGCCAGTATACATATAAATTTTTACAAATGGATATTCAGAATTTTCTAACAGGGTGTTCACTTCTTCTTTTTTCTTTTTCAGTCCAACCTTAAAATAAGATTAAAGTTCAAAGATAGACAAGTAACTATCCAATGATAAATCAGTCTTATATATTGAAGTTGCATACTAATTTCATAATGGAGGACGTCCAAATTTCAATATTTTGTTTCCTATGTCATTACCCACAAAGTTGATGTCAATACAAATGGTGCAGATTGTCAAAATAAATAGTCATAGAACTGGAAACTTTGGGAAACACTCATAAGTATATGAGAAAGTGGACTTCTAGTACTAACTCAGAGAACAAGTATGCACTCCCTATGTAATTTCTATCCTGAGCAAGTAAATCTTGTCCCATTGGAACTTGAACATATATTACCATTTTAAATATACATAGCATGTTATTACTAATACCTTCTTCCTGTAAATTTGTGAAATACCAACTTTGTTCTATTTCTAAAACTGAAACACATCAGATTCAAAAGAGCTGGAATCTAATATATATTACACAACTGGACTGTACTATGTTCCCAAAACTGTCAAGGGTATTCCAAGTGTTTGCTTGAGAACTTATTAATGCATATATTTCTCAAGGGGTCAAGTGTCAGAATATTCAAGTAGCATGGATCTAGAGCAAAGTGAGGCATCCACTTCGAAATTTAATATCCAAGCAGCATTTAAATTTAAAAACCAACAATACAAGATAGGACAAGGTTATGAGAATTCCACACATCTCCGAGATTTAAGTAGTAGAGGCTGCTGGGTTAAGGCAAACAGGCCAACAATTTAAATGGAAACTGGTTATATAAATCTACCATTTCATGCAAACTACATATATGTATGTATAGTTCAGACCCTTAAAAATAGTTCAACAATATATGCAGGACACAGTGGATACTGATGGAAAATATGTTTATATACCAATGTAAATGTAAGTAACAGGTTGGAAAATGGATCACAATAGTTTTGGGTAGACGTGCTACTTAATTTCTATACACCATAGTTCATTCATATGTGAAGCTACACAATACTATAAAAGAAACTGGTCACACATAGCAATTTGCCATCATAAAACTGAGACGTGTCTCTAATACCGCCGGTATCCAATATTTAACTTTGACGTTAACTTAATTTTCGGCATTTGTAACTTCTACTAAATAAGCCTAGCCTTAGTTCTTAGATTATCACTCAAGTACATAAATTCACTGGAACACAGATTAAAATTTAAAACTGTATTTGACTTAAAGTGAAGAAGCCATAGACTTAGCTCCACTGAAGAAATCATAAGAATCATCCACCTTATCTTAGTTCCATATAGATGTGTACCAAATAGGAATGCTATTAAGTTTGTTTGGAAAAAAGGGACGCACGTCCACTATGCAGCTGTCATAATCTTTTACACAAGTATTTTCAGTTCTTAACATACAAGCAAATGCATTTTAAGTTCTCAACACATGCAGCAAATGATGTATACGAAGGTAAGCACACAAGAATAGAATCTAAAAATAAATATCAAAGGGGATCAAAGCTGGTAGTCATAGCTACATGAAATGGTGGTGCTGCAGCTGTAAGATTGAAGATATGCACCGACACTACAACAAAAACACCATATTACAACTTTAATTTTATAACTGTGCGAAAAGCACAGTTGTAAAAAATGATTTTTTACAACTGTGCAAAACGCACTGTTGTAATAAATGTTTTTTACAACTGTGAAAAAATCACTGTTGTAATAAACATATATAGCACAACTTTTCTTTTTTGTCTGTTGTAATAACTAATATATACTGATTAATTTCTGATAATTAATAGTTAAATTAGAAAGTTGTTTAAACTTATTTTAAGTAACTCTTTTTTCTATTTCTTGTATTAGAGACCTATTAAATATTAATAACAACTTATATTTAATAATTAGTAATATTAACATTTAAGAATAACTCATATTCAATAATAAATTTAGAAATTATTACCAATTACTATTAATTACTATTAGATTAGATAAAAACCACTTAATTGATGATTAATAAATAATAGTTACTTTTTAAAAATTACTATTAAATATTTAATAGTATATAATCAATAACGTTTACATAATAATTAACTTTTAATAGTTGGAATTCAATTATAACTTTGGAAAAAAAGTAATAATTAATAATAACTATTATTAATCAGTAATATTTAATATTTAAGTAAAAATCAATTCTCAAGAAATTCATATTATATTTATATTTAATATAAAATTTTACTTATTAATTCTAAATTATAATTTTTAATTCTCTAAGTTTTGGTGAAATTTTAATTGTAACCGATGGAAAACTGTCGGTACCATTTAAATTTTCGATTGTACTGCAAATCTTCTTGATTTTCAACATTAAAGTTCAAATTTGTTTTTACTTAATATTTTTGGGTATCACAGCAGCTTCAATTATATGTTATTTTGAATGGTTAGCATGACAATTTCTCTTATTTTTTCACATTATTTCTTGATGATCTGTATGTCTCGCTTATTTCAATTTTTCTTTGACCGTGAATACCAAATCATTTGGCAAAATATAAAAACAAAATCAAGTTATGTGCGTTGGAATTTTTGGCTCCAAACGCAAAAATTTGGCTCCAAAACAAAAAAAATTGGCTTTAACTTTTCGTTCCTTCCTAAGGTTTTCAATTACAGCTGTCCCTAGAATGCTCTTTCTTTCTATCACGTTTCCTCTTCCATCGGCAATGAAGAAAGAGAAGCTCCCCCAAATTACAGCTTCGAACCCTAACCTTTATCCGATCCCTTCCCTTTCTTGAGATCCAGCCTTCCTTTCTCTTCGCGCGACCAGATCTGACCTTCACTGGATCTCTACTCGCGGTGTACTCTTTCGTCTCTGGCTTCTGACTTTATTCGCGACTCTAGCTCCTCTCCCGCTCCATCTCAGATTGTTGTTCGCGATTTCATCGTTGATTATGGATCAAGTGAGAGGATCCGCCTCTCCCGACAACCAAAGGGTACTTTTTACTAAATGTTTTCACGGATTGATGGGTCCAATTTCGTACTCTCCTGATGTTATCTTTTATATGTCTTAGGGTGAAATCGATTGTTTTGAAATTATATCCGTATCACCAACCAATATGTTTTATTTTCGTTATGCCACCTATTTTCCGCTATATTTGTATCTATCAATGATTTTATGTTTATACAGATCAATCTATTTTTATCACCAGTTAAAAATGATTTTATTATGTTGCCAATCAGAACTGATCTTACTCTATACTTTTATTTCACAACGTTGAAGAAGAATCTACCCATACATAACTGCCTTTTGGTTTATTATGAAATATAAATTTGTTACTGGAATATGGATCATACTGTGCAATGATTTACTATCTGAAATGTTATTTTCAGTTTAGCAGTAATTTGCTTGTGTTAACAATCATGCATGGGGCTGTTTGCTTGTGCATTTCTATGCTGGGTTATCAGTGCTTCTTCTGTGGTTTAGTTTGGGAGTTTGTTGCAGTATTATTCTTGTTGGTGCCTGCTGGATTGTCATATAGTTCAGGAGCATTTCTTGCTTTGATGCTTGGTACATGTTTGTGGCTTTTTCTTTGCTTCAGGAGTATGGTTTACTGTATTTCAAGTCTGTTGTGTGTGTTATTATTTTGGTGTCTGGGCTTGTATTGTTTTGTCTTTTGTTTGGTTTATAAGCTCATTGCTGAGTTTTATTTTTCAGATCGAATCCCAAATACTCAAAAATACTTCGCATTATCAAAAGGAGACTTATGCATCTCTCAATCCTGTGAATATGCATCTCTCGCATACTGAAGACATTGAATGTACAAAGGTATCAGATTGTTCTATTAATAATAATTTTATTTTATGTTTCGCTTTCTGTTTTAGAAAGTTCAAAAGAGGTTGTATATAATCATTACAATAGATGGTAATACGAGATGTTTATTAGGGTTTTTTATTTCTTTGTACACTTATAATTTATAGTTGTTTTATTTTTAATCTGAAACTACATTCCAGAACCATAAGAATAAAGCTTGTTAGTTTTTGAATCATCATGACTGTAATTATTAGAGAGTTGGTCAATCATCTAATTTTTGAATGTTTATTTTCCAAATAACTTCTGCTCCCTATAAGGAAAAAATGATTTTTTTTTTCTGATGATAGCATATTTTTTTATGCAAATACATTAGCCAAGCAAAGAAGTAGCAGAGGAGACATTTTATATCGAAAGATAATTATTATTATAAAATAAAATAGAACAGATCATAAAAGAGAAGACATTAGAAAGAACATAAGAGATGAGGGAGAGACCTTTTTATTTCTCTTGATTCAGTGTACATAATTCTATTACATTGGCTCCATTATATATTGGTTTTGGAGCTGATGTTAGCCTTACTACTAAAATGTGGGACTAAAAATAATAAGAAAAATGCATATTCACTTATATGTATTACAACACTCCCCCTTGAATATGCATATGTAAAGATGATAAGATTAATTGCCTCATTAAAAACCTTTTTATGAAAAACCCTGTGGGAAAAATCATAAACATGGGAAAGAGTACAATTTTTATTTCATCTTCAGGAAATATATAGACAATGTTCCAATGAGGGTTGATACTTCTGGATCAAAATAATGCCTCGTTAAAAAACTTACTAATAAAAACCCAGTGGGAAATATATTAGTGAAGGAAAAGAGTGCATTACAGCATAATATATGCCCCCCCTGATTCGTAATGCATTATTCAAATAGTTTGGTGATGCAAGCTGCGCATACTAATTTTATATATCATCTTCTGCAATGTTGATTTTGGAAGTGCCTTTGTAAATAGATCTGCTGGATTTTCTTGAAATTGGATTTGCTTCACTTTTATCTTATTGTCTTTTTCAAGCTCATGTGTGAAAAATAATTTAGGAGAAATATGTTTTGTCCTATCACCCTTGATATATCGTGCTTGAATCTGAGCTACGCATGCTGCATTGTCTTCATAAATATTGGTTGATCTTTCTATAGTCGAGGGAAGTTGACATGTGCTTCGAATATGTTCAATTAATGACCTTAACCAAACACATTCTCGACTCGCTTCATGTAGTGTTAGAATTTCAGAATGATTGGATGATGTTGCTACCAATGTTTGTTTTGTAGATCTTCATGAAATAGCTGCATTGTTGTTTGTAAACACATATCCAGTTTGTGATTTTGCTTTACGTGGATCAGAAAGGTAAATTTAACACTCCTCCTTGAATATGTGTCTTCAAATTCTTGAATGCTCTTATAGTAGCTTGAAATTACCCCCCTTGAAAAATTATTGCTCCCCCTCATAGATATTGTCATATTAAAATGATATTTCTTATAAGAGTTCGATACTTCAGGATTGATGTAATGCCTCATTAAAACCTTACTAAGAAAAACCCTATGGGAAAAATCTTAGTGAAGGAAAAAGAGTACAAAAACATATTTTCAATAATTTACTACATTAAATGTAGAATGATACTTCTGGATCAATATAATTCTTCAGTAAAAACCTTACAAAGGAAAACCCAGTGGGAAAAACCTTAGTTAAGGATAAAAATACAGATTAACTTAAATATCATATTTGAGAAGTTATTCATTGATGTGGTGCTTGATTCTTCTAGATCAAGATAATGTCTCGTTACAACTTTCAATATTACTTTGAGGATGATACTTCTGGATCAATATAATATCTCATTAGAACTTTGCTAAGAAAAACCCGGTGGGAAAAATCTTAGTTAAAGAAAAAGAGTGCATACTTTTTGATATCTCGATTTCGTTATAGATACTTCTGGATCCATAAATATATATCTCATTGATAATATTACTTAAACAAATCTTGTATAGAAAATAAACTCAAGAGATAATAATCTTTAATCTTCATACTTCTGACGTTCATCATTTATTAACATTTGCCTCATTAAAACCTTCACGATGGAAAACCCTATGGGAAAAAACCAAAGTGAAGAAAAAAAAGTGTACAACATCACAAGAAAATTCTTAATGAACTTTTCTTAAAAGACTTTTGTGTGCATTTTCATGCTTCAGGCATGTTTTCTTATTTAAAACACCTTTTGTTTGCGCTTACTTGCTATACACTTCGAGTGTTTACAATTTTGTGCTTTAATCAGGTTTGCACACTGCAATACATTTGTAATGAACAATAATAGTTTCATTATAGCCATACTTATAAGCAGGAAGTAATCTACTCATCTTGAATTATATCAAGATTTTCATTACAACAATACTTAGAAGCATGTTGTGATCTATATTCTATGTTCTTTGCATTCTTTATAATCACTAAAGTTATTTATGTTCTTCAGGAACATGTACACTTCAATGAATTTTACATATTGCAACTATACTCAAAAGTATATTAAATGTTTCATTACAACAATACTTAAAAGCAGGAAATAATCTACTCATCATGAATTATATCATGATTTTAATTATAACAATACTTAAAAGAATGTTGTAATCAACTTTCTTTGTTCTTTATATTCTATATAACTAACAAAGTAGTTTATGTTCTTCAGGAACTAATATTCTTTCATCATTTAGTGTGATTTAACAAATATTCATACCTTCGAGGTTTATTCACTACTTTGTGGACTACAGGTCTACATTTCTCAATTAGAGAAGGATTCATGATGGCCAATCATGATTTAACATAAGCGCTTTACTTTTATAATTTATCATCGATGATTATATATTGTCAGTTCTATATATAATTTATTGAGATCTTTTTATTTATCTATTTTAGGTACCTAAACCACTTCTGGGGTTATTTGACAATCATGTCATGGATCTCTTCAAGAGACTCCTTAGGTGTTTTCTTAAGAACACTCACCTCCTTCATCTGGTATCTTTATTACTTACTTCAAAAGTGTCTCGAACTGACTTTTAAACCAATCTTTAAATGTGGTTTATGCATTTTGATCCTTTAGGGATTCAAATATATATTGAAGCAAGTCTACAAGGGATATTATTTATAATTTTTTCGTGTGTCAATTATACTGATACTCAAAATGAAATTGTATCCCTTTATCCTCTCCCTCAATGTTGACAAACATTGTCACACTATAATAATCATCATGGGATTCTCATTTTGATCCATTATAACATTGCTGCTGGCAAGTATTTTATATGTATATCCGTTGTTGGAGGATAACCCTTTAATTAGTCAATAAGATGCATTCATCATTTTTTTTATTACTTATTCTCTTTCATTGATCTAGCAATATTGGAGGAATTTTCTTATTATATAGGTTATTTGAATACACATATGACTTCAGGTCATTCAACATTCATGTTGACTGCAATTTAATTCACTAAATAATATTTATGCATAATCTATAAAATATGCTTATAACAAACTTCAGGTTGTTAGTTAAATATTTACAGATATGAATATATAAATACATGCGTCCACATATTATAAATTTGCATAGTCTTTCTCATTTGAGTTAGTGATTTTAGAATAAATTATTACAAAGATCAAACTATTGATTTCAATGTATTGATCAATGTCATTACGAATTCTTCAGGATCGTATGATAATGTTCAAAACTTCTGGTTTGAAAACATATCGAACTTCTGGTCCAAATAAATATATGAACAACTTCAACTTATTAAGTTGATTGAGTTTTAATATCGCTTTTTAATTGTAGAAATCTCTTCAGGAGATATTTTATTATTTTCATATAAACGGATCTCTTCTAGAGATATCTTATCATTTCCAAATATACAAATATCCTCTAAAGATATTTTGTTATCACCGCTTCTGGGATGAACTTATCTCCTCCATACAAACTATTGAAATATCATATCAATATACAAAAATACATATCAAACTTTAAATGTAGTAACGAAATTAGATGCAATAAATAAAAATAAGATTCAAGAAAAGAAATCACTACTTCTGGAGTGTATGATATTCCTTCAGGGAACATATTTTTTATTTATGTAACCGATCATAGTTGATCCGGAATGACCTAAACGATCATGCCAAAGAATTAATTTCTTTGTATCTGTGAGCTTCTAGCTCATGTTTATAAAATGAGATTCAACTATGCCAATTTTGGTAAAGTATAATCCAGTTGAAATTGTACCAAATTTTTCTAAAATAAGCTTCTGGCTTTCAATTTTAGAAATAACACAAAGATATTCTCTGTTGTTTTCATTTATGATATCCATTCATTCTTATATCTTTGATGCCAAGCAGATTTCTTTTAGAATTGCTTGAATATAGTGCATTTTGAATGAATATATGTGTACCATTTTGTAACACTATATGGGCTCTTCTGGACCCTTCAATTATATTGGCTGAACCAACTATAGTTGAAACTTTATATGAAACATTTTCGGATAATTCAAAGAAAAACTTCGGGTTTTTCAATATCGTATGAGTAGTTCCACAATCAACTAGACATATATCATCACTTAAACACTGTCGATGCATACCTTAAGAATTAAAAGCAATACAGCTAGTTGATAACTGAAATAACTTATAAATACAGATAAATGTCCATGGGAATAAACTACTTATCATGTCCAACATTACATATTATTTCTGCAATTCCATAATCACAAGCTAAAAAGAAAGGCAAATAAACAAAAGTTTCAAACTAATACATGCTGAAAGGAAATGAAACAAAAAAAAACACATAGTTAGCTTCTGGCTACTTATTACCATCATAGAAACTGCAGGTTCTAAGTTTTCCATTTTATAACAAAGATTACTTTTGCATTCACTTCCGGTGTGCAAAATTTAGACCAGTATTTAGATCTTAACTTAATATGATCTTCAGGATGCATATTTTCTTTATAAAAGTTTTCCTAAGAAACAATAAATTATTTCTTCTAGAAATATAATATGACTATAATAAAACTTCACAAATTGAAGCAACTTTTCTAGAAAGTGCCCCTTTTTCACATATGAGAGTCATTTTACTATTTTTCTTCAAGAAAATATTATTGATTATAAATGTAATGATCTCTTCCAACAATAAGTTTCTTCAAGAAATTATTTGTAGCATAAAGTTGGAATATAATGCTTTTTCCTCTTGTTAAAACTTTTCCTTTCATTGATTTTTCGAATCCTTTCCTATTATTGGTCATTTGCTATAAGCAAATATTAAATGCAATTATAGGCTTTTATGTTTTATTTCATGTTTCTCAATTGAATATGAACTTCAGGTTCCTCGTGAACTTCAGGTCCCTCATTTGAAAGGATTTGTATATGAACTTTAGGTCATATGAACTTTAGGTCATATGAACTTCAGGTCATTTGCATGTGAACTTCAGGTTCAACCACTCTTGCCTTGTGTTTGGAAGTATGACCGTCTTCTGGTGGTCATAACGCTCCTTCATGGAGTTCCATAAGTGGATAGGATCTTTTTCAGTTAAATATTTAGATCATCGCGGATGTGGCATCTTAAAAAATATCAGAGCCTTTGCTTTGTCCTGCTGGGACATAGTATTACCATTTTTAATGGCATTGAGATTGTAAATGAATCTCAGTGTTTGACATTTTTGTGAACTACACAAAAAAAATTGTAGATGCTTAATTAAACAAAATTCACATATCAGTATACATGTTCTATAATTAAATTGAATATATTACGGCGCGGTATCATAAAAAAAATTCCAAATCTACAAGTCTTTCTCTATACATTTATAATGAACTAATTACACTAATGAAACAATACAAACCATCAAGGAGCCATACACCATATAACAAAAATAATGGCCACAATAATACGTATGTTGGCTAACAAGCAGCTTGCTTATATTGAAAGATGAAAAAGCATATAAAAGTAAGCCATACATGGAAATGTAATTCTAAATATTTAAAGCATCTCATCTTGCGAGATGAAGGATTAAAAAAAAAAGAATAGGTAGTCTATGATTACAAAGTTGAAGCTGTACAGCAAGCATTAGATTAAATAAGAAGCAGCCTGCAGTTTACATGTATGCATACCTATTATCAATGGCTTCTCTGTTATTGAAGAAATAAAGTATCAAATGAAGATTATTTATGTATAGCGTATGGGGTAAAAGATCCATATATAATATTATAAAAAAATGAATGGATCTTCCTAAAAATATATTTGGTATACAATAATACCAGATCAAATATGAATAGGTGGATATCTAAAAACCACTAAGCTAAAAATAATTAGATCTAAAAAGTTAGATCCACTGGAACATAATCTAGATCTACAAAAAAAAAAAATAGATCCATAGATCAAATATTCTCAAATAAAAAATTTACTTACATGACAAATTCATAGATGTAGATCTAGATGATCTCAACAAATAACAATAAAAGAATCTCGTGCTAATAACGTGTTATAAAATAAAATAGAACAGATCATAAAAGAGAAGACATTAGAAAGAACATAAGAGATAAGGGAGAGACCTTTTTATTTCTCTTGATTCAGTGTACATAATTCTATTACATTGGCTCCATTATATATTGGCTTTGGAGCTGATGTTAGCCTTACTCCTAAAATGTGGGACTAAAAATAATATGACAAATGCATATTCACTTATATGTATTACAACAATTATTGATTTTTTTTCTTTATAACATGATGAAGCATATAACATAGAAGTTATTGGATTTATTTGATACAAAATATTTAACATTTGTTTCTATGTGCAATGTTAAGCACTTTGGTGATAGTAAGGATGCATGTTTCAGTTTTAATACACTAGTCCTACAGCGGTTCAGGGTATGCTAATATATAATATGAATTTAAATTTGTTAACTTAGTTATTTTAGTGTTTCATTACATGAGACAGTATTGTTAGATACAAATTAATTTTAAGCCACAATTCAAGAAAGCAATAGTTGAATTCAAAAAAAAGAGGGCCCGGTAATAGTTTTCATTAATTTTTAAGCGATAATTTAAGAATGAAAAGATTGAATTTTACCTTTGCCACAAATTAGTTGTTCAGTGTTGACTAATAAGAACAAGAAATGATATCACTTTTGATCCAAAGTAATAGACAGTTAATTCATAGACCCTGAATTTCTAAGTAGTGTTAATTATGACATGGTATTTTGTTTCAAGACTTGAGATATAACTGCAGGTAAGATGTCACTTTGGGTATAACAATCACCATTCAATCTTGCTTATCGAACAGGACATCACAAGTAAAGTATCAGCTGGTCACAAGTACAACATGTCGGCATATGTAAGAGTTTGGGGTGGCAAATGAGAATCTGGTCCAGTAATAGCAACTTTAAGATTGGAGTATGAAGATTCTCAATCAAGCTACATTTTTGTTGCAAGGTAGTAGAATTCTGATTTTTCATTGTTGGTTTTTCTCATTTTAGTTGCAAGGTACGTGTATACATAAAAAATTGTTTAAACTAAATACATATTTATTTAAAACAATCAAATACACTCAGTATGACAGTAGTAATAATGTTTTATGGTTTGGCTCCAAATGTGTGTAAAATTCTGTGATAGGTAACTGGATTGGATGCTCGAGCATAAGGACTCGGTGTGTGTCAGTGTGTATGTATATTTATACGAAAGTGTATGTAACTGAGTGTATTGAGTGATCAGTTTGTAGTGAGGAATGTATGTATTGTTATGACTGTATTATGTAAAAGTGAGTTGTACGATAGTGGATCAGAAAGTTGTACTAATTCAAATATTGAAATAAAATATTTAATTGATTATTTCAGTTCATAGTAGTATCATTTTATTCAACATAAATATTTATTTTTACATGAAATGTAATGTATAACGAAACAAAAATCATATTGTTATAATTAATTGTAGTAGGAATTACTACAACGGTGAAAAAAAGTTGTAATATGTATTACTACAACAGTGCAAAAATGTTGTAATATGTATTACTACCACAGTGGAAAACAGTTGTAAAACATACATTTCACAACGGTGTCGCAACGGTGTATAAAAGTTGTAAAAGATTTTAGTCTATTACAACTTCTTAATAGACGACGATGGCTCCACCGTTGTAAAAAGTCTTTTACAACTGTTTTCCACTGTTGTAATATGGTCAATTTGTTGTAGTGCAATAAGTAACAAACAAACAAGCACGTACAAGTGAACATTTAACTTTCATTTAAAGCAAACCCTAGGGTGTATTAATTCCTATCAGAGATTTTTTTCCAGGTGATGGTCTACACATTTTGAACTAGTCATTTTATTTTATTTAAAAGAAGGCCTTTTGGTTCAACTGATAAACATATTGTAACAAAAAGGTATAACTACACAAATTTGATATATCTGAAATAAAGACAATTTAAGATTTTACTAAGCAAACAGATATTCCCTTTTCAAACATAAAGGACCCAATCCAAAGTAAGAAAACACAATAACTAACCCTTATCCATTTACAAAGTTAAAAGAAGGAAAAAAATAACGCATTCTCGAATGCAAGAGTCAACATCTTATTGTACTGAATGACATTTAAACATTACTCTCGTGATAAATAATTTAGACTGAGTGCATCAAGCAATTCCAAGGAGACAAAAAAATCAGTTCCCATACAAATATAAAGTAAACACAATCAAGGCTAAATATAATCAAGAGGGTATTTCAGCATGGACGAGGTAAGCAACAAGGCTGGGTGCACATACGAGTTTGACAGCAAGCATAGGGTACAAGGCAACAACTAAATATCAAAACCCTTCACCATCATATTCCCAATTTGAATTGAAATTAAACGACTTGAAATCAAGTTTAATCGTGAGTGAGATAACTCGCCTTCACGGCCGTGTTTTCCTAGTGTAAAGAAAAACGATGGCTTGGAAATTGCCGAAGTGGTTAGCGATGACGGTTTTGTGGTTGCGTTGACTACTCGGCTTCGATCATTGCGGCTTCGGTGAAGCGATGGACGGAAGGAGGCTGATGCTCGAGCGCTGCTTCGATCGGTGGCAACGAATTTCGATTTTTAAAAGCGGTGGAGTTAGGGCTTGTAAGAGGAAAGGTGCGATTTTGATTATTTGGTGAAAGGGGGTTGCGATTCTGGTGACTGTCGATTTTCTGGAGGATATGGCTTTTTAATTTGAATTGAAGAAATTGACTCGGCCATTTATCATTGAAAGAGGAGAATAATTTCTCTGAAGAAATTGGGAAAACTGATTTCGGATGAAGGGATTTGGGGAGAAGCAATGATTTTTATAGAAGGAAATGTTGCAGATAAGAACGATGTTCAATCACATAGGGTTATAGGGGCAACGGTTTTACATATAGGTCAACATGAGTTTATCTGAGGTAGGTAATATCCAGGGTAGGTGATAACACGGTTAATTTTACTGCGAACAACCACGTACCATTCTGATTCTGTACCGCTAACGAAATCTCCAAATGCGATAAAAATTATACGTACCTCTTCTCCTTCGCGCTCTGATTCCAATAAAAATTAATCTGGTTTTAATTCATCTCTGTTTGTATACAACAATATTTTATTTTTAAATTATTAGCCGGTTTACCGATTTTATTCGGTTTGACTACCAATCAACTCCGTTCAATTCCTACTTTGAAATGTTAAACTTTTTTTTTATATACACACAAATTCAAGTCAATTTCCATATATTTTTGACAGATACAATTTTCCATTTGATTAATGTCCATTAAGTATTTTTTTTATTTTAATCAACACTTTATATTTTTCCATCGAATTTCAAATCTGATTTAAATATTCAACCAAATTCAATTCAAATATTCAATAATAAATATTTGTTTTAATTTGTTTTCAAATCAACTGTTCTGAATTAAATATGGAATCCAATTCAACTCAAAACAATACATTTGGTTTCAAATTTCTAACTCCAGTATCAATATAAAACGGTCAAATCTTTAAATTAATTCCATTTCAAACTGTCCAAATTTCTGGGACGTTACATATTCTCTAATATACTGCATATTCCTATGGTCTATAACAACGAGAGTTGAGCTGTAAATGCTTAGGAAAGGAAGGTTGTTTAACGGTGTGAAAAATATCTTAGGTATGTTCATCTTTACCGTGATTACACATATCATGTTGCATATTAAAATATAATATTTATACTTATTTCATGTTAGAATATCTGATAGAAGAAGCTTCAAATGCAATGCAAAAGCTATTGCCATCAGTTGCAGAAGGGGAGTTGGCATCCATATGTTCACGTTTTGTGTATGTTCTATAAATGATTGTATTTTCCGTTCAATAACAAAATAGAATTAAAGTATTTGAGCTAGATAAAGGGAGAAACATACTTCTCTCTATTTTTTAATTTAAAAAACTACACCTCATGGATGTACTCAACCACACTGCAAAAACAATGTGGCAATGCATTAAAGGAAAAGTATATAGAGAGGTGGAGTTTTTTGTGCTAAGTTTGAAATGTCAGGGAAAACACACAATTGAAACCACTTAATCCAATCCCTTAAACAGCGGAAAACAAGCTAGATCACATTATATAGTGCACAAATAACCAATTTATGATTAAATCAACCTCAAATGATTCAAATTCGATCACAAACACAAAACAAGAAGTATAAAAGAATGGTAACAATATACTAAATCACACCAAGATTTATGGTGGTTCCACTAACGATTTGTTAGTGTACATCCACTTTGAGAGAGCTATTATTATCACTAGATGAGAAAAGTACAAGAGATAATTGATTATAGGGATCCAATATTCAATAGAGAATATATGTTTCTGGAGATTAGAATTGAAGAAACAATTAGGATTGTCAAACCCTAACTAATGGAGGATTAAACCTTTGCTTTATGGATAAATCAATCATCACCTTTCAAATTTGAAAAATAGCTTATATACTTGTGTAAAAACCCGGGGAAGAAGTCCAAAATGCCCTTACAGATTCACAAATCAACACCTGACTTCTCGGGCCCGAAATCAGCTTAGGTCCCATTTTAGACGTCTAACCCCGAATTCAATACGTCCGGAATCATGTTCGGGATACTCCTTGACTCGTTTTAGACAACTGGATTTCTTTGTAACACCCTACACTTTTCTACACCCAAATTTTGACAAAAATCAAAACTTGAACATATCCAGCCATGGAGCGTATATCTGGTACCTGCAATAAATGAGCATGAGCATAATCAAAGTACGATAAAAATAAGTCATAGCGGAAACAATACTAGGATAAATTAGTATTAACTCATGTGTAACGACCCGCATTCTACGCATCGAATGATCATAGAATATTTATTTCTCTCACATAAGGAGTCGTATGGTCATGCAACTTTGGGAGACGACTATTGGAGTCATTTCCCATGTTCACGATTTTTGCCGATTTTTAAATGACCGTTTTGCCCCTAGCTGGTACTATTTTGGCCATAACTTTTGATTAGAAAGAAATTTTGACCTGAAACCACTTCCATTGGCTCTGGATGATGGTTTACAATTCCGTGGAGTGGTCACATTAGCCAAACGGACTCACCGTTTGGGAGATATGGCTGAAACAAGGTTTAGAAGGTGAAAAATAGCTTAACTGGGCCTAATTAGGGTGGGCCCATAACCCATTTCGGGATTAGAGATGTATAGGGGCTGATTATGGTTAGAAAACATTTCTTTCAGCCGCCACTTTCATTCTTGGAACCCTAGCAATGGCCTCCAACACCCAAATCAACTTCTAATCAAGTTTTGGCTTAATCTACATCAAATCAAAGAAGATCTTCACCAAATCAGTATTAGAGCTGTTGTTAGACACCAGTATTCGCCCAAATCAGCGAGGTTTCAGTTCTGAAAATTTTATTTGTGGCCAAGGTGAGTGATTAGCATTGTTTTGACACTAATTACAGTTAATTAAGGTGATTAGTGATAATTAGCGAATTTATACACTAATAAATTCTGGAAAAATATATTTATAAATTCGAAAATAATGTTTTAGACCTCTGTTAGAAATTTAGTTTGATTTGGTTAAGTTTTACTAATCATATCATTAGTTTTTCCTAAACATGCTTAAGGGAAAATATGGGGTTTTGGGTATGTTTGATCCATTTTACATGCTAAGATTATTGTTTTGGTGTTTATGAATAATTATACATGTTGTTATGACTGTATGGTATGCTTTATGATTGTCTATAAGTGATAGATTGGCTGAAAACGTCGTCGAATTGTGTAAAATAGTCGCTGGAAAGTTGCAGGAAATGTGCAGGGTTTCAAACCGGATCGGATCGGATTATGGGCTCAGATCGGATTAGTGGATCGGGCAAGGTGAACACGATCCGGATCGGAACTTGGAACTAGCTGAGCCTTGGCTAGATGGAGGGCCCTTTGCAAGAGTTGGAGTTGGGTTGGGGTCATATTGGAGCTCAGCATGGTGATCGGATCAGAAACGGGAGCAAAGGCGGGGGCGAGTCGAACTGAAACATCGGATCGGATGAAGGACCACCGAACCGAACTTAAGCAAAAACACACCCGAACCGAACCGCTTCAGGGCATCCGAACCGAACCGAGCTAAAAGGGGAACACCCGAACCGAACCGCACCCAGGAGCATACTAGGAAGCATTGGACCAAACCGAACCGATGAGGACTAGAGTACTATGCATATCCGAACTGAACTGTACGTGTGCTATTACTACTACGCGACGACTCTTTTGAAGACCAACTCCAATTCGACCAAAACCCGAGATGCAAAGGAAGTCCAAATGAGGAGCTTTGACTTAGGATTCAGTTGGGAACCAATGAGTGAGCTTCATGATTGGGCTTTGCTGCGGGACGTGTGCTAAGGGGTTGTCGATGTCTGTAACTTTGAATCACTATGTGTAGGGAGTACGTGAACAGATTCAGGGCCACAGTGGCCTAGGTACGACAAAAGAGCTATTGTCCAATGAAGTGGGGGTCATTTGTAAAGATTTGGTCATGACTCCATGTGGTAAGCTTGGTAGTAGCAGTAGTTGTACAAGTCGAACTCCGTCACTACTTCGATGGGTCTAGTGATTGACAGTGGTGGACATCGTATGATTTACGCACTGAGCGAGAGATGTGAGGATGGTTGCTATGTTTGATTTGTTTGCCATCATTATGACATGCACACCCCCACCCCCGTTATCTTTACACCATCTGTTCAGTGGCACCTTAGAGTATTGTACGGTATGTAGTGCTAACTCTTTGGTTGCAGGTCCAAGTTCAGGTATGGTTTAGTATACCTGTTATTGTTCTGTTTAGCTGCTTATCACTCATACCAAACTTTTTGTCTGACCCAGAGTTTTATGTCTCTTCTTACTACTCTGGGTTCTCTCACGAGCAGACTAGAGACAGGTTAGCTGGGTATGCACGAGTAGTTGACCCGGAGACGAGCAGGAGGCTTCCACGTATGATACATATAGATATTCTCCCTGTGTTGTTGAAGATCACTGCTTGGGCATTAGTAGTGCATCTTCTACTTTAGCTTTCTTTTGCTTTAGAGACAGTTTAAAGTTGTAAGAATGATGTTGGATCATAAGCTGTATTTGGATTTCCGCTGCTATGTTGGTTTAGTTTTCAGCTTATGCACTGTATCGCCTGTTTTATGTCAAGATTATGTTATTATTATATTTTGTTCCATGCGCCGTGAGACATTCTACAGGTTCCTTGTTAGTTCATTCTCTTCTTTCCTTTCTTTGGCGACCGTTCCGTGCTAGTCGGGCATGTGTACAGTGCACCTTCGGAGGAGATGCAGGCTGGTGCGGGGCGGGCCGTCACATTTGGTATCAGAGCGAGATTGCGTAATTAACCTAGGGAAGTTATCAGGGAGAGATAGTATACGTATATGAGAGCGCGTATTTGTGATTATTTTGGTTTTCAAAAGCTATATATATACTATTAGTATAGCTAAGGATGAAGTCGCACTGCACTAGAACCACTATGGAGAGGGTTAATCGTTTTCTCTTTACAGATTGAATGATGAGCCGATACGCAAGAGGTGCCGATAGGGGAGCCAATAATGGGAATGTTGCTGACATGAGGACGATGTTTACTATCCTCATGAGGGAGATGCTTAGGGATGTGCAGAGGGCAGCTCCCAATGGTGGTAATGGTGGTGGTCCAATAGTGCAGGCGCCTAGGGCCGATTTCGCCAAGCTGAATAAGGATTATACTAGTCTTGGTGGGAAGCCGTTCTACGGAACGGAGTCGGCTACGGAAGTTCAGGATTGGTTGGATAGCTGCGAGCGTATCTTCGAAGATTTGGGTATCAAGGATGCGATGAAGAGAAGGCTAGCATCCCGTCAGCTGCAAGGACGGACAATGAATTGGTGGAATGCTATAAAGGCAGCTACTCCCGAGGATCAGATTACTTGGGAGCAGTTTAAGGTTCGCTTTAGCGATAAGTTCATTCCAGCTGCTCAGAAGTCAGTGTTGTTTAAGAAATTCTTGGAGCTCAAGCAGAATGGCAGAGCTGTCTCGGAGTATATTGCAGAATTCGATACTTTATCGAAGTATGGACTATCTCTTATTGATACTACCGAAAAGAAGAACGAGAAGTTCATAACTGGTTTGGATCAGTACTTGGGGGAAAGGCTCATTAATCACATCGATGAGACATTTGAATCGATTATGGGGAAAGCATTGAGGTCAAAAAGTCTTTACCCTAAGTCAAAGACTGAGGTTGCATCTGCAGAGGTACCAAAACCACAAGCAAGTGGTGGAGGCAAGAGTGGTTCTCAGAATAAGAGGAAGCAGAACCAGAATAAGGATGGCCAGAAGAAAAAGAATAAGCAAGATGTTGAGTGCTTCAGCTGTGGTAAGAAGGGCCATTATGCCAAAGATTGTCGGGCCAAGCCAGCGGATAGGAAGTGCTTCAAGTGTGGCCAAGTGGGACATCACAAGGACAAGTGTCTGCAATCCCCTAAAGAAAAGCAGATGGTGAAAGCATATGCCCTTAATGCTATTCCTTCTTCGTCGAATGCCCCAACTGGGGCGGAGAAGGGAAAGAATGTCGTCATTCAAGGTATGCTTTCTGTTTATGACGTTCTTGTTAGAGTTTTGTTTGATACCGGGGCTTCCAGTTCTTTCATATCTAGTGACATGGTAGATAGGTTGGGATTGGAGCCCGAGATTGTCGATAGACCTTTAGTAGTGACGAACCCGGTTGGTGGTTCAACTAACCTTAGCATGATTTGTCGTAATGTGGTCTTATCGAGTCATGGATGCATGTTTGTTTGTGATTGCTTTGTTTTGGGCTCTACTGGGTTTGGCATTATTTTGGGAGTCGATTGGCTCCAAAGATACGGGGTGGTGGTAGACTGTGAGGGCTTTTTGGTGACAGCTAGAGCGGATGATGGGAAGAGGGTAGTGTTTGGTGGTCTACCCGGTGATGGGGTAATGGCTAGTTTTCTAAATTCCCTCGACATCCCGCATAGTGAGTTGTCAGGGTTGCCCGTGGTTGGCCAGTATCCGGATGTCTTCGAGGAAGTGATCGGGCTTCCACCACACTGAGAGATTGAGTTCCATATTGATTTAGTGAAAGATGCCAGACCTATAGTGATGCCACTTTGTCGTATGGCACCAAGGGAGCAGCGAGAGCTCGGGGTGCAAGTCAGCGATCTTTTGAAGAAGGGATTTATCAGAAGGAGTGTTTCTGAATGGGGAGCACCAGTTGTGTTTGCTACCAAGGCGGATGGTTCCCTTCGTTTATGTGTAGACTAACGCAAGTTGAATAAGGTGACGAGGAAGAACAAGTATCTTCTACCGCGGATAGATGATTTGTTTGATCAGTTGAGTGGCGCGAGAGTATTTTCTCAGTTGGATCTCGCGACAGGTTTTCATCAGCTTAGGGTGGAAGCTGAGAGTATAGCTAAAACGGCATTTCGGACGCCGTCTGGGTTTTATGAGTGGTTGGTCATGCCATTCGGGCTGACCAATGCCCCAGCATATTTTGTGGATCTTATGAATAGGGTATTCAGAGATCAGTTGAATAAGTTTGTCCTTGTGTTCGTGGATGATATTTTGGTATACTCGAGGACAGAGGAAGAACACAAGGAACATTTGAGAATAGTGACGGAGGTGTTGAGAAAACACCAATTGAAAGCAAAGTTTTCTAAGTGTCACTTCTGGAGGAGAGAAGTGAGATTCTTGGGCCATGTTGTTTCAGAGAATGGTATTGCCGTGGATCCTGCGAAGGTGGCTACGGTACAAGATTGGTCTACGACCAAGAATGCAACGGACATAAGAAGTTTCTTGGGGTTAGCTGGATATTATCGTAAGTTTATCCAAGCCTTCTCCAAGATAGCAGCACCGTTGACTCAATTGACCAAGAAGAATCAAGCTTTCGTCTGGGACGAAAGGTGCGAGAATGCATTCAAGTGTCTAAAGGAAAAGTTGACATGTGCACCAGTGTTAGTCATTCCTAAGGGGAATGAAGAGATGACGGTATATACAGATGCATGTGGTACCGGACTTGGTGCTGTATTGATGCAAGGAGGTAGGGTTGTAGCTTATGCAAGTCGGCAACTAAAACCGCATGAGAAAAGATACCCTACCCATGATTTGGAATTGGCAGCGATCGTGTTCGCATTGAAGATGTGGAGACATTATCTCTTGGGAGAAAGATTCGAGTTGTTTACCGATCATAAATCGTTAAAGTATCTTTTCTCCCAAAAGGATCTAAATCTCCGACAGCAAAGATGGTTAGAATTCATGGCTTCCTATGATTTCGATATCGCATATACACCAGGAAAGGGCAATGCGGTAGCTGATGCATTGAGTAGAAGACATGCCAGTTTAGGGGCTATGTTTCTTGAATGGAAGCAACTGGAGTATCTCGCTGGGTATGATTTCAGACCAAAGTGCGAATTGGATCCAGAAATGTTAGCAAGTTTGACAATCAAACCCACTTTGATTGAGCGGATCGGCTCTAGTCAGAGGGACGATCCTAACCTATTGGAAATCATCTCCAAGTTAGAGATGGGTATCGATGAGGAGATGAACAAGTATAGGCTTGATCGAGATGGATGGCTTAGAAAGAATGGAGGATTTGTTGTACCCAATGTCAATGAATTGAGAGATGAAGTGCTTAGAGAATGTAATCACTCAAAACTGACTATACATCCCGGTGGTAACAAGATGTACTGAGACATGAAGCAGACCTACTACTGGGAAGGGATGAAAAGAGACATTGGGAAGTTTATATCCAAATGCATGAACTGCCAGCTAGTTAAAGCTGAGCAAAAGAATCCTAGTGGTTTGTTACAACCATTAGAAATTCTAGAATGGAAATGGGAACAAGTGTCAATGGATTTCATTGATGGGTTACAAAGGACTAGATCGGGCCATGATAGCATTTGGGTGATTGTGGACCGATTGACCAAGAGTGCGAGATTTATACCCGTCAGGTCGAATAGGACGGCAGCTAAGTTAGCTGAACTATATGTAAAGTGGGTAGTGAGGTTTCATGGAATACCCAAAGGCATTGTGAGTGACCGAGATCCGTTGTTCACTAGTGGATTTTAGAAAAGCTTACAAGAGGTGTTAGGATCAGAATTACATCTCAGTACCGCGTATCATCCTCAAACCGATGGTCAAACAGAGAGGGTGAATCGTATATTAGTAGATCTCTTGAGAGCTTGTGTACTGGATTTTGGTGGATCATGGGATGACCATTTGCATCTAGTAGAGTTTGCATATAATAATAGTTACCAATCCTGTATCGGTATGGCTCCGTTTGAAGCTTTGTACGGAAGACCGTGCAACTCACCATCATGTTGGGTAGAAACTGGCGAGAAGTTTGTGCTTGGACCCGATGTGATAAGAGAGACTTCAGCTAAGATTAAGATTATCCAACAGCGAATGAAGGCTGCCCAAGATAGGCAGAAAAGTTATGCTGATAAGAGGAGAAGAGAGTTGAAGTTCTCCATTGGCGACTTAGTGTTTGTCAAGATTTCTCCATTAAAGAGCGTGATACGATTTGGCAGGAAAGGCAAGTTAGCACCAAGATTTGTTGGTCCATTCCCAGTTCTTGAGCAAATTGGGAATTTGGCATATATAGTTGAATTACCAGAGAAGATGGCAGGAGTTCATAACGTATTTCATGTTTCCCAGTTAAGGAAATTCGTACACGACCCAGATGTGACTATTTCACCTGATCAGTTGGATGATATCGAAGTTGGACCCGAGGCGGTTGGGAACCGCAAGCCTATGCGTATTGTTGGGAACGATACGAAGCAACTTCGAAGGAAAGCGGTGGAGTTAGTCAAAGTTCAGTGGGGCGAGAATGAGAATGACTGTACATGGGAGACAGAGGAGAGCATTAGGTAGACGTATCCATAACTCTTCGCCTGGTAAGATTTCAATTTTGATTTAGTCTTTCCGCATACTAGAATAGGTTTGCTTTGTTTTTTTTGCATGGATGATTGTTGTTTGTGGCTGCTAGGCATGCGGGATCCTTTGTATGTTTTGGAATTAAGGAATTTCGGGGACGAAATTTCTTAAGGGGGGAGAGCGTAACGACCCGCATTCTACGCATCGAATGATCGTAGAATATTTATTTCTCTCACATAAGGAGTCGTATGGTCATGCAACTTTGGGAGACGACTATTGGAGTCATTTCCCATGTTCATGATTTTTGCCGATTTTTAAATGACCATTTTGCCCCTAGCTGGTACTGTTTTGGCCATAACTTTTGATTGGAAAGGAATTTTGACCTGAAACCACTTCCATTGGCTCCGGATGATGGTTTACTATTCCGTGGAGTGGTCACATTAGCCAAACGGACTCACCGTTTGGGAGATATGGCTGAAACAAGGTTTAGAAGGTGAAAAACAGCTTAACTGGGCCTAATTAGGGTGATTAGCAAGAGGGCCCATGACCCATTTCGGGATTAGAGATGTATAGGGGCTGATTAGGGTTAGAAAACATTTCTTTCAGCCGCCACTTTCATTCTTGGAACCCTAGCAATGGCCTCCAACACCCAAATCAACTTCTAATCACTTTCTAATCTAGTTTTGGCTTAATCTACATCAAATCAAAGAAGATCTTCACCAAATCAGTATTAGAGATGTTGTTAGACACCAGTATTCGCCCAAATCAGCGAGGTTTCAGTTCTGAAAATTTTATTTGTGGCCAAGGTGAGTGATTAGCATTGTTTTGACACTAATTACAGTAATTAAGGTGATTAGTGATAATTAGCGAATTTATACACTAATAAATTCTGGAAAAATATATTTATAAATTCGAAAATAATGTTTTAGACCTCTGTTAGAAATTTAGTTTGATTTGGTTAAGTTTTACTAATCATATCATTAGTTTTTCCTAAACATGCTTAAGGGAAAATATGGGGTTTTGGGTATGTTTGATCCATTTTACATGCTAAGATTATTGTTTTGGTGTTTATGAATGATTATACATGTTGTTATGACTGTATGGTATGCTTTGTGATTGTCTAGAAGTGATAGATTGGCCGAAAACGTCGTCGAATGGTGTAAAACAGTCGCTGGAAAGTTGCAGGAAATGTGCAGGGTTTCAAACCGGATCGGATCAGATTATGGGCTCGGATCGGATTAGTGGATCGGGCAAGGTGAACACGATCCAGATCGGAACTTGGCACTAGCTGAGCCTTGGCTAGAAGGAGGGCCCTTTGCAAGAGTTGGAGTTGGGTTGGGGTCAGATTGGAACTCAGCATGGGGATCGGATCGGATCAGAAACGGGAGCAAAGGCGGGGGCGAGTCGAACTGAAGCATCGGATCGGATGAAGGACCACCGAACCGAACTCAAGCAGAAACACACCCGAACCAAACCGCTTCAAGGCATCCGAACCAAACCGAGCTAAAAGGGGAACACCCGAACCGAACCGCACCCAGGAGCATACTAGGAAGCATTGGACCAAACCGAACCGATGAGGACTGGAGTACTATGCATATCCGAACCGAACCGTATGTGTGCTATTACTACTACGCGACGACTCTTTTGAAGACCAACTCCAATTCGACTAAAACCCGAGATTCAAAGGAAGTCCAAATGAGGAGCTTTGACTCAGGATTCTGTTGGGAACCAATGAGTGAGCTTCATGATTGGGCTTTGCTACGGGACGTGTGCTAAGGGGTTGTCGATGTCTGTAACTTTGAATCACTATGTGTAGGGAGTACGTGAACGGATTCAGGGCCACAGTGGCCTGGGTACGACTAAAGAGCTATAGGCCAATGAAGTGGGGTCATTTGTAAAGATTTGGTCATGACTCCATGAGGTAAGCTTGGTAGTAGCAGTAGTTGTACAAGTCGAACTCCGGCACTACTTCGATGGGTCTAGTGATTGACAGTGGTGGACATCGTATGCTTTACGCACTGAGCGAGAGATGCGAGGATGGTTGCTATGTTTGATTTGTTTGCCATCATTATGACATGCACACCCCCACCCCCGTTATCTTTACACCATCTGTTCAGTGGCACCTTAGAGTATTGTACGGTATGTAGTGCTAACTCTTTGGTTGTAGGTCCAGGTTCAGGTATGGTTTAGTATACCTGTTATTGTTCTGTTTAGCTGCTTATCGCTCATACCAGACTTTTTGTCTGACCCTGATTTTTATGTCTCTTCTTATTACTCTGGGTGCTCTCACGAGCAGACTAGAGACAGGTTAGCTGGGTATGCACGAGTAGCTGACCCGGAGACAAGCAGGAGGCTTCCACGTATGATACATATAGATATTCTCCCTGTGTTGTTGAAGATCACTGCTTGGGCATTAGTAGTGCATCTTCTACTTTAGCTTTCTTTTGCTTTACAGATAGTTTAAAATTGTAATAATGATGTTGGATCATAAGCTGTATTTGGATTTCCGCTGCTATGTTGGTTTAGTTTTCAGCTTATGCACTGTCTCGCCTGTTTTATGTCAAGATTATGTTATTATTATATTTTGTTCCATGCGCTGTGAGACATTCTACAGGTTCCTTGTTAGTTCATTCTCTTCTTTCCTTTCTTTGGCGACCGTTCCGTGCTAGTCAGGCATGTGTACAGCGCACCTTCGGAGGAGATGCATGCTGGTGCGGGGCGGGCCGTCACATCATGCAACTACCTTTTTTCAAACTATGTCACTTTGCCAATACCGAGCATAAGAGAGAATGAGAACCGAAAGCCAAACTTAAACATCTCTGAGAACCCGACCTTCTCTATGAAACCCGGAGGTTGTAATGAGGAGGGGGTCATAACAATATGTTTCGATGATTAAGAAATGTACATCACAGATATATTCCGGTTTGGTTCAACCCCAGCTGTATGCCTAACCAAGTTAGTGATTCTAACCCAACCAAGTAAATGTTTATGTACAACTTTACTATTCAGGCCAACAGTATTCCCAAATTGTATTGCCGAGATAGGACATTTACACACATTTTTGGTGAAGCCTTTATACCAGAGTTTAACTGATTAATTATCGAGAGTGGACCCCTAATTTTGGGGTTTCAATCTATACCCTCATTCTCTATTCTTTATTATTTAACGCCTCGCTATCAAATGATAGATAGGGTGGATTCTCCCTAATCACTTAAGACCCTACGAGGACCAAATGGTCACTTATTAACCCTCGACAATATATTCAACGTTAACATAAATTAGAGGGCACTAGCTACGGTCCCTACTAGTTAAGGCTTCCGTCATTCACGCATATACCCTTGCCCCACATAAGGTGAGAGTAGGTATTTTATCGTTCATCATACCTTCTAGCTGGCCTCATTCGATAAACTCCTTAGTCACTTACTACTTCCCGTAGGATAGATGGTCATATATGATTCTTTTAATTTTCAGGTTTGGGTAATCCCACACATACCTGCCATTTAAGACCCTTATACTGAAAATCTTATTCCTAGGTGGACTCTTCAATCCAAGTCACTTAAGACCCAAGGAAGCGGATTATACGCGAGCTTATTAGTTCGTCCCCCATTTGACTTTAAAACCTTTCCCTTTTTGCGATTAAGTAGGCTACGTTATTAAGTCATTCCCATAAAATTTCCTTATACAAAAATACTATACGTACACCATTTATTTGTATCACGAGTTTATGTGGTTAACAACGTCTTATATTATTAACCTACTAAGTCCAACTATATTTTTAATTATAAGTTTTATTGACATAAATAAGGAAGATTATATTCCCTCATCTCTAGGATGTTTATTTAGTTTCTTCCCTGATTTGGACTTGTATTTAAACGGCAATCAATATCCGTTAATCCCCCTTTTTGACACCCATTTCTTTTTATTTCCCTTTTATTGCCCTTTATGACTCTAACAGTCATATTTTTCTAAGGCAACTATTTATTAGTCCCAAGTTATATATTTGTTGTACCCCAACGAACAATTCCAATTCTTATTTATTTGTTGACCGTTATATATATGTATATGCAAATATATATACCCACATCCCAGGCCTCTCACAGTAAGTTGACTACCTGTGGATGCTGGAGATGCCGGTTGGTTCTGGGCAGACTTCTACCACTAGTGAACTTAACCTCGTGCCTTAGTACAATTATATCTATGCATTAAACCCCTCATATTAAATTGACTACCTGTGGTTGCTGGATTTGTCGGTCGGTTCCGAGCAGGCTTACACTACAAGTTGAGTTTAACCTCGTGTCTAAATGCAGTTATAATTTTAGTTTCCTAATTGGGGTCCAAAACAATTATCCTAATTGTTTCTAGGAATTGTAACCATTTTCCACAATCAATATTGGTTACAATAATTATTTCTTTTTTGTTGTCTCATTTATGGCAATTAATCACATTTATTGCTACAAATGGTCACCACAAATATATTAATTCAATATGGAGTATATTTACATATAATTCCACTCTTGAACCTTATCCAAATATTCAACATTTATCACGAATGTTATTTATTTATTTATGGCCTCATTTATAGCATCAATTACACTAATTGCTACAGCAGTCACCAAAAATATATTCATTAAGTATGGAATATAAATTACATGTATGATTCCATAAATGAATACCATTCAATATTTAACCCAAAGCATATTTTTACCATTTTACGCTGATTTGGACGGATAATATGTACATATTTATTTCTATGTTTGGTGCAGTCAACCTAGTTATTTTTATTTTTATTTTTATTCTTAAATTTAATTAATGATTTGGTCTAATCAATTAACCATCATTCCCTTTTTATATTCATTCTTGCCAAAAAGGTTTCAAGTCTCACAAGGACTGTTAGCCAAAATCATTGTAAATCATGCCTATTTTGTTGAATTGACATATCTCCAAGTCACAAGAAACATATATAATGAATTTTTACTTTGGAACAGTCGGTGAAAATTACATACAAAAACATATGTTTATTTTTATATGTAACTTTGCACCACTTTTCCCCTTTTAATCTTTTTGTCTTATTCTTGTGATTCTATTATAATGCCTCTTTATTTAAAAATGAGGAAAATGACATAATTTACAGTGCTTAAGACAAAAACCCAACAATATTGAATGTAAACAAGGAATATTTCTTTTATTCTTACAATCACATACTACACAAATTCATCTTTTTACCCAAATTTACAAATTTCATGTATCAGCACTGAACTAAAGATCTGAAACATAACTACAACAATTTATGTTTAATGAGGCTGATTTTCAGAATAAAAGTGTTATGTAATATATACAACATATTTCATATTTCATGACATAACTTGTAGGAATATGAGGGGAAAATATATAAAGATTCTACAATTCATGTTATACATAAACACAACTTGTCATTTGCCAAATTTTAAACATATTCATAACTAGATCTGATGGTTGCCACAATTTGCAATTATGTAAATAACAGATTTGATAGGCATAAAACATAGATTGGATTTAAACAAAATATATAAATCATTAAAATTATATTAGTAAATTTCCCACTCCCCTTATAGCTTCCAATTTCTCTGTTTTGAACCTTTTTAGACTTATAATCCCTAAATTCTAATAAATTTATAATTTATCTAGAAAAGGGAAAGTTCTAGATCTTAATAATGTAAGAAAAAGGGAAGAGGACGAAGAAATCTATCGTTGAGCATCCTCTTCCATAGACTCTATTAATCTTCCCATTTCCATATGAATTTGATTTTATTTGTAAACGTATGAATATATTTTTATTTAGCAATTAGGTTAGAAGAGGAAGAAAAATGGCAGAGCTCTGCTGCCTTCACAGATTTGAATGAAAAATGAGAGAGACTCTACCCCTTTATTTATAGGGGTGGAAATGGCCTTGCACCATTGGAATCATTTTAAATAACATCGGTCCATCCTTATAAAATATAACAAGAATACCCCTAAAAACCTAGCCGTCAGAAGTGTGGTGGTTGGGTAATTAAAAGGTAATTTATATATAAATTATACTCTTTATTTATTTTCCATCTGTTTACGTATTTCATCCGTAACTTTTTCATACAGACCCCGTTCGCGAAACTCCAAATATGAAAGTTGACCAGAATTCCGAGATGAACGCAATGGTTGAAGTTTCGTTGTCAAATTCCATCATTTACAGAAATTCTTATTTTTGAGCTTCTAATTTGAATAATTATTTATTGTCAAAATTTCAGGTTGTTACATTCTTCCCCCCTTAAAGGGAATTTCGTCCCGAAATTCTAACAACTAGTTGTCCTATCCTACACAACCAATTTATGTACATCCACTTTGCAACCATATGAATATGTGCATGGTGTACTGAATGCAATTCAACCATAAAACATGCATGCAAGATGATTCTAAATCGGGCCCTCTATATGTATGCGATGAGATTTTTAAAACTCTTTTAAAAAACATGATTCAGAACATCCTAAATACACTGGCAATTCTATATGAATGCAAATTTTAAAAAATTCTTTTTCATCCATAGTCTTCACACAATTACGAATAAAAAGTGTTAAGCAACCAATTTTGCATCAAACCCTACTATCCAAAATGTACGCAATTTAATCCTTTCCTATTTAACTTCTCCTAAACCGGAAAAAGGAAATTAACGCGAAGAATTTTAGCAATTTCTCCGCTCACAAATATTCCATTTCCCGCCTAACAGTGAAATTTTCACCTCAGTTACCCAAAATACTCCAAAATTACCATCTGTAGACTGTAAAGAAGGCTTAAAATAAGATCTACAGCATAAAATGAGTTAATTAATAGCTCACGTGCATCGTTGACAAGGTATGGAAACAACGTTTTCAAGGTTAAAACAACATTTTCCTTGTTGTCGTTAACGTTTTTATTATATCGTTAATCCTATTGCACCGCTAAAACGCGCACACAAAGCATTCAAAAATCTTCCTTACACCGTTCATGTGACCAAAAATCAAAAAATTTCGTAAAAAAATAAATTTTCGCTTGAAAACTTGACATGTTTATTTTGAAAATTTCCTTCCAAAACTGTTTCATTTTCCTATAAAATAAGAAAATGATAGAAAAATATTTTTTTTCAAACAACATTTTCCCAAAAGCTTTTAAAAATGTATTCTGCGGAAACTTAAACGATTCAAGTCACATGTTTGCGGAAAAGGAAGTCAGTCACGCCAAAAATGCGAAAACTGAAATCACGCACAAATATACCAAAATAAATTTTAGTTCTAACAAAAAACAGTGGTTTATTTACTTATATACCCGTGACGAAAACAAAACAAAACCACTCATTTGCTAAAATTTATCCAACACAAAATTCTATTTTGTCCAACCCTAGGACAACTGTTAGTTTAGATAAGAAAAATGAGATTTCATTCAAACAAGCAAGCGTGAATGGCATAAACATTACCAAACTTAGAAATCTCATTAACCTAAATTGTGCGATTTAAACAACACTAACAGTTACAAGAACAATTCACCACAAAACCAAGAACCCGATGCTGGAAAGTGATAACAACAAAGACAACACCAAAACTCCTAAAACAATGGTTATAAACAATGAGATGTCTTGCTCCGCGAATGGAGCTCAAACCAATATTTATGATCTTTAATTAACCATATCATGGTAGAAAAAATACTCAATCTCGTGTTACCAACGTTGCTGGTATTGTTTGGAGGTTCCCACATCACCATCTCTTCTAAGAGAGAATTTGTGATGAGAAAAGAAACCTACCACCAAACTGCTTCTCATGGTAACCCACCTAATATTGTCTAAAAACAAAGTGGATAGGTGAATTTACATAAAGTAACTCCATGAGACACAAGCAAAGACAACAAGCTGAATCGAACATGATGCGGTATTAAATGATGGTTACGCCATCGATCAAGCAAAGGGTTAAATTCCTGCATCATGAGACAAATCTAGTCATAACTTCCCATTTATAGAATGATGTGTTAAACATGTCAGACATCTACATGGGTAGTTCGAACATAGATTCCTGACATCAAGAAAAAGAGATTTGCGGCAAAAATTCCCAAAGCTAGTCAAACAAGAGACCATACAAGACTGCGTTCAACACGGATTTCTCTAAAATCTCATTGGGATTCTCCTTAGAAAAACCATCAAAAGATAGCTCAAATCTTCATCTCCGAAACAATGATCACCTTAGAAAGAACCTATTCTAATAAGGTATAGCAAAGGCGGATGCAGCACAAACAACAACCCTATTCTAAGATCTCGAGCAATGGACCGGTGCAAGTCCAACTGCCACGACAAGATTTCTTACCCCTATAGTGGTGAAACCCTTTTGCTCATCCCAACCCAGCCAAATGATCTCTCCCTAAGTGTGGGACTTCAATGGTATGAGTAAGATCGGATAGCTCAATTAGGTATTATGGGCCAAGAATTGGTCGGAGAGAAGAAATTAGATCTTGGAGTACTAGTGAGGCAAGATCTAATGCGCAAACAAGCACGAAAAAGAGGAGACGAGCTAACAACAAAGAAAGAGAAGAAGGATAGAGATATGGTTCGGTTAAATGAGGAAGGAAGGACGAAAGAAGAAAGTTAAGGGTGTAATTAGGACGCAACTTTTATGGTTGAGTCCTAGGTTCAGGTTGTACCAAAGCTCATCAACTAATTGACCATCCTATTATAGCACCAAACGGTCAACTATCAAATGGGCTTTGGACAGAGATTGAACCTTGACCTCATTAGGCCAGATTAAAATATTAATTGTCCCGTGACATCTTTCAAGATTTAATGCGATCCGAAAAATAATTATCCGCATCACCACGGTATTTAAAGACCGTAGTTAAACCCTGAACCAACTCCAAGGGTTTATAGTCTCAACAAAGATGTTGCTACTATACAATGAACGAATGAATTCCAAAATAATTCAGCAAGAAATCCGTAATATAATTTAAAATGGATTTTCCCCTTACCTAGCTGACAACAAACAGACGATTCATGAAATCAAATACCCCAAAAATCAAGATAAAGGATTTTCCTTAGCCTTTCCGAAGAAAAAATTAAAACTTTTCCCAAAATGGAATTTATCTATAAACTAACGGTTTAGTATTTATAAATCCATTTTATTATTATTTTTATTCCATCTTTATAATTTAAACTGGAAAAACCTTTTCATGTCCAAAAATGTTAAAGCTTTAGACCTTAAGGGTTAATTTTGTTAATTTCTATGAATTATCTAATATATATAGGAAAATGGATACTAAAAATCACAAGGAATAGATATTTATTGTTTTTATGTTTAGTGGCATATTCCCTGTCCTTCCTAATTTCATCTTTCCTACCAATCAGACAATATTTATTAAAATTACACAATAACTCTAAAATTTTGAAACACAAATAGATTAAAAAATTTAAACCATATCTTCATGAACTATTTTTCGAAACCGTATTTTAAAATCGTTGAAATCCATTTTTATTTTTCAAATAGTTTAAAAATAAATTTCCTCAAATACAAGGTTAAGAACTCAATTGAATATTTCAACAAAGATAGATTCGGAACTTTAACGAAATAACAAATGGATAAACCTCGTAATTATATTTTCGAAATAGATACGACATACTAGCGTGGACTTTTTCCTGTTTTGGATCGAGTAATGTCTTAACTGGAACTACTAACGAAACCATACCAGGAATAAACAACTATCTCGGTTGTAGCTAGCTTTTTATATTAATGTATATATATTTTATTTCAGTTTCCAAATCTCGAATCAACGGAATCCACGATATTTCGTCTCATGCTCTTCACGACGAGATTGCCAAAGTACTGTAGGGTAAGAAAGAATCGGCTAGAAACCCGATCTCAACATATTTTAACTCTTAGTCGTTCAAAGCCCATTATATATAATTAGGCCCACGACTAATTTCTATAGTTGAAATAAATTAAAGTCGAGTAAGAAAGACGAAGAAAAACAGAAAAGGAAATCGAATTACATCCTCTCATGATTCCTAATTTAACTAATTCCTCTGATCGTTTAACCTAAGTTCTGATACCAGATGTAACACCCCACACTTTTCTTATAATGACCCGCATTTTTCAGAGGTATTATAATTAATTTATTTAATTATATAAATAGTGATATAGTGAATTAAATGGTGGTTTAATTAAATAATAGTGAATATTTAATTAAAATAATAATTAAATAATATATTTAACTCAGAAATGATCAAAGATAGTGGAATTTCACAATATAGTGTGAATTGGATTATTTAAAATATATATTTCAGTTTAGAGTTGAAATATATTAGCGAATATATTTAGAATACGACAGTTTGAATGTAGAATTATAATATAATTATAATCGAGCTCGAAATGGCGCGGTAGTTCGCTATTCGGCGATTCGAACTTCAATTGAATGTACAGGGTCCGTTTTAAATCGGATTTCTGTGAAACAAGAAACGTGTGAAGCCGGTGAAGTATATCTTTCTAGTGGAAGAGAAAAATCGGGATTTCGTTGTGTAGATTTTGATTCATATCCAAATCAAATTTTAGAAAAGTCGTTGTGGAATTCCTTTATAATTTATAAAGGAATTATTTATATTTTAAAAAGGAATTTCAATATAAATCGTATATCGGGTTGACCCTGATTTGAAATATCGAGTTAGAAATCCATATAGGGTTTTCTGAACTATATGGTATTCCACTGTGAATATAGACGATAATATTTATTTTTAAATATTAAATTTAATTATATTTAAATATATTTATATATTTAAATGGGCTATTTAGGGCTTTAAAAATAGCCACTTTTGCAAACGAAGTCGGAATTCGACGAAACTAATTTTGTTGGATCCGCAATGTCAAATAGTTGTTAGATTTCTAGTTTCATGATTTTTAGAGTCACTGTGTGGTCGTACGGATTTTTAGAGTGAAAAACAGTTAGTATTTTGATAATTAAAAATACGCTGTGTGAGCAAACGAAGTCAGAATTCGACGAAACCAGTTTCGTTGGGACCGTAATGACGAACTGTAGCTGCATGTCCAGTTTCGTGATTTTTGGGTATCGTATGAGATTATAGGGATTTTTAAACAGCGTATATATTTAGCGATGGCTTAAATTCGAAAATAAAACAATATATTTTTCCTATAAATATAGGACTTAACTTTCTAAATCTAATTTTTACATCCTCTGGTCAAAGACAAAATCGCGCCACCACATTTTTCCATTTTCTGTAAACATCCATTCTTTCTAAAATTAAAACAAAAATGAACCAAAGTTCTAGAAATCATAATATATATGGTTGAGTTGCTGAGAGGTTGATCTACACTTCGATGTGGGTTTGAGAGGTCTCGGCACTTTTGTTTCTCGCTGGGTATTTTCCAGCGAACGAGTTCGGGTAGACTAGGGTTAAAACAATCGAAGGATTGAGGCCTTGATGTGAGGAATTAAGTGCGGATGTGGGTTTAGGATGGAGAGTAGAAGTTGCGGTATGATTTTGGTGGAGTACGATGGCCATTTGGTGGTCCGACGTCGTACAGGACCTGAAGGGGGTGCGAGGAAAAGGGACATCGAGTTTGGCTCAGGGGGGTTCAGGAGATGCAGCTTCTGATGGGGAACCGAATGGTGGTGGTTGCGCCAGGGTTTAGTGAACAGAGTGATGGAGGATGGCGGTCAAAAGGAGGCGTCAAGGACTTGAATTTGTAGAGGAGCAAACTGGAGAAATTCGGGTGTTTTGATCGGGAAGATGGGTATGACGAGGTGCGGGTTGTAATTAAGGATAGTGTAATGACCCGAAAATCCAGACCAATTTGAGCTGACCAAATAACACAAGTCCAACCCCAAATTGCACTGGAAATTCAAGAAACTAATAGAAAGAAGATAGAGGGTGAGGATAGATAAGATAGAAACTTAGAATAGGAGAAGAAAAGAAGAACTTACATCATCAGAGTAACACGAATCTCACAGCGGAATGAATAACATACAATATATAACATAACTTTGAAATATAATAGTTATGTATACAATAGCACTTATCAGAGTACATCAGTTACAACACAGCGGAAATAAACTATAGCTATATGATCTTGAAGCTTCCTGCTCCAGCTCTTCAAGTATATCTGTAAATCCCGACTACTTGACTGCCCGTACAAATTTAGGCACCCAAGAGTTTAGGGAAACAAAACAAAATAAACTCCGGGTCAGTCATGGGACTGGTATGAGTAAAATAGTTTAACACAGTTTGAACAAGTAAACGATATCTCATAAAACCACGCCGTATAACAGAACGGGTTTTTCCCTTATGAGAATCCAAAATATCTTTATATCGGAAACCCTTTTGATATTATAATAATGTCTATCAACCACAACTATAATAATCATCTAGCAGAAACGCTTTCATCTCACGTTCTACATATATAGTATACAATCAAAACCGCAAGCACGTATTGGGTAATGGATTTCCAACTATGACCAGGTATGGAACCACCTTCCGATCAGTGTACTCTAGGAACGATACACTGGAGTTCAACAAGAACATCTTGCAACTCAGCCACACATGACCGACCACTCATTTCGCTTGAGTGTATCGAATGTACATCACCAACGGTTGGGATCAGCAACCGTTCCCGTATATATATATGGGACAACATTGATAGATTAAAGAAGCAAATGAATATTCTCTAGATAGGTGATTATACACCCTACTTTGGTGCGACCGACTTAGCCATGTTGCCTGCCCGATTTTTGTCATTTACCGGATGTGAGGCTAGAAGCTACGCTTATCTTTTCACATACCACATCTTCATTCACTTAGAATGTCACATCGTCATACCCGCCAAATCACAAATTGATTTCCCCAAAAATACCACGGGTATAAGCTAAGAGAAACGAATTCCTCCGCCACCAACGTAAATACGTTTGAAACGATCAACTTACGTGATCTACCAGATATACTCTGTCAGACCTTCGTCCATACAAGTTGTCCTGGGACTGGACAAACCGAAGGCACTATTCAGTACATCCATCTTAGGCACTGTTATCTAAGACTTATACAATAGCCCTTGCACTTTACTCCGTCTTCAATATATTCAGCGTACTTGATTCGCAACGCTTATGCCAATACAGAGTGGTTCTTTGGATAATAATCCAACCGGTCTCTCCATATTAACAACGTTAAAATGGTCAAAACTTTGATAGTCGGTGATTTAACTATCAAATGAAAACATGTCCGTGTACACACAACGATCTTATTCCCAAATGGAAATATCGATCCAATCATCAAACATATATATATATATATATTCACATTTCCTTATTTTCTATGTTTTAGAAAATATACGTTATTAACACTGGAAAACATTTCCATAGCTTATTTAAATATCACTATCCTTCCACAACTATCAGTCCCTAACTGTAAACTAGTATGAGAACGATTCCCTAAGTATAAACCCCGAAGGCCGAAACCAACATCAGATCGATACTCAGGAATCCATTCAACTTACTAATCTCTAGTCAATTTCTAATTTTGCTTAACTCTATTTCTTTAACTCCATTCGATTAACTCTATTTGATTAACTCTAATTGATTTACTCTAATTCAAATAACTAGTATATGTTTTAACTTTATTTCGAATAACTATATTCGATTTAACTCCGTTCGCTTGACTCTAGATCGCAGCAATCACAATGGTTACGCCTGATTCCCTCAGGAAACATCCGACCGCCGTAGGCTATCTGCAACCCTGCGAATTACGCTAGCAGTCGTGCTAAATGGTAACTTATCCTGAATAACTATGTTTGACTAACTTCTTCGAATAAACTATATTTGATTAACTTCTTTTTGATAACTCTATTTGATAACTCTAATCGACTAACTCTTTCCTATATCGTTAATTCCCCTTTTCCTTTTATCCTATTTATTTTCTAAATAAATGTTCCTTTTATAATTCCATTTATTTTCTAAATAAATATTCTCCTTTATAATATCCTATGATTTTATAAATGCTTTATTTTCAAATTATTCCCTTTTATAAAATCTGTTGATTTTATAAAATTCCCTTATTTCAATATACAATGAAATATCCCTTTTTACATCCCAGGGTCTTCTTATGATATTTAAAATATCGAATAACAATGATCAATATCATTCAAACATTCCAAATCAACAACAGATTTTATAGCACAACATATATCACAATATATGAAAACGGAAAATTAAATGTTGAGGAATCCAGTCGGATCCCTCCAAACTATCTCCCTGCATCCACAGATGTTACACAGTATAATATACATCAATTTCATTTCAATATGAAATGTTCTGATAAACAACATCAACATATATCTAACGGTTTTTATATATATATATATATACATATATATAATTTCCACTAACTGACTAGCAGTTCAATCAAACAGTCAACACATAGTCAAACAGACAATATTTAACAGTTCTAAGAATATGTTGTAAAAATAGAACTGTACAGAGTTGGTGAGTTTTACTCACATTGGCGCGTTAACCGTTAAATAATCGGTTTGCGTTCTTTGATTTAGTCGGACAATTTATTTCGCCATAAATCATAACGAGCTCGGATTGACTCGCGGTTGGTTCCATGTTGTAGTGCCCGTCCATATGATCCCAACACAACTTACGGTTCGTTAATCTGATATCGTATGACTAAGATATTCAATTTACCAGTGAACATACATTTATTTTAAATAAAAACTTGGCCTTTAATTCTAAGCGGGCTCACCATGTTCATAAGGCCCATCCTCATTCACTTAAGACCCAAACCCGTATATATCCACTCTTCTTCCCCAAACACAACCTGATGCCTGTAACAATCGAACCACTCATTTCCACGGTTTCAGGCTTCAACTCCTCCCTCTTCGATCCATGATTCTACAAACGGATTTCACCATTCTTTTGCTCTTCAAAATCTCCTCCATCTTCATACCACAATGCAAAACTCGAACAGGCCAAAAGGAAACCGACGTCGAGTCCTCACCCACGACGCTCAGCAAAGGCCGAACCCTTTTGGCTTGGAATTCCACAAAAAGCCCACAATCTCCTCCATTTTCCACCCTGAATCCGAATCCATACTCCAATTTGAATGTCAGTACCTCAATCAAGCTGAAAACCTAACCCTGGCGCTACTATTGAAACCCAGTACCTCAGAAAGGGGCGTCGAACTCATCAAAATGGTCACAGACTCGAAGACCATCACTCAGGGAACCCAAATACAATTGTTTTGAGATTTAAGAAATTTTGTTTGAATTGTTCTTGATTTTCTTATGATGTTTTTGTTTGCTGAGATGTTTATCTCGTGGCGGCGCAAAATTTGATCGGTGGAAAAACTGGATTAGGTTAGGAAAGATTTTAAGGGGTTATTTATAGGAATTTTTAGATATTTTATACTTATCATTTTATATTCGTTCTGCTTTCTAAAAATTCGTGTGATCACACACAATGCCCAAAAATCATGAAACTGGACATGTAGCTAGAGTTCGACATTACGGTCCCAACGAAACTGGTTTCGTCGAATTCCGACTTCGTATGCTCACACAACGTATTTTTAACCGTCAGAATATCGATTGTTTTTCACTCTAAAAATCCGTACGGCCACACAGTAACTCTAAAAATCACCAAACTTGGAATCTAACAACTATTTGACATTGTGGATCCAACAAAATTAGTTTCTTCGAATTTCGACTTCGTTTGCAAAAGTGGCTATTTTTAACGCTCTAAATAGCCTATTTAAATATAATTGAATTAAATATTTAAAATTAAATATTATCGTCTATATTCACAATGGCATACCATACAGCTCCAGAATATTCCTGTATGAATTTACAGCTCGATATTACATCGTCAGAGTTATATCGATGTTCGATTTCTATTTAAATCCTTATATAAAATATAATTAAATCGTTATGGTCAGGGAGCTGCATTTCTGAGAATTTGATTTGGACATAACTCAAAATATACACGACGAAATCCCGATTTTTCTCTTCCACTAGAAAGATATACTCCACCAGCTCCACACGTTTCTTGTTTCACAGAAATCCGATTTAAAACGAACCCTGTATACTCAGTTGAAGTTCAAATCGCCAAATAGCGAACTACCGCGCCATTTCGAGCTCTATTTTAATTATATTATAATTCTACGTTCAAACTGTCGTTTATATAATATATTCGTTATTCAAATTCAATTCCAAGCTGAATTAAATATCACAGATGATCCAGTTCACACCATATCACCATTTCAGCTAATTCTGATTATTTCAGAATTAAATATAGTATTTAATTTATTATTTTAATTAAATATTCACCATTATTTAATTCAACGACCATTAAATCCTTTAATTCACCTTTTAAATAATTAAATAAATTAATTATTATACCCCTGACGATGCGGGTCATTACAATCTTCCCCACTTAAAATAATTTCGTCCTCGAAATTGCTAAGTTAGAGGACGACCCTATCTATTGGAATTCCTAGGATTTGTTTACCCTTTATTTCTGATTTCAACTGAACCAATTAATATCGACTAAAATATTTATTCATTCCGACTAACTAAAATTTTCAAAAATTCTGAAAATTTTCTAACACTTTAAATTTTCGAAAAATTTCGCCATAACTTCCTTTGTACAGCCCTATCGGTAAAACCACAACTCGCCTCTCTAGGCCTTCTCCAACCCAAAAGAAAATTAAACAGCCAAGCGGCTTGCCAATTCGGCTCATAAATCTCATGCTTATATCAAATGTAAACTTGTACCTTTTTTGTCGGGTATATCAACTTTATTACTTCTCCTGTCATCAATTCAACATATACCAATGCAATTCCAACTTGATCTCAAATCAATTTATCTCTAACACAACCATTCGCTTATACCTAAGTCGAATTTCATTTCAAACTCAAGCACTATTCTTGATTTCAAATCCATGACTCACCAGTCCAATATAATTCCAGATTATCTCTAATCAAGTCTAATTCTACTTGACACTAATCTATTTCAAATGATTTCACTTACTGGCTTTTAATTCAATCCCAATTCTATTGGATTTTACAAATTTTACTTATGTTTAAATTCAAACAACCTTTTCTTCCTGGAAGTTTTTAAACAGTTTACCTCTTTCAAAAATCAAATTTTCCTTTTTGAAATTCAACACAACTTGTTTTCCCAAAACAAATTCAAAACAAAATCCTTGGTAGTAATCCGTCACTTACATACTCGAAAATGAACACCGAAGATGTCATGATCAACATCGGAATCTATTTTCCAGCTACCGAAGTGAGTTCAATACTATAGCACCTTCAAAAACCTTTTTTTAAACATTTCCACTTTGAAATCAATTCCAAATATCCTTTTACAATGTTGTAAACAAATTTGAAATCTCCCAGGATCTTAAAATTCACATATATTAAATCCAGATTCATTTACAAACACCTTTCCCATTTCTGGGATTTTATATTCCAATTCTGATCTAAATTCAGATTTAATTCATTCCAATTTCATATAATTCACTTGTATAAATTCTGATTGGTTATATATAACCATTTCACATTTTATAATCTTATCTGATTATAATTACTACCAACACATCCTATATATGATAATATATCACATATCCCTACTGTGTCGGTCCATCGTATTCAAGTGTTTATTTACTCCTACCGAAACAGTGGATCAAACTGATCGACCAGAACTCATAAACAACTCAACCAATGAATCCCCACAATATAAAACCATTTTTATATCAAAAACAAATACGAACTCGTATATATACACTCAACTCAATCTGGGGTATTACTAACCCTATCTCTACCGAGTCACGCCACAGAGCCAAGGTAATTTTTAACTTAAGCTCTGATACCAACTGTAATGACCCGAAAATCCAGACCAATTTGAGCTGACCAAATAACACAAGTCCAACCCCAAATTGCACTGGAAATTCAAGAAACTAATCGAAAGAAGATAGAGGGTGAGGATAGATAAGATAGAAACTTAGAATAGAAGAAGAAAAGAAGAACTTACATCATCAGAGTAACACGAATCTCACAGCGGAACGAATAACATACAATATATAACATAACTTTGAAATATAACAGTTATGTATACAATAGCACTTATCAGAGTACAACACTTACAACACAGTGGAAATAAACTATAGCTATATGATCCTGAAGCTTCCTGCTCCAGCTTTTCAAGTATATCTGTAAATCCCGACTACTTGACTGCCCGTACAAATTTAGGCACCCAAGAGTTTAGGGAAACAAAACAAAATAAACTCCGGGTCAGTCATGGTACTGGTATGAGTAAAACAGTTTAAAACAGTTTGAACAAGTAAACGATATCTCATAAGACCACGCCGTATAACGGAACGGGTTTTTTCCTTATGAGAATCCAAAATATCTTTATATCAAAAACCCTTTTGATATTATAATAATGTCTATCAACCACAACTATAATAATCATCTAACAGAAACGCTTTCATCTCACATTCTACATTTATAGTATACAATCAAAACCGCAAGCACGTATTGGGTAATGGATTTCCAACATGACCAGGTATGGAACCACCTTCCGATCAGTGTACTCTAGGAACGATACACTGGAGTTCAACAAGAACATCTTGCAACTCAGCCACACATGACCGACCACTCATTTCGCTTGAGTGTATCGAATGTACATCACCAACGGTTGGGATCAGCAACCGTTCCTGTATATATATGGGACAACATTGATAGATTAAAGAAGCAAATGAATATTCTCTAGATAGGTGATTATACACCCTACTTCGGTGCGACCGACTTAGCCATGCTGCCTGCCCGATTTTTGTCATTTACCGGATGTGAGGCTAGAAGCTATGCTTATCTTTTCACATACCACATCTTCATTCGCTTAGAATGTCACATCGTCATACCCGCCAAATCAAAAATTGATTTCCCCAAAAATACCACGGGTATAAGCTAAGAGAAACGAATTCCTCCGCCACCAACGTAAATACGTTTGAAACGATCAACTTACGTGATCTACCAGATATACTCTGTCAGACCTTCGTCCATACAAGTTGTCCTGGGACTGGACAAACCGAACGCACTATTCAGTACATCCATCTTAGGCACTGTTATCTAAGACTTATACAATAGCCCTTGCACTTTACTCCGTCTTCAATATATTCAGCGTACTTGATTCGCAACGCTTATGCCAATACAGAGTGGTTCTTTGGATAATAATCCAACCGGTCTCTCCATATTAACAACGTTAAAATGGTCAAAAATTTGATAGTAGGTTATTTAACTATCAAATGAAAACATGTCCGTGTACACACAACGATCTTATTTCCAAATGGAAATATCGATCCAATCATCAAACATATATATATATATATATTCACATTTCCTTATTTTCTATGTTTTAGAAAATATACGTTATTAACACTGGAAAACATTTCCATAGCTTATGTATGTATCACTATCCTTCCACAACTATCAGTCCCAAACTGTAAACTAGTATGAGAACGATTCCCTAAGTATAAACCCCGAAGGCCGAAATCAACATCAGATCGATACTCAGGAAACCGTTCAACTTACTAATCTCTAGTCAGTTTCTAATTTTGCTTAACTCTATTTCTTTAACTCCATTCGATTAACTCTATTTGATTAACTCTAATTGATTTACTCTAATTCGAATAACTAGTATCTATTTTAACTTTATTTCGAATAACTATATTCGATTTAAGTCCATTCGCTTGACTCTAGATCGCAGCAATCACAATGGTTACGCCTGATTCCCTCAGGAAACATCCGACCGCCGTAGGCTATCTGCAGCTCTGTGAATTACGCTAGCAGTCGTGCTAAATGGTAACTTATCCTGAATAACTATGTTTGACTAACTTCTTCGAATAAACTATATTTGATTAACTTCTTTTTGATAACTCTATTTGATAACTCTAATCGACTAACTCTTTCCTATCTCGTTAATTCCCCTTTTCCTTTTATCCTATTTATTTTCTAAATAAATGTTCCTTTTATAATTCCATTTATTTTCTAAATAAATATTCTCCTTTATAATATCCTATGATTTTATAAATGCTTTATTTTCAAATTATTCCCTTTTATAAAATAAGGTTGATTTTATAAAATTCCCTTATTTCAATATACATTGAAATATCCCTTTTTACATCCTAGGGTATTTTTATGATATTTAAAATATCGAATAACAATGATCAATATCATTCAAACATACCAAATCAACAACAGATTTTATAGCACAACATATATCACAATATATGAAAACGGTAAATTAAATGTTGAGGAATCCAGTCGGATCCCTCCAACCTGTCTCCCTGCATCCACAGATGATACGCAGTATAATATACATCAATTTCATTTCAATATGAAATGTTCTAATAAACAACATCAACATATATTTAACGGTTTATATATGTATACATATATAAAATTTCCACTAACTGGCTTGCAGTTCAATCAAACAGTCAACACACAGTCAAACAGACAATATTTAACAGTTCTAAGAATATGTTGTAAAAATAGAACTGTACAGAGTTGGTGAGTTTTACTCACATTGGCGCGTTAACCGTTAAATAATCGGTTTGCGTTCTTTGATTTAGTCGGATAATTTATTTCGCCATAAATCGTAACGAGCTCGGATTGACTCGCGGTTGGTTCCATGTTGTAGTGCCCGTCCATATGATCCCAACGCAATTTACGGTTCATCAATCTGATATCGTATGACTAAGATATTCAATTTACCAGTGAACATACATTTATTTTAAATAAAAACTTGGCCTTTAATTCTAAGCGGGCTCACCATGTTCATAAGGCCCATCCTCATTCACTTAAGACCCAAACCCGTATATATCCACTCTTCTTCCCCAAACACAACCTGATGCCTGTAACAATCGAACCACTCATTTCCACGGTTTCAGGCTTCAACTCCTCCCTCTTCGATCCATGATTCTACAAACGGATTTCACCATTCTTTTGCTCTTCAAAATCTCCTCCATCTTCATACCACAATGCAAAACTCGAACAGGCCAAAAGGAAACCGACGTCGAGTCCTCACCCACGACGCTCAGCAAAGGCCGAACCCTTTTGGCTTGGAATTCCACAAAAAGCCCACAATCTCCTCCATTTTCCACCCTGAATCCGAATCCATACTCCAATTCGAATGTCAGTACCTCAATCAAGCTAAAAACCTAACCCTAGCGCTACTGTTGAAACCCAGTACCTCAGAAAGGGACGTCGAACTCATCAAAATGGTCATAGACTCGAAGACCATCACTCAGGGAACCCAAATACAATTGTTTTGAGATTTAAGAAATTTTGTTTGAATTGTTCTTGATTTTCTTTTGAGGTTTTTGTTTGCTGAGATGTTTATCTCGTGGCGGCGCAAAATTTGATCGGTGGAAAAACTGGATTAGGTTAGGAAAGATTTTAAGGGGTTATTTATAGGAATTTTTAGATATTTTATACTTATCATTTTATATTCGTTCTGCTTTCTAAAAATTCGTGTGATCACACACGATGCCCAAAAATCATGAAACTGGACATGTAGCTAGAGTTCGACATTACGGTCCCAACGAAACTGGTTTCGTCGAATTCCGACTTCGTATGCTCACACAACGTATTTTTAACCGTCAGAATATCAACTGTTTTTCACTCTAAATATCCGTACGGACCCACAGTAACTCTAAAAATCACCAAACTTGGAATCTAACAACTATTTGACATTGCGGATCCAACTAAATTAGTTTCTTCGAATTTCGACTTCGTTTGCAAAAGTGGCTACTTTTATCGCTCTAAATAGCCTATTTAAATATATAAATATATTTAAATATAATTGAATTAAATATTTAAAATTAAATATTATCGTCTATATTCACAATGGCATACCATACAGCTCCAGAATATTCCTGTATGAATTTACAGCTCGATATTACATCGTCAGAGTTATATCGATGTTCGATTTCTATTTAAATCCTTATATAAAATATAATTAAATCGTTATGGTCAGGGCGCTGCATTTCTGAGAATTTGATTTGGACATAACTCAAAATATACACGACGAAATCCCGATTTTTCTCTTCCACTAGAAAGATATACTCCACCAGCTCCACACGTTTCTTGTTTCACAGAAATCCGATTTAAAACGAACACTGTATACTCAGTTGAAGTTCAAATCGCCAAATAGCGAACTACCGCGCCATTTCGAGCTCTATTTTAATTATATTATAATTCTACGTTCAAATTGTCGTTTATATAATATATTCGTTATTCAAATTCAATTCCAAGCTGAATTAAATATCACAGATGATCCAGTTCACACCATATCGCCATTTCAGCCAATTCTGATTATTTCAGAATTAAATATATTATTTAATTCAACGACCATTAAATCCTTTAATTCACCTTTTAAATAATTTAATAAATTAATTATTATACCCCTGACGATGCGGGTCATTACAGATAGTGGGCCGAAATTTGGAATGGGTGAGGCCCATTTGAATTAAAAGTCCAAAGTTTTATTTAATTTAAATCGTGTATTAACTTCATTTTATCGTATCTTGTTCATGCATGATCGAAATTCAGCGAAAATGGATCCGTTGGGATCGTATGGACGAACACTACCCAATGGAACTGACTGGGAGTGGAGTGGAGCTCGTTTGAATTTACGGCGAAATAAATTGTTTGATTCAAATCAAACAAACAGTTTATCGTTCTTTAACGATGAACTGCCAATGTGAGTAAATCTCACTAACTCTGAATAGTTTATAATTTCATGTTGTATTTTTAGAACTGTTAAATATTGGTTGATTGACTGTTTGTTAACTGTTTGATTGAACTGCTATTCAGTTAGTTGAATTTCTATATTGATTCTTTTTAACAGAATATATCATATGGAACTAAAAGTGATGTTGATTTTATTGTGTAACATCTGTGGATGCAGGGAAACAGGTTGGAGGAATTCGACTGGATTCCTCAACAGCTATTTTATTATTTTCATATATTGTGATATATGACGTGGTTTATAATCTGTTGTTGATTATATGTGTATGGACGATATTTGACACCATAACATACCGGAACGTGAAAAAGGGGAATTTTCAAATGGTATTTGAAAATAAAATATTTATAAAATAAAAAGGGTTTTATAAATGAAATGTTTATAAATGAAATGTTTATAAATGAAATATTTATAAATGAAATATTTATAAATAGAAATCTTTATAGGTGAAATTATATAGAAAGGGAAATATTTATAAATGAAGTATTTATAAAGAAAAGGGAATATTTATAAAATCATAAGATTTTATAAATGAGATATTTATTGGTTAAATAAATAGGAGATGTTAAACGAGATACTTATTTGTTAAGTAAATAAGTTATAAAAAAGGATATTAACTTAGGAATTGATTAAGTTAAACAAGGATATTAACTTAGGAATTGAATAAGTTAAACAAAAGGATATTAACTTAGGGATTGAATAAGTTAAACAAGGATATTGACTTAGGAAATTGAATAAGTTTTAAATAAGATATTTTTAGAGGAAATACTTAGAATAAATAAATAAGGTAATAAAGGAAACACTTAGAACTAAGTCATTAAAGAAGATATTTATTAAGGAATAGATAAGAGATTATAAAGGGAATATTTGCAAACTATTTGCAAATAAAATAAAAAGGGAAATATTTTTTCAAGAAAACAAATGGGGTTATAAAGGAAATATTTGTTTAGAAAACAAATAGATTATAAAGAAAATATTTATCCTTGGATAAATAGATATATATATATATATATATATATAGGTCTGAACTTATATATGAAGAAGTAAATAGATAAAAGGAGCAGAATGATTTATAAATGAGATTTATAAATTAAGTTAAATATTATCATTTGGATAAATAGAATATATAAGTCAGGACTTATATAAAGAAGTCAAAATCGATTTCAACATCGATGTTTGAAACTGAATAAGGACAAAGAGTTAATCAGTTAGGGTTAACCAGTTAGAGTAAAACCATTATTGTTAATCAGTTAGAGTTAATCGATAGAGTTAAATCGAACTAGAGTTATTGAATAGAGTTAAATCGAACTAGAGTTATTCAAATGGTGTTAATCGAATTTAGTTTATTCGAATAGAGTTGAAATGAGTTAATCGAATTTAGTTATTCGAAGAAGTAAATCGAATTAGAAATATTCAAAGTGAGATAATCGAATAGTAGATATTCGAAGTGAGATAATCGAATCAGAAATATTCGAAGTGAGTTGATCGAATCTAGTTATTCGACAGGAGTTAAATCAAATAAGATTTATTCAAAGAAAGAGATTTTCGAATATAAGTATTCGAAAGTAAGCAAATCGAATATAAGTTATTCGAATAAGTTATTCGAATAAGAGTTAATCCAGTAAGAGTTATTAGGTTGGAGTTATTCAAATAAGAGTTATATATTAGAGTTAACCGAATAGGAGTAAATAAATTAGTTGTCGTTATATTATTCGAGTTAGGAAATAAAAGTCATATTAAAGATAATATATTTCGGATGCAGGAGATTATAACACCATTGTTATAATCACGTAAACTTGTAAAAGAAGGGGGTTTGTAAATAGAATCCGAGGGTTCGTAAGGCAGTGTTAAAGAGTTAAAAAGGTGAATCTTATCTATTTCGAGATTTGAAAGGTGATTCAGTTAAGGTCTGAGAGGTAGCTATACCCCAACTTGATTGACTGCGTTTTTAATTAAGAAATGGTTACGGTTCGAGTGTGAAGTGGTTAAGTGGACTTAGTAATTTAGTATAGTGGTTTGAGTCGTCATCGCAATATAGTTTTAAACATCTGTTTAAATCCCAATTTAAGAAGCTTTAGAAATGTTTTCCAAACGAGAATCAGAAATGTTTTCTGATAATAGAAAATAGAAATTTAGAATATATGAAAACAGAAGATAAGTAAATTAATGAAATAAAGAGATAAAGGTTGAATGATGATTGATCGATATAATTTCCATCTGGAAATAATATCGTTGTTTGCACACCTGTTTTTCTTTGATGGTTAAATCATAGACTATCGAAGTTTTGACCATTTTAACGTTGTTAATATGGAGAGACTGGTTGGATTATTATCCAAAGAACCACTCTGTATTGGCATAAGCATTGCGAATCATATATGCCAAAGATAATTGAAGACGGAGTAAAGTGCAAGGGCTATTGTATATGTCTTAGATAACAGTGCCTAAGATGGATGCACTGAATAGTGCCTTCGGTTCATCCTGTTCCTGGATGACTTGTATGGATGAATGTCTGCCAGAGTATTTCCAGAAAGGTCACGTACATTGATTTCTTCAACCGTACCAAGAGTGGAAGCGGAGAAGGAAACTTCTTTAGCTAATTCATAATATACTGTTGTAGACGTCAATTAGTGATTTTCGATGGATCTGACAATGTGGCATTCAAAGTGAATCTGATGTGATGATAAGGCGTAACCTCAAGCCTCATCAACCGGTAAATGACATAAATCGGGCAGGTAGCATGGCTATGTAGGTCGCACCTATTAGGGTGTATAATCACCTGATCTAGAGTTTCATTTACTTCAAAAAAATCTATTGTTGATGCTGTCCCATTCCGGAAACAGTTGCTGATCCCAACCGTTGGTGATATACATTCGATACACTCAAGAGAAATGAGTGGTCGGTCATGTGTGGCCGGGTTGCAAGATGTTCTTGTTGAACCCAGTGTATTACTCTCTAGAGGTACCCTAGCGAAAGGTGGTTCCATACCTTGTCATAGTTGGAAATCCATTACCCAATACGTGCTTGTGGTTTTATTGTATACTATATATGTAGAACGTGAGATGAAAGCGTTTCTGCTAGATGATTATTATATTGTGGTTGATAGACATTATTGTAATATCAAAAGGTTTTTGATATAAAGATATTTTGGATTCTCATAAGGGAAAAACCCGTTCCGTTATACAGCGTGGTCTTATGAGATATCGTTTACTTGTTCGAACTGTTTTAAACTGTTTTACTCACACCAGTCCCATGACTGACCCAGAGTTTATTTTGTTTTGTTTTCCCTAAACTCTTGGGTGCCCAAATTTAGTACGGGCAGTCAAGTAGTCGGGATTTACAGATATACTGGAAGAGCTTGGAGCAGGAGGCTTCAGGATTATATAGCTATAGTTTATTGTCCTTGTGTTGTAAGTGCTGTACTTTGAAATGATATGCATATTCAAATAAAGATTTTTATTTCAAGGATATGTTATCTATTATATGTTATTCGTTCCGCTGTGAGATTCGTGTTACTCTGATGTTGTGTTCTTCTTCTTCTATTCTAAGTTTCTATCTTACCTTTCCTCACCCTCTAATTTCTTTCATTAACTACCGGTATTTTCGATCCTTGGATGTTCGATATGTGTTGTATATCGGATAACCAAGATCACAAATTTTCGGGTCGTTACAGTTGGTATCAGAGCATAAGGTTAAGAATTACCTTGGCTCTGTGGCGTGACTCGGTAGAGATAGGGTTAGTAATACCCTAGATTGAGTTTGAGTGTATATATACGAGTGAACGTATTTTTTATTCAATATAAAATGATTTTATATTGTGGAGATTTATTGGTTGAGTTGTTTATGAGTTCTGGTCGATCAGTTTGATCCATTGTATCGGTAGGAGTTACTAAACACTCGAATACGATTTGTCGACACGATATGTTTTGAAAAGAGGGTAAATTAAAATAAGTTTACCCAAGGTATATCTTGATATAGAGAAGATATATATATATATATCAAAATTATAATATAGTGGATATATTGGTTGTTATTATAATCGAGTAAGATTATAAATTAAATGGTTATGTAAATAACCAATCAGAATTCATATAAGTGAAATACGTGAAATCAGATGAGTTAAATCTGAAATTTAAACCAGAAATTGAATTAAAATTCTGGAAAATTGGATAAGTGTTTGTAAATGGATTTGGATTAAAAATAAGGAAAATTTAAGATCTTGGGAGATTTTAAATTGTTTTACAAGCAGTGTGAAGTATATTTTGAAATGAATTTCAAAGTGGAAATGTTTAAAAATGGTTTTATAGTATTGAACTCACTTCGATCGCTGGAAAATAGATTCTGATGATGACAGCTGCATCACCAGTATTCATTTTCGAGTTGTAAGTGACGGATTACTACCAAAATTTTTGTTTTTAAACTATTTTTGAGAAAAGCAAGTTGTTTTGAGTCCTGAAAAGAAAAGTTTGATTTTCGATAAGGTAAACTGATTAAATTTCCCAGGGAAGGATTTGTTTGAATTAAAACAAACTAAATTAGAATTTGGGAAAGCAAAATTGGTGTAACACCCCGTATGTTGAATAACTTACTATAATATAAAACAGGGCAGAATTAAATTTAAAAATCTGAATCAGGGGAAACGGGCTATGCCATTGCGTTCATCTCGGAAAACTACGCGAAATAGAGTCCGAAATTTCGTGAATCGGAGTCCGTATGTCCGAGATATGGGCTTTAGAAGTTTCACGAAAAAACAGAAAACGAAACAGATTTCAAAAATGCAGATTATGGGCTAGGCGGGAAAATTCCCGCCAGACCCAGGGAGTCGACCTGGGGGTCGACTGGGGAGTCGACCCTAGTGTCGACCTGGGGGTCGACCTCCCTGGTCGAGCCCAGGTGACCTGGGTGCATCAGCTTGGCTTTTGGGCTGTGTTTTGGTGGCTAGGACGTGATCTGACGGCTCTAATCTGATTTAGGGTTAATATAAGGGCCTAAAACACCTAACTAATCTATAAATACACCCTAAGACTACCCTAATTCATACTAAAAATAGCTACAACACCGTTATGCCGTCAAAATGCAACTTGAAGGAGCCTCCATCAATCTAAAGAGGAAGATAGCTTCTCAAATCAATCTCTAATCAACTCTAGCAACTTAATCTTCTTCTTAGGAGTGCTAATCAACAAGTTGTGAGTTTTCTATAGGCTTAATGACCAATTGTTGAAATGATTATGATAGGATATAATGAGGTTATGGCTATGAATGTGGATCAATGCATGTTATGCAAGTTATATGCTATGTGTTAATGATGTTATGCATGTTATGCAAGTTATATGCTAGGTGTTAATGATGTTATGCATGTTATGCAAGTTATGTGCTATATGTTCATGAAGCAATGCAAGTTATGCAAGTCATATGATACATGTTCATGATGTTATGCAAGTCTTATGCTATGTGATCATGATGTTATGCAAGTTATGCAAGTCATATGCTATGTGATTATGATGTTATGCAAGTTATGCAAGTCATATGCTATGTGTTTATGATGTTATGCAAGATATGCAAGTCATATGAGAAACATTGATCCATTATGACACCATGATATGCAAGTTTGGTGTATGATTATATGCTAGTTCATACATGATATGTTATGCAAGTTTGGTGTATGATTATATGCAAGTTCATATATGACATGTTATGCAAGTTTGGTGTATGATTATATGCAAGTTCATATATGTCATGTTATGCAAGTTTGGTGTTTGATTATATGCAAGTAACATGTGCAAGTTTACACCTTTGTATGATATGCATACATATGCAAGTTAACCCCTTTGTATGTCATACATACATATGCAAGTTTGCCCCTTTGTATGACATAAGTAACTTATGCAAGTTAATCTCTTTATGACATATGTGATTCATGCAAGTTTGGGTTGATTATTTATGCTAGTTGGGTTTGATGCTATATGCATGTTGACACCTTTAAAACCCATGTAGATGCTAATGTTATGCAAGTTGAACCCATTGTATTTGTGATGAATCTTCCCTTTTATGTCATGTTCGCGAATTACGTGGGGAACGATGGGGTTAATATACATGTTAATGAAATGGTGTGAAGTTGGTATGATTATGCATACCATAAAGTGGATGGACATAATTGAGTCAATTATGTACATCGTTAAATTTGTAATTAATTAGGGATAATTAATACAAATTATGGGGGTGATTAATTAGGTGTAATTAATCGACTAAGACACGAGGTTGGACCCTTTTGTAGCGTAAGACTGCCCGGAACCGACCGGCATATCCAGTGGCTACAAATGATTGGCCCAATGTGAGAGGTCTTAGGCACAAACTAAATACGTGACAAGTGTATAGACACGAGATTAGACTCGGTTATGGCGTAAGGCTGCCCGGACCCAACCGGCAAATCCAGCTGCCATAAAAGATAGTCTAATGTGAGAGGTCTTTACAACGGTTACGTTCTTAATCAATTAAGAAACACTTAACCAGATAAGCATGTAGTGGGGCATGAAGGGTTAAGTGGGTGCCTTGGGTGGCATGTGGAGATTAAGTAGGTGCCTTGGGTGGCATGTGAAAAAATCTAGTGGTTGCCTTGGGTGGCAATAGAAAATACGATTAGAATACTTAACCAAAGTGGAACATGTAATTAAACATGATTAAGGGGTTAAGTAAGTGCCTTGGGTGGCATGGGGAAAATCTAGAGGTTGCCTTGGGTGGCAATGGAAGATAAGATTAGAATACTTAACCAAAGTGGAACATGTAATTAAACATGATTAAAGGGTTAAGTGGGTGCCTTGGGTGGCATGAGGAAATCTAGTGGGTTGCCTTGTGTGGCAATAGAGAATACGACTAGAATACTTAACCAAAGTGGAACATGTAACTAAACATGATTAAAGGGTTAAGTGGGTGCCTTGGGTGGCATGTGGAAATCAAGTGGGTGCCTTGGGTGGCATGTAGAAATCTAGTGGGTGCCTTGAGTGGCAATTGAAATATGATTAGATGACTTAACCAAACCTTAACATGTAAGTGGGCATGATTATGAAAAAGAGGTTAAGTGGGATGCACTAGATAAAATGACAAGCTTAAGTAGTAGCTTGTGGGTGCCTTGAGTGGCAATTGAAATATGATTAGATGACTTAACCAAACCTTAACATGTAAGTGGGCATGATTATGAAAAAGGGGTTAAGTGGGATGCACTAGATAAAATGACAAGCTTAAGTAGTAGCTTGTGGGGGCCCATTTCAACCAGTAACCCATATGTATCTTATTGGGCTCGACCCATGTCGAGGATGGGACACGCGTACTGGGCTTGACTATAAGAGGCCAAAACGGGGTAGCGGTGGCAACGCGAGTCCAACGGGTTTCATATGCGTGTGTGGACCCGGGCTGGTAGGTAAGACGTTGTTGCATCGTGTAGATATAAGCCGTGCACCATTGATATTATCGGGTTGCCACTTTGGGGAGTGATACACCCCACTGTGGGGCCAGCACGGGTATCTACGGTAGGGAGCCGATCGCTTGGGGAGTAGTGGGTACACCTAGTGGAGATAGGGGCAGACGACACCTATGTAGTCAGCTAGGGGTACACGAGACTACTATTAGAATTACTAAGTTGTGGGTACACCTAGTGGAGATAGGGGCAGACGGCACCTATGTAGTCAGCTAGGGGTACACGAAACTATTATTAAAAATTACTAAGTACACTTAGTGGGATCAACCTTTAAGTAGGAATTACCCTTGGGTGGGTAGATCTGGTGTGGTGCAGTGTAGGAATTATCCTTGGGTGGGTAGATCTGGGGTGGTGCAGAATAGTATTTATCCTTGGGTGGATAAGCGCGTCTTTACCGTTATCTTAGTTTATCCTAAGTCTAGTTGGCTGCCTAGTGTAGTCATTTATCCCCAGTCGTACCGTACCAGGTTTATATCATACCCTAATTACTTCAATGATTGTATTGTTAAAGTTATAGGGCTCACTCAGACTTATGTCTGACCCCGTTGTTTTTATCTTTTTCCCCAACCCTCAGGTTATCAGTATGGGCCTAGCACTAGTGGGCTTTGATCGGATTGCTTTATCTATCTTTTGGAGCTTTGACTCTTGAAGAAAGGCTCGGTTATCTTTTCTATTATGGCTATTAGTATGTAGTGGGATTATGTATTTATGTTTTAACGAGATGGATATTTTGTACTTGACTCTTGTTGGTTTTGATATGTAACCAAACATGTTTACCTTCTGCTGCAATGAAATGATGTTTTAAATATCAAGTATTACTTATATCTGTCTTGTTGTAATTTTTCAGTTCTATATTCACATAAATACTCCACCGAAGCTAAGGCATTCCCTTAGTGAGTGACCTTAGCGGGTGTGGGGTGTTACACGTGGTATCAGAGCTCAAGGTTACCAGAACAGATAAAATTTTAAAAAAACTATTTTTCTAAAAACATTTTTGGAAGGAGTATTTTCAAAAACATGTCTTTTAAGAGAAAAGTTTTTGAAAGAAAAGCATAATCCCCAAATAGCCATATCTTTATCCTTCGGATTCTCCGTTTTGAATCTCTTCCTCTTTCTCTTTTGAATTTCCCCTCCGTGTAGAGATGTCTTTTTATGATAAATAAGGACTTCCGCATGAAGGACGGAAGAACCACTTCAAGGGACTAAGACGTTTGCCAGGCTAAGAAATTAGTCCAAGGAGGTGGAGGGCTTATGGGTACCTTTAAGATGGACGAGAGAGGAAGGTTCAAATAGCTATTAGGTAAATAAAGGACGAAACCTCATCGTGGTAAGAAGGCCACGAAAGGAGAATGTGAAGGGGAAGGCTAGTTGTTTTGGAGAAATAGGACACCTTGGGGTTGTCCAAAGAGGTAAGGACGAAGTACAGGATCTTCTGGAGGGTAGATGTACTCCCTCACGACGGGTATACCTGATAGGGGTAGGACCGTCTAAGTTGAAATTTGGTTCTCTCGATCATCCTGTTCGAACTCTATTCGACTTTAGTGCACCACATTCGTTTATCTCATCGTCATTAGTTGAGTCACTGCACCTAGACACCAGTTTAGTAGATGATCCCGTGGTTGTTTCAAACCCAATTGGGGGCTCCACTTATTTGTCCATGATATGTTTGGGTTTGAAGATTTCCATACTTAGCGTTGAGTTTAGAGGTGATGCTTTTGTTTGGGCTTCACGGGCTATGGGTCGATTTTGGGCATGGACTGGTTATCCAGTAATGGTGCCGTTCTTGATTGCGAAAGGAGAGTTGTTAGGCTCATGACCCGCTTGGGTAACACTCTCGAGATCTCTTGTAATCCCATAGATTCTGTTTTGCTAAGTTATTTAGAATCGCTTGACGCTTCAGTCGAGAGTTTGCGATCTGTTAGAGTGGTCCGGGAATACTTGGATGAGTTTGAGGAGGTGAAGGGCTTACCTCCGAAGCGGGAGATAGACCTCCGAATATATCTGGTGGATAATGCTAAACCAGTATCTTTATCAGTGCGCCACATGGCTCCTCGTGAGAGGAGGGAATTCCATAAGCAAGTAGGGGAGTTGCTTGAGAAGGGGTTCATAAGACGAAGTATATCGGAGTGGGGTGCTCCAGTAGTTTTTGCCACGAAGGCGGATGGGTCCCTCAGACTTTGTGTAGACTATAGAGAATTCAACAAGCTCACAAAGAAGAATAGACACCCATTGCCAAGGATTGATGATCTTTTTGATCAGTTGGTTGGCGCCTCAGTGTTTCACAGTTGGACTTGGCCACGAGGTTTCATCAGTTGGGAGTGACTGAGGATAGTATAGAGAAGATCGCCTTTAGGGCTCCGGATGGTTTCTATGAGAGGCTGGTGATGCCATTTGGTTTGACGAACGCCCCCGCATACTTTGTTGATTTGATGAGTAGGGTGTTCAGGGAGTACCTAAACAACTTCGTAGTGGTCTTTGTGGATGACATCTTGGTCTTTTCTAAAAGCGAAATAAGTTTTCCTGTATGCTTAATAGGTTAAGCAAAGCCAGTCATTTGATCAACGGTGGTTTGGAGCGAGATTGGCAAGGACATCCAGAGTTGGACAAGGGCTTAATTATTTAGCCGTTTTTACTAGTATCATCTCACGTAGGTCGTCTGAATTCGAAGGAGGTGTCCCTTGGATGTTTGTCTGATATTGGTTTAGGCCTTTGGGGCTTGCACTTGGGGGATGTCGAGTTCGACTAGGATGGTCTGCGTGAGAGATGGATAGTTGTGACGATTTTGTATGAAAGTATATCCTGGTTTTCTCCAGAAGGGGAGAAAAGCATGCCCTACATCTTAGGGAAGTGCTGGAGACTCTTCGAGCGCATAGTCTTGAGACAGCAAAGGTGGATGGAGTTCTTAGCATCCTAAGATTTCGAGATAGCGTATACCCCTGGCAAGGGTAACGTGGTGGCGGACGCCTTGAGCAGAAAAAGGTTTTCCTTGAGTCCATTGTTCGTGGAACGACGAAGCTTGGAATTTATCTCGGTGTTTGATTTCAGACCTTCTGTTGACTCTATACCTGGTTAGCTAGCATCCTTGGAGGTCAGACCTACTCTTTTGAGACGGCTTAGCGAGGCACAGAGGGACGACCCACAGTTGGTTGAGTTGGTATAGAGGCTCATAAAAGGGGAGTCGTCCAGCCATTTGAGAAGGTATACCTTAGACGATAAGGGGTGCTTGCGTAGAGACGGTAGACTTTGTGTACCGCAAGAGGAGGGTTTAAGGAAGGCTATTCTTGATGATGCACACCGTTCTAGGATGACCATTTATCCCGGTGAGGACAAGATGTACCAGGACATGAAGCGAGTTTTCTTTTGGGCCGGTATGAAGAAAGATGTGGCCGAGTATGTCGCTAGATGCTTGGTGTGCCAACAAGTGAAAGCGGAGCAAAAGAAACCCGGTAGGTTGCTTCACCCATTGGAAGTTCCGCAATGGAAGTAGGATGACGTCTCGATGGATTTTATTGATGGGTTACCTAGGTCGAAGAAGGGTAATACGGGAATTTGGGTTATGGTAGACAGACTTACTAAGAGTGCCCATTTCATACCCGTGAAGAGCGAGAGGACTGCTCCATGGCATATAGAGTGGATTTACCTGAGAGACTTAGTGGGGTACATGGCGTATTCCATGTGTCACATTTGAGGAAGTGCCTACATGAGACCGTAGAGGTGGTAGAGCCGAGCTTGCTTAGAGAGGTGGAGGTAGAGCGTGATCCGACTATTCGACGAGCTCCAACCCGCATCCTTGGGTCAGAGATTAAGAAGTGAGAAACAGAGAGGTTCGACTAGTCAAAGTGCCAAGGGGAGAAGATGAGAGTAATGCTACTTGGGAGACAGAAGCGAAGATGCGTTCATTGTACCCATTCCTTTTTGAGGGTATGTCTTTTAACTTCTCCTTTATCGTTTGACTAGTACTTATCTTATCTTTAGTATGTCCTCTCATTAGTACCTTGGACCTTTAGATAGGGTAAACCTATGGTTGAAACATGTGTTTGAGACATGTTAGGTTTGATGGATGCGTGTGGATGCAAGTGGTTGCTAGTGGTTGCTCGTGGATGCATATGCACACACTCTAGGCACTAGATCGGCTCAATCACTTCATATTGCATAAAATTGTGTGTAGGAAGCTATATTAATGGATGTATAATGGTTGTGTTATCATATGGATGATGCATTTTGGTGTATGGTTGTGCACACATGTAGAAATAGTATGTGTCGATAGGGATCTTTCGCATACATATTGGATGCATTGCACTATCATGGTTTGCATTAAGGAGGTCAACTAAATAAGTGGACCGCCTAATTTTGCATTAGACAGGGAACATATACACACACTCTTTGCATATGTTCATACAGCATTAGAAACTTTAAGGACAATGGATGCCAGTGTTTGATGGTTTGAGTATATGGTTGTTTGGTTGGTAGGATACGTTCTTCTTGACTTAGAGATTTCGGGGACGAAATCCTTTAAGTAGGGGAGAATGTAACACCCCGTATGTTGAATAACTTACTATAATATAAAACAGGGCAGAATTAAATTTAAAAATCTGAATCAGGGGAAACGGGCTATGCCATTGCATTCGTCTCGGAAAAATACGCGAAATAGAGTCCGAAATTTCGTGAATCAGAGTCTGTATGTCTGAGATATGGGCTTTAGAAGTTTCACGAAAAATCAGAAAATGAAACAGATTTCAAAAATGCAGATTATGGGCTAGGCGGGAAAATTCCCGCCAGACCCAGGGAGTCGACCTGGGGGTCGACTGGGGAGTTGACCTGCCCACCAGGTCGACTGGGGAGTCGACCCTAGTGTCGACCTCCCTGGTCGAGCCCAGGTGACCTGGGTGCATCAGCTTGGCTTTTGGGCTGTGTTTTGGTGGCTAGGACGTGATCTGACGGCTCTAATCTGATTTAGGGTTAATATAAGGGCCTAAAACACCTAACTAATCTATAAATACACCCTAAGACTACCCTAATTCATACTAAAAATAGCTACAACACCGTTATGCCGTCAAAATGCAACTTGAAGGAGCCTCCATCAATCTAAAGAGGAAGATAGCTTCTCAAATCAATCTCTAATCAACTCTAGCAACTTAATCTTCTTCTTAGGAGTGCTAATCAACAAGTTGTGAGTTTTCTATAGGCTTAATGACCAATTGTTGAAATGATTATGATAGGATATAATGAGGTTATGGCTATGAATGTGGATCAATGCATGTTATGCAAGTTATATGCTATGTGTTAATGATGTTATGCATGTTATGCAAGTTATATGCTAGGTGTTAATGATGTTATGCATGTTATGCAAGTTATGTGCTATATGTTCATGAAGCAATGCAAGTTATGCAAGTCATATGATACATGTTCATGATGTTATGCAAGTCTTATGCTATGTGATCATGATGTTATGCAAGTTATGCAAGTCATATGCTATGTGATTATGATGTTATGCAAGTTATGCAAGTCATATGCTATGTGTTTATGATGTTATGCAAGATATGCAAGTCATATGAGAAACATTGATCCATTATGACACCATGATATGCAAGTTTGGTGTATGATTATATGCTAGTTCATACATGATATGTTATGCAAGTATGGTGTATGATTATATGCAAGTTCATATATGACATGTTATGCAAGTTTGGTGTATGATTATATGCAAGTTCATATATGTCATGTTATGCAAGTTTGGTGTTTGATTATATGCAAGTAACATGTGCAAGTTTACACCTTTGTATGATATGCATACAAATTCAAGTTAACTCCTTTGTATGTCATACATACATATGCAAGTTTGCCCCTTTGTATGACATAAGTAACTTATGCAAGTTAATCTCTTTATGACATATGTGATTCATGCAAGTTTGGGTTGATTATTTATGCTAGTTGGGTTTGATGCTATATGCATGTTGACACCTTTAAAACCCATGTAGATGCTAATGTTATGCAAGTTGAACCCATTGTATTTGTGATGAATCTTCCCTTTTATGTCATGTTCGCGAATTACGTGGGGAACGATGGGGTTAATATACATGTTAATGAAATGGTGTGAAGTTGGTATGATTATGCATACCATAAAGTGGATGGACATAATTGAGTCAATTATGTACATCGTTAAATTTGTAATTAATTAGGGATAATTAATACAAATTATGGGGGTGATTAATTAGGTGTAATTAATCGACTAAGACACGAGGTTGGACCCTTTTGTAGCATAAGACTGCCCGGAACCGACCGGCATATCCAGCGGCTACAAATGATTGGCCCAATGTGAGAGGTCTTAGGCACAAACTAAATACGTGACAAGTGTATAGACACGAGGTTAGACTCGGTTATGGCGTAAGGCTGCCCGGACCCAACCGGCAAATCCAGCTGCCATAAAAGATAGTCTAATGTGAGAGGTCTTTACAACGGTTACGTTCTTAATCAATTAAGAAACACTTAACCAGATAAGCATGTAGTGGGGCATGAAGGGTTAAGTGGGTGCCTTGGGTGGCATGTGGAGATTAAGTAGGTGCCTTGGGTGGCATGTGGAAAAATCTAGTGGTTGCCTTGGGTGGCAATAGAAAATACGATTAGAATACTTAACCAAAGTGGAACATGTAATTAAACATGATTAAGGGGTTAAGTAAGTGCCTTGGGTGGCATGGGGAAAATCTAGAGGTTGCCTTGGATGGCAATGGAAGATAAGATTAGAATACTTAACCAAAGTGGAACATGTAATTAAACATGATTAAGGGGTTAAGTGGATGCCTTGGGTGGCATGAGGAAATCTAGTGGGTTGCCTTGTATGGCAACAGAGAATACGACTAGAATACTTAACCAAAGTGGAACATGTAACTAAACATGATTAAAGGGTTAAGTGGGTGCCTTGGGTGGCATGTGGAAATCAAGTGGGTGCCTTGGGTGGCATGTAGAAATCTAGTGGGTGCCTTGAGTGGCAATTGAAATATGATTAGATGACTTAACCAAACCTTAACATGTAAGTGGGCATGATTATGAAAAAGGGGTTAAGTGGGATGCACTGGATAAAATGACAAGCTTAAGTAGTAACTTGTGGGTGCCTTGAGTGGTAATTGAAATATGATTAGATGACTTAACCAAACCTTAACATGTAAGTGGGCATGATTATGAAAAAGGGGTTAAGTGGGATGCACTAGATAAAATGACAAGCTTAAGTAGTAGCTTGTGGGGGCCCATTTCAACCAGTAACCCATATGTATCTTATTGGGCTCGACCCATGTCGAGGACGGGACACGCGTACTGGGCTTGACTATAAGAGGCCAAAACGGGGTAGCGGTGGCAATGCGAGTCCAACGGGTTTCATATGCGTGTGTGGACCCGGGCTGGTAGGTAAGACGTTGTTGCATCGTGTAGATATAAGCCGTGCACCATTGATATTATCGGGTTGCCACTTGGGGGAGTGATACACCCCACTGTGGGGCCAGCACGGGTATCTACGGTAGGGAGCCGATCGCTTGGGGAGTAGTGGGTACACCTAGTGGAGATAGGGGCAGACGGCACCTATGTAGTCAGCTAGGGGTACACGAGACTACTATTAGAATTACTAAGTTGTGGGTACACCTAGTGGAGATTGAGGCAGACGGCACCTATGTAGTCAGCTAGGGGTACACGGAACTATTATTAAAAATTACTAAGTACACTTAGTGGGATCAACCTTTAAGTAGGAATTACCCTTGGGTGGGTAGATCTGGTGTGGTGCAGTGTAGGAATTATCCTTGGGTGGGTAGATCTGGGGTGGTGCAGAATAGTATTTATCCTTGGGTGGATAAGCGCGTCTTTACCGTTATCTTAGTTTATCCTAAGTCTAGTTGGCTGCCTAGTGTAGTCATTTATCCCCAGTCGTACCGTACCAGGTTTATATCATACCCTAATTACTTCAATGATTGTATTGTTAAAGTTATAGGGCTCACTCAGACTTATGTCTGACCCCGTTGTTTTTATCTTTTTCCCCAACCCTCAGGTTATCAGTATGGGCCTAGCACTAGTGGGCTTTGATCGGATTGCTTTATCTATCTTTTGGAGCTTGGACTCTTGAAGAAAGGCTCGGTTATCTTTTCTATTATGGCTATTAGTATGTAGTGGGATTATGTATTTATGTTTTAACGAGATGGATATTTTGTACTTGACTCTTGTTGGTTTTGATATGTAACCAAACATGTTTACCTTCTGCTGCAATGAAATGATGTTTTAAATATCAAGTATTACTTATATCTGTCTTGTTGTAATTTTTCAGTTCTATATTCACATAAATACTCCACCGAAGCTAAGGCATTCCCTTAGTGAGTGACCTTAGCGGGTGTGGGGTGTTACAATTGGAATTAGAATTGAAACCAGTTAAGTGGAAACCGAGTTGAAATAGAAATATCGAATGAATTGGATTGTGATATAGGAATCTGAAATGATTTTGAATTGGTGAGGTGAGAATTTGGAATCAAGAATGAAACTAGAGTTCGGAATAGAATTTGGCTTGTATAAGCAAATAACTGCGTTAAGGATAAACAGATTGAAATTTGATTGGGATGACCCTTGTATCTGCTGAATTGATAACAGGGGGAAAGGATATAATGATATACCCGACAAAAAGGTACAAGTTTATATTTCTATTGGATATAAGATTTATCAGTCGAATTGGCAAGCCGCTTGGATGTTTGATTTTCTTTTGGGTTGGAGATGGCCCAGAGAGGCGAGTTGGAGTTTTAGCTAGTGACCAGTACAAAGGAGGTGCTGGCGAAATTTTTCGAAAAGTTAAGGTGTTAGAAAATTTTCAGGATTTTTGCGAATTTTCGTTGATAAGGATTAATTAATATTTTAATTGAAATTAAATTGGTTCAGTGAAACTGAATTTAAGAAGTGAACAAATAAGCTCTAACCAGTTAATAGGGTTTGATCTCTACCTTAGCAATTTCGAGGACGAAATTATTTTAAGTGGGGAAGAATGTAATGACCCGCATTTTTCAGAGGTATTATAATTAATTTATTTAATTATATAAACAGTGATATAGTGAATTAAATGGTGGTTTAATTAAATAATAGTGAATATTTAATTAAAATAATAGTTAAATAATATATTTAATTCAGAAATAATCAAAGATAGTGGAATTTCATAATATAGTGTGAATTGGATTATTTTAAAAAAAATCTGTTTAGAGTTGAAATATATTAGCGAATATTTTTAAAATACGACAGTTTGAACGTAGAATTATAATATAATTATAATCGAGCTCGAAATGGCGCGGCAGTTCGCTATTTGGCGATTCGAACTTAAACTGAATGTACAGGGTCCGTTTTAAATCGGATTTCTGTGAAACAAGAAACGTGTGGAGCAGGTGAAGTATATCTTTCTAGTGGAAGAGAAAAATCGGGATTTCGTCATGTAGATTTTGATTTATATCCAACTCAAATTTTAGAAAAGTCGCTGTGGAATTCCTTTATAATTTATAAAGGAATTATTTATATTTTAAAAAGGAATTTCAATATAAATCGTATATCGGGTTGACCCTGATTTGAATTATCGAGTTAGAAATCCATATAGGGTTTTCTGAACTATATGGTATTCCACTGTGAATATAGACGATAATATTTATTTGTAAATATTAAATTTAAATATATTTATATATTTAAATGGGCTATTTAGGGCTTTAAAAATAGCCACTTTTGCAAACGAAGTCGGAATTCGATGAATTTAATTTTGTTGGATCCGCAATGTCAAATAGTAGTTAGATTTCCAATTTCGTGATTTTTAGAGTCACTGTGTGGTCGTACGGATTTTTAGAGTGAAAAACAATCAGTATTTTAACAGTTAAAAATACGTTGTGTGAGCAAACGAAGTCAGAATTCGATGAAACCAGTTTCGTTGGGACCGTAATGTCGAACTGTAGCTGCATATCCAGTTTCGTGATTTTTGGGTATCGTATGAGATTATAGGGATTTTTAAACAGCATATATATTTAGCAATGGCTTAAATTCGAAAATAAAACAATATATTTTTCCTATAAATATAGGACTTAACTTTCTAAACCTAATTTTTACATCCTCTAGTCAAACACAAAATCGTGCCACCACATTTTTCAATTTTCTGTAAACATCCATTCTTTCTAAAATTAAAACAAAAATGAACCAAAGTTCTAGAAATCATAATATATATGGTTGAGTTGCTGAGAGGTTGATCTACACTTCGATGTGGGTTTGAGAGGTCTCGGCACTTTTGTTTCTCGCTGGGTATTTTCCAGCGAACGAGTTCGGGTAGACTAGGGTTAAAACAATCGAAGGATTGAGGCCTTGATGTGAGGAATTAAGTGCGGATGTGGGTTTAGGATGGAGAGTAGAAGTTGCGGTACGATTTTGGTGGAGTATGGTGGCCAGTTGGTGGTCCGACGTCGTACAGGACCTGAAGGGGGTGCGAGGAAAAGGGACATCGAGTTTGGCTCAGGGGGGTTCAGGAGATGCGGCTTATGATGGGGAACCGAATGGTGGTGGTTGCGCCGGGGTTTGGTGACCGGAGTGATGGAGGATGGCGGTCAAAAGGAGGCGTCAAGGAGAATTTGTGGAGGAGCAAACTGGAGAAATTCGGGTGTTTTGATCGGGAAGATGGGTATGACGAGGTGCGGGTTTTAATTAAGGATAGTGGGCCGAAATTTGGAAAGGGTGAGGCCCATTTGAATTAAAAGTCCAAAGTTTTATTTAATTTAAATCGTGTATTAACTTCATTTTATCGTATCTTGATCATGCGTGATCGAAACTCAGCGAAACTGGATCCATTGGGATCGTATGGACGGACACTACCCAATGGAACTGACTGGGAGTGGAGTGGAGCTCGTTTGAATTTATGGCGAAATAAATTGTTTGATTCAAATCAAACGAAATGTTTATCGTTCTTTAACGATGAACTGCCAATGTGAGTAAATCTTACTAACTCTGAACAGTTTATAATTTCATGTTGTATTTTTAGAACTGTTAAATATTGGTTGATTGACTGTGTGTTAACTGTTTGATTGAACTGCTAGTCAGTTAGTTGAATTTCTATATTGATTCTGTTTAACTGAATATATCATATGGAACTGAAAGTGATGTTGATTTTATTGTGTAACATCTGTGGATGCAGGGAAACAGTTTGGAGGAATCCGGCTGGATTCCTCAACAGCTATTTTATTATTTTCATATATTGTGATATATGACGTGGTTTATAATCTGTTGTTGATTATATGTGTATGGACGATATTTGACACCATAACATACCGGAATGTGAAAAAGGGGAATTTTCAAATGGTATTTGAAAATAAAATATTTATAAAATCAAAAGGGTTTTATAAATGAAATGTTTATAAATGAAATGTTTATAAATGAAATATTTATAAATGAAATATATATAAATAGAAATCTTTATAGGTGAAATTATATAGAAAGGGAAATATTTATAAATGAAATATTTATAAAGAAAAGGGAATATTTATAAAATCATAAGATTTTATAAATGAGATATTTATTGGTTAAATAAATAGGAGATGTTAAACAAGATACTTATTTGTTAAGTAAATTAGTTATAAAAAAGGATATTAACTTAGGAATTGTATAAGTTAAACAAGGATATTAACTTAGGAATTGAATAAGTTAAACAAAAGGATATTAACTTAGGGATTGAATAAGTTAAACAAGGATATTGACTTAGGAAATTGAATAAGTTTTAAATAAGATATTTTTAGAGGAAATACTTAGAATAAATAAATAAGGTAATAAAGGAAACACTTAGAACTAAGTCATTAAAGAAGATATTTATTAAAGAATAGATAAGAGATTATAAAGGGAATATTTGCATACTATTTGCAAATAAAATAAAAAGGGAAATATTTGTTCAAGAAAACAAATAGGGTTATAAAGGAAATATTTGTTTAGAAAACAAATAGATTATAAAGAAAATATTTATCCTTGGATAAATAGATATATATATATATATATATATATATATATAAGTCTGAACTTATATATGAAGAAGTAAACAGATAAAAGGAGCAGATTGATTTATAAATGAGATTTATAAATTAAGTTAAATATTATCATTTGGATAAATAGAATATATAAGTCAGGACTTATATAAAGAAGTCAAAATCGATTTCAACATCGATGTTTGAAACTGAATAAGGACAAAGAGTTAATCAGTTAGGGTTAACCAGTTAGAGTAAAACCATTATTGTTAATCAGTTAGAGTTAATCGATAGAGTTAAATCGAACTAGAGTTATTGAATTGAGTTAAATCGAACTAGAGTTATTCAAATGGTGTTAATCGAATTTAGTTTATTCGAATAGAGTTGAAATGAGTTAATCGAATTTAGATATTCGAAGAAGTAAATCGAATTAGAAATATTCGAAGTGAGATAATCGAATAGTAGATATTCGAAGTGAGATAATCGAATCAGAAATATTCGAAGTGGGTTGATCGAATCTAGTTATTCGACAGGAGTTAAATCAAATAAGATTTATTCGAAGAAAGAGATTTTCGAATATAAGTATTCGAAAGTAAGCAAATCGAATATAAGTTATTCGAATAAGTTATTCGAATAAGAGTTAATCCAGTAAGAGTTATTAGGTTGGAGTTATTCAAATAAGAGTTATAGATTAGAGTTAACCGAATAGGAGTAAATAAATTAGTTGTCGTTATATTATTCGAGTTAGGAAATTAATGTCATATTAAAGATAATATATTTCGGATGCAGGAGATTATAACACCATTGTTATAATCACGTAAACTTGTAAAAGAAGGGGTTCGTAAATAAAATCCGAGGGTTCGTAAGGTAGTGTTAAAAAGGTGAATCTTATCTATTTCGAGATTTGAAAGGTGGTTCAGTTAAGGTCTGAGAGGTAGCTATACCCCAACTTGATTGACTGCATTTTTAATTAAGAAATGGTTACGGTTCGAGTGTGAAGTGGTTAGGTGGAATTAGTAATTTAGTATAGTGGTTTGAGTCGTCATCGCAATATAGTTTTAAACATCTGTTTAAATCCCAATTTAAGAAGTTTTGGAAATGTTTTCCAAACGAGAATCAGAAATGTTTTCTGATAATAGAAAATAGAAATTTAGAATATATGGAAACAGAAGATAAGTAAATTAATGAAATAAAGAGATAAAGGTTGAATGATGATTGATCGATATAATTTCCATCTGGAAATAATATCGTTGTTTGCACACCTGTTTTTCTTTGATGGTTAAATCACAGACTATCGAAGTTTTGACCATTTTAACGTTGTTAATATGGAGAGACCGGTTGGATTATTATCCAAAGAACCACTCTGTATTGGCATAAGCGTTGTGAATCATATATGCCAAAGATAATTGAAGACGGAGTAAAATGCAAGGGCTATTGTATAAGTCTTAGATAACAGTGCCTAAGATGGATGTACTGAATAGTGCCTTCGGTTCATCCTATTCCTGGATGACTTGTATGGATGAATGTCTGACAGAGTATTTCCAGAAAGGTCACGTACATTGATTTCTTCAACCGTACCAAGAGTGGAAGCGGAGAAGGAAACTTCTTTAGCTAACACATAATGTACTGTTGTAGACGTCAATTAGTGATTTTCGATGGATCTGACAATGTGGCATTCAAAGTGAATCTGATGTGATGATAAGGCGTAACCTCAAGCCTCATCAACCGGTAAATGACAGAAATCGGGCAGGTAGCATGGCTATGTAGGTCGCACCTATTAGGGTGTATAATCACCTAATCTAGAGTTTCATTTACTTCAAAAAAATCTATTGTTGATGCTGTCCCATTCGGGAAACGGTTGCTAATCCCAACCGTTGGTGATATACATTCGATACACTCAAGCGAAATGAGTGGTCGGTCATGTGTGGCCGGGTTGCAAGATGTTCTTGTTGAACCCAGCGTATTCCTCTCTAGAGGTACACTAGCAAAAGGTGGTTCCATACCTTGTCATAGTTGGAAATCCATTACCCAATACGTGCTTGCAGTTTTGATTGTATACTATATATGTAGAACGTGAGATGAAAGCGTTTCTGCTAGATGATTATTATATTGTGGTTGATAGACATTATTATAATATCAAAAGGTTTTTGATATAAAGATATTTTGGATTCTCATAAGGGAAAAACCCGTTCCGTTATACGGCGTGGTCTTATGAGATATCGTTTACTTGTTCGAACTGTTTTAAACTGTTTTACTCACTCCAGTCCCATGACTGACCCGGAGTTTATTTTGTTTTATTTTCCCTAAACTCTTGGGTGCCCAAATAAGTTGTCGGTATTTACAGATATACTGGAAGAGCTTGGAGTAGGAGGCTTCAGGATTATATAGCTATAGTTTATTGCCGCTGTGTTGTAAGTGTTGTACTTTGAAATGATATGTATATTAAAATACAGATTTTTATTTCAAGGATATGTTATCTATTATATGTTATTCGTTCCGTTGTGAGATTCGTGTTACTCTGATGTTGTGTTCTTCTTCTTCTATTCTAAGTTTTTATCTTACCTTTCCTCACCCTCTAATTTCTTTCATTAACTACCGGTATTTTCGATCCTTGGATGTCCGATATGTGTTGTATATCGGATAACCAAGATCGCAAATTTTCGGGTCGTTACATTTCTGCACCCAAATTTTGACAAAAATCAAAACTTGAACACATCCAGACATGGAGCATTTATCTGGTATCTCCAATAAATGATCATAAGCATAATCAGAGTACGATAATAATAACTCACAGCGAAAACAAAACTAGGATAAATTAGTATTAACTCAAGCAACTACCTTTTTCAAAGTAAGTCACTTTGCCAATACCGAGCATGAGAAAGAACGAGAACTGAAAGCCAAACTTAAATATCTCAGAGAACCCGACCTTCTCTATGAAACCTAGAGGTTGTAATGAGGAGGGGGTCAGAAAAACAAGTTCTAGTGACTAAGAAATGTACAACACAGACTATAACACAGATATATTCCGTTTGATTCAGCCCAAGTTGTATGCCTAACCAGGTTAGTGATTCTAGCCTAACCTAATAAATGTTTACGAATGATTTTACTATTCATTCCAACAGTATTCCCAAATTATATTACCAAGATAGGACATTTACACACATTTTTGGTGAAGCCTTTATACCACAGTTTAATTGATTAATTATATCGAGAGTGGGCCCCTAATTTTGGGGTTTTATCTATACCCTCATTCTCTATTCTTTATTATTTAACTCCTCGATATCAAATGACAGATAGGGTGGATTCTCCCTAATCACTTAACACCCTAGGCATACCTATTGGTCACTTATTAACCCTCGACAATATATTCAATGTTAACATAAACTAGAGTGCACTAGCTACGGTCCCTACTAGTTAAGGCTTCCGTCATTCATGCATATACCCTTGTCGCACATAAGGTGAGAGCAGTATTTTATCGTTCGTCATACCTTCTAGCTGACCTCATCTGATAACCTCCTTAGTCACTTACTACTTCCCGTAGGATAGACGGCCGTATCTGATCCTTTTAATTTCCAGGTTTGGGTAGGCCCACACACACCTGTCATTTAAGACCCCTATACTGAAAAGCCTATTCCCAGGTGGACTCTTCAACCCAAGCCACTTAAGACCCAAGGAAACGGACTATACGCGAAGGTTATTAGTTCATCCCCCATTTGCCTTTAAAACCTTTCCCTTTTTAGGATAAAGTAGGCTGCGTTATTAACTCATTCCCGTTAAATTTCCTTATACAGAAATACTATACATACACCATTTATTTGTATCACAGGTTTATATGGTTAATAACGTCTTATATTATTAACCTACTAAGTCCAACTACATTTTTAATTATAAGTTTTATTGTCATAAATAAGGAAGATTATATTCCCTTATTTCTTAGACATTTATTTAATTTCTTCCCTAATTTGAACTTAGTATTTAAACAACAATCAATATCCATTCATCCCTCTTTTTGACACCCATTTCTTTTTATTTCCCTTTTATTGCCCTTTATGACTCTAACGGTCATATTTTCCTAAGGAAACTATTTATCAATCCCAAGTTATCTATTTGTTGTACCCCAGCGAACAATTCCTATTTTATTTATTTATTGACTGTTATATATATGTATGTATGTATATATATTTACATACCAGGCCTTTCACATTAAGTTGACTACCTGTGGATGCTGGATATGTCGGTTGGTTACGGGAAGACTTCTACCACAAGTGAACTTAACCTCGTGCCTTAGTACGATTATATTTATGCGTTAGACCCTTCACATTAAATTGACTACCTGTGGCTGCTGGATTTGCCGGTCGGTTACGTGCAGGCTTACACCACGAGTTGAGTTTAACCTCGTGACTAAATGCGGTTATAATTTAAGTTTCCTAATTGGGGTCCACAACAATTATCCTAACTGATTTTAGGAATTGTAACCATTTTCCTATCACATTCATTTTCCCCAATCAATATTGGTTACAATAATTATTTCTTTATTTGCGGTCTCATTTATGGAGATAAATTATATTTATTGCTACAAATGGTCACCACAAATATATTAATTCAATATGGAGTATATATACATATAATTCCACCCTTGAACCTTATCCAAACATTCAACATTTATCATAATTCCTAATTATTTATTTATAGCCTCATTTATAACAATCAATTACACTAATTGCTACAACGGTCACCATAAATATATTCATTAAGTATGAAATATAAATTTACATGCATGATTCCATATAAATGAATACCATTCAATATTTAATACACTGCATATTCTTACCGTTATACGCTGATTTGGACGGATAATATGTATATATTTATTTCTATGTTTGCGTGTAGTTGTTATTATTTTTATTTTATTCTTAAATTTAAATTAATGATTTGGTCTAATCAATTAACAAATTGTTCCCTTTTTATATTCAATCTTTCCAAAAAGGTTTCAAGTCTCACGAGGACCGTTCGCCAAAATCATTGTAAATCATGTCTATTTTGTGGAATTGACATATCTCCAAATCACAAGAAATATATGTAATGTATTTTTATTTCGGAACAGTCAATGAAAATTACATACAAAAACATGTATTTATTTTTATATGTAATTTTGCACCACTTTTCCCCTTTTATATCTTTTTGTCATATTCTTGTGATTCTAAAATACCGCCTCTTTATTTAAAAATGAGGAAAATGTAACGACTCGGTTTTCAGCCATTGAATTATGAATATTTAAATATTTTATTTGAATTATATATAGGAATTTATAACGAATTTATATAAAAAAACGAAATTTGAACGTTAATTTAATATAATTATAAAACGAGTTCAAAATGGCGTGGTAGTTTGAAAATTTGATTTCAAATTTCAAATGAATGTACAGGATTCAAAATAAGTTAGATTTCTTTGAAACAAGAAAAGTTTGAATCTATTGAATTGTATCTTTCTAATGGAAGTAAAAAAATCGAGATTTCATTTTATAAATTGTAAGTTATGTCCAAATCAAATTTAGAAATAGTCGCTGTAGAATCGTTTATGAACCATAACAGTTTGATTAATATAACTAGAGATTGGTTATGAATTTGGATAAGGTTCTTTTGAGGCGTAGCTATAATTTAATTTTTAGAATTTTACTGTGATTTTTTAAAAATTAAATACACAACTTTTTATTTGGAGTATTTTGCACCCTATATAAATATTTTGGGGTTTCATAATATAAGCTAACCTACCGATATTATTATATTTTTGGAATTGTAATACGTCGCTCAACATGGTCGCACTTTTATTTCTATCCATAGCAGCTCGACCGTGAATGAAATCTAATGTAGCAGGTACCGTTTTCAAAACAAAAATATGTACACCCCAACCTTTTACATCCATCCCTTTCACCGGACCTAGTTCTTAAAGTGATCACGTTGGAAATAATAAAGTAAATAAAATGATATATGTTGATAAGCAGAGTATGGTTTACTCAAGTCCAGTGTCTTTTATTTCTCATTATTTTGGAATCACGTAAGTAATATATTCACGTATTCATCGCTTCTCAGAAGGGAAAATTTATTAATATATATAAAAAGAAAAATGTAGGAAGAAGGAAACCACAAATAATTGGATAAATCTTCTTGAGCTCTTTCAGTCAAAGATGGTGGCTGCCCTTTTTTTCAAACGAAACAGCTTTCCTGCCAAAATTCTTCAAACCGTGTGTGCCACGAAATATAAATTCCGTGCATGTCAAGCTAACTGGTACCGTGCTCTTCACACTTTGTTTTCACCGTGCTTGCCAAGGTATCAGTTCCATGTCCTTCAAGCCTTGTACCTGTGCATGGCAAGTTGCTTCTACTTTAAATACTACTCTTATCTATTGTTTTTACTTTCCAGACACAAATAAAAACATGAGAAAATAAAATATAATACTGTTATTTACATCTATAAACTAAGTCGTGCCTAATTCATGAATCCCAAATTTCCTTCTGGCTCCCGCTCTTCTATCTCTTCCAGTAACACACGAAAGAAAATTTCCCACTTCAAAATCAATTAAAAATCAAATACTCGATATAAAAATTAGATCTAGGGTTGGTTGCAATTGTTGTAACAAGGGCTTTGATCTCATGTTCTCATTGATGGGTGCGATCAAGTTTTCCGTCGCCCTTTTCTGGAGTGAGCAATGGGATTTCTTGAGTGTTGGGTTTCAGCACCGTCGGCTAGTGCTGACTACGGCGCACGGTAGGGGCGGTCGGAAGGGGATACTAGGGTGCTGCGAGAGGAGGGAGTGACAAGGAAATCAGTGGTGGAGCTGCGTCGGTGTGAATGTTTAAAGATTGGACAGTGTGATTGTTATTTTGAGAAGCAGGAGGGTCATTGCGGAATGATGTATTAGTGGGAAGACTGTATTGCGTTTCAGGGGAGTGAAATCAGCTTGCGTTTGTTGAGGAGTTTGGTTGAGAATATTGAACAGGGGCTGGTAGAATGTGCGAACTGTAGAGGATGGAATTTTACGGTAGGCAGAGAAGAAGAAAGCGGTGATTAACGAATGGGTCAAGAAGCTAAGATGGATTATGGGTAATGAGTCAAAGGCATGGTCAAAGCAGCTTTCTGGGAATGGGAAAAATCAGAATTGGAAAGGGGCACGTGGAAATTCCATTGCCTGGAGATAAGCCGTGGGTTTTTCGAGAAAATTAAGGTAAATGATAAGGTGATTAAACAATTAATGACTATTAAAGTTTTATAATTTAATCCAATTCAAAGTATACTTGTAATAACCATATCAGTATCATACGTGAACAGAACTCATGATTACATACGGTAGAGGAAGAGCAGCGTTTGTGTAAATATGGTTTAAAGATTGGTGCCTCTTTCTTCTGTCATAAAGAAGCAGCTACAGTTACAACGTGTACCAATATGGTATGGGCCGGTTTTGAGTAAGTTGAAGCCAAATAAATAGAACAATGAAAGATTTGGAAAAAGAAACGCGGTGAACGGTTTTATTAGAAAGGAAGAATGAGTGGATAATTATCACGGCCATGGGAGAACTGAAGTTGCGGTTCCGTACACTGTTCGTGAGGAAAAAGGCTTAACCAGTGGGCTGAGAAGGAAAAATAACTAAGACGTGTATAGAATCAGATGAAACCAGTCGTGTAGGAGTCGCAACAACAGAATCTACCTTATGGAACTGATAGGACTGAGAACCGGACAACTATAATTTCGTGATAGAATCAAACAGGCGTTTGATTTTAAAAACAAAACAAAAGAAGAATCATCAACTGCAAAACGAGGTGAGTAAACTCACTAACTCTGACTCGTTTATATTTTTATATAAACGAGTTTTAATTTATTTCTAGTAATTTTATACCGTGTGATGGTTGTTTGAATGAATGGTTGATAAAATTGGTTGAATGGTTGATATGGTTATATAGTTGATCGATAATTATTTCTGTTATTAATTAATGTTGATTAACATCTGTGGATGCAAGGAAACAAGTTGGAGGGACCCAACTGGGTTCCTCAATATTTATATTACTGTTTTTCCTTGATTTTGATGTGTGGTGTGATTTATACAGTAAGTGATTGACTTTGTGTGTTGGTTTACCCTGGCCCTAGAAACTTGGTATTTTAGATACCGAAAATATTTTCAAATATAGAAAATAAATTAGAGATTTAAAAAGCAAATTTATTTCCAAAAATAGAAATCTAATTTCGAATAGAGTTGGAAATAGAAACCTGTTCAAATGTATGAATCAGGAGGTTGTTATAATTGAGAATTTAAATTAATTTAATTATTTATCATTGGTTACATTGAAATAGAAATTCAAATTTGAATTTCTATAGAAATGTGAAAGTCAGTTTTTAAACCAATATTGGAAAGGAGATTTAAACTTAACAATTTTAAGGACATCTTTTACGAGATTTTGAATGATAGAAATAAAAAGAAATGAGATTATATTAATGATGAGATTTTCTATAAAAAATTGTACATAGAAGTTATATATGAAATTTGGATTTGATATGGTAAAATCAAATGGATTTGATTATGTAAAAAGAGATAGTATGCACGATTAAAGTGAATAATCATTTAGAGTAGATATTCTGTAAATGAAAGCAGCTATATAAGAGATCTGGGTTGGGAATGTGAATTCAAATAGAAATTTGAATGATAAGGGAAATGAAAATTCGTTTCGAAAGGAAACGTTGAATTATATTCCAAAGTTCGGAATATAAAACAAATTGAAATAAATTCAAGAGACTTATAATTATACTTTGACTAGGTCGAAGTTCGTTATAATGGTTTAAGTTCAGGAAGGATATTCGAATTCTATTAAGTACAAATCTAAACAGCGATTTTAGCGCTGTTGTTACAATAAATGTTTTATATTTGTAAACAGTGATTTTAGCGTTGTTGTTACAATAAATGTTTTATACTTGTAAACAGTGATTTTAGCGCTGTCGTTAGAATAAATGTTTTGTAAATCTAGATAGCAAATTTTAACGCTACCGTTATAATAACTGTTTTGTAGCGATCTTAATGCCATAATAAGTGTTCTATAATTCTAGACAACGATTGCAACGCTGTTGATAAAAGCAATGTTTTATAAATCAAATATTTGGAGACAGCGATTATAACGCTACCGTTATAATCAATATTTTTATGTAAAGGAGGTGTGTTCTTATATTGAATCCGAGAGTCGCGTAAGCGATGGTCTGTTTAAAGTTGTGAGCTTTGACTGTTTCAAAGTTGAGAATGTTGTCCAGATAAGGTCTGAGAGGTAATTATACCCCAACTTGATTGACTTCATGATCAATGGAGGAATGGTTAAGGTTCGATGGTGAAACTTGGTTAAGCAATATGGTTAGCTAATAAATGATCAGTGGGTTGAGTTATAATAACGATGTTTTATAACATCGCGTTAATTTGAAATGTTTTTTTTTTCAAATAAAATGAGAGATATTTTCTACACTTAGAAAATGAAATGAATTGTCAACGAGGAATTAAGAGACAGGAATTGGAAATAACAATTTAATAAGAAATTAAATTAAAAGGGCCCCAGTGTTGTTTGATGCTTGATCGGTAGAATTTCCAAGTTGGGAAATAGGATCGTTGTTTGTATGGGTGTTTCTTTGATAGTTAAATCACCGACTATCAAAGTTTTATTTTATACCTTCGTTATCAATATGGAGAGACCGGGATCAGATTTAATATCTGAAAACCACTTTGTATTGGTATAAGCGTTATGAATCAGCTTATGCTGAAGATAATTGAAGATGGAGTAAATGCAAGGGCTGTTCTGTTAACCCTAGGTAGAAATTGCCCAAGATGGATTAATAGAACGGTGCCTTCGGTTTGTCCAGACCCAAGACAACTTGTATGGACGAGTGTCTGACAGAGTATTTCCAAAGGGGTTACGTACGTTGATTCCTTCAAACGTACGAAGTTGGTGGCATAGAAGGGAAACTTCTTTAGCCTAACAATCTGAGTATTTTTGTGGGAATCAATTAGTGATTTCCGATGGATCTGACGATGTGGCATTCAAAGTGAATGGTGGCCAGATGTTCTGGGAGATAATTCAAACCTCAAGCCTCACAACCTGGAATTGAAAAAAATCGGGTAGGCAGCATGGCTATGTGGGTCGCACCCATTTGGATGTATAATCACCTATCTAGAGAAATTCCATTTGTTCTTTAATCTATCGATGTTGTCCCTTTCGGGAAACGGTTGTTGATCCCAACCGTTGGTGATATACATTCGATACACTCAAGAGAAATGAGTGGTCGGTCATGTGAGGGCCGGGTTGCAAGACATTTTTGTTGAACCCAGTGTATTCGTCTCTAGAGATACATTATCAGCAGGTGGTCCCATACCTTGTCATGTTGGAAATCCAATCTCCAATAAGCACCCTGCGGTTTTTGATTTTTTATTATATATGGATTGTGAGATGCAAGCGTTCCGCTAGATTCTATTTATTTGATGTAGACATTATTATAATATCACCAGATTTTGATATCAAAATGTTTTGGATTATCGTAAGGTAAAAACCATCCGTGTTTATGTGTGGATCGGTCTTACGATTATCATTTCTTTCGAAAGGATTTTGAAAGTTAAACAAATGGTTGGAGTTTACTCACTCCAGTCCCATGACTGACCCAGAGTTTATTTTGTTTGTTTCCCCTAAACTCTTGGGTGCCCAAATTTGTACGGGCAGTCAAGTAGTTGGGATTTTACAGATTCGCTTGGAGGAGTTTGAAGCAGAAGGCTTCACCAGTAGCTATAGACTATCATATTTTCCGTTGTGTGCTATGTTGTATCTGGAAACAGGTGTTTATAACTGTTCTAGGAATAACGGTTGTGCTTTGAAAATGGTATGTATATATACAATTACTGATTTGTTTCCACAAGTTATGTTATCTAATATATTTTGTTCGTTCCGCTGTGAGTTTGTGATCTTCGTTTTTCTTCTATTCTATTACTTCTTTCTTTCTATTTCTCATCCTCTAACTTCTTTGTAATAATGATTCGTATTTCTGTGTCATTTGGGTTGGACGTGTGGTGTTATTATTCGACTCAAAGGGTACCGGAATTCGGGTCGTTTCATTTGGTATCAGAGCTGAAGGTTGAGTGATAACCTTGGCTCTGTGGCGTAACTCAATAGAGATAGGGTCAGTAATACCCTGAGTTTGAGTGTATATATATGAGCGCATATTTGTAGATTTGATATAAAATTGTTTTATATTGGGTTGGCTGGTTTGTTGAGTGGTTTATGAATTCTGGTCGAGACAGGAAGTACAACTGTATTGATAGGTGTTTCTAAACTCTCGAACAGAGCAATTTGACACAGTATTGTTTTAAAGATGGGTAAATGATATAATTTTGCCCAAAAGATATTTTTGATACAAAAGGGATAATTTTTTTGAAATTATTGAATGTGTCGATTGTTATTACAATCAAATGGAATTATAAAATATGGAAGTGGTTGTATATATAACCCAATTGAAATTTGTATATGAATGAGATATACAAATAAGCTATATTGGGATTGGATTCAAACCAAAATTTGTGAATTTAAATCCCGGGTATTTAGGAAATATTTTCTCAAATATTATGAATATAGCATTGTTTTGAAGGATTATTGAACAAAAATGGTTTTAAATGGATTTTAAAAGTGATTAAGCACTGAAATCACTTCAGGGGCGAGAAAATAGTACTGATAATGGATCGCGACATTATCGGTATTCATTTTCAAGTTTTTGAGTGACGGATTGCTACCATAGTAATTTAGGAAGGGAAAATTTATTTGAAAAGGACAAGATGTTTTAGAAATTCAAATGTTTTGAATTGAGTTGATTATAAATATATGTATATAAATATATATGATTTCAAACTAATTTGAAATAAAACCCGGGAATTTGAATCCTGAAATTAATGTTTAATTTGTATTAGTTGAATAGGTTGAAATGGTCAAAATGTATCAAATGAATTGAAATTTAATTTAAATAAAATTGGATTGAATTAGGAGTAATTCCGAATGAAATTAACTAAAGCGAGATGTTTGAGATTTGAATTATTAAAGTAAATTCGTCTTGTACACAACAAGTTGAATATATAATTTGGAGGTGGTAAATTGGAATCAAGTTGTGATGAATTTGAACCTAAGTGGGATAAGTAGATTGGTTTTGAAATAGAAATCAACTTTGAGCAATAGAATGAAAGTGAACTAGTCAGAAGATGGATTAGTGAACTAGAAACTGAGAGTTGAATTGATTTGGAATCGATTGAAGTAGATGTTGAGTCGGCATTGAATGGAAGCAAATGCGAGAAATAAAAAATTTCTCTTCAAAAAGGTACGTGTTTATGATATTACTTGGATTTGATGATTTGTGAGACCTAATTGCAGAGCCACTTGGCTTTTTGATTTTCTTTTGGATTGAAGAAAGCTTAGAAAGGCGAGTTGTGGTTGTACCGATTGAGCCGTGCAGAGGAGATGCTGCCGAAATTTTTCAGAATTTAAAGTGTTAGAAAACTTTCAGAATTTTTGAAAATTTTCGTTAGTAAGAATAAATAAATGTTTTAATTGAAATAAATTGGTCCAGTTAAACTGAAGTTAAGGAGTGAACAAAAAGGATTTTTGGACCTAGTTAATAGGGTATGTAGCATCTTTTCCTACCTTAGCAATTTCGAGGACGAAATTATTTTAAGGGGGAAGGAATGTAACGACCCGGATTTTCAGCCATTGAATTCTGAATATTTAAATATTTTATTTGAATTATATATAGGAATTTATAATGAATTTATATATATAAAAAACGAAGTTTGAACGTTAATTTAATATAATTATAAAACGAAATCTCGATTTTTTTACTTCCATTAGAAAGATACAATTCAATAGATTCAAACGTTTCTTGTTTCAAAGAAATCCGACTTATTTTGAATCATGTACATTCATTTGAAATTTGAAATCAAATTTTCAAACTACCGCTTTTACCTTACGATTATCCTTTTCTTTCGAATAGATTTCGACTATAAAATCAAGTTGTGTGTTACCTTAATACTGTGCGAGTTTTTCTCACTCTGGTTCACCAGACTGACCCGGTGTTTTGTAAATGCTCGGGTTAGCCCGGGGTGTACAGGTTCAGGTTATCGAATGCTGTGAAGAGACGAGCTGAAGGTGTTCAGACGTATTGTATCTAGTATCTATTCCGCTGTGTGTTGTATATGGGAACAGGTTATTATAATTGTCCCATTGTGTGATGTACTCTGGTATTGTAAGTATTTTGAAAGCTCTCAATAAAGTTTTATTTCTGTATTATATTTTGTTCCACTGCGATGTGAGACTCTGATTCTGTGTTGTGTTGGTTCTTCTTCTTCTTTTGTTCTAATATTTCTTTCTTTCTTATCTCACCCTCTAAATTCTTTCTAATAACGTTCCGGTGTTTTCGGTGTTTGAAAGGTCGGCATGAGTTACGGGAAATGTATTTATGTCGATTTTTCGGACTGAAAATCCTTGGGTCGTTACAGTTGGTGTGAGTAAACTCCAACCATATGATTTAACTTCAAAAATCCTTTGGAAGAAAAAGATAATAGTAAGACCAGTCCACACATAAACACGGACGGTTTTTACCTTACTATAACCCAAACCATTATTGATATCAAAATCCAGTGATATTATAATAATGTCTAATCAAATAAATAACCAAATAGTAGAACGCTTGCATCTCACGCTCTACATACATAGTATAAAATCATAAACCGCAAGTCGCTTATTGGAGACTGGATTCCAACTATGACAAGGTATGGGACCACCTTCCGATGATGTATCTCTAGAGGCAAATACACCTGGGTTCAACAAGAACGTCTTGCAACCCGGCCCACACATGACCGACCACTCATTTCGCTTGAGTGTATCGAATGTATATCACCAACGGTTGGGCTCAAACCACCGTTCTCGAATGGGCAGAATCGATAGAGTAAGAAACAAAAGGAATTTCTCTAGATAGGTGATTATACACCCTAATGGGTGCGACCCACATAGTCATGCTGCCTGCCCGATTTTTGTCATTTCCCGGTTGTGAGGCTTGAGGCTACGTCTATCTTTTAGAACATCTGGCCACCCTACACTTTGAATGCCACATCGTCAAACCCGAAAAATCACTAGTTGATCTTCCCAAAAATATTACGGGTTTTAAAAGCTAAGAGAAACGAATTTCTCCGCCACCAGACGTAATATCTTGAAAAGATCGTCTTATGTGACCGTTAGGAATACTCTGTCAGACATTCGTCCATACAAGTTGTCCTGGGACTGGACAAACATAACAGCTCTTTGAATTCCACTCTGTCTTCGATTATCTTCAGCATAATCTAATTCGCAATGCCTATGCCTATACGGAGTGGTTTTCGAATATAAAATTCAACCGGTCTCTCCGTATCGACAACGATGGTAAAATCTTTGATAGCCGGTGTTTTAACTATCAAAGGAAAAATAAACATCCATCAAACAATTTCACAACCACTGGCCCTTTCTAATATTCATTTTTAATTCATTTTCTTAGCGAAATCTACATATTTCGTTATATCGATTTCTATTATCAAAATTTCTTAAAAATATTCTAACTCCTTAAATTTCCGGAAAAATTCGCCATAATCTCCTTTGTACTGGCAAATATTTCAAACCTCAACTTGCCTCTCTAGGCCCTTTCCATTCAAAAAGAAAATCAAAAATCCAAGTGGCTTGCCGATTCGGCGCATAAAACCTCATATGGAAATTGAAACATGTACCTTTTGTCGAGCACTTAAATTATAAATCTTCATACTCTCTTTGTACTCTTAGCTTCATCCAATACATGTCTATCATGTACTTATCCAGTTCCAATTCAATTCAACTTTAAGATTTCAATCACATTCACTTTACCATTTTATTACCAATTCGCCCCTTTTTCTTAATCCACTTTCAGTTTGAACTTCTCTCGTTTAAACCTACTTTCATTCGCTTATAAGTTGGATTCCATCCCAATGTCATATTCCAAAATTTGATTCAAGATTCATATTCAAATTTCCCAATTCAAATAACAAACTTAAATCACTTCAATAACGTTAAATTCGGCCAAAACTATGGTAACTAATTCCAAAGAAATTAGTTAATTTCATTCGATACTTAAAAATCTGATCTTTTATCCCAAAAATCACTTCGTCTACTCCACTTGAGTTTATATTTAATTTATAACTCAAATATGGGTTTTTACTATTGGAAATTCGGATTTTTATTCACTCAACATCCATTTATTTTATTTAATAAACCGTTATGGTTGAAAACGATTTTGGCGGTGTTTTTCTGAAAATTTGATTTTGACATAACTCCAAATCTATACGACGGAATCATGGTTTTTCTCTTCCATTAGAAAACTATCATTCAACAGGTTTGGCCATTTCATGTTTCATCGAATTTCGACTTACATTGAGTTCTATATACTCAACTGAAGTTTGAACCGCCAATTTACGAACTACCGCGCTGCGGCGAGTTCGTTTTAATTAAATTAAATATAAACGTTTAAAACTTCGTTTATAATTCCATATTTATAATTATAATTAAATTTCCATATCCTTCCAAAAACGTGAACAGAACTCACGACTGCATATGGTAGAGGAAGAGCAGTGTTTGTGTAAATATGGTTTAAAGATTGGTGCCTCTTTCTTCTGTCCTAAAGAAGCAGCTACAGTTACAACGTGTACCAATATAGTATGGGCCGGTTTTGAGTAAGTTGAAGCCAAATAAATAGAACAATGAAAGATTTAGAAAAAGAAACGCAGTGAATGGTTTAATTAGAAAGGAAGAATGAGTGGATAATTATCACGGCCATGGGAGAACTGAAGTTGCGGTTCCGTACACTGTTCGTGAGGAAAAAGGCTTAACCAGCGGGCTGAGAAGGAAAAATAACTAAGACGTGTATAGAATCAGATGAAACCAGTCGTGTAGGAGTCGCAGCAACAGAATCTACCTTGTGGAACTGATAGGACTGAGAACCGGACAACTATAATTTCGTGATAGAATCAAACAGGCGTTTGATTTTAAAAACGAAACAAAAGCAGAATCATCAACTGCAAAACGAGGTGAGTAAACTCACTAACTCTGACTCGTTTATATTTTTATATAAACGAGTTTTAATTTATTTCTAGTAATTTTATACTGTGTGATGGTTGTTTGAATGAATGGTTGATAAAATTGGTTGGATGGTTGATATGGTTATATAGTTGATTGATAATTATTTCTGTTATTAATTAATGTTGATTAACATCTGTGGATGTAGGGAAATAGGTTGGAGGGACCCAACTGGGTTCCTCAATATTTATATTACTGTTTTTCCTTGATTTTGATGTGTGGTGTGATTTATACAGTAAGTGATTGACTTTGTGTGTTGGTTTACCCTGGCCCTAGAAACTTGGTATTTTAGATACCGAAAATATTTTCAAATATAGAAAATAAATTGGAGATTTAAAAAGAAAATTTATTTCCAAAAATAGAAATCTAATTTCGAATAGAGTTGGAAATAGAAACCTGTTCAAATGTATGAATCAGGAGGTTGTTATAATTGAGAATTTAAATTAATTTAATTATTTATCATTGGTTACATTGAAATAGAAATTCAAATTTGAATTTCTATAGAAATGTGAAAGTCAGTTTTTAAACCAATATTGGAAAGGAGATTTAAACTTAACAATTTTAAGGACATCTTTTACGAGATTTTGAATGATTGAAATAAAAATAAATGAGATTATAAATGTTTGAAATTAATGATGAGATTTTCTATAAACAATTGTAAATAGAAGTGATATACGAAATTTGGATTTGATATGGTAAAATCAAATGGATTTGATTATGTAAAAAGAGATAGTATGCACGATTAAAGTGAATAATCATTTAGAGTAGATATTCTGTAAATGAAAGCAGCCATATAAGAGATCTGGGTTGGGAATGTGAATTCAAATAGAAATTTGAATGATAAGGGAAATGAAAATTCGTTTTGAAAGGAAACGTTGAATTATATTCCAAAGTTCGGAATATAAAACAAATTGAAATAAATTCAACAGACTTATAATTATACTTTGACTAGGTCGAAGTTCGTTATAATGGTTTAAGTTCAGGAAGGATATTTGAATTCTATTTAGTACAAATCTAAACAACGATTTTAGCGCTGTTGTTACGATAAATGTTTTATATTTGTAAACAGCGATTTTAGCGTTGTTGTTACAATAAATGTTTTATACTTGTAAACAGCGATTTTAGCGCTGTCGTTAGAATAAATGTTTTGTGAATCTAGATAGCAAATTTTAACGTTGTCGTTATAATAACTGTTTTGTAGCGATCTTAATGCCATAATAAGTGTTCTATAATTCTAGACAGCGATTGTAACGCTGTTGATAAAAGCAATGTTTTATAAATCAAATATTTGGAGACAGCGATTATAACGCTACCGTTATAATCAATATTTTTATGTAAAGGAGGTGTGTTCTTATATTGAATCTGAGAGTCGCGTAAGCGATGGTCTGTTTAAAGTTGTGAGCTTTGACTGTTTCAAAGTTGAGAATGTTGTTCAGTTAAGGTCTGAGAGGTAATTATACCCCAACTTGATTGGCTTCATGATCAATGGAGGAATGGTTAAGGTTCGATGGTGAAACTTGGTTAAGCAATATGGTTAGCTAATAAATGATCAGTGGGTTGAGTTATAATAACGATGTTTTATAACATCGCGTTAATTTGAAATGTTTTTTTTTTCAAATAAAATGAGAGATATTTTCTACACTTAGAAAATGAAATGAATTGTCAACGAGGAATTAAGAGACAGGAATTGGAAATAACAATTTAATAAGAAATTAAATTAAAAAGGGCCCAGTGTTGTTTGATGCTTGATAGGTAGAATTTCCAAGTTGGGAAATAGGATCGTTGTTTGTATGGGTGTTTCTTTGATAGTTAAATCACCGACTATCAAAGTTTTATTTTATACCTTCGTTATCAATATGGAGAGACCGGGATCAGATTTAATATCTGAAAACCACTCTGTATTGGTATAAGCGTTATGAATCAGCTTATGCTGAAGATAATTGAAGACGGAGTAAATGCAAGGGCTGTTCTGTTAACCCTAGGTAGAAATTGCCCAAGATGGATTAATAGAACGGTGCCTTCGGTTTGTCCAAACCCAGGACAACTTGTATGGACGAGTGTCTGACAGAGTATTTCCAAAGGGGTTACGTACGTTGATTCCTTCAAACGTACGAAGTTGGTGGCATAGAAGGGAAACTTCTTTAGCCTAACAATCTGAGTATTTTTGTGGGAATCAATTAGTGATTTCCGATGGATCTGACGACGTGGCATTCAAAGTGAATGGTGGCTAGATGTTCTGGGAGATAATTCAAACCTCAAGCCTCACAACCCGGAATTGAAAAAAATCGGGCAGGCAGCATGGCTATGTGGATCGCACCCATTAGGATGTATAATCACCTATCTAGAGAAATTCCATTTGTTCTTTAATCTATCGATGTTGTCCCTTTCGGGAAACGGTTGTTGATCCCAACCGTTGGTGATATACATTCGATACACTCAAGAGAAATGAGTGGTCGGTCATGTGAGGGCCGGGTTGCAAGACGTTCTTGTTGAACCCAGTGTATTCGTCTCTAGAGATACACTATCAGAAGGTGGTCCCATACCTTGTCATGTTTGAAATCCAATCTCCAATAAGCGCCCTGCGGTTTTTGATTTTTTATTATATATGGAGCGTGAGATGCAAGCGTTCCGCTAGATTCTATTTATTTGATGTAGACATTATTGTAATATCACCAGATTTTGATATCAAAATGTTTTGGATTATCGTTAGGTAAAAACCATCCGTGTTTATGTGTGGATCGGTCTTACGATTATCATTTCTTTCGAAAGGATTTTGAAAGTTAAACAAATGGTTGGAGTTTACTCACACCAGTCCCATGACTGACCCAGAGTTTATTTTTTTTGTTTCCCCTAAACTCTTGGGTGCCCAAATTTGTACGGGCAGTCAAGTAGTTGGGATTTTACAGATTCGCTTGGAGGAGTTTGAAGCAGAAGGCTTCACCAGTAGCTATAGACTATCATATTTTCCGCTGTGTGCTATGTTGTATCTGGAAACAGGTGTTTATAACTGTTCCAGGAATAACGGTTGTGCTCTGAAAATGGTATGTATATATACAATTACTGATTTGTTTCCACAAGTTATGTTATCTAATATATTTTGTTCGTTCCGCTGTGAGTTTGTGATCTTCGTTTTTCTTCTATTCTAATACTTCTTTCTTTCTATTTCTCATCCTCTAACTTCTTTCTAATAATGATTCGTATTTCTGTGTCATTTGGGTTGGACGTTTTGTGTTATTAGTCGACTCAAAGGGTACCAGAATTCGGGTCGTTTCAGAAAACGTCATAATTTACTATGCTTATGCCAAAAACCCAACAATATTGAATGTAAACAAGGAATGTTTCTTTTCCGGGACACGCCGTTACAATATTGAATGTAAACAAGGTATTTTACCATAAGGGCCTCCTTTCTTCCGCTAATTAGTTTCTAGGACACACCGTTACAATAATTATTTTCCAGAACAAAAATTAATTCGGCTATTTGTTCCTTCTATTCTACATTTCTGTAAGCATTATCGAAGCTCAAAAAGAACCCAAATCGATTTCAAATCCACTTTCTTCTTCATCTTTATACTTTCAAGGTCAAATCTGCTGCTAATCTACTTTCAAAACAAAATCGACTCAGCTGATTTGTTGATTGGCTGAAGAAATCAAACCGCATCACTTTTCTCAGCTAAACAAGTAAGTAATTGTTTATTTCTGCTGTTTTTTATATATCGATTGCTGATGTTAATCGCCTTACCTTTATTCAGCTGAAGAAACTAAGACGTAATTTCTATTTTCTATTTACAAGACGTGATTTCTATTCAGTAGTTGTTGAACAAGTAAGTACTTGTTTATCTTTGTTGTTTGTTGTTCCTCGATTTTTTTTGTTTTCTGTATATCAATTATTTTTGTTAGCTGAAGTAAGTAGTCATTCACTAATTGATTTTATTTGCTATATAAAACTGTTCATACATATATATTCAGTGGTAGAATTTATTTTGTTTGACAACTTAAAAAGATAAAGGTGCTTATCTTTTGATTTGAATCATTTAATTACGTATTAAAATTTAGCAATATTTGAAAATTACTGATACATGTAAAACATATTTGTTGTTTTGTTAATCATATACATACATACAAATATATATATATATATATATATATATATGTATGTATTCAGTGGGTTAATAACACGTAATATGAATCAGTTTATAGTGATGATGAAATTATTCACACGTATATATTCAGTGCTACATGTTAATTTGTTTCACAGCTTAAAAAGATAAAGGCTTTTATTTTTGATTTAACATATATCTTTTCAAAACTAAATTTCAGATTTAATAATTTTTAAATGTTTAGTATAATATCTTATTTTATTTTAGATTTAAAAAAGATAATTTCATCCATCTTTTCAAAAAAACCACTGTTTTATGTTTGATATGTCTACTGAATTTCACAAGTTGATATTGTCTGTGTTTTATGTTACTATTTGTTAAATTATATACACAAATTTAATCTAAACTTGTTTTATTTTATTTCAGATTTAGCAAAGATAGTTGTATCTATCTTTTCAAAACTTAACTTCAGATTTAAAAAGGATAATTGAATATATATATGTGTGTGTGTGTGTGTGTGTGTGTGTGTGTGTGTGTGTTTGTGTGTGTGTGTGTGTGTGTGTTTGTGTTAATTGTTAATTGCAAATATGCAATGTTAAAACTGAATTTTTAATTACAAAATTTCATTTTTTAATTAACAATTATAAAATGTTTAGTAGAATATCTTATTTTATTTCAGATTTAGAAAAGATAGTTGTGTCTGTCTTTTCAAAACTGAACTTCAGATTTTAAAAAGATACTTAAATATATATATGTCATGTGTTAATTGTTAGTTGCAAATATGCAATGTTAATGATAAAAATGAACTTTTAATTATAAAATTTAATTTTTGTAATAAACAATTTTAAATGTACACTAGAATATCTTATTTTATTTTAGATTTAGAAAAGATAGTTGCATCTATCTTTTCGAAACTGAATTTCATATTAAAAAAAGATAATAGGATATATGTGTCATGTGTTAACTGTTAGTTGCAAATATGCAATGTTAATGATAAAAATGAACTTTTAATTACAAAATTTCATTTTTGTAACTAACAATTTTTAAATGTTTAGTAGAATATTTTATTTTATTTCAGATTTAGGAAAGATAGTTTCATCTCTCTTTTCAAACTGAATTTCAAATTTTAAAAAGATATTTGTTGTTTTGTTAATCATATGTATATATTCAGTGTGTTAAGCATACGTAATATGAATCAATTTATAGTAATGATATAACATAATATTAAACTTGATTAATCATAATGTAATATGAAACTGTTTGATTAATCATAATATCAATTTAATTGCATTTTTGCAATTAACAATTTTTAAATGTTTAGTAGATTATCTTATTTTATTTCTAATTTTAAAACTATAATCGCATATATCTTTTACTAAAAGATAAAAGACAAGTTACATTGAATACCTTATGTTATTTCAGATTTAAAAAAGATAGTTGCATCTATTTTTTAGATTTAAAAATGATTGCAATTGTTCTATTAATTTACCATTTTCACTTGTTGTTTCATAAAGTCATAAAGGCGTGCCATGTTACCTGTTGTATATGATACGAGTGGTGAGAAATATGAATGGATAAATACCAAATGTCGCTGAAAAGATAAATGTATGTATCTTTAATCTGTTTTGTTGTATTGTACAATCAATACATACCAACAGCTTCATTGTATAGATTATACTTTTGTGTTAAACAAAATAACAAAAGATAAAGGAACTTATCTTTTATACTAATTACAATTTTTGAGTTCTTATATGTTGATCTATGCTGTTTTTGCCAATGATTTGATGGGCATCAGTATTGTGTATGATTTTTGGGATGTAATCCATTCATATACTTAACATGAATCAATTTTTAATAAAATAGTATAAACATTAAAAAGATATATACATTTACCTTTGTAAAGCCATACATCAACTTTATATTGATAATGTAGGAAATAAGATAAATATATTATCATTTTTAAGAAGTAATATTTTTTCCATTCAGAAACATTAAGTAGAATATCTAATTTTATTTCAGATTTAAAAAAGAGTTGCATCTATCTTTTCAAATCTAAACTTCGGTTTTAAAAAAGATAGTGGAATTTATATGTCGTTTGTTAATTGTTAGTTGCAAATATGCAATGTTAACGATGAAACTGAACTTTTGATTCGCATTTTTGTAATTAAAATTTTTAAATGTTTAATAGAATATTTTATTTATTTCTGATTTTAAAAATATAATTGCATATATCTTTTACTAAAAGATAAAAGATAAGTTACATTGAATATATTATTTTATTTTAGATTTAAAAAAGATAACTGCATCTATTTTTTAGATTTAAAAATTATTACAATTATTCTATTAATTTACTATTTTTAATGTGTGTACAACATAAACAAGATATATGCAACTAAATATTCTGATTGCAGGACAACTTAACAAACCATATATCTTTTATCTGGAAAAGATGATTGCAAAAGATATATGGTTTTATCTTTTTGGAAAAAATGGAATATAAATGTAGCAGGTTCACTTCAAACGTGTTGCTTATACTAATGCAAAAAGTCCATATCTACCGAGAGGACTTGAACAATGTACTGCTTATACCGCTTTGCATGACTCTTGATGCATGCAAGGACAATTCCAAGGGTCATCTCATGACAGTCTTTCCTTTGACAGGATACGAGGCATACCTGGTGTAGCAAACTTCTCAATTGTCTCCACATAACACTGCCCCTTCAGCAACAGATTGCACGACGGAGTCCAAATTTATAGAACGGATTCCATAACAAATTGTATATTTTCACTATAAGTGTAGACTAATACTAAGTTGTACATATTGGCACTTTTATAGTGTATTTTGCTTTCGAAGCTGTTTGGAAGCTTTAGGCTTGCTAATGACAAAAAAAGTGGGACATTAATGAAAAGATAAATGTATTTATCTTTCTCAAAATTATTTCTTTTGAGTGCTTAATTACATTTTGTTTGCTAGCGTAAATGATATGTCACCAAATTATTGTTTGCATAAATCTCATACTATTTGTGTAAGTGTAATATATTATTAGATTCCAATATACATTGGTGTTTCTTTTGTGAATATAACATAACAGTATATATTGCTATCTGTTTTGTGAAAAAGATAAATGCATATATCTTTGAGAAAACAACGACTACGGTTAACATGGAGCAGAATTTGCTAGCACCATCACAAATTTTATCCCACTTAACCTCAACATCTCCACTTGTGGAAATAACAATACCATTTCTGACAAATAGCAACTTACAGAATTATTCAAAGCATTCCAATCATTTTGGATATTCATAACACCGAAAATAAGATCGACGCATAGAGGAATAAATAGAACACAAAACGCATATAATAAGATCGAAGCATAGAGGAATAAAAAGAACAGGGAAATAGTATCAAAATAAACACAATTTGACTGTAACGAAGGTGAGCTACAACAATATTTCTTTTACAGTAGCATCACAGCTGCCAAATAGCACATTATGGAATAATTCGAAGCATTCCAGTTATTTTGGGGATACAGTTCCAGCTTAATTTTTGTGTTGCAACTTCATGCTAATGTTATTTTGCATGGAACACAATTTTGTATTCTTTTTTTTTATCCAGACGGTTCGACATGCATACGCAGGCTGATCCAATAGCTGTAACATCAAAATGAAAATTCAATTACAACACCGGTCAGAAGTAAACTAAAGCATATCAATCAATGTAGTGCCTAAATAGTTAGAGTGTGTGTTATCGTGTAACATGCATTTTTGTATAAAAATCTTTTAAAAAAGATAAACTTGTTTATCTTTTTAAACTACTTAAATTCTAGCTTCAAATAATTATTTTAAAAACATGTATAGTACTATATCTTAACACTATTTTTAAGTTAAAAAGTAATAGGTAAATATACTTTTAATTAGAAATATAATATTTTGTATTTTCTTAAAAAGAGCATCTCATTTAATAAAAAAGATAAACATATTTATCTTTTTAGTACCAAAACTTTTTATAGAACAAACTACATTCAGACTAGAAATTATCTATCAGATGCAAAAAAATTAAAACAATAAAATAAGAAGCCTTATGTATTGATTAAGAATGACTACTTGAACTTTAAATTTCATCTCGCCTTGATAGAACTACATAATAAAAAAATCAAGAACAAAAAACGAGATAAATCTAAATAGCTAACTTTTTATAATGTAAATAAGGTTCATAAGGTGTGCAATAATTTCAAATAATGAATAAAAAAAGAATCTTATGTAACATGTATAACTTAGTTTCAAATATAAATAAATCTAAACAGCTAATTAATCCTATGCAGGTAAAGCTAAATGGTTTATCTTTTTCAGCAGTTAAATACAGTGATTGATCTGTACATTACTAACGTTTAGTTGGTTTTCTACTGGTTTTATCCTATGTAGTTAAATACAGCTAATTAATCGTATGCTGGTAAAGCTAAATGGTTTTATCTTTTTCAACGGTATAATAGATTTACAATCTTATTTAAAATAGTAATATGCATAAATCGTATGAGAAAAATATAAACTGTTTAAAAAGAAAAATATATTTATCTTTTGACTACTTTATTACATAAAATACCATTGAAAATGATATATACATTAAAATATATATATTTATTTAAAAACTTGTAAGTATATACAAAAATATAATTTCATAATTTTCAGTAAAAAATTAATATGAATATTACTTTTTATTAAAACATATAACTTATTTTAAAAGATAATTGTGTTTATCTTATTAAAATAGTATAAACACTAAAATGATATGATCATCTAAAGTTATTAGTTTTAGCATATGACAAATTCTCTTAGTCATGATAATATGAAACATATGATAAAGATATAATATATATATATATATATATATATATTATCTTGTGTGAAAACATATATTTGATTCACTTGAGAAAAGATAAACAAAGAGATATATTTATCTTCTTTACTTCAAATATATATATTCACTTGAGAAATAATTAAAAAGATAATTGAATATATGTCATGTGTTATAACTAAACATTAAAGTCACACAATAAGTAGAGCTAAACATCTAATTATCTTTTTTAAATCTGAAGTTCAGTTTTTAAAAGATAGATGCAACAATCTTTTTTTAAATCCTATCTCTTCAAACAATTAATTGTTAGTTCTGTTTGAAATCTAACAATTAACACATGACATATATATTCAACTATCTTTTTTAAATCTCAAGTTCTGTTTTGAAAAAATAGATACAACTATCTTTATTAAATGTGGAATAAAATAACATATTCTACTAAACATTTAAAAATTGTTAATGAAAAATTTGCAATTTTGTAATCAAAAGTTCAGTTTTATCAATAACATTGCATATTTGCAACTAACAATTAACACATAACATATATATTCAACTAGCTTTTTTAAATCTGAAGTTCAGTTTTGAAAAGATAAACACAACTATCTTTTTTAAATCTAAAATAAAATAAAATATTGTACTAAACATTTAAAAATTGTTTTCCTTCTAGAATTTTTAAAAAATTGTTTTGTATATAGTCATCAGGTAAAACAATATTCTCGTACACGTTTATTTCATAAATGGATAGAACTAGTAATATTGCTGGTATCATTTGAAACTGTGCAAAAGATAAATGGATTTATCTTTTTTGAATAATGGGTTAAAAAATATGTTACAGGTAACATATACAACAATTGTCTTTTGTTGAAAATATGATTGCACTATATTTGAACCAATTGCACTATATTTCAAGCAGTACTGTATAACAGTAGACGAATGTTTTATAATGTTTTATTACAGTTTAAAAAAGATAAAAGCAATTATCATTTTTATTCCTATAACATCTGTTATGTTATTTGAATAAACATTGTAATACTTTTCCATAATACATTTCCATTTATCACACAGTTTAATATAGATAAAACCAATTATCTTTTTTAATCCTATAACATCTGTAATGTTATTCGAATAAACATTTCACCTACTAACACCAATATTTTGAATTGAAAATCAGACATTAATGAGTCCAGTGAGTCTAGTGAGTTCAGTGAGTTCCACCCTACTACACGAAAAAAAAGAGATAAAGTGCCAAATTGACTGTATTAAATTAGACAAAACTCAGATAACAAATATTTGGCAGATCAGAAGCAAATCCGAATTTAATTTTCAAGTGATTTGGGACTTAATAAGGTAAAAAAAAAGTTCGATTAAGGTTTTTACCTGCGATTTGTGCTAATTTGCTATAGATGGAGTTTGAAGAAGATAAATACATGCGATTATCTGCGATTTGTGTTGATTACCTGTGGTTTGTACTGATTTGTGCTGATTTTTGTTGATTTGTGTTGATTAATTGATGCTAATACAAATCCATCTGCAGATATTAAATCGAAATTTGAAGAAGAGGCAGATCGAAGTAAAGAAATTTAATAAAGATCGATTTTTCAATTTGAGAAAGGGGCAAACGGGTTTATGAAATAAGCAGTGTATAAATTTTTGTCCTTAAAACCAATTCCGATGAAGCCGTGTCCTTAAAACAAACTGGACCGGGCTAGTAAGCCCTTGACGCAAATTTCCATTTATTTTTATATCCAACTTTGCACCACTTTCCCCCTTTTAAATTTTTTGGTCATATTCTTATGATTCTAAAATAATGCCTCTGTATTTAAAAATGAGGCAAACGACATAATTTACAATGCTTAAGCCAAAAACCCAACAATATTGAATGTAAACAAGGAATATTTCTTTTATTCTTAAGTCACATAATATGCAAATTCATCTTTTTACCCAAATTTCATATTTCAGCACAACAATTTATGTTTAATGGGGACTGATTTTCATATCCACAGTGCTATGTAACATATACAACATATTTCATATTTCATGACATAACTTGTAGGAATATGTGGGAAAATATATAAAAATCCTACAATTTATGTTATACATAACCACAACTTGTCATTTGCCACATTTTAAACAGATTCATAACCAGATCTGATGGTTGCCACAATTTACGATTATTTAAATACAATATCTGATAGGCATAAAACATAGATTGGATTCAAACAAAATATATAAATCATTATAATTGTATTAGAAAATTTCTCGCTCACTTTATAGCTTCCAATTTCTCTGTTTTAATCCTTTTTAGGCTTACAATCAATAAATTCTTATAAATCTACAGTTTATCTAGAAAGGGGAAAGTTCTAGATCTGTAGAAATGTAAGAAACAGAGAAGAGAGCGAAGAAGTCTATCGTTGAGCATCCTCTTCCGTAAAATTTATTAATCTTCCTAATTCTATATGAATTTGATTTGATTTGGCAAATGTATGAATATATTTTATTTAGAAATTAGGTTAGAAGAAGAAGAAAAATGGAAGAGCTCCGCTGCCTTCATAGATTTGGATGGAAAAAGAGTGAGGCTCTACCCCATTATTTATAGGGGTGGAAATGACCTTGCACCGTTGGATTCATTTTAAATAACATCCATCCATCCATTTTATAAAATATAACAAGAATACCCCTAAAAACCTAGCCGTCATCAGTGAGGTGGATGGGTAATTAAAAGGTGATTTATATAATTTATACTCTTTATTTATTTTCCGTCCGTTTTCGTATTTCGTCCATAACTTTTTCATACAGACTCCGTTCGTGAAACTCCAAACATGAAAGTTGACCCGAATTCTGAGATGAACGCAACGGTTAAAGTTTCGTGGTCAAATTCCATTATTTGGAGAAATTCCTATTTTTGAGTTCTAATTAAATAATTATTTATTGTCAAAATTCCCAGTTGTTACATTCTTCCTAGACATCTGAATGTCTTCCCAGACGTTTGAATAGCTTCCTAGATGTTTGGAATTCTTCTTAGACTTCTAAATGACTTCTCATGTTATGCACAGGCAGGTTTCAGACGTCTGCACTTCGTCCCAGATGTCTGAAACTGCTCCCAGCTCACCACTTCCTGCTTCCTTTGTCATATCTTTCACATACGAGCTTCGATTTGTGAACCATCTTTTCCTACACGAAGAAACTTCCATCCTCTTTAATTCTACCATATAGTGTCGCCAAAATTCATCACTCTACCTCGACACTATATCTATCTCCAGCACCAATGGTACCATACCATCATTTACACTTGATAGCACCACCTATCACCACTTCTACCTTCACTCAAGCTTGAATACTTTCCCAATGAGTTCGGGTAAATCCACCCCCATTGCACTTCATCGACGAGTTCAGACAAAGCCATCACCCCCTAATAAAGTGTTGAAAGCACTCAACTCCAAAATTGTCTGTACCAAAGACTAAAGTACTTAGGAGTGTCAACTAGTACTTACAAGAAGATAGAAATCCAATCTTGCACCACTACTCGTCCTCATCAAACTAAGCTCCTCTCTCGCCTGTGGCCCTAGCACTTCTCCAAGCAAAATAAGTTCGAGTAATGCTCGAACATCCCAACCGGCAATGTCTTAGTGAACATATCTGCCGCATTGACATTTTTGTGAACTTTCCGAAGATATACTTGCTTATCTTTATCCATGGCTACCAAGAATGACTCTGTCACTTCTATGTGCTTAGTCCGTGAGCTAAATGCCAAGTTATCCGCCAAGTGGATATCACTTTAGCTATCACAATGAACATCGATGCTATCGTGTTCAAACCCCAAGTCAAAGAACAAACGCTTCAAATAGTGTGCCTCCTTTACCGCCTCCACCATGGCTATCAACTTTGCCTCCGTAGTGGATAAAGGAACAACGGTTTGCAATCTCGATCTCCAACATATGGCCGTGCCACCAAATGTGAAGATATATCAGAAAGTTGATTTTCTCTTATCCCTATCATCGGCATAGTCTGAATCGCAGTAACCAATTAAATTGCAACTCTTTTCCTTGCAACCCTCAAAGACAAGTCCATGAGTTATTGTATCTTTCAAGTATCTCAAAATAAGCTTGATCGCTTCCCAATGCAATTTTCCCAGATTAGCTATGAACCGACTAAACACCTTGACGGCACATGCAATATTGGGTCGTGTACACACCATGACATACATCAAACTACCAACCGTACTTGCATATGGCACCGTTGCCATATAAGCGCATCTCTCTCTCTCTTTCTCTACGATAGGCAATCCTTAACTCAAAAGATTCACATGCAAAGGTAAAGGTGTATTTGACACCTTTGCATTCTCTATGCTAAACCGGCAAAGCACTTTTTTATGTACTCCTTTTGAGTCAATTTCAACTCAAAATGCTTTCAGTACCATTCAATTTCCATGCCTAATGTCTTCTTAGCTTCCCCAAGGTCTTTCAAATTCCACTTTCAATCTTAGTTTCAACTTATTGATTTTTTCCTTGTCCTTTGAAGCTATGAGCATACCGTCTACGTACAATAGCAAATAATCATTTTTCTAACTTCTTAAAATATACACAAGCATCTTTGATGCTTCGATGAAAGCCACTTTCAAGCATGAAATGACCGAACCTCTTGTACCATTGTCGAGGTGATTGCTTCAACCCGTATAGCGCTTTCTTTAACTTGCACACCATGTTTGACTTACCATTTACCACAAACCCTTCTGGTTGCTCCATGTAGATGTCTTCGTCCAAGTCACCATGCAAGAAGGCAATTTTGGCATCAAGTTTCTCCAACTCTAAGTCATGAACAACTATAACAAGTAATATCCGGATAGAAGTATGGCGCTTAACCAGTGCAAATAAATATCTCATCATACTCGTTTCCCTTCCTTTGTGCAAACCTCTTTGCTACTAGCCTAGCTTTATATCTTCCATCATGCTTCACCTTGTATATCTATTTGCACCCAATTATCCGGTTTCCTTTAGGAAGGGGCACCAACTCCCAAGTTTGGTTCTTCATCAACGATTGCATCTCTTCCTCCATGGCACAAATCCATATCGAGCTATCACTCGATTTCATGATGTCATCAAGGTCCATTAGTTCATCTTGAACTACATGAAGCGCAAAGTACAACCTATCACAAAAGCTTAGGTAGTTTCAATCACTATACCTCTCGGGTGGTCTTACAGCTCGACAACCAACACGAGCACCAATACCATCACCCGGGATTCTTTCAACTCCACCTTGAGTCGAATCCTCTCTAGGCTCATGTACATCACCAACACTACTAGAGGAACCATGTGGACTATGTGATGTTCGATTAACCGCTTCTTCCCTACAAGCATCGCCAACAATTGTACTCTCTTTTCTCCTTGGACAAAACGTGGTAATGACCTCCTTCTCCTTTGATTCACCATTAACCAAATCCAGAACATCCGATAAGTCATCATTCTCCTTGAACATAACCAACTCATCGAAAGTACCATGACGAGATAATCTAACCTTCTTCATTTCTGGATTCCAAATCTGATAGCCTTTCACTCCGTTCTCATAACCAAGCAAAATCCCCTTGAAAGCTCTAGGCTCAAGTTTATTACCCGAATCATGCACACACACGAGACATCCAAAGACATGAAGATAACTCTAGTCAATGCTCTTTCCCTTCCACAATTCCTCGGAAATTTTGTTACCAATAGCCGAGCACGGAATTCGATTCACAATATGCACCGTGGTTGATAATGCTTCGGCTCGAAATCCCTAAGACAAACCCGATGTCAATCTTAAGCATCGAGCTCCATCAAATAGAGCATGGTTCATCCTCTCTACAACCCCATTTGATTGCGGATCTCCCGGTGTAGTAAAATGCCTTCGAATACTATGATGCTTCCAATAATCAAAGAATTCTCCAAAAACAAATTCCCTGCCATTGTCGAACATGAGAATCTTCAAAGACCTACCACTCTCATTCTCAACAAGAGCTCTCCATTCTTTGAACTTAGCAAATGCCTCTAGCTTTTACCTTTATTACATACACCTAAATTTTACAAGAAAAGTCATCTATGAAGGAAATATAATACTTTACTCCTCCCTGAGAAGCTACCAGTGCTGATCCCCAAACATCCGTGTGCACATATTCAAGAATTCCTCTTGAATCCTATTTTCTTTCACCGAGTGTTACTTTAGTTTGCTTCCCCATGACACACTCTTTGTGAAACTCCAACTTGTTGAAATTTTCTCCACCAATCATCTCCATTTTTCAAAGAATATCCGAACTCTTCTCCAGACATGACCCAATCTCAAATGCCATAACCTATTCGCATCTAATCCATAAGAACTATCAACACCTATCCAAGTGTCACCTTCAATGCCCACTCCTTGAAGCAAGTAAACTCCATTAGATCTAGCACTTTTCATAACCACAAGCACCCCCTTAGAAACCCCAAAGATATCACTCTCAATAGCAACCTTGTGTCCAAAAGAATCCAGCTGCCCCCAAAGAGATAAGAGACTTCCTAAGTCTCAGAATACAGCGCACATTAGTGAAAGTAAAACCACTCCGTCATACATCTAAATTTGCACAAAATCAATGCCTTCCGACTTACACATAGCACCATTACCCATAACAATTGCATTTCCTTCCGTGTCGACATAAGAAGAAACATGGATGTTTTGACGGTGGTAGCATCAGATGTTTCGAGTAGCGATTGGGTGCTCGATTCGTGGGCATCTTGTCGAGCACCTCTTTCCACCGCTACGGATGAAGAAGCAACTTCCTTCTTTTCCTTCTCCTTGTTCGGACACCTATTCTTCCAATGACCTGGCTTCCCATAAATATAGCAATTGCCTTTCCTTTCCTTCGACTTCCCTCTCCAATTGGGATTCCTAGATTTGGAACTCCCCCCGTTCTTCTTCTTCACATGTTTCTCCTTCTCCACAAACAAACCTTGACCATTACCAGCATTACTGCTTCCCGCACTCAACTCTTTCATTTGATATCTCAGTTCCTCGCTAAGAAGACCCATATTGGCATCATCCAGTGTTAACATATCTTGACTATAGATTATACTATTTGAGAAACCCGTATAGCGGTCCGGCAATGAACACAACAATATCACTGCCTTTTGCTCTTCCTCAACCTTCAAATTTACCGCCTTCATCTTCATTAGCAAATCATCAAACACGTTCAAATGTGCCTTAAGAGAAGTTCCTTCTTTCATCTTATAGCTGAAAAATGTTCGATCAAACGATTAATGAGTGACTTCTTCATGTATAATTCCTCCAACTTCTCCCAAATACCCTTAGTTGTCGTCTCACTACTAATTTCGAAGATAACATTCTCTCCTATAGAAAACTGAATTATAGTAAATGTCCACTCTTCTATTTCCTCTCTCTCAACATCCGAGAAGTCCACCGATAACAAATGTGTATTAAACACTACCCAGTGTAACCGATTCCTTCTTAGAACTTCTTTCATATTTCGTTGCCACTTTTCAAAATCATTATCGCCATTCCACTTGTATATAATCAATTGTGATCCCGATGCCGCATATGATCCACGTACATATATACAACGCTATTCCACTTGAACCAACTATTGATGGACTATTTGAATATGGTTCCGGCATTTCTACAACCACTGCCACCTACGTTTCGATACCAAATATCATGGAAAACACATGATTGAGACCACTCAATCTAATCCCTAACACAGCGGAAAACAAGCTAGATAGTGCTAGATAGAGCACAAACAATCAATCTATGATCAAATCAATCTCAAATGATTCAAATCTAATTACAAACACAAAACAAGCAATATAAAAGAATGACAACAATTAGCTAAATCACACCAAGATTTATAATGGTTCCACTAACGATTACATCAACTTTGAGAGAAGGCTTTTATTATCATCAAATTAGAAAAATACAAGAGATTGATTACAATGATTCAATATTCAATAGAGTGTATATGTTTGTGGAGATTAGAATAGAAGAAACAATTAGAATTGCCAGACCCTAATTAATGGAGGACTAAACCCTTGCTTTTATGGATTAATCAATCATCACCTTTCAAATCTGAAAAATATCTTATATACTTGTATAGAAACCTCAGAAAAATGTTCAAAATTCCCTTGCAAATTCACAAATCAATACCTGACTTCCTAGGCCCGAAACAAGCCTAGTTCATGTTCCAAATGTCTAGCCCTGAATTCCTGACGTTTGGAATCATGTTCTGGATACTCCCTGGCCTGTTTCAGATGTCTGGATTTCTTCGTAGACGTTTGAATGGCTTCCCAGACATCTGAATGACTTCTCAAGTTTGCACAGGAAGGTTTCAAACGGTTGGCACCTCTTCCCAAACGTCTGAAACTGCTCCCAGCTCACCACTTCCTGCTTCCTTCTCCATATCTTCCACATACGAGCTCCGATTTGCGAACCATCTTCTCTTACACGAACCTACTTCCATCCTCTTCAATTCTACTATATAGTGCTACCAAAATTCAACATGAAAGAATTATGAGTTTTTTGGCAAGGATAAAATAAATTAGCATTATATATATATCTTTATTCCCACTGTCTATAACTTTAAACAAAGACATGGAGTGCACTACTATTTTGAAATTATACAAAAGCAAAGAAATGGAATTCAGTGTGCACTAACTTAAATCAGTTGCTTTTTTATGCTAATTGGAATTTGAAATATGATACATACGGTAGTTAAATAGAAATTAATATTAAATTTTTAATTATGCATCAGTCAATAAAAAATTTTTGATGAATAATGATTAAATTTGAAATAAATTTGTAATATAGGGAATAAAACTGTTAGAATTTGATAAAGAGAGAAGAGAGAGATTAAACGGTAAAACACAAAAGATTACATTGGAATTGCTTTTATTGATTGAATATTATAAAAAGTACTTGATTGATTTACAATGCTAAACCTGGCCTTTATTTATAGATGGTTTATCCTTATCTAAAGAGCATTCTATATGAGAATATTCTAGAGCATATTTTGGTCAATTATAATAAATAATTCTATACCAAATATTGACCCAAATCAATATAATACTAAATATAACCCCAAATTAATGAATACCAAATAAAAGCAACATATCTTTATCCTTATCTCTAACATCCCCTCTCTAACTCACAATGCGGAGAATCGTGAGTTTTCCAAATAGAAGCTGCAAAGTGAAGAGTATCAAGATCAAGCAACCATTTCAATATTGTTAGAGAGTAACACCAAACTCCAAGCATCAAATACCAAATACTCAACAACAACTCAACAATCTTCAAATCTGATCGGTAAGCGAAAGATCTGAGAGACCAAATGACAAAACTGGTCCTGGATGTGTTTGTATGTTTCCATCCCCCAAAACATACAAAGAAAACAAAATAAACCAAAATGGGATGAGTTTGTATATGTTTGCATCCCCCAAACATATCAAACGAAAAAAAAATCAAATCAATAGGGATGAATCAACATATGTTTGCATCCTCCAAACATACCTTACAGTACCACCTACCACCTTCAATCAACGTAAATTGCCCTCCTAATAAACATGGTTACCGATACAGACATCAAACGAACAATAAACATCCTCAAACTAATGTTACTCTCTAACAACTCGATCAACCCATCATTACCATCACTTAGATCTCCATACAGCGCAACGTCTCCCCTACAATTCCCTACTACAATCAGAATCACCATACCCAAAGTCATAAATCACCACAATCACCAGATCAAAACAACAAAACATCACCACGTTCAAACCACAGTAATAACATGCACCTCTTATCTACAATCGGCAGCGCCAGCAAGAACCATTGCAATACTCCCTCATCACAACTCCTTCACCTCCTCAAATACTCGCAACTGCATCACCAATTCACATACACAACATCTCCCTTCTCTGCATACACACCAGGGACACAATCAAAACAACTAACTTTAATAACCCCATCCTCCCAAAATTGCAAACACCCCACTTCTTCATGCTCAGAAAACAAACAATAGAAAACCAAAAACCATTACAAATCCCATCCTATCACTATTTACCTCCCATAACACTGAAACCACTTCACCAAACAATTACATGAAAACACAGACCTTCATCTACAAACGCACAAACCACATACACACCAACTCCGCTCAACCCTTTTTTCTTCAATAAAAAATGATAGATCTCAAAATTACCAACAATAATCATCTATTACAATCACCACCAACAAGTAAGAATATCAAAACTAACAAAGAAGAAATGACATAAGTAAGAAGAAGAAAATAACAGATCTGTAACAACAACCTGCTCTGACACCATGTAACCAGCAACTTGCTCTCTATCTCTATACATAACCAAGCTCTGATACTATGTTAGAATTTGACCAAGAGAGAATAGAGAGATTAAACGGTAAAACATAAAAGACTACATTGTTATTGCTTTTATTGATTGATTATTACAAAAGATACTTGATTGATTTACAATGCTAACCTTGCCTCTATTTATATATGGTTTATCCTTATCTAAAAGAGCATACTAGATGAGAATATTCTATAGCATATCTGGATCAATTATAATAAATAATTCTATACCAAATATTGGCCCAAATCAATATGAGACCAAATATAACCCCAAATTAATGCAATAGCAAATAAAGGCAACATATCATTATCCTTATCTCTAACAAAAACAATGTTTTTTTTAAATGATTGCATAAACATTGTGATATAAAGGCCAAATATTCTATTATGATATAAAGATCAAATATTCAAGTGGTAAAATGCAAGTCTACATAGACATGCATATATACAAATGTTAATATATTCCGATGAAGAAGCAGAAGCACTAACAGGCATGAATCAAGATCAAAATATTCTGGTGCATTAATTGGTGTATTATAATACGGGGATGAATCAAATACCTGGTTGGAGTATTTTGAATCTAGAGCAGGTGTGCAATTAAGAGAAAGCACAGATGTTCTTTAAGTAATGTGAAATCCATCAGATGATGGTAAGCTGGGCAACGAACCTGAACTCATGAGCTTGGCCATGACACAATAAGCTTGACTTACCCTCATGGCACAAGTTTGGAAGATGGACACCTGAACAAATCATCAAACTTATGACTTCATCAATCGTTAGATGACAATGGAATGTAGATGCTTCAAATCTTAATTTACGGTTGCATAATTTAAATATTCATTAACCCAATTTGGAATCAATGGAAATATAGATTGTTTTACTTAAGACTATCTAACGTATGAAAAATAAATTTCAAATGAATCAATTGACAATTAATAACGATAAATCAAGAAAGTATTGATCTTTCTTTCTTCTTTTTAAATGAAAGTGGAAAGAAACTAATTTTTACTTATACAATTCAACTACTTACAATACATTATGCTTATTGACATAAATGTCATATCATCACCATGTCGAGAGAAATATCAATTGGAATAATGTAATACCAAGACAATGGAATAAATAATCAAAATATTAACCACTAGTACCAAATTTGATAATCATCAAACAAATTGCTACGAAGGGAATAAAATATGTGTTCATAATGATGTTATATACGTAAATTTAAATACCCGAACAATTAACGCAAGCTCATATGGACGTGTATATATACATATGTATAAGGGGATTTTTCACTGAAAGGGCTTATTTGTTCAGGGTAATAAGTTTTAATGACAACATTTCTGAAAAATTAGTTTTAAGGACAATTCTGCTCAAAAAAGATAAAAGCGGTTATCTTTTTATGTTATACAAACATAAAGATAACTGCTTTTATCTTTCTGCTGTATAACTTAAAAAGATAACCGCTTTTATTTTTTTCATGCAGAATTGTCCTTAAAAACTTATTATTAAGAAGTGTTGTCCTTAAAACTTATTGTCCTACAAAAAGAAGCCTTTTAACCTAATTTCCACTATATATAAAGATATATATCCTTTTGTTTTCATTTCTAGTTTGTTGCAATTATAAGTATAATTTCTATAACAATTGTACTATTAATATGTGGAACTTACATGTACTATCTTCCCTTGTAAGGTACCTAGTAGGGGGTTACAAGGTTTTGATGAGGCATATAACGGAAGCATATGATTGGTCATTTAATATAGCATACCAAATTTCAAAATTAAAGCTATATATATGTATATATGTATGCATGTATGTATATATAGAGGGAGGTTATATGTAACAACACAAAATTTTAACAATAAATAAATTAGTTATTTAATCAGATTACAAAAATAGGAATTTATGCAAATGACGAAATTTGACCATGAGACTTTAACGGTTACGTTCGTTTCGAAATTCTGATCAACTTTCATGTTTGGAGTTTCGCGAACGGAGTTCGTATGAAAAAGTTACGGACAAAATACGAAAAACGGACGAAAATAATAAAATAGAATAAATAAAATATTTATTACTTGCCTTCACTGGGGGAATCGCTCAAGGGTTGTCGAAACCCTTGATGAAGCATGTTGACCGCTTCGGGCAGTTTCAACCCAGTGACGGCTAGGGTTAAAGGGCTTAGTTTATTATACGTTATTATATATACGAACGGAAGTTTATTTAATCAAATCTAACGGTTCGTGGCCAATTCCACTCCTATAAATAAAGGGGTAAGGACTCATTCTTTTCTACATAAATTTATAGGCAGCTGCGAAACTCTACCATTTTCCTCTCTCTTCAAATAAATTTCTAAATCAAAAATAAATCGATATACAATCAATCAAACATAAGCCATATAGTTTTGAAAGGCATAATCAGATTCAAGTGGAAAAGGATATTCATTGACGTTTAAGCTCTTCTTCATCAAAATCTCCCCTATTTTCCTATTTTCTTGCAAATCAACAAATCTGAAAGTATCCCCTTTTCAGAATAACTGTAGATCTGTAAGAATTTGGGAACTATAGGCCTAAAAGATTATTCAAATTTCAGATTTGGATGCTTTCAGGTGAGTGGGAATTTATATACAAAGTTACAATAACTTATTTTCTCGTTTGTATTAAATCTTAGATATATGCCTAACATTTACCGGATCTGGTTATAATATTGAAAAAAATCTGAATGGATACCTATCAGATATGTTTATGATTGTTGTCAAAATCTGAAAGTACAAATTTGTTGTTTGAATGAAATTATAATTTGTAGGCTTACTTGATTGATTATATTATTGCCTACAATTAGGTATAATATATATTGTGGCTATTGTAAACACCGTAGATCTGGAAATCTGTCCCATAAAACATTGTTAAGATATAGTTTTATTCTAGATCTGTAGTTTCGGCGTTAAACAATGATTCATGTAACCTTGATTAAAAAGATATAAGCCTATTTGTGCTCAATTTTGTTGAGCTTTTAACTTAGTTATTGTAAATGTGCCTTTTTACTCTTTTCAATAAAAAGAAATTATTTGAAACATATAAGAAATATGTCAAATATTGAGAAAGGGAAAAGTTGTGTAAATTCACGTATAAATGTAAATATATATATTTATACATATATTTGTGCGTAGTTTACATCATCTATTCCAAAATATATATTTCTTGTGGTTTGAAGTGTTTTTATTTCAATATTCGGGCATACTTTACAATAATTATAGTTGACGGACTTCTTATAAGATTTAGAAGCTTATTTCAAAATTCAAGGCAAAATGGAATGTTTGGTTATTAGTTGAACCAAAACATTAAACTTAATAGTATTAATAATAAAAGAAAAATAACCATGTTAACTGCGCGACTTTTTTTTTTTTGAAGATGGGTAAATTTTTTATTAAGGCTTCACAACCTAGAATGAAAGGCTAATACAACCTTTGCAAATACAAACGCAACAACTACGTTCAAGCCCAAGCCCATACACTCAAAGCAAATCTAACGAATAATAATAAAAAACCACCTTTTCACTGCAATATTCTAAAAAGTACTTCCACTCGAATGTTCTTCCTCTCGTAAGATCAAAATTAGGTCATGGAGGGCGATAGTTATTACCCTCGAATCGGCTTCCTCCTGCTTCGTCCTTCAGATCCGCTGCTAGCAATGTCGCTATTGCTGATTCCTGGCTATCAGTAAGTCTTTTGAGTCTAATTCTCTTCGTCGCCACTTTCACATCCACCCAATTCAAGTAACTAACTCTGTTTGGGCTTTGTGTTGTTTGTATGAATATCCTGGCATTGCGCTCCCTCCATATTGTCCACATAGAGTAGGTGACATCAATCTTATAGAGTTTGGCTTCGTAGTTTACTAACTTCCCGCCGACTTTCAAGTAATTAATGCATGTAGTAAGATTATAGCCACAGCTGTTGATGCTCAGTCTATCTATGCAATTACTCCATATTTTCTTAGAAAACTCGCATTCAAAGAATATGTGTTGTTGCATTTCCATTTCTTTACTGCATAGAACACACATGTTTTCCTAAATGATCCCCCATGTCATAAGTCTGTCTTTGGAAGGCAAGCGATTAAGTATAGCTTTGTAAGTAGTGGCATCCATTTTAGGGAAATTAACTCTATCCCAAATGAAGTCATGCCACTCCTTAATCTGATGTTTAACCCTAATTGCCTCCCAAGTTGATCGAGCAGTGAATTCTTTGTCATATTTCCACGACCAGATGTCTTCTTCTCTGTTGTAAAACAGCGGCATGTACTCAATTTTTGCCTTCGAATCTGCATTGTAAGACAAGCTATTGCAATTCCACTTGTTATCAAGAATCAAATCTTCCACCGATTTATTTGGACAACCATGAGCTGAAAAGGTGTCCCAACCAAATAATTCCACCAGTGACTTACCATCAATCCATGGATCCTTCCATAAATTTGTCTCTTTCCCTTTGGCTATCTCTTTCGTACAATTATTGGCCAACTTATCTCTAATTCTAAGAATAGCCTTCCACGTGGGAGAGGCATTGTTGTCAGAGTGTAGTTGCCAAAAATTACCCTTCAAGTATCTGTTTCTTATCCACTTAGCCCACAGCCTACTTGAATTAATGATTTTCCACCCCTGCTTCACTGTAAAAGCTTCTCTCATTTCTATGACGTTGTGTAGACTAACCCCCCTTCCTGTTTGGTTCGATACAAGTCTGAATACTTAATGTTATGCATGCTGCCTTTCCAAATGAACTCAGCACACACTTTTTCTATCTTATCAATAGATGCATCAGGCAATTGGAAGGTTTGTAACCAAAAATTCACTTTTGATTGAATAATTGTGTGAACAAGTTCTACTCTACTTGCAAATGATAGAAAATTAGAGCTCCATCCCTGTAATTTATCTCTTATCTTCGTAATGAGTTCAACACATTCTGCATCAGTAATTTTATTTGAAGATAGTGGCACTCCGAGATACTTGACTGGTAAAGTTCCTTCCTATACTTTTAACGCTTCTAATACTTCATCTTTCTTTGTATTGAATTTGTTGAAGTAACATTTGGTTTTGAGTTCATTAACCTTTAGACCAGCATATTTCTCCAACACCCCAAAAATTCTGTTGATAGTGGTGGTTGCCACTTTAGACGAGCGTATGCATACATCAAATCATCAGCATATATAAGGTGGCTGAGTTGAGGTTGGAAGTAATAAATAGTAGTGATTTCCTTCTTGAATTATGCTATTTCCATTTGTAGTGTGAAAAATTCCATGGCAATAGCAAATAGATAAGGAGAGAGAGGGTCCCCTTGTCTAATCCCTCTGTTACTACTGATATGCCCTTTGGTATGCCATTGACAAGAATAAAGAAAGTAGGAGTGGCAATGCATTTTTCAATAAGAGCAGTAATTGTGTTGGGGAAGCCCATACTTTGTAGCATTTGAATAATGAATTTACGGTTTATTTTGTCATACATTTTGTGTAAATCCACTTTTAAACACAATTTGTCCGCTCCTTTTTTATTGAAATTTCTGACTAATTCATGTGCCAACAAGGAATTATCTGAAATACTTCCACCTTTAATAAATGCGCTTTGGCACTCAACTATGAAATCTGGCAAGATGAGATTGGTTCTATTGCATATTACTTTGGAAAGTATCTTGTACACCACGTTACAGCATGCAATAGGCCTGTAATCTTCAATTCTAGAGGGATTTTCTTTCTTCGGGGTGAAGCAAATGAATGTGTGGTTTATTTCTTTTAGAATTCTGCCAATTCGAAATGCTTCTTGAATAATGCTAACAACATGTGTTTTCAGGAGTTCCCAGTGCCTTCGGAAGAACTCAGAGCTCATACCGTCGGGACCGAGGCTAGCATCCCCATGAATGCTGGCCAGAGCACTCCAAACTTCTTCAACAGTGACTGGGCGCCTGAGTTTTTGATTCCCAGCAGCATTCAACAGCCTCCGGCAGTTGATGTTGGGTAAGTCACTTTCATTTTGGCCATTATACAACTCAGAATAGTATTTAATTGCCTCCTCTTCTATCAATTGATTATTAATACGAGCAGCCCCATCCTGTTCAAAACATTGCATTATGGACATTAAGTTTTTTCTAATAGACATTTTTGTATAAAAGAATTTAGTACATTCATCCCCTTTAGTGATCCATCGTTCTTTTTCTTCTTTCTTGAGTTCAACTTCCTTGATTTTGAGTGCATCTTTAAGTTTCCATTTCAAATTGTAGTATGCTCTCCAGTTATCGTCTTCCTCATTGTCTTCGTCAAGTTGAGTCAAAAGCTCTTCCATTGGTTCTATAGTGCAATAATGTTGTCTTGATCTTTGGGACGTATTTGATTCCACTCCTTTAGTCTAGATTTAGCCATTTTGATAATGAGTATGAGTTTGTAAAAGCTAGTCCCTTCCACTTGTGTCATCTCATTCAAATGAATAGCTTCATCACAGCCTTGCAACTATGGCCATGAATTACAGTATCGGAATGGCTTACCTTTTGCAGTTACACTTTTCTCTGTTCGCATGATATATAGGGGACTGTGATCACTAGTTGAATTAGGGAGAATGTTAACTATAATATCTAAGAACATGTTAAGGTAATCAACATTTACCAACACTCTATCTAATTTACATGAAATTTTCTTACATTCCCCACTTCTCCATGTATATTTCAGGCCTTTGTGGACGGGATCCAGCAACCCTGACGCAACCACGCATGCATTGAATTCTGCTAGCTGGGATACTCTCGGCATACGTCCTCCCTTTCTTCATGACTTTTGAGCACAACATTAAATTCACCCATCACCAGCCACAGAGCAGTCACATTTTTGCTTAAATCTCTTAACTTGTTCCATAAATGACATCTCTGGTATGTTAAGTTACTTGCATAGACTGTAGTAACTATAATAACAAGTCCCCCATGATTGACTTCCCTTATAGTGATTTGCTATTCATCACTGTCTATGATTTGAGTGGTACACACATGTTTGTTCCACATAAGCATTATTCTTCCTTTCTCACCTATGTCATTGTTGTTCGTCGACAACCATTCCTCGCCCATGGTCATATCAAAATACTTCATGTTTTCATTACTGGATTTATTTTAGAAAATTCGCAAAATAGAAGGAGATAAATTCCTTCTGAGATTATAAAGGTCTAACTTACGAGCATCGTTGTTTAGACCTCTCACATTCCAGATGACATTTAGGCAGTTGAGAGTCACTCCTCAATGACCTAGGATGGATTTTCTACACTTCGGCCACAGTGGTTGTGCCATTTTGTTTCGTAAACTGAGCATCATAATTTGCATTAGCTTTAGTGTACTTGTTTGAAGGAGTTTCACTGTCTGAGAGATCATCTAACTCCTCCTGATTTTGTGTTGTTACAGTTACTTGCTTTCCTGGTGATGTTGCATTTGGTTGGACTGAACCCTGGGCCTGCACCTGGGCCTTTTCATGGACAAGGCCCACCTCCACCTGGGCCTGCACCTGGGTTGTAACTGGCCTGCTCTGATCCGAAACCGTTTGTACATTATGGCTAGTAACTACAAGGGGAATTACAAGGGCATCTGCAGTTTGTGATGTGGAAGCTACTTCCACCATTTTTCTTTGTATATTTTGTTGTGTATAAGTCTCGCTGGTTGTAGCTTTTTCTTTCTTTTGCCATACTTGCTTCACTGGTTTAACTATCAATTTACACTGGTCATCTGAGTGACCAATGCACACACAATTTTTGCACATAGGAGGCACAAACTCATACTCAATGTCTTGCACATACACATTACCCTTACCATCTTTGGCACGTACTTGTTTTTTGAGTACATCACTTGCTTTAAGATCAACTAGCACTCGAGCATACTTAGTCTTTTGACATTTCTGATGTTCTCATCGATAGCTAGGGGAACACACACTAGACTAGCTAATTTACTAATGCCTCTAGCATTCCACAAAGATAAATCTAGGTTTAACATTTTAATCCATATAGGATGGGATTCTAGCATGTCTCTCTCCAATCTCAAGTTAGGTTCCCCTTTCTTGATAAACATTAATTTACTGTCCATAAACCAAGGACCTTTTTCTAGAACTTTACTACAGTCAGCTTCGTGTTCAAATTTGATAAGACAGAAACCATTTTCGTGTGCAAAAACATCCCATTTACCTATAGGCTTCCATTCTCTTCGGATGTAAGCGTTTAAATGTATGTAATATGGTCTCTTGCCTAGGCGTAGACAACACTTCCCCACATAGATCCAACTTGTTTGAACACTTCTTCATCCATCATCGTGTATTCCCCCAAATCATCCACTGTAGCTTCAAATTTTTTCATGCCACCGTTAATAATAGTGTTTCCAACTAAAGCATCTATCCACGAACATGTACCATTAGCATTGAAATTATTGGTCCAAGCGGGTTTTGGGGATTGGTGATTTGTGATAAATGTTTGCCTCGAATGGTTGCCAGTATTCATGTTTGCAGATCCAGGCGCCAGCAGTCCTCTTTTTTTTCTTTACTTCTTTTCATCCATCAGCTTCGTTGGAACTAGGGTTTTGAACCACATTAGAGGAGCAACCGCCATATATATATATATATATATATATAATCCATCCAAATCTATGTAAACAACGAAATATATATTATAATGAATGTTTGAATGGTTTTCATTATATGGAATTATACATGTAAATGAATCCATATTAAATGAAAATATTTGTTATGACCATTGTAGCAATTAGTGTAATTGGTTGCTACAAATAGAACCATAAATAAATAACTATTGTAACTATATTTGATTGAGGGAAACTAAATTTAATTAGGTAGTTAAGCCTAACGGTTACAATTTCTAAATTAGCTACTATTAATGTTGTAAACCCAAATTAGAAAATTATATTATAACCGCACTAAGGTATGAGTTTAAGCTCACCTTGTGATAGAAGTCTGTCCAAAACCGCCCAGCGAATCCAGCATCCACAAGTGGTCGGCTTAATGTGAGGGGTCTTCAATGGCAGTAAAATATGACCGTTATGGTCATAAATCGCAATAACCCTATAAATAGAAATAATGAAATAAAAGGGGGTTAATGGATATTGATTGTCGTTTTAAATACTAAGTCCAGTAAGGAAGATAATTAAATAAATGTCCTATGCGAAGAAGGATATAACTTCCCTTATTTATACCAATTAATCTAGAAAATAAAAATGGATTTAGTAGGCAAATAATGCTAGTTATTATTTACTATAGAAGCCTGTGACGATAACTAGTTTATGTGGTATTGGTTATTTTCAAAAATAAGTTTTACTCCATGAGTGAGGTCTTAAGTGGCCAAAAGGGGTCCTCCTCCCGTCCGTAAGGAGAAACCCAATAGGAAATAGTCTATAAGCGTAGTCGGCTATGGGATTAAGATCTTAAGTGGTTAGATCCACCTATAAAAAGGTATTAAGTGATCGTGTATCCCACCTCCCATAAATGAATGCATTAAGGGCTAATTGGGTACGAGTTTGATCACGAATAGTCCGCTTTCTTAGGTTGTAAGTGACTTGGGTCGAGAAGTCCACTTGGGAATAGGTCCTCTAGTTTATGGGTCTTAAATGGTGTGTGAATCCTACCCAAACCTGAATTTAAAAATATCTGGTATGGTCATTCCATAGGGCTACCTATCCTATGAGAAGTATTAAGCGTCTAGGAGATCATCCAATCAGGTCAGCTAGATAGTAACGAAGGGGGCCTCTACCGGGTGGTCTTAAATGGCGTGCTGCACTTACCTAACTGAGTGATTTTAAGTGGTTGTTTACTATCTCTCACCTTATGCAGGGCATGTTTTAATATGCGTGAATGACAGAAGTCTTAATTAGTAGGACTTGTAGTTAGTGTCCTCTAGTTTAGATTAGCATTGAGTAAACCATCAAGAGGTATTAAGTGACCAATAGGTCCGCTTAGGGTCTTAAGTGATTGAGAGAATCAACCATAAATCTATCATTTGATAATGAGTTGTTAAGTAACTAAATATATTTACGTAAATAATTAGGTTCCGTAGTTAAGAGCCCACCTTTTAGTTTTAACAGTTAGTTAAACGATGGTTTAAAGGCTTCATTAACATATGTGTAAACGTTCTATCTCGGTATCATTATCTCTTTGAATGCTACCTTGGGTATTGTAGTTAGGAGTCGTGCATAAATATTTACAAGCTTAGGTTAGGATTACTAGCCTTGGTAGGCATATATCTTTGGTTGAACCAAATAAAATACATCTGTGTATTGTAAACTATGTTGTACTCTTCTTGTCCAGCAGAACCTATTGTTCTGACCCCCTCCTCATTACGACCTCCCAGATTTCCTATAGAAGGACGGGTTCTCATAGGTGTCTAAGTTTGGCTTTCGGTTCTCGTTCTCTCTCATGCTTAGTATTGACATGGTGACTCACTTTTAAAAAAGGTAGTTACTTGAGTTAATACTAGTCTATCCTATTTTGTTACCACTGTGAGTTATTCTATCGTACTCTAATTATGCTCATGCTCATTTATTTGCAGGTACCAAAATTACATGCCCTGTGCTTGGATGTGTTCGAGTTTTGATTTTTATCGAAATTTGGGCTCAGAAAAATCTGTGGTGTTACATTATATGACATTTTTTCACCCCAATTACAGCCACTTGTTTATATTTAAATAATGTGTGAGTGATAAAGAGAGAGTTAGTGAGAGGAGAGAGAAAGAAGATTATGTGGTGGAAATCAAGAGGCTAAAGGGGTGCTGCACTATTTGGTGTGCTCTTGATCCTATCTCATACATGTATATATACATACACACAGACCTATATATATATATATATATATATATTTGAAACTAGGTAAACAATTTTATTAGGCAAACATCCCAAATTGAGGTGATTACATGAACAACCCAGTACATAGGCCCACGTAACGAAACAAGGCAAAAGTAAATCCTAAACCCAGTTATAAGATATAACAATTAGTTCAAACTAGAACATTCCTAAATACTCTTACTTCGTCTTCCTCATTCTTCATCGTTTGCTTCAAATCATGGCGGGTCAAACTGTCTACTGGTTTTTGGAACTTGTGCCAACACATCCAACAGATCCTTATCGGACGCTTCAACGTTTGATGGTTCCCAATTATCAATGAGTCTGCTCCCTTTAAATCTTCGTTTACTTAGGTTAATTTCAATGAGAGCGAATCAACTAACTACCTTCTTCGTGCTCTTCCTTTCTTTAAAAATTCGTACATTCCACTCTCTCCAAATCGCTGCAACAACATGTGCCAAAGAAACTTTATTCAATTTGGTTACCAAGTGTTCGTGATTTGGGTTCTTGGCCAGGTATATTGTTATTTCATGTAAATCATAAATTTGATTCCTTGGGTTAACAGCAACTTTACAATCTAGCAATAGTCTTAAAAAATTCGCATGTAAAGAATAAATGCTCGTGAGTTTCTTCAGATCTACCACATAGAACACAAAGTCTCTCTTCAGTGGTTCCCCATTTGAATAACCTGTCTCATGTAGGAAGACGCTGCATGATTGCTTTGTATGCAGTAAATGAATGTTTAGAACAAATAGCTTTATCCCAAATAATTTTACTCCATAATTTGTTTTCATGTTTTACTCGAATTGCATTCCAAGTTGCCTTGATAGAAATTCACCATTAGAATTATTCCAGGCCCGTATATCATTTTCTACCTATGTAAATAGGCATAGCTTCAATTTTCTGAGTGATAGCCCTATTACATGGCAAATATTCACACTTTCACTATTGGTTGTCAATTATTGAATCTACATTAATGTCAAGGGAACCAAAAGCAGAAAAAGTGTTCCATCCCACAATATCGATCATGGATTTACCCAAAATTCAAGGGTCTTTCCACAAATTTATATCCTTTCCATTCACAAATTCACGAGTGCAGTTCGCAGCATGTTTTCACCAAAACTTGGTTCAAACACTAATGGTACGAAAATCGTACTTCACCAACAAGGTTAGAAAGTAAATGGAGCCGCATTCAACAACAATTGAAAGTAATAATGTGAAGGAAACAAAATGGAGACGATATTTTAGACTGGTTCAGCCTTAAGCTAGGCCTACATCCACTGTGAAGGCGATTTGCATTATCATGATGATGATTACAAGATACATCAACTCTCATTTTTTATACGTCTCCTTGTTCTCTCAATATATTCTCACTTTTATATACAAATGTCACTTAGATTCACGAGATTCAATGAAAGAATGGCAGAATCTATGGAGGAAAAGGATGGATGAGCGGCCGAGGAGGAGGATGTTTTCAATCTTTTGCACTTATAGAATTTTAATGAATGTCATAGCCAAGTGGATGAAAGATCTTCGGACGTAGAAAATGATCATGGTTCCAATGTTTTAGGAATGGCTGAGGATGGAATTTAGCAGCACTTCGTGGTGGCCAGAAGTCCCCCTCTCCCTGGTGGAAGACAAGACCTATTTATAGTTGAGCCCTCAAGGATGTTTGAACTGGAATTCATACGAGTCGCTCATCCCATTAATTGCTAAAATGTCACTGCCTTGTTGCAGCCAGCTATCAGCAACCATTTCTAGCTATCCAGTATAAGTGACTTTACAAGAGCGAACAACTTTGTGAGAGTGAGTGACTGCTCAGGTCCGAACAGTTTAGGCGAGCGATTCTAGGCATGCGAGCGGGCTGGTTGGAGTGGACATGCTTGATTGTAGATGAATGGGTGACCAACATCATTATTGGAGGAAAGCGCCTGGTTGAAATAGTAATGATAGATTGAGGAGCGAGCGACTAGGGCTGTAATTTGTCAGCAGACACAGAGCGTGTGCGCGATCCCTGGTATCTTTGGATTCTCGACTGACTAGACGGGAGTGGAATGTGCGACCGAACTCTCTGGTATGGGGGTGAGCGGAGCGACCCTTCCACGATGTGCAAGTCTTGCTGTTATTGTGTCATGTGTGGTTAGCCATGACCTTTCACAGACTGTTTGAGTGTATTGGATAGTTCTTTGCACGACCTAGCCTAATGGCGCTCGACCCATAATGCTAACGCAAACTTAATAGATCAATATACATGTGGTTTTTAAGGGATAAACATTTGCCCCTCGAAGTTTGTAATTTTGATTTTGCAAAAATTACTGGCTTTGAGATAACTGAATATAACATAGTTTGGTAGGCTAAATCTGGTTTATCAAGGATCGGTCGCGCAAGACTTAGGGTCATCTTAGGAAAAATGGCTGAGCTCATTTCTTCCTGTGAGTGGAAAGTCTAAGTCATTCACATTATTTCGATCGTTCAAATCATGGGAAGGCAAGCGAGGCAGCTAGACCTTGGTGGGCCATGAGCAATTGAGTACCGAGCTGACATGGCGGGAAAGGTATGGATGCATGTCCTTTAGTCTTCCTTGTCGTTTTCTTTCTCCTTTTTTATTTTATTCTCAATTTCCCATATAAAACACATTGATGGCAGCTACTTAAGTTTCTAAAACCTTAATTTATGTGGCTTCATTCCGATTAGATTCTCCCTTTAAGAATCCCCGTACTCTTTCAATCTGTGAAGCGCAGGTTTGTCATTCTTGCTTATGCTTGTTCTTTCTCTGAATCGATAATGTATGCTTTTTGGTAAAAATAAGCCCTTATTATGCCCTCTTAAGCTTTTTTCTGAAATCTTCTATGATCATTAGATACAATTTGTGTTGTTGTTTGCGATGAGAATAGACAAAATTTTGGAATGGATTCACTTCATTTTGTTCATTTACTTATCTGAGAACTCCAATACACCACTTTATCTAGTTTGAAACTTCGCATATATGATGCTTTAAGACATGATGTCTCGGTATTGTCACTTCTGGTTTGATTCTTGCTGTCGCTCTTGTGTACTTGACGTAAGATCATTCCTGCTTTGCCTTTGAATCAATTCTGAATAACCCTGATATGCGAGGACAATATGCGACCAGGATTGGAGGAGTTGGTCGTTCATAATTCTTCTCTTGATCACTTTACTTGTCTTGACCTTAGCTGACCCTTTAAATCCCTGATTCGCATAATTCACTAGTCCACTTTACAGTATGAATTCGTCTTCGGAATGACGTCGGGAGGAGAGGTTTTTTGATTTGGATATTCGGATAGTTGACGTTCAATCAACGGGGTAGCCGTTTGTGGATTCTCCTCTCAGTCCTTCTTACTCAGAACTTCAAACTATTGTGAGTAGGCTACGCTATGATCCTAGGCCATGCAATCCCAAGCTTGCTAAACGGCTTAAAGGCTGGAGCTTGCAGGGTGTATCTTCCAATGTGGATATATCTCCGTCTGACCATCAAACTTTTTCTTGCGATATGATTGCTGCGAAGACTAAGATGCTGGCCCACTTTGAGACTGCTACGTACCAATTCGGGAAACAGATGAACCTACTCAAAGATCATTCCGCAAAACAAATGGGCGGCTGGCACTCCCTAGCTTATGACCTTCAAAAGCTTCATAAGAACAATCTCGAACGTATTTCTGCTTTAGAGGACGAGAAGGCGAAGCTGATTCAGGCTCTGAGGTCCAGAGATAGTGTGTTTGCCTCCTTTGTTCCAGGAGATGTCAAGTTGGTAGCTTAAAAGCGTGCTGATGAGCCTCCATCCTGCTCTGCTCCACGTAAGAGGAAGGTGGTAGGCCTAGGAAGAACAGAGATCTATAGCTTTCCTGCCTAGCTTTTGGTTGTTCCTTTTGTAAACTATGTTCTCAGATCGATTGTATAAGCGGGTGTCGATCCCCGTATTTGACTTTCTGTTGGTCTGATTTGTGACTTGTGCTCATTTTGTTGTTTTGGTGGCATGGTGGATGACTTGTGATGTTGGATGCTTCTGTGTTTTGTTTTGTTGGTGCGAGGCAATGCTCATACTTGTTTCACTGTGGTCCTCCACCCTGTTTAATAGCATTTTTATTTGTGTCTTTGTATTACAATTTTCTATTACGATCGCGCGTTAGTATCGCATTTACGATGTGTAGCTGATACCATTTTGTAACACCCCACCTCTATATCTATATTATCCAAGAATATTACGAAGTAATATTGTCAGATAACACGGAGAATAAGGTTGTTGGGGCACATACGTGTAAATTCTCTTGGACCAACACTGGTACATTTAAAATTTCTGAAACATAACTTACTTATGTATACACAATGCCGATACAAAATAATAACACGTGTGCCTCTAGGATAGAACAATACAGAATATACAGAAATACAGAGATCACATAGTCAGTCGTAGCAATAAAATATAATAAATATAATATATAACATTTCATATACATTAACTAATTATACACCAATATATATATATACACACACACATCATTCTATTCAATACATGGTTTTAAATAATTTACTAGATTACTATACTCCTCTAAACCCAGTAAACTACCAATTGGTCTCTGTGTCCCGGCACCTGTAATGTCTCGGTCTGACTCGAGTTCTACCGGCTCTCTTTTCAATTTTATAGCGGCTTACTATAGTTTTTATTGAATTAGAAGCGGTCAGCTACTTTAAAATTTGATTTGGTTAGTTGACCTTGTGCCACTTTTCCTTTTGTATTTGTGCATTTATTTATACGTTTACTGACCCGGTGGCACAAGGTCTTTAGACTTAACTATATATTGTTGTTGATTAGGATGTACTCAACTCCACATCTCACCAGCTTGGTGGCCCAAATTCTTCGGAGATTGGTTTTGATTACGTGCCCCCCTAGGAGGGCTTGGGTTTCAGATTTCAATCCAATTTTGGTCTTACTTGATCTGGTTATCAAAAAAGACCTAAATTGAGTACCCCTTTTCCGCTAGGATTTCCGTTACCCCCTTTCGGCTAGGATTTCTGCTTGCATTGGTCTTTCCATCATGTTTTGCTGGTCATTCCAGCACTAGGACTGGTGCTTCCAACCTAAGTATTTTTTATCTTTATGCTTCATCCCGGGAGCTGGACACTAGTTCCTCTTATCGAGTTTTTGTTCAGTTCGAAGAATTCATGTCCTGCACCTAACAAGGTGCCTCTTTTGGGATTGGCAAAAAGAAATTTTAAATCCGTGGGACATATTGAGTTGTCTTTGACTTGGTGCTTCATCTCAGGAGGTGGACACTAGCTCTCCTCGTCGAGTTTTCGTTCGACTCAAAGAATTTGCATCCTGCACCTGAGAAGGTGCCTCTTTAATGGGACTTAGCAATCCTTTATCCGTAGGACATATTGAGTTGTTTCTGCCCTCGCATAGTTTGATACCAATCCTTTTGCTAATTGCTTACAAAGGGTGCTGGTGTTTTCGCGATGAAAGGCGGAATTTTCTGACTCAGTTCCCACTTGTTACCCGCTTGCCTACACAAAGATATCACTTTTTAGAAGAAGTCTGCAAATATATGATTCATGCATGCAAATGGAGTTTCTTACTCATTTGTTTTTTATGTATATAGCTCAAATGCGAAGTTTTTGCAAATATCTACAACTTTTTTTAATAATTTGTACAATGCATTAAAGAAAATAATGATGGATGTGGTCGCTATTCCAAGCTCGAGGAATTTGGACCCCATCTGTGGTGGTCAATTTGAAAGTGCCATCTCAAAGTTTTTGGTTTATAATATAAGGCCCTTCCCAATTTGGTCCAAAAACCCCGGTTCCGGTCATTACTTTTTTCATCACAAGATATCTGATCTTGAAAGTCCTGTGTCTGACTTTTGAATTAAAATGTCTGGCTACTCTCCTTTGATGTGATGCCATTCTAAGTTTGGCTTCCTTTCTTTTTTCCTCTATTTGGTCGAGGGCCTCAAGTTGTAACCTCTCATTTTCCTTCTGGTTAAAGTGAGTCCTCCTATGAGTGGGAACTTCCAATTCCATAGGGATCATAGCTTCAAAGCCGAAAGCTAAAGAAATAGGGTGTGCCCAGTCGCAGTTTTATGAGTGATACGGTATGCCCATAATGCTAGTGGAAGCTCATCTTCCCACCCACCTTTGGATTTCTCTAACCGCCTCTTAATATTTGTTTTAATGATTTTGTTTAGTGCTTCCACTTGCCCGTTTTCTTGCGGATGGACGACTGCTGAAAAGCTTTTCTGGATTTTATACTTGGCACAGAAATTTTGGAACTCTTTGCTCTTAAATTGGGTTCCGTTGTCTGTAATTATCTTTTGTGGGAACCCAAACCTGCATATGATATTTTTCAAGACAAAGTTAATAACTTTCTTTGAGGTTATGGTTGCCAATGGTTCTACTTCAGCCCACTTTGTAAAATAATCAATAGCGACAATGGCATATTTGAAACCAGATTTTGTGGTGGGAAGTGCCCCTATAAGTTCAATGCCCCAGATAGCGAATGGCCACGGGCTGACCAGGTGGGTTATATCTGTGGATGGCATCCTTGGAATGTTAGTGAATCTTTGACATCTATCGCACTTCTTAGTGTAAGCTACAGAGTCTTTATTTATATCTGGCCAAAAAATAACCATATCGTAGAATTTTCTTAGCCAAGGTCTGACCACCAGTATGACCCCCGCATTCACCTTTATGTAATTCTATCATGATTGCTTTCGATTCTCTTTTTGTAACACAATGAAGTAGGGGCATAGAAAATCCTCATCTGTACAGCCGCCCATCCTGAATGAGGTACATAGGAGCCTTTCGTAGGACTTTCGTTCGCTTCTTAATTTCTGCTGGGAGTGCACTAGTCATGAGGTACTATTTAATTGGTGTCATCCATGAGTCTGGCTCATCGGTCGCTTCCATGATCAAATCCATCTCAATCTGCTTCGTGCTGGGGCTGGAAAGGACTTCCACTGGAACTAATTCTATAAGTTATGCATCTCCTGTGCTTGCATATTTCGCCAGTGAATCTTCCTTGGTATTTTCTTCCCCATTTTGGTCTGGAACTCTATTCTGATTTGACACACCACTAGCTGGGAATTACTGAAAATTTGTATGGTCTTTATCTATAATTCTTTTGCTAGCCTTATCCCTGCAATGAGGGCTTCATATTCAGCTTCATTATTTGTTGATGGAAATTCTAATCTTAGCGTGTAACATATATATCTTCCTTCAGGAGTTTCCAGGACGACTCCTGCCCCAGAACAGTAATCGTTTGATGCTCCATCAACAAACAATTTCCAGCGGATGTTAGTTTCGGTATCAGGCTCCTTTTTTATCTCTCCTTGGTCGGTAAACTCTGCGATAAAATCAGCAAGTGCTTGTCCGTTGATTGCCTTTCGGGGGTGGTATGTAATGTCATATTAACTAAGCTCAATATTCCATTTCAACAACCTCCCGGAAGTCTCTGGTCGGGACAAAACTTGCCTTAAAGGCTGATCTGTGAGAACCTTAATAGGGTGAGCCTGAAAGTAAGGTCGGAGCTTCTTTGAGGCAATAAGTAAACAATAAACGAGTTTTTCGAGCTTTGGGTAATTCAGTTCTGCCCCAGTTAATCTTTTACTGATGTAATAGACCGGTCTCTGAACCTTCAAGTCCTCCCTTACCAATGCCACGCTTAAAGCATGGGTAAACACTGCCAGACACACGCACAAATCCTCTCCATCGCTAGGCTTTGACAACATTGAAGGTGTTTCCATGTGTTGGATTAATTCTTCGAAAGCTTTCTGGCATTCAGAAGTCCATTGTATTTCTTTCTTTCCTTTCCTAAGGGCATCGAAGAAGGGAAGACATCTGTCCGTTGCCTTGGATATGAAATGATTTAAGGCTGCAATCTTTCCATTTAAACGCTGAAGCTCTTTCTTGGTTCCTGGGGCATGCATTTCTCTTAAGGCTGATATTTTACCTGGATTGGCTTCTATGCCCCTGGCGTTTGACCATAAACCCTAGGAACTTGCCGGAACCGACCCCGAAAGAACACTTTAAAGGATTCATGTTCATGCCATATTGGCGTAGAATATTGAACATTTGGGCCAGATTTTCCAAGTGATCTTTTGCTCTTTTTGATTTTACCAACGTATCATCAACATAGACTTCCATTGTCCTGCCAATCTGTTTTTTGAACATAGTATTTGCTAATCACTAGTAAGTTGCCCCGGCGTTCTTTAGGCCAAATGGCACCACCTTGTAGCAATATAAGCCAAGATCAGTAATGAAACTTATGTCATCTTGGTTCGGTCCGTACATCATAATTAGGTTGTAACCCGAACATGCATCCATGAAAGACAACCCATGCCCAGCCGTAGAATCCACTAGTTGATCTATCCTGGGAAGAGGGAAGCTATCTTTTGGGCAAGCTTTATTAAGATCTGAATAGTCTACGCAGACTCGCCATTTGCCTTTGCTTTCTTTACAAGAACAGGATTGGAGACCCATTTTGGATAAGTAGATTCTCTGATGAAGCCGTTTTCCATTAGCCTATCGACTTCCTCCTTTAAGGCGCGCGATCTCTCTGGCCCCTGGGTCCTCCTTTTCTGCTTGACAGAAGGAACATGCGGATCAATGTTAAGTTTATGGACTGCGATATCTGGAGATATGTCGCATATGTCAGAATGGCTCTATGCGAACACATCTAAATTAGCCTTCAAAAAGTCAACCAATTGACTTTTTAGTTCAGGTCTCAATTGAGATCCTATATTCAGCACACAGTTTGGAACTTTTGGATTAATAGCTATGGGAATTGTGATGAAACGACACAAACTTCCCCGTAAAGGAAATCCCGGATTGAGTTGAGAACACAGCAAATCAGAACAAAAACAGAAGAACATTTAATGGCTTATTACAACAATTACATTAGAGTACAAGAATAAATATTATATATCAGAAAAATATCAGAGATTTAAATTACATTTAAATACATAGCAGCGGAAAAATAATACAAAACACAACTGAAGTAAATACACAGGTACAAAGCTTTCCGAATATCGCTTCAGCTGTAAACCAGGATCCTGTGAATATAATATCTGCAAAACCGAAACTACTAGCCGCCCGTGTGGAAAATAGGGGCACCCAGAGTTTAGGTTAAAATAGTAAACTCCAGGTCAGTCATGGGACCAGTGTGAGAACTAAAAAAGTTATTAACTTTGTTTTAAAGTAAGGTAAATCAAGGGACCACGCCGTATAACTTGGAACGGGTATTAACCCCAAGAATACCAGTGCATAAACAAACAGCGCAATGCTAAAAAAGAAAATTGAAGCTATTATAAGACTCAGGTCCCATCACACAATGCAACGCAAGCCGGAGGATAGAGTTTTTCCTTATAATAGCAAAAAATGCATGCTACGTGAAATTTCATATTTTATTATTACTATAAGCGAAGAGATCAACTTCAAATATAAATGTATCAATCATAGACGGCATGGGTACCATATATCATGTCGCCATACTAGTTCTACAATTAAAACCGCAAAGATTATATTAGAAGTTGGATTTCCATCTTGAACCAAGGCAAGGGATCATCCTTACTGCATTCGAGACAATAAAGCCTACCAAGTCTCAGGCTACAGTCGCAACTGCACCTAGGAGCACCAGGGCCGGTCCTCACTTACGTTTGAGGATTGGTTATTCTTGAACAATGTGTTTCCACGCCCTATGGGGCGTAATGGTCAGTATGTCGACCATATCGTCCATCGACCCCGTAGTGACCGATATATCTGAGGTACCTCGCTATCCATCATCCACATAAGTAAAAATGTCTGGGCTCCATAACATGACACCACTTCTAGCTAGAAAGAATCGCATGTCCTCCTTACTGTCATTCATGGTTCATACCAGGGTGTGAAGCTCGCGAACTAACGCTACACAAAGCTATGCTATATTGAAGCCGTGCTTTGATCATTAACCACAAGGCCCTGCTTTTCAACAAAAGCCTTGATCATTTGCATCTCAGCGTGCCACATAGGCAATTCACGCCATGTGACTGATGTCTATCGATATATAACCTCTGAGCTCGTACGTCTCAGAGAAGGACGTTAAGCAAGAGAATAAATTCTCAGCCGCTAAACAGATATATATTTGATAGAGATCAATCAACAAAGAATAAAATCCAATGTCAGACACACATCCATTTACAAGTTCATTATGGGTCTGAACGAAACCGGAGGCACCTTATTCCTCATCACATATGTCCAATACAGGAGAGAGGTCCTTGCATATCCGGTCAATCTCCAAGTACGTTTGGACGATCACCACTTATTACCTCGTCTTGGGTGTACAGCCCAATCAAGACATCAGTAATCATCCAAACGATGTGAAGACCTCTGGTCTTCAATCACTGTCTTCATCGTCGAATCAGTTATTCAGAATGGGTATAAACCCAGCCTTTCCGAATAACCCGCGTATATTATAATCAAGTGATATAAACACACAACATACACCTCATTCCAATCCAGAATGTTCTTTTATTCAAATATTCACATTTTTAGGGAAAGGTTCCCATTAATTTTATCAAAGATAAATTCTTTTAAATTAATTCTTTAATCTTCCTTTGGATATAAATTCAAACTAAATTAAGGTTTATCCAAACTAGTCGGGATTAGCGCACCTTACCAAAGTAATCATTTGTTTAATTTCCCAATCCCAACCCATTCATCCCATGGAGCAAAACTGGTAATAATCCATATCTAACACCACAGTGTTATCGGTAAAATTAATTACCATTTCCCGTTTAAATCTAATTAAAGATTTAACTATCGCTTGGAGCAAAACTGGTGATACTCCATTTTCGATCATTTCCCAAATTTGATAATTTAAATTATCATATTCACCTTTCAATCTAATTAAAGATTCATTAAAATTCCACTTGGTTTTAATCTTCCTAAATATCAATATTAATGATTATTTAACTTTGGAAACACAAACATGTTGCATCGACAATCTACACCGTACTATTGATTTCTACTTATATAACCCCTAAGCTCGTATGTCTTAGAGAAGGGTGTTAAGCAAGAGAGTAAATTCTCCACCACCAAATAGATATATATTTAATAGAGATCAACCGTACAGTTCGAAATACAATGTTAGACATGTAATCCTATCTTTAACTAGGTTAAAGAACTAATGTCATTTAAAACACAGTTCATGATAAACCCAAATCATATTCCATTAATTATGGAATCTTCACGGAAAATAGAACCATGTATAATCGACATCAATTTCCGTGTCCGACTAATAATATAAATGGAATAACGAAAAAGCCTTTTAAATTCCATATGTATTAACAGTCTTCCTCCACAGAAGCTCACTTCGATTATTATCAAATCGAATTCCATTCAATTCCAATTTAATATATTAAATTGGAAAACTTTACTTTGGAAAATTCCCGTTAAATCTTAATAAAAAGATTTACAAATTCCAAATCACATTTCACTGTAAATCGGGTTAAAAACGAATGTCATTAAAACACAGTTCACAATAAACCCGATTCACATTCCATTTTATTCCAGTTACTAAATATAACTGGAAACTCTAATAATCTTATTTAGAAGATTTATTCCTCTCACACGGGGTTTAAGAACAGTGTTATTTAAGACACCATTCATAACAAACCCAAAATCTCATTTGATATTAAATACAAGGCTCTGAATAGAAATTATATCGGCTTATATCCAATATCAAATTTTGAAATCAACAAATATCATATTGGGAATAACGATATATATATCTTCCAAATTCCCATATCAATATCCGTATAATCACGGAATCCAATACCGAAGTATTCCGAAGATTATTTCCACTCCAAACCATTCCAATTTATTTATTGGAATATTCTGGTTATTTTAAACCCATTTCAAATCCAATTTATTTATTTAAATATATTGGATTATTATTCTAGTTAATAACCAGTTCATTTTGATAAAAATATATTTTTATCTTTACTAACGCGAAATTTTTCATTCCAATTCTTTCCAAATCGTTTATTATGAATTTACACAAATTATTAGTAATTTTAGTAATTTTATTAAGGCCCTTTCAGTCGATTTCCATAAACGGTCATCGAACTTCACTTACAGCGACCTTTTCCAAATTTGATTTGGACATAATTCCAAATCCAACTGTTAGATTTCAAATAACTTATATACGTTGGAAAGCTCTTTTCGATATGAAGCCAATGGTTTCAGTTTTAGGAGAATCCGACGGCCGGATCTCCCGTAATGTCAATTCGAAGTCAATAGTCGAAATTCGCGAACTACCGCGGCGCGGCACGTTCTATTCAGGCTATTTAATATATATATTAAATATATTTTGTCGATTTCCATTTAAAACGTATTTTATAAATCGTTTTAAATTCGTTTTAAAAACGATTTCAACTTCATATTCAATTTTAAATCAAAATTGAATATTCCGTATCATTAATATATAAATGATATTACTTTCAAAACATTAGATTTTGAAATCACTTCCTTTTTTATATTCATTATAAAAATGAATAAAATCGATATAAATATCATTCGCGTCAAGATGGCGCACATCTAATCAACACGACTTCATATATTTCAATATTTTCGTGTCCATCCCAAATCGGATATCAAAATCATATTTTGATCCATTATTGAATATTATTTTAAAATATTAGTTATTTTAAAATATTCATTATTCTCCATTTTAAAATATTCGTTAATTTAAAATATTCATTCTTTCTGAATTGGAATCAGACACAATTAATTAGCATATAATTTTATTTATATGGATTTCATACACACATGAATGCAACAATAATCAAACACAGTCAACCATCATCCAGAGTGCGTTACACAACTGCATAAGCGTTAAATATAAATAAATAAATAAATAACACTCATCACAGCCTGTCAACCCATGATTGACATACAACTAAATATTGGGATTAGTGTATGTCCACTATCATCCCAATACCCGTGTGGGGTTTTCAAACAGCAAATACTGATTATTGTTTGTGCAGTTGGACGATGTGTGAAATTTATCGTCCCAATCAATATCAATTAAATGGGCGTACATAAACAAATCGTCTGATTTGTAAATGGGTATTTATTTTCAACACATGACCATTTTATATGGTTCATATATTCAATAAAAAAATTATATTTTTATTGTTCAAATATTTTATTCCATACATGAATATTTTATATATTTTATTTCACATGACAACACAATATAATCCAAACAAACAATCATGGTTTGTACAATCAATGGTATCGGGTGTTGCTAAGCACGGTCTACATCCTAGTATATATTTTATTGAAAAATAAATAGAGTGAGAAGGAGTTCTCACTGTCGGTTTCCACTCCGCTAGTTTTATTTCTGAACAGTTTTGGACTTGTATTTGCCTAAAATTCCAACGTACGCCAAATTGAACCCGGTCAGTTTTGTTGAGAAGCTCTCGTCCTCACGATCGCAATGGATCCAGTTTTGCGTGATTTGGACCTCGTATGGAAAAGTTATCACAGTTAATATATTTGATAATTTAAACGAGTTATTAATTTATTAATTAACTAAATAATTAATTTTAATAATGTTAATTAAAACGTTACCCCATCGTTTATCTCCTCCCCCCGTTCACTACAGGCCGAACCTCGCTCAACCCAAAATCTCCCCGTCGCTCGTCAACTCCGGCCGCCTGGATTCGATCAGAAGTATCCACATTGAAGCCCCACTTGCGTCGCCCTTCCACCCTCAACCGCGACCCCTTCGGTGCACCATCTCGCCTGAAAAAGCCCTTCGACCGACGCCCCTTTGCACAGCAATTTCGAACAAAATATGGAATGACAGTCGATCAAGCTGGTATGGTTGTGAAGATCGAAGAAAGGACTACAATCTTCCTTCAAAGGGTTTTGATTTTCATAACACGGATTTTGAGAATTTTGAGCATGAATTTGGGACGAAATCATCCGCTCTTTCAGAGCGTGGCGGCGGAAAAAGAAATGGCGATCCCTCTAGGGTTTCCTTTTATAGGTTTTTTTTTTATTATTTAATTCAAAAATTCTCGTTTGTAGTAACAAACTCCAAATCGAACCCATCGACTGTCGTCCTAGCTAAATACCCCCATTCCGGACACAATGGAATATGTTTCGTTAACCAATTCGACTGTTTCGACTAGTTTTTCTTTAAATTAAAATATAAATCAATATATATTAAATTTAAACGTACGTTTTAATTTACCGGGGACACATACTAACTCCGAAAATTCCAAAAAAATAAATCTAGCTATGTATTGACGATACGGTCCTAACAAAACTAACTTCGTCGAATTTGGAGACCGTTTGAAAAACGGTCATTTTCCAGTCGATTTAAATTCAAACTGAAATTACTAAACACGTTTAAATCCACCACGCTCACATATTAATTCCAAAAATTATGAAAATTGGAATCTAGTAATAATTTGATATTACGGATCCAACAAAAGTGGTTTCGTCGAAAACGGAGGTCGTTTACAAAATCGCTATTTTTAAGGGCTATATATTATATAAATTTCCATAGCGACTATTCTGAATTTTCAATTGGAATTAACTTTTTATTCCCGTTATAAAATCTGGATTTTTCACATTCGTTGGAAAGATATTTTCAAACAGATTCTAATATTTCTGGTTTTACTGAAATCCAATTTATTTTGAATCCTGTACATTCATTTGAAATTTGAAATCGAATTTTCAAACTACCGCTCCATTTCAGGCTCGTTATATAATTAAAATAAATTTATTCGTTCTAATTTTGATTTAAATAAAATTTTAGTCGTTATTATTATAAATAAATCATTTAAATATTCGAAATTCATTAAAATAGCCAAAATAAAAATTATAAATTGGTTCTGATTTTCCGGGTTGTTACAATCTCCCCTACTTAAAATCTTTTCGTCCTCGAAAAGGAACGGAGCTGAAAGTTGTTTAAGTAACTAACTCAACTTTCATTCTGGCTTTCATTCTTCAACTTTTCAGTTTCTAAGAATTTTCTAATTTCTCAAAAATTTGACTAACACCGAAAATTTTCAAAAAATTTCGCCATAACCTCCTTTGTACGGGGAGATATTTAAAACTGTAACTAGCCAAGCAGGGCCCTCATCAATCCAAAAGAAAAAGAAAACGCCAAGAGGCTAGCCAATCGGCTCATAAAATTATCCAATCCCAATAAATTAGTAAACATGTACCTATTTGTCGGGCATACAATTTTATTCCTCTACTTAGCTTCCCTGCTATGACCTGTTCGATGTATACACATGTACATGCAAGCAATCTCAAACCATTTTCAGTTCAATAATTTGATTCAATTTGGCTTAATTTGCCTTAAATTTTTCTATTGGTTTGATCATTCCAATATTTTAATTAGTTGAACTAATAATCATACAATACAATCAGCAATCAATTGGTCCATTAAATTTTCAAATTCATAACTTCGATATATACATACAAAATTATGTTTTTGATGCCAAATCACAAACAATAAATCGTATCTAGTTTTGGTTCTTACACCAGTCAATTGGAAATATATAGACATCCCACTTTCGAAACTCGAAAATAAACTACTGATGCAGTACAGTCATTAGTAGAATCATCCCCGGGCGACTAGAGTGTGATTCTATATCTATCCAGTATATTTGAGGCTTCGAATACACGCTAGCTAGGCGTATATTCAAAATCTTCATATACTCGATTGTCCAAATTCAATATAAAATAAATATTCAAATACGTATTATAAGGTTTAAATTTTCAAAACAAAATTTGTTTTCATTTTTTTTTATTTTAAAAATAACACTCGTAGAACTCATTCTAGGATACTACTGAGCCCATCTCTAATGAGTCATTCTTATTGGATATTACTAATCCAATCTCTGATGAATTCTTTCGTATGGTTCTAATGTGTCTTGTTCTCGAGCTATGTAAACCAAAGCTCTGATACCAAAATGTAATGACCCAAACTTCCCCGTAAAGGAAAGCCCGGATTGAGTTGAGAACACGGCAAATCAGAACACAAACAGAAGAACATTTCATTGCTTATTACAACAATTACATCAGAGTACAAGAATAAATATTATACATCAGAAAATACCAGAGATTTAAATTACATTTAAATACATAGCAGCGGAAAAATAATGCAAAACACAACTGAAGGAAATACACGGATATAGAGCTTTCCGAATATCGCTTCAGCTGTAAACCAGGATCCTGTGAATATAATATCTGCAAAACCAAAACTATTAACTGCCCGTGTGAAAAATAGGGGCACCCAGAGTTTAGGTTAAAACAATAAACTCCAGGTTAGTCATGGGACTAGTGTGAGAACTAAAACAGTTATTAACTTGGTTTTAAAGTAAGGTAAATCAAGGGACCACGCCGTATAACACGGAACGGGTTTTAACCCCAAGAATACAAGTGCATAAACAAACAGCGCAATGCTAAAGAAGAAAAATGAAGCTATTATAAGACTCAGGTCCCATCACATAATGCAACGCTAGCCGGAGGATAGAGTTTTTCCTTATAATAGCCAAAAATGCTTGATACGTGAAATTTCATATTTTATTTTTACTATAAGTAAAGAAATCAACTTCAAATATAAATGTATCATAGACAGCATGAGTGCCATATATCACGTCGTCATACTAGTTCTACAACTAAAACCGCAAAGATCGTATTTGTAAAGACCCGGAAAATTTGAACACTTATTCTTCAAATATCGTAACTATTTGGAATATAGTTAAATGTTATAAATGTGATTTTATAACCTTGTTAAACATCATTTAATTAGTAATTTATGATCCTAGACTCATTTTGGAAATGTGCTTCCAAAAATATATCTTATGGAAAAATGTCGAAAATATGACCAAAAACCGTTTTATCGATATATAGCTATTTTCTCAATAAAAGTTGTTGAAAATTTAAATGGGTGTCTAATTAATCATTAGGAAAGTGATTAGCAAATAAAAATATTTTTAGTATTTATGGTTAACTAAATATCTGGATGATGTCATGCACGACATAAGCAAGATATTTAGGAAATGAGCAAATAAGGAAATGAGCAAATACGAAAAATGAGCAAATAAGGAAAATGAGCAAAAGTAGTAATACTTCATATGTAAGATTAGGGTTTTAAGGGCTTTTAGGTCTTTTTCCATTCACCTTGCTTTTCCTATAAAAGAAGGGGCATACCTTCTCTTTTCATTCACAAAAATTCCTAAGCTTTAAGGATAAAAACAATGTCTTCTTCATCTTCCTCTCTTACTCACTAACTTTCTAAAAACATACTCAAACCAACTTCAAATCAACTCAAACTTTGAGTGAAGCCTTCCTACAACATTACAAGACCTTCTAGCAAGTTAGAAGTTGAAAAATCCAAGCCTCTCTCCATTTTCAAGAATAGGCCGTGAGTTACTTTGAAGGAGGAAGGAGGAAAAAGCAAGGAAAGGAAGGAAAGAATTGCTATCTTGGATCTTGGCTCATGTTCTCGGATCTTGGATTTGCCAAGGATTAAAGTGATTTTACTTACTATTTAGGACAGAAAATATAAACCATTTGCATGTCCTTAACAATGCTAAAAGTTGCTTGAATGTTAGTAACTTATGTTAAAAATGTTAACTTGATTCTTACTTTAAAAGTAAGCGACATATGTGATCCATGTTAATGGATTGGAATTGACTTGAATGAACTTGGATTTGGACTTGAATTGACGTGTATAACAAATGGAATGGACTTGAAACAAAGCACATAAGGATTAGTATGGAATTGACATATTGTGGACTTGAACTTGAAAGTGCACTTATAGCGATAGTCGCTATAGATGCAGTTTGAATTGTTGTGTTTACAACACTTTGTATGGAACTTTGTAATGACATCTTTAGTGATTTCTTATCATGTCGAATTTGGTATTACTTGTATGTTTACTATCTTGAAGTCATTGAATAATAAAATGCTAAGTAACCCCTTGAAAATGACCAAAACTTCACTAGTACAAAACTACCCATTTAACCTTGATTTCTGGATTTCAAAGTATTGTAAATGTTCTTTAAGTTTATGTAAATGGTCTTATCTTCTAAAATATCTTCTTTATAAATATCTTCTTTTCAAAATATCTTCTTTCTAAATATCTTTTCAAAATATCTTCTTTCTAAATATCTTCTTTTCAAAATATCTTCTTATAAATTATCTTTTCAAATAAAACAAAGGTTAGAAAGGGTTATGAATTGATAAACCTTATCATGATTAAGTCATTAGATTAAAAAGGTAACTGATAATGATTAACACTAATAAGCCAACGAAGTAGGCTTATCTATTTGTGAGAGTTAAGATTGATGTCGAGTAGGGACGGAGCAATAGAGCTCTAACCTACCGGCTTCCGTCTTGGTCGAGGAATAGATAGGTTGGGAATGTTGGAAACGTGTTAGTCATATTGATTACTTACCTGTTTATTGAATATCACGAATATTATGCTTAATTCTAATAAGCCGACGAGTAGGCTTATCTATCTGTGAGTGTCAAGAGTGGGGTGTATAGCCAAGGGGTGATATGCAACCAGTGCTCTAACTTACCTGGCCTCACTCTTGACCAAGGGATAGTTAAGTTGATAATGTCGGAAACGACTTAAGTGCACGAATCATGGTTTCTATAAGCTTTTGTTTTGACTAGATAGTTAATTAGTCGACTATCGAACAATACCATTATAACTTAAGAAGTATCGGGAAAGCTTCACGATTCCATACCAATGGGAATCCCCGGGGAGGAGTGTTGGTATGAAACGTCTCTAGCATTCAATTACTTTTGAAAGAACCAGAATTGAGTTAATCGGAAATTCATCGATTAGTTTTGAAGAGACCGGTATCGATAAGTGTTTTACTTATCGAATACCACTTCAAAACAAGAGTACGAGTTCTACGTTTTGGAAGCGGCTAAAGAAAAAAAAGGGAATCTATATGAAGATTGGGAAACTTCTCGTGATGCTCGGATCAAAGTAGTGATTCATGATCTGTTCGAGAAGTAGGAATCCAATTTGGGATTCGTGTTCTGTTCAAGTGATGAAGACTCATGTGAAAGATGCCGAACGAAACCTCGACATCGGATATGGCTAAAAATAGAGTAGGAGCACAATCTGAGGTTTTGCTAACCTATGGCAGGATATATTGACTCCATATCTAGTGTATGCCTATATCGAATCGTGCGGGAGCTCCTCGAAGTTACGCGCAGGAGTTGGATATATTTGGCTCCACGTGGTACACTTCGGTGTTTCGTGAGTGGGCCAGTTGTGTTTACCTTATGGTATATTTTATCTAGAGATATGCGACACTCGGAGGTACTTTATGACCCTTGTGCAAGGAGTTCGGATCTTTAGTGAGAAATCTCCGATGGAAAATCCAATATGCGAACGTGCCTTAGCGGTTTTGTTTGTACACTTAATAGTTGTCGAATATAACCAATGTAACCATTCCAGCTATGTGATTTATTTATATTCTACACCCTAGACATTATCTATTATACAACTATAGTAAACTTAATAAATGGTTGGTTTCATTTGAGGGGAAAACTGGAGCGGTTATCTGCATAGTCCCCTCAATGTTGTTACATGCAATGTGTATCTTGAGTTTCTCATACCAGACTGATGTCTGACGCTTGGTTTTTGTTTTCCCTAAAACCCTCACATACTCCTTCGAGTGGGCTGAGTATGCATGTTTTACTTTGGATGCTTTAAAGTTTGGAAGACGAACTGGAGCCTTCCATTATCTATCTACCTATTCCTATTTCAGTTGTACTGTATTAGTTATGTACACAACAGCATTGTGAGGACAAGCAGTTATAATTGTCCAGGCTGGTGATGGTACTTAGGTTATTATAACTCTGAAATTTCTTTATTCAGAGTAACCCTTTGTACTATGTTGATATTATATATATTTCCATTCCGCTGTGAGATTCTGATGTTCTGTTCTTTCTTCCTTGTTTTACTTTTTTTTATTTTACCCAACAATTTGAATTTCTGGCACTTGGATGTTTGGCATATCAATACCGTGGATGTATTTAGTGACGACTTTCGAGGTTTGAAAAGTCGGGTCGTTACAGTATTGGAAGTTGGATTTCCATCACGAACCAAGACAAGGGATCATCCTTACCGCATTCGAGACAATCTAGCCTACCATGTCTCAGGCTACAGTCGCAACTGCAACTAGGAGCGCCACGGTTGGTCCTAACTTACGTTTGAGAATTAGTTATTCCTAAACAATGCGTTTCCCTGCCCTATGGGGCGTAATGGTCAGTATGTCGACCATATCATCCATCGGCCCCGTAGTGACCGATATATCCGAGGTACCTCGCTATCCATTATCCATATAAGTAAAAATGTCTGGGCTCCATACCATGACACCACTTCTAGTTAGAAAGAAATACATGTCCTCCATGTTGTCCTTCATCCCGTTTCTGGTTCATACCGGGGTGTGAAGCTCGCGAATTAACGCTACACAAAGCTATGCTATATTAAATCCGTGCTTTGATCATCAACCACAAGGCCCTGCTTTTCAACAAAAGCCTTGATCATTTGCATCTCATCATGCCACGCAGGCAATTCATGCCATGCGACTAATGTCTATCGATATATAACCTCTGAGCTTGTACGTCTCAGAGAAGGGCGTCAAGCAAGAGAATAAATTCTCTGCCACTAAACATATATATATTTAATAGATATCAATCAACACAAAATAAAATCCAATGTCAGACTCACATCCATTTACAAGTTCGTTCTGGATCTGAACGAAACCGGAGGCACTTTATTCCTCGTCCCATATGTCCAATACAGGAGAGAGGTCCTCGCATATCCGGTCGATCTCCAAGTACGTCTGGATGATCACCACTTATTACCTCGTCTTGGGTGTACAGCCCAATCAAGACATCAGTAATCATCCAAACGATGTGAAGACCTCCGGTCTTCAATCACTGTCTTCATCATCGACTTATCGTCGAATCAGTTATTCAGAATGGGTATAAACCCGGCCTTTCCGAATAACCCGCGTATATTACAATCAAGTGATATAAACACACCACATACGCCTCATTCCAATCCAGAATATTCTTTTATTCAAATATTCACATTTTTAGGGAAAGGTTCCCATTAATTTTATCAAAGATAAATTCTTTTAAATTTATTCTTTAATCTTCCTTTGGATATCAATTCAAACCAAATTAAGGTTTATCCAAACTAGTCGTGATTAACGCACCTTACCGAAGTAATCATTTGTTTAATTTTCCAATCACAACCTATTCATCCAATGGAGCAAAACTGGTAATACTTCATATCTAACACCACAGTGTTATCGGTAAAATTAGTTACCATTTCCCGTTCAAATCTAATTAAAGATTTAACTATCACTTGGAGCAAAACTGGTGATACTCCATTTTCGATCATTTCCCAAATTTGGTAATTTAAATTATCATATTCACCTTTCAATCTAATTAAAGATTCATTAAAACTCCACTTGGTTTTAATCTTCCTAAATATCAATATTAATGATTATTTAACTTTGGAAACACAAACATATCGCATCGACAATCTACACCATACTATTGATTTCTGCCGATATACAACCTCTAAGCTCGAACATCTTAGAGAAGGGTGTTAAGCAAGAGAATAAATTGTCTGCCACCAAACAAATATATATTTAACAGAGATCAACCATACAGTTCGAAATACAATGTTAGACATATAATCCTGTCTTTAACTGTGTTAAAGAACTAATGTCATTTTAAACACAGTTCACGATAAACCCAAATTACATTCCATTAATTATGGAATCTTCACGGAAAATAGATCCATATATAATCGATATCAATTTCTGTATCCGACTAATAATATAAATGGAATAACGACAAAGCCTTTTAAATTCCATATGTACTAACAGTCTTCCTCCATAGAAGCTCACTTCGATTACTATCAAATCGAATTCCATTCAATTCCAATTTAATATATTAAATTGGAAAACTTTACTTTGGAAAATTCTCGTTAAATCTTAATAAAAAGATTAATAAACTCCAAATCATATTCCACTGTAAATTGGGTTAAAGAACGAATGCCGTTAAAACACAGTTCACAATAAACCCGATTCACATTCCATTGTATTCTAATTACTAAATATAACTGGAAACTCTACTAATCTTATTTAAAAGATTTATTCCTCTCACACGGGGTTTAGGAACAGTGTTATTTAAGACACCCCTCACGAAAAACCCAAAATCTCATTTGATATTAAATACAAGTCTCTGAATAGAAATTATATCGGCCTATGTCCAAAATCAAATTTTGAAATCAACAAATATCGTATCGGGAATAACGATATATATCTTCCAAATTCCCATATCAATATCCGTATAATCAAGATTATTTCCATTCCAAACCATTCCAATTTATTTATTGGAATATTCTGGTTATTTTGAACCCATTTCAAATCCAATTTATCTATTTAAATATATTGGATTATTATTCTAGTTAATAACTAGTTCATTTTGATAAAAATATATTTTTATCTTTAATAACATGAAAATTTTCATTCCAATTCTTTTCAAATCATTTATTATGATTTCACGCAAATTATTAGTATTTTTAATAATTTTATTAAGGCCCTTTCAGTCGATTTCCATAAACAGTCATCGAACTGCACTTACAGCGACCTTTTCCAAATTTTATTTGGACATAATTCCAAATCCAACCGTTAGATTTCAAATCTCTTATATACGTTGGAAAGCTCTTTTCGATACGAAGCCAACGGTTCCGGTTTTAGGAGAATCCGACGGTCGGATCTCTGTAATGTCAATTCGAAGTCAATGGTCGAAATTTGCGAACTACCACGGCGCAGGTGTTCTATTCAGGCCATTTAATATATATAATATATATTTCATAAATTTCCATTTATAACGTATTTTATAAATCATTTTAAATTCGTTTTAAAAACGATTTCAACTTCATATTCAATTTTAAATCAAAATTGAATATTCCATATCATTAATATATAAATGATATTATTTACAAAACATTAGATTTTGAAATCACTTCCTTTTTTATATTCATTATAAAAATGAATAAAATCGATATAAATATCGTTCGCGTCAAGATGGCGCACATCTAATCAACACGACTTCATATATTTCAATATTTTCGTGTTCATCCGAAATCGGACATCAAAATCATATTTTGATCCCTTACTGAATATTATTTTAAAATATTAGTTATTTTAAAATATTCATTATTCTTCATTTTAAAATATCCGTTAATTTAAAATATTCGTTCTTTCCGAATTGGAATCAGACACAGTCAATTACCATATAATTTTATTTATATGGATTTCATACACACATGGACACAACAATAATCAAACACAGTCAACCATCATCCAGAGTGCATTACACAACTGCATAAGCGTTAAATATAAATAAATAACACTCATCACATCCTGTCAACCCATCGATTGACATACAACTAAATATTGGGATTAGTGTATGTCCACTATCATCCCAATACCCGTATGGGGTTTTCAAACAGCAAATACTGATTATTGTTTGTGCAGTTGGACGATGTGTGAAATTTATTGTCCCAATCAATATCAATTAAATGGGTGTACATAAACAAATCATCTGATTTGTAAATGAGTATTTATTTTCAACACATGACCATTTTATATGGTTCATATATTCAACAAAAAAATTATATTTTTATTGTTCAAATATTTTATTCCATACATGAATATTTTATATATTTTATTTCACATGACAACACAATACAATCCAAACAAACAATCATGGTTTGTACAATCAATGGTATCGGGTGTTGCTAAGCACGGTCTACATCCTAGTATATATTTTACTGAAAAATAAATAGAGTGAGAAGGAGTTCTCACTGTCGGTTTCCACTCCGCTAGTTTTATTTCTGAACAGTTTTGGACTTGTATTTGCCTAAAATTCCAACGTACGCCAAATTTAACCCGGTCAGTTTTGTTGAGAAGCTCTCATCCTCACAATCGCAACAGATCCAGTTTTGCGCGATTTGGACCTCGTATGGAAAAGTTATCGCAGTTAATATATTTGATAATTTAAACGAGTTATTAATTTAGTAATTAACTAAATAAATAATTTTAATAACGTTAATTAAAACGTTACTCCATCGTTTATCTCCTCCCCCCGTTCACTGCAGGCCGAACCTCACTCAACCCAAGATCTCCCCATCGCTCGTTAACTCCGGTCGCCTAGTGTCGATCAGAAGTATCCACATCGAAGCCCCACCTGCGTCGCCCCTCCACCCTCAACCGCGACCCCTTCGGTGCACCATATCGCCTGAAAAAGCCCTGCAACTGGCGCCCCTTTGCACAACAATTTCGAACAAAATATGGAACGATCGTTGATCAAGCTGGTATGGTTGTGAAGATCGAAGAAAGGACTACAATGTTCCTTCAAAGGGTTTTTGATTTTCATAGCGCGGATTTTGAGAATTTTGAGCATGAATTTGGGACAAAATCATCCGTTCTTTAAGAGGGCGGCGGCGGAAAAAGAAGTGGCGATGGCTCTAGGATTTCCTTTTATAGGTTTTTATTTTATTTATTTTATTATTTAATTCAAAATTCTCGTTTGTAGTAACGAACTCCAAATCAAACCCACCGACTGTCTTCCATAGCTAAATACCCCCATTCTGAACACAATGGAATATGTTTCGTTAACCAATTCGACTGTTTCAACTAGTTTTTCTTTAAATTAAAATATAAATCAATATATATTAAATTTAAATGTACATTTTAATTTACCAGAGCCACATACTGACTCCGAAAATTCCAGAAAAATAAATCTAGCTATGTTTTGACGATACGGTCCTAACAAAACTAATTTCGTCGAATTTGGAGTCCGTTTGAAAAAGGTCATTTTCCAGTCGATTCAAATTGAAATTACCAAACACATTTAAATCCACCACGCTCACATATTAATTCCAAAAATTATGAAAATTGGAATCTAGCAACAATTTGACATTCCAGATCCAACAAAAGTGGTTTCATCGAAAATGGGGGTCGTTTGCAAAATCGCTATTTTTAAGGGCTATATATTATATAAATTTCCATAGCGACTATTCTAAATTTTCTACTGGACATAACTTTTTATTCCCGTTATGAAATCTGGATTTTTCACATTCGTTGGAAAGATATTTTCAAATAGATTCTAATATTTCTGGTTTTACCGAAATCCGATTTATTTTGAATCATGTACATTCATTTGAAATTTGAAATCGAATTTTCAAACTACAGCGCCATTTCAGGCTCGTTATATAAATAAAAATAATTTTATTTGTTCTAACTTTGATTTAAATAAATTTTTAGTTGTTATTATTATAAAAAAATCATTTTAAATATTCAAAATTCATTAAAATAGCCAAAATAAAAATTTTAAATTGGTTCTCATTTTCCGGGTTGTTACATGTGATCTCAGCCGGAGCCGCTCTTTCGTCCTCTGCACTAGCCAACCTGGGTTCAATTTCCTTTCGTGCTCCGCTATGCTCGCCAGTGCAGGGACCCTCCTTTAGTTGTTATAAAGGAAGTTTGTGAATGCGGAGCGGAGCCTCCGCATCCTTTCCCAAATCTTTTCTCCTAGCCTCGCGTAACTCTGTCACGTAGCAATCCCTTGTAGTGATCTGGTCGCCTTTAATTACACCAATTCCCCTTTCAGTTGGAAACTTCATGGTCAAGCACCATGGAGCTAGCGCGATCCTGAAGCCTACGAGAGTCGGTCTTCCAAGGAATGCATTGTAGGACGAAAACTCATCTATCAGGACAAAGGTCTGCACCATAGAGACCTTGCGTACTTCATCTACCAGTTTCACGAGCAAATCTATCGTACGGGTGGGTTGTGTAGGTTGTCCAGTAAACCCGTGGATTTTATTCGGATAGGCCCGCACTTCTGCCATAGAAAGATCCATTTTCTGGAACATGTTTATGAAGATCACATTAACGGATGCCACCGTGTCAACTAGGACTCTTTTCACAACTGCAGGTCCAAGACCAATTGTAATCACCATGGCATCGATAGTTGGTGTAACCAATCTGTGGGCATCTCTAACTTTGAATACCACATCATCGGTCGAGGTTCTAGGCATCTTCATTGGCAATTCATTACTTAGGATCATGCATCTTTCTTCTTTTGAGGCTCCCTTCAACTCATTAGCATACTTTTCCATGTCCGCCCAGCTGCTTCCAGTCAGGTGAGGCCCCTCAAATATCATGTTGATTATTGGTCTCGAATCAACAGATACTTGAGCTTTCTCACTTGAGTCGAGTTGGCTAATGGTATTATTGTGTCCTTGTGCAGCTGGAGCATTTTGAGGATTCTTTACATACTGTTGGTGTTGATTCATTCTGATGAGTTCTTCGATTAAACTCTTCAGGTGTCGAAACTCATTGGTGTTGTGCCCTGGTTGGTTATGAAACCGGAAAATTTTGCCGGAATTTTCTTGTTGCTCAGTAATCTTCTGAGGCTTCATCTGGGGAAAGATGCATGAATCCTTAGTGGCGAAGTAAATCCTTTCTGGGGTTTCGTTTAAAAGAGTCAATTCAGAAAGCTTGTAAAGCCGTGTCTTCTTATAAGCTTTGTTGTCCTTCTCATCACTCACCCTTTTTTGCCCAGAGTCATTTTTCTTCTCTGTTCGGAACTCGTTATTTTTTCCTTCTTTGGCGGCATTATTTTCTATGACCTTCTGAACATTTGGGGCATCATCTTCCACGATCATGTACTCCTCAGCTTTCTTATAGAACTTCTTTAGAATTTTGGGTTTCTTCATTTTGAGCCATTTCCCAAATTCTGATTTCTTATCAATAACACCTTTTAGGGCTGCTAACAAATACCAGGGTTCTGGCTATATGACTTCAGCCGCGGCGGCATGGAACCATGTAAGAAAAGCTCTGATGGTTTCTCCAGACTTTTGCTCCATCTCGCAGAGCGACATTACATCTCTTACTTTGGTGGTTTGTAGGCGGAACTGATCTTGAAATCTTCTTGCCAAATCGGCAAATTGATCAACGCACTTAGGTGGGAGTCTAGTGAACCACAACGAGGCCACACCTTCTAGGCATACGGGAAAGTGCAAGCACTTTATCTCGTCAGTCGCTATGGCCCCATTCATGTGTTGGTCATATTTGAATATGAAGATATTTGGATCCCCAGTTCCACCATAAGGCGCTATTGTTGGAGGTATGAATTTCTTGCGAAAATTCGCTTAACGGATCTTTCCTGTAAACGGGTTTTTACTAGGTGAAAATTCCCACTCTTTTTCTTCATCCTCCTGGGTTGTTTTTTCTTTCATTATCTGCTGGATCATATCTGCAATGCGTCTCTCATCGTTCGCTCGTTCCACTGGACTGGCATCGAGGTTTTTGTTTGTGCGACCACGGTTCGAGCTCCGATGCCTTTCATTTCTTCTAGGAAGTGTCCTTTTAGTGGGACTTGTGATACTTTGAGTCGCATGCTTCTCTTTGGGGTGTGGGGATTTGACCTTAGAGTTTTCAACGCCGGCCTCCCCCTTATCTTCCACTAAGAAGTGGGATCGATTAGGGTCTGAGTCCGATGAGTCCTCTTTTTCGTCAACATTGTTTACAGCCTGTAGTGGTGGAAGATTGGTTTGAACATTAATCAAGACATCAAGCCTCTCCAACATCATTTTGGTTGTGGCATCCATTTTTTCGTTTAAGCCGGTCACAACCACATTTAATTCATCTCGTATTACAGATGGCCTAGAGGATTCCTCAGCTTCTTGATTCAGAGTCTACGGCGTAGCTTCGTCACCGTGAACATCCTCAATGGTCGTCGTAGCTCTAATGGACTTGTTACTTTTCTTTGAACCGGCCACGGCTTTGAGAAAAAGGGCGGTTCAGGATTTTGATGGTAGGTGGTTGGAGTTAGAGGAAAGTGTGAATGAAGGAAACATGAATGGACCCCACGGTGGGCGCCAAAATGTTTTCACCAAAACTTGGTTCAAACACCAATGGTACGAAAAATCGTACTTCATCAACAAGGTTAGAAAGTAAATGGAGCCGCACTCAACAACAGTTGAAAGTAATAGTGTGAAGGAAACAAAATGGAGATGAGATTTTAGAGTGGTTCAGCCTTAAGCTAGGTCTACATCCACTGTGAAGGCGGTTTGCATTATCATGATGATGATTACAAGATACATCAACTCTCATTTTTTATACATCTCCTTGTTCTCTCAATATATTCTCACTTTTACATACAAGTCTCACTTAGATTCACGATATTCAATGAAAGAATGGCGGAATCTATGGAGGAGAAGGATGGATGAGCGGCCGAGGAGGTGGATGTCTTCGATCTTTTGCACTTATAGAATTTTAATGGACGCTATAGCCAAGTAGATGAAAGATCTTCGGATGGAGATGATGATCATGGTTCCAATGTTTTAGGAATGGCTGAGGACGGAATTTAGCAGCACTTCGTGGTGGCCAGAAGTCCCCCTCTCCCTGGTGGAAGACATGACCTATTTATAGTTGAGCCCTCACGGAGGTTTGAACTGGAATTCATACGAGTCGCTCGTCCCATTAATTGCTATAATGCCACTGTCTGATTGTAGCCAGCTATCAGCAACCGTTTCTAGCTGTCGAGTATAAGTGACTTTACAAGAGCGAACGACTTTGTGAGAGTGAGCGACTGCTCAGGTCCGAACAGTTTAGGCAAGCGATTCCAGGCATGCGAACGGGCTGGTTGGAGGGCTCATGCTTGATTGTAGATGAATGGGTGACCAACACCATTATTGGAGGAAAGCTCCTGGTTGAAATAGTAATGACAGATTGAGGAGCGAGCGACTAGGGCCGTAATTTGTCAGCAGACGCAGAGCGTGTGAGCAAATCCCTGGTATGTTTGATTCTCGGCTGACTAGTCGGGAGTGGAATGTGCGACCGAACTCTCTGATATGGGGGTGAGCAGAGCGACCCTTCCAGGATGTGTGAGTCTTGCTGTTATTGTGTCATGTGTGGTTGGCCATGACCGTTCACAGACTGTTCGAGTGTATTGGATAGTTCTTTGCACAACCGAGCCTAATGATGCTCAACCCATAATGCTAACGCAAACTTAATAGACCAATATACGTGTGGTTTTTTAAGGGATAAACACAACAAGTTTGTCTCTTAATCTTTGTATAGCTTTCTAGTTTGGTGAAGCATTAATATCCATTGCCATTTGACAAAAAATGCCTTGAACATAACGTTGTCTCATCCACCTAGCCCAAAGGTCATTACTTGTTATGATTTTCCAACCTTGTTTGAGAGTGATAACATCTCCATATCTTTAAGATTCCTTAGGCCAAAACCACCTTCCTCCTTCGGTCTACAGAGATCAACAAATTTAATTTTGTGATATTCACCCCTCCATATAAAGTCAACACATACACGTTCAATCTTTTCAATAGATGCGACAGGAATTTGAAAAGTTTATAGCCAAAAATTCACCTTCGCTTGAATAACTGTATGCACCAGTTCATTTCTACCCGCCAACGATAATGTCTTTGAAGTTTGAACTCCACCCTTGCAACTTGTCCTTTATTTTGCTGATCAATTCAACACATTCTCTATCAGTAGTTTTATTCGTAAAAAGAGGCACTCCCAAATATTTAACTGGAAGAGTTCCTTCAGACACACCAAGAATTCCAAGAATATCATCTTTATGATCACAAAACTTGCTAAAGTACCATTTAGTTTTGTTCTCACTCACTTCAAGCCAACATACTTCTTCAACACACACACACACACACATATATATATATATATATATATATATATATATATATATATATATATATATCATCCCTAGGTACCCATGTTTTGTAGCACCCCTTTAGCACCTCCTACCCTACCGTGAACTGCACTAATCCAAATCCAACAAGATTTTGTAGACGTTCAATCCACATATATATTATCATGTATCCAAAATTTGAGTTCATTATGTCATTAGTAACATTTTCAGAATCTTAGCTCAATTATTCACTGTTTAGATATTTATTCGAACGTTAAATTTAAATATCAAATATATTATTCTACAAATGTCAGAACGAATGAACTCAAATTTTGGATAAATGATAATATATATATGGATTAAACATCTACAAATTTTTTTTAGATTTGGATTAGTATAGCTCGCGGTATGGTGGAGATGCTAAAGGGATACTGCAATATAGGGGGACCCCGGATTGCTCCTCACCCACATACATCCCCTCCTCCCTACACACATAATATATATATATGTGTGTGTGTATGTGTGCGTATATATATGTGTGTGTGTGTATGTGTGTGTATATATATGTGTATATGTATGTATGTGTGTGTATATATAAGGAGCGGCTATTGGAACACAAAATTAAACACAGAATTAGAGACATAAAATCTGGATCGTAGGATTTGTTTGTTTTTATGTGTGAGGTGGAATTCAGGGGGAGATCTTGTGGTTGAGATTGCTTGTGTCTAAATTTGTGTCAACATTTTGTGTCTAAATAAACTTTCCCATATATGGATGAAGCAACTAATCATAAGAATTTTCAGCCCAGTAGTGTTATTCAACCTATAGTCTCTCACCTATTGTATGTTGATGATCTAATGATATTTGGGAAATCATCTATTTCGAATGCTCAGTCCTTAAAGAAGATTTTTCAGAATCTAAGCATGTATGCTGGCCTAAATGTAAATGCATCAAAAACTAAAGTGTTTTTCAGCACATCAGTTTTAAATTCAGAGCAGATTCAAAATATTCTGGGATTTCAACAAGGATCTTTGCCTATCAAATACTTGGGAGTACCTTTATCATCCAACTACTTACATTATTCAGAGTGTAATTTTCTTATTCAAAGAGTACAAAGTAAAATTAATGGATGCGAAACTAAATTGCTTAGTTTTGCAGGAAGGGCTGAACTGATCAATACTGTCATTACTCCCATTATCCTATATTGGATTTTCATCTACCAAATCCCAGAATATACTATGGACAAGTTACAACCAATTTGTGCTGATTTTTTTTGGGGGGGTTCATCTCATAAAGTTTCATGGAAAAAATTGTGTAGGCCTAAGAATGAAGGTGGAGTTGGATTGAAACTATGTTCAGACCTTAAAAAAGCAGCATGTGCGAAGTTACTTTGGAAATTTTTATCTTATTCATCACTTTGGAGCAAATGGATACATAATAGATATTGCAAAAAGGACTATTTTTGGTCAATGGCTCTATATAATAATGCATCCTCAACATGGAAATCTCTTCTAAGGCTAAGGACAAGATCAAAACAGTTGTTTAATAAAATTATTGCAAATGGTGAGGAAACTTATATGTGGTTTGAACCTTGGATTAACTGTAAAATTCTAGTAGACTTGCTTGGCTATGATAGATTGAATCTAATTGGAAATGCAGAGGAGAAAGTAAGCAGTATTATCAGATATGAAATGTTCATACCTGAAATCCATCCTGCCACAAGAGAATTATTAGAAGAGATCAACTCCATCACAATTTGTCCAAACAGAAGTCATGATGTGTACGAATGGTGTGAAGGTGGCCAGTTCTCATTCCATAAAGCATGGGATTATTTGCGAAATCATGAACATCAGGAAGAATTTTTTTCCAGTTATTTAGCATGCTAAAAACAGTAGAAAAATGTCTTTTATTGCTTACCTTGCTATTCTTGGCAGATTAAATACGAAGGATAGGGTTCAACGTTACAGCAACATTTCAGATCCGTTATGTCCTCTTTGCAACAACCATCCCGAGACTAATCAACACTTATTCTTCTCTTGTGACTTTGCAGCTTTCATTTGGTTATCTCTAAAGCAAAAAATTGGATCTTCCTTTGAATTTGTCGGATCTGAAAGATGAAGTGATGCTCATTTATGATAATTTTAAGAAAAAGGATCAATTGAAAGATTTAGCATGTGCTACCTTTACCAGCGTCATCTACTTCATCTGGAAGGAAAGAAATTTAAGAACTTTTCATGGAAGAAGATCGGATTCTACAATTTGTCTCTGGAAAATTGAAAGGGAAATTAAATGGCTGGTAAACAATAATGGAAGTAGGACTTTTCGAGATGGGAGAAGTGAACTAATTCTTGGTAGATGGGGAATTGAACTTAAAGACACCGGTTGACTATGCAATTGTAACACCCCACCTCCGTTAAGGTCACTCACAAAGGGAATGCCTTAACTTTGATGGAGCGTTTTAGTAGACAGAACAGAAACTTACAAGACAGATAAAACAGTACTTGAAAAATTTATAGCTTTATTACAACAGAAACCGAAGTAAGTTTGGTTACATCCTTTCAAATCACAATATCAGAATTCAAGTACAAAATACCAGTCTTGTACAAAAGCCTTCAGAATGCATAGTTTTTAAAATCATTATCCCCACAGAAGCTGCCATAAGGAGTCAAGCTGTAACACCCCACGTCCGCTAAGGTCACTCATACCAGGGGAATGCCTTAGTTTCGGTGAAGTATTTTAAGTGAATATAGAACAGTAAAATTACAGCAAGACAGATATAAGTAATACTTGAAAATTTAAATCATCATTTAATTGCAACGGAAAGTAATACATGTTTGGTTACATCACAAAACCATAAACCAGAGTCAAGTACATAATATCCATCCTGATAAAATAGAAGTACATAATCCCACTACATAGACAATAGCCATAACAGAAAAGATAAACCGAGCTTTACTTCTACGATCCAAGCCCAAAAGATAGATATAGCGGTCTGATCCAAGCCCACTAGTGCTAGGCCCACTCTGATAACCTGAGGGTTGGGAAAAAGATAAAAACAACGGGGTCAGACATAAGTCTGAGTGAGTCCTATAACCCTAACAATACAACCATTAAAGTAATTAGGGTATGACATAAACAAGGTACGGTACCTCTGGGGATAATGACTACACTAAGTAGCCAACTAAACACCGAATGTACTACGATCACCGAAAAGACGCATTTATCCACCCAAAGATAATTCTTACCCCACCCTAGACTTATTCACCCAAGGGTAATTCCTACACTGCACCACACCAGTTTCACCTACCTAAGATTAATTCCTACTTAAAGGTTGATCCCACTAAATGTACTTAGTAATTTTTTTTTTACCCAGTAGTTTCTAGTACCCCTACATAGGTGTCGTCTGCCCCTATCATTACTAGGTGTACCCACTACTCCCAAGCGATCGGCTCCCTAACGTAGATACCCGTGCTGGTCCCACAATGGGATGTATCATTTCCCCAAAGTGGCAACCTGATAATATCAACGGTGCACGGCTTTATATCTACACGATGCAACAACGATTTACTAACCAGCCCGGGTCCACACACGCATATGAAACCCGTTGGTCCTACGTTGCCACCGCTAACCCGTTTTTGGCCTCTTATAGTCAAGCCCAATATGCGTGTCCCGTCACTCGACTTGGGTCGAGCCCACAAAGATACGTTTGGGATATTGGTTGAGATGGGCCCCCACAAGCTACCACTTAAGCTTGTTAATTAATCTAGTGTATCCCACTTAACCCCTTTAACCATGTCCACTTACATGTTATAAATACTTTGGTTAAGTCATTAATCATATTTTAATTACCTTTCAAGGCACCCACTAGGTTTCCACATGACACCCAAGTCCTTTACTTAATTCCCACATGCCACCCGAGGCACTTACTTAACCCCTTAATCATGTTTAATTACATGTTCCACTTTGGTTAAGTATTCTAATCGTGTTTTCTATTGCTACCCAAGGCAACCCACTAGTTTTCTCATGCCACCCAAGGCACCCACACTAGTTACTACGTGCCACCCAAGGTACCCACTTAACCCTCATGTCCCACTACATGCTAATTTGGTTAAGTGTTTCTTAATTAATTAAGACCGTGATCCTCATAAAGACCTCTCACATTAGACTATCTTTTATGACCGCTGGTTAAGCCGGTTGGGTCCGGGCAGCCTTATGTCATAACCGAGTCTAACCTCGTGTCTTTACATTAATCACGTATTTAGTTTGTGCCTAAGACCTCCCACATTGGGCTAACATTTGTAGCAACTGGTTAAGCCGGTTGGGTCCGGGCAGTTTTACGCTACAACTGAGTCCAACCTCGTGTCTTAGTCGATTAATTACACCTAATTAATCACCCTCATAATTTATATTAATTATCCCTAATTAATATCAAGTTTTTCATAACATGGGTAGACCTAACTCAATAGGTAAATTCCCATGGGGTAGACCTAACTCAATAGGTAAATTCCCACTTATGTTAATTTATTTTTATGGTATGCTTAATCATACCCAACCATACTTTTATTAACATATTTATTAACCCCATCGTTCCCCACGCAAATCGTTCTCATTTCACGACATAATAAAAAGGGAAGATCTATCACAAATATCATGGGTTTAACCAATTCTTAGAATATAACTTTGTCATGGGTTAAGAGGATGTCAACTTGCATATATGAGCATATATTAACCCAACTATATTTAACCCAAACTTGCATATAAGCATTCACATAACTTGCATAAGCACACCTAACTTGCATGACATGTTGAACTTGCATATAAGCATTCTCACAACTTGCATAACATATCTTGCATATTAACATACATGTGATCAAACATGTAACTTGCATAGCATATCTTGCATATTAACATACATGTAACTTGCATATTAACAAACATGTAACTTGCATAGCATATCTTGCATATTAACATACATGTAACTTGCATAGCATATCTTGCATATTAACATACATGTAACTTGCATAGCATATCTTGCATATTAACATACATGTAACTTGCATAGCATATCTTGCATATTGACATACATGTAACTTGCATAGCATATATTATCATACATGTAACTTGCATATGAACTTGTTAAACATGCATAAACCCACTTGTTAAATATGCATAAAACAACTTATTAATCATGCATATTATCACATACTTAGCATGCATAGAATCACATACTAAACTTGCATAATATCATATACTTAGCATGCATAGAATCATTTACTAAACTTGCATAATATCATATACTTAGCATGCATAGAATCACATACTAAACTTGCATAATATCATACACTTAGCATGCATAGAACCAATTTCTTATTATGCATAAACATACCACTTAACTTGCATAAACCCAAACACTTAGCATGCATAAAACCCAATACTTAACATGCATACAATCAAATACTTAGCATGCACAACATCAAATACTTAACATGCATAACACCAACTACTTAGCATGCATAAAGTCACATGCATAACTTGCATATCATGTTACATATACTTGCATATATTCTCACATATAGTTTGCATAACATGTTACATATGCATAAATGTTCAACATAATATTTTACATCATAAAACATGGAAATAAACTTGCATATAGCATAAAACTTGCAATTCACATATCATACAACTTGCATATAACTCACTTATCCACAAACATAACCATTTCCTTATCACATCCTACCATAATCAATTTAACAATTGATTATTAAAGCCATAGAAACTCACCAAAACACAATTAGCAAGCTAATGAAGAAGATTAAGATACTTAGAATGGATTAGAGATTGATTAGAGCTTGCTTTCCTCTTCATTGATTTGTGGAGGCCATGACCAAGTTTCATTTTGCCATAGTTTAGTTACTAGGTTTAATTATGAATGAATTAGGGTAGGGTTAGGGTGTTATTTATAGGATTAGGTTGCATTTTAGACCCTTAGATTAACCCTAGATTAATTTAGGACCATCAGATCCAAGAAGCTTCCAGAACCAGCCCTCCAAGCCAGCCCAAGACCCAACCTGGTGCAACCTGGTGCACCCAGGTTCACTGGACGTGCCACCCTGTCGACAGGCAAGTCGACAGGCATGTCGACACCCCTGTCGACAGGCCTGTCGACAGCCCTGTCGACATGGGTTAGGCGGCAAGCTTCCCGCCTGACCCCGCCTGGCCCATCCCAAATCTGAATATTTGAATTTATTAAATCTGTTTTAGTATTGAATTTTCTGCAAACTTCATCGGGCCATAACTGGGCCATACGGACTCCGATTTTCGAAAACTCGGACTCTATTTCGCGTATTTTTCCGAGACGAACGCAACGACGTAGCCCGTTTCCCCCAATTCTCACATATAAGATTATTTATTCTGCAATTAGTGAATTTTAGTATTAACCCAAAATACGGGGTGTTACATTCTCCCCTCCTTAAAGGATTTCGTCCCCGAAATCTCTAAGCTAAGGAGAATGCATATCCTACCATCCAAACAACCATCTACTCAAACCATCAAACACGAGCATCCATTGTCCTTAAACAATTTCTAATGATGTATGAGCATATGCGAAAAGTGTGTGTATATGTTCCCTATCCAATGTACGAACATATGCAAACCATGATAGTGCCATGCATCCAATATGTATGCGAGATAACCCTATCGACACATACAGTATCTATATGAGTGCACAGTCATTCACCAAAATGCATCATCCATATGATAACACAATCATTATACATCCATAAATATAGCTAACTACACACAATTTTATGCAATATGCAATATGAAGTGATTGAGCCGATCTAGTGCCTAGAGTGTGTATATATGCATCCACGAGCAACCACTAGCAAACACTTGCATCCACTTGCATCCATCAACCATAACATGTCTCAAACACATGTTTCAACCATAGGTTTTCCCTTTCTAAAGGTCAAACAGGACTAACGAGAGGACCTACTAAAGATAAGATAAGTACTAGGCAAGCGATAAAGGAGAAGTTAAAAGACATACTCTCCAAAAGAAATGGATACAAAGAACGCATCTTCGCTTCCGTCTCCCAAGTAGCATTGCTTTCGTCTTCTCCCCATTGCACTCTAGCTGGCAGAACTTCTCTGTTCCTCAACTTCCTAGTCTCTGACCCAATGATGCGAGTAGGAGCTCGTCGAATCGTCTCATCGTGCTCTAACTCTACTTCTTTAAGCAAACTCGGCTCTACCACCTCAGCGGTCTTATGTAAGCACTTCCTCAAATGGGAAATGGCCCTACAAACCTTGGTACTCACTTCCTAACAGATCCAAAGTGAGCCACATTCTGTAACGGAGATATCTTGATAAAAAGCATGCCCTAATATCAAACTCAAGCTCTGTTCTCCTCTTGTCCGCATAAGATTCTTGTTTATCTTGCGTCGCTTTCATCCTTCTTTGAATCAAGTCAATCTTTTTCCGAAGTCTTTCTAACCTTATTGGCCCAAGCAAGATCTTATCCGTAGATTCCCACCAACATGTAGGTGATCAACAAGGCCTTCCCTAAAGAGCTTCGAAAGGAGCCATACCAATACTGGACTGAAAGCTGCTATTATATGCGAACTCCACCAATGGAAGATGCTCTTCCCATGTACCTCCAAAATCCAAAATACATAACCTCAAAAGATATTCTAAGATACGGTTCACCCTCTCGGTCTAACCGTCCGTCTGAGGATGCTACGCGGTGCTCAAACCCAACTGAGTCCCTACCGCCTCTCGCAAACTCTTCCAAAACTCGCTAGTGAAGATAGGATCTCGATCGCTTACTATACTGGAAGGTACACCATGCAATCTAATAATCTCTCAAAGGTAAACTGAAGCTAGACATGTAATAGTCCTCCTGCTCTTCACGGGTATGAAATGGGCACACTTAGTAAGTCCATCTACCATAAGCCCAATCCCCGTATTACCCTTCCTTGATTTCGGTAATCCAATGAGACACTATCCCACTTCCTATTACGGAACTTCTAACGGATGAAGCAACCCTTCGGGTTTCTTCTGTTCCGCTTTTACTTGCTGGCACACCAAGCATCTAGCGACATACTTGGCCGCATCTTTCTTCAGATTGGCCAAAAAGAAAATTTGCTCTATGTCTTGGTACATCTTGTCCCTACCGGGATGAATGGTCATCTTCGATCGATGTGCATCATCAAGTATAGCCTTCCTCAAATCCTCGTCTTGCGGTACACAAAGTCCACCGTCTCTACGCAACCACCCCTTACCATCTAGGGTGTACCTACTCAAATGGCTGGACGACTCCCCTCCTTATGAGCTTCTCTACTAACTCAACCAATTGTGGGTCGTCCCGCTGTGCTCTGCCAATACGCCCCAAAAGAGTAGGCCTAACCTCCAAGGAGGCTAGCAAACCGGATATAAAGTCAACGGAAGGTCTAAAGTCAAATATAGAAATAAGCCCTAAGCTCCGTCGTTTAACGAATCAATGAACTCAAGGACAACCTTTTTCTTCTTAAGGCGTCTGCTACCATGTTTCCCTTGTTAGGGGTATACGCTATCTCAAACTCATAAGATGCTAAAAATCCTATCCAAAATCGTCACAACTGTCCATCTCTCACGCAGACCACCCTAGTCGAATTCAACATCCCCCAAATGCAAGCCCCAAAGGCCGAAACCAATATCAGACAAACACCCAAGGGATATCTCCTTCGAGTTCAGGCAACCTACGTGAGATGATACTAAAAATAATAATAATAATGGCTAAACAATTAAGCCTTTGACCAACTTTGGATGTCCTCGCCAGTCTCGCTCCAAAACCACCGTTTATCCTATAACTGGCTTTGCTCACCCTATTGAGCACATACGAAAACTTATTACGCTCCTTGAAAAGACCAAGATGTCATTTACAAAGGCCATCACAAACTTATTTAGGTACTCCTTGAACACCCTTCTCTTCCAATCAACAAAGTATGCGGGGGCGTTCGTCAAACCAAATAGCATCACCAGCCACTCATAAAACCATCCGGAGTCCTAAAGGCAATCTTCTCTATACTATCGTCAGCCACTCTCAACTGACGAAACCATGTGGCTTAGTCCAACTGCGAAAATACTGAGGCGCCTACCAACTGATCAAAGGGATCGTCAATCTTTGGCAATGGGTGTCTATTCTTCTTTGTGAGTTTATTTAGTTCTCTTTAGCCTACACAAAGTCTGAGGGACCCATCCGCCTTCACGGCAAAAACTACTGGAGCGCCCCACTCCGATATACTTCTTCTTATGAACCCCTTCTCAAGCAATCGCCTACTTACTTATGGAGTTCCCTCCTCTTGCTAGGAGCCATGTGGCACACTGGCCAAGATACTGGTTTAGCATTATCCACCAGATATATTCGGAAGTCAATCTCCCGCTTCGGAGGTAAGCCCTTCACCTCCTCACACACATTCGAGTATTCCCGGACCACTTCTAACAGATCGCAAACTCTCGACCGACGTGTCAAGCGATTCTAGATAACTTAGCATAACAGATTCTATGGGATTACAAGAGATCTCGAGAGTGTTACCCAAGCGGGTCATAAGCCTAACAACTCTCCCTTCAAAATCAAGAACGGCACCCCTACTGGATAACCAGTCCATGCCCCAAAACTAACCCATAGTCCGTGAAGCCCAACAAGCATCACATCCAAACTCAACGCTAAGTATAAAAACTTTCAAACCCAAACATAGCATGGAGCCCCAACTGGGTTTGAAACAACTAAGGGATCATCTACCAAACTGGTGTCTAAGTGCAGTGACTCAACTAACAATGGTGGGATAAACGAACTCGATAAATCAGAATCAAATAAAGCTTGAATTGGATGATAAAGAAATCTAAATTCCAACCTAGACGGTCATACCCCCATCTGGTACCCTAGTCGTGAGGGAATACAACTACTCTCCAGAAGATTCCATACCTTGCCCTTGCTTCTTTAAACAATCCTGATAAAATGTCCTATTCCTCCCAAAAGGATAACGACTAGCCTTCTTCTTCCCATTCTCCACTCGTAACCTCCCACCAATGAGGTTTCGTCCTTCATTAACCAAACAACTATTAGAGCCTTCCTCCCATCGTCCATCCAATAAGTACTTACAAGTCCTCCTCCTTCTTGAACCAACTTCTAATCCGACTAACGTCTAAGTCCCTTGAAGTGGGCTTCCATCCTTATCTATCTTAGAAAGATCATCTATACGCGGAGGGGAAACTCAAAACGAGAGAAAGGAAGAGATTCAAAATGGAGAATTCGAAAGATATAGATATGGCTATTGGGGATTATGCTTTTCTCTCAAAAACTTTTCTCTTAAAAGACATGTTTTTGAAAATACTCCTTCAAAAATTTTCTTAGAAAAATAGTTTTTCTATAAATTTTATCTGTTCTGGTAACCTTAAGCTCTGATACCACGTGTAACACCCCACGTCCGCTAAGGTCACTCATACCAGGGGAATGCCTTAGTTTCGGTGAAGTATTTTAAGTGAATATAGAACAGTAAAATTACAGCAAGACAGATATAAGTAATACTTGAAAATTTAAATCATCATTTAATTGCAACGGAAAGTAATACATGTTTGGTTACATCACAAAACCATAAACCAGAGTCAAGTACATAATATCCATCCTGATAAAATAGAAGTACATAATCCCACTACATAGACAATAGCCATAACAGAAAAGATAAACCGAGCTTTACTTCTACGATCCAAGCCCAAAAGATAGATATAGCGGTCTGATCCAAGCCCACTAGTGCTAGGCCCACTTTGATAACCTGAGGGTTGGGAAAAAGATAAAAACAACGGGGTCAGACATAAGTCTGAGTGAGTCCTATAACCCTAACAATACAACCATTAAAGTAATTAGGGTATGACATAAACAAGGTACGGTACCTCTGGGGATAATGACTACACTAAGTAGCCAACTAAACACCGAATGTACTACGATCACCGAAAAGACGCATTTATCCACCCAAAGATAATTCTTACCCCACCCTAGACTTATTCACCCAAGGGTAATTCCTACACTGCACCACACCAGTTTCACCTACCTAAGATTAATTCCTACTTAAAGGTTGATCCCACTAAATGTACTTAGTAATTTTTTTTTTACCCAGTAGTTTCTAGTACCCCTACATAGGTGCCGTCTGCCCCTATCATTACTAGGTGTACCCACTACTCCCAAGCGATCGGCTCCCTAACGTAGATACCCGTGCTGGTCCCACAATGGGATGTATCATTTCCCCAAAGTGGCAACCTGATAATATCAACGGTGCACGGCTTTATATCTACACGATGCAACAACGATTTACTAACCAGCCCGGGTCCACACACGCATATGAAACCCGTTGGTCCTACGTTGCCACCGCTAACCCGTTTTTGGCCTCTTATAGTCAAGCCCAATATGCGTGTCCCGTCACTCGACTTGGGTCGAGCCCACAAAGATACGTTTGGGATATTGGTTGAGATGGGCCCCCACAAGCTACCACTTAAGCTTGTTAATTAATCTAGTGTATCCCACTTAACCCCTTTAACCATGTCCACTTACATGTTATAAATACTTTGGTTAAGTCATTAATCATATTTTAATTACCTTTCAAGGCACCCACTAGGTTTCCACATGACACCCAAGTCCTTTACTTAATTCCCACATGCCACCCGAGGCACTTACTTAACCCCTTAATCATGTTTAATTACATGTTCCACTTTGGTTAAGTATTCTAATCGTGTTTTCTATTGCTACCCAAGGCAACCCACTAGTTTTCTCATGCCACCCAAGGCACCCACACTAGTTACTACGTGCCACCCAAGGTACCCACTTAACCCTCATGTCCCACTACATGCTAATTTGGTTAAGTGTTTCTTAATTAATTAAGACCGTGATCCTCATAAAGACCTCTCACATTAGACTATCTTTTATGACCGCTGGTTAAGCCGGTTGGGTCCGGGCAGCCTTATGTCATAACCGAGTCTAACCTCGTGTCTTTACATTAATCACGTATTTAGTTTGTGCCTAAGACCTCCCACATTGGGCTAACATTTGTAGCAACTGGTTAAGCCGGTTGGGTCCGGGCAGTTTTACGCTACAACTGAGTCCAACCTCGTGTCTTAGTCGATTAATTACACCTAATTAATCACCCTCATAATTTATATTAATTATCCCTAATTAATATCAAGTTTTTCATAACATGGGTAGACCTAACTCAATAGGTAAATTCCCATGGGGTAGACCTAACTCAATAGGTAAATTCCCACTTATGTTAATTTATTTTTATGGTATGCTTAATCATACCCAACCATACTTTTATTAACATATTTATTAACCCCATCGTTCCCCACGCAAATCGTTCTCATTTCACGACATAATAAAAAGGGAAGATCTATCACAAATATCATGGGTTTAACCAATTCTTAGAATATAACTTTGTCATGGGTTAAGAGGATGTCAACTTGCATATATGAGCATATATTAACCCAACTATATTTAACCCAAACTTGCATATAAGCATTCACATAACTTGCATAAGCACACCTAACTTGCATGACATGTTGAACTTGCATATAAGCATTCTCACAACTTGCATAACATATCTTGCATATTAACATACATGTGATCAAACATGTAACTTGCATAGCATATCTTGCATATTAACATACATGTAACTTGCATATTAACAAACATGTAACTTGCATAGCATATCTTGCATATTAACATACATGTAACTTGCATAGCATATCTTGCATATTAACATACATGTAACTTGCATAGCATATCTTGCATATTAACATACATGTAACTTGCATAGCATATCTTGCATATTGACATACATGTAACTTGCATAGCATATATTATCATACATGTAACTTGCATATGAACTTGTTAAACATGCATAAACCCACTTGTTAAATATGCATAAAACAACTTATTAATCATGCATATTATCACATACTTAGCATGCATAGAATCACATACTAAACTTGCATAATATCATATACTTAGCATGCATAGAATCATTTACTAAACTTGCATAATATCATATACTTAGCATGCATAGAATCACATACTAAACTTGCATAATATCATACACTTAGCATGCATAGAACCAATTTCTTATTATGCATAAACATACCACTTAACTTGCATAAACCCAAACACTTAGCATGCATAAAACCCAATACTTAACATGCATACAATCAAATACTTAGCATGCACAACATCAAATACTTAACATGCATAACACCAACTACTTAGCATGCATAAAGTCACATGCATAACTTGCATATCATGTTACATATACTTGCATATATTCTCACATATAGTTTGCATAACATGTTACATATGCATAAATGTTCAACATAATATTTTACATCATAAAACATGGAAATAAACTTGCATATGGCATAAAACTTGCAATTCACATATCATACAACTTGCATATAACTCACTTATCCACAAACATAACCATTTCCTTATCACATCCTACCATAATCAATTTAACAATTGATTATTAAAGCCATAGAAACTCACCAAAACACAATTAGCAAGCTAATGAAGAAGATTAAGATACTTAGAATGGATTAGAGATTGATTAGAGCTTGCTTTCCTCTTCATTGATTTGTGGAGGCCATGACCAAGTTTCATTTTGCCATAGTTTAGTTACTAGGTTTAATTATGAATGAATTAGGGTAGGGTTAGGGTGTTATTTATAGGATTAGGTTGCATTTTAGACCCTTAGATTAACCCTAGATTAATTTAGGACCATCAGATCCAAGAAGCTTCCAGAACCAGCCCTCCAAGCCAGCCCAAGACCCAACCTGGTGCAACCTGGTGCACCCAGGTTCACTGGACGTGCCACCCTGTCGACAGGCAAGTCGACAGGCATGTCGACACCCCTGTCGACAGGCCTGTCGACAGCCCTGTCGACATGGGTTAGGCGGGAAGCTTCCCGCCTGACCCCGCCTGGCCCATCCCAAATCTGAATATTTGAATTTATTAAATCTGTTTTAGTATTGAATTTTCTGCAAACTTCATCGGGCCATAACTGGGCCATACGGACTCCGATTTTCGAAAACTCGGACTCTATTTCGCGTATTTTTCCGAGACGAACGCAACGACGTAGCCCGTTTCCCCCAATTCTCACATATAAGATTATTTATTCTGCAATTAGTGAATTTTAGTATTAACCCAAAATACGGGGTGTTACACAAGCCATACTTTAAGCACTTTAAGTACTTTAAGCAGAAGAAATCCGGATTAAGCTAAAGTATTCCCTCCTTGGATAACCTGGGGGGGAAACGGAAGAAAAAGGGGCGAAAACAAGCAAGGTCAGACATAAAGTCTGGCAAGTCCAGTGACTTTCAGCATATGAACAGATAATAATAATTATGACATGAAAATAAAACTGGATGCGAGATAACAGTAACAGGAGTAGCAGATATACTTAGGTTAAACAGAAAAAGAACAGAATGATGTAAGCTACTACTTTTCACCTCTCTGCACTAATACTAGTATAACAGGGTTAAGTGTCACCCCAATGTCTAAACTAAACAGAAACAGGAACAGAATAATTTCCACAGAAGAGAATGCTAGTAATGGGCCTTTACCACCCCAACAGAAACAGACAGAAACAGAATGCTAATAATGGGCCTTTACCACCAGAACAGAAACAGACAGAAACAGAATGCTAATAATGGGCCTTTACCACCCTAACAGAAACAGACCGAAACAGAATGCTAATAATGGGCCTTTACCACCCGAATAGAAGGTACAGAAACAGATTAATCCCTACGGAAACAGAATGTAGAATTAGGTGTACACTAGTAAATGGGCCTTTACCACCCGAACAGACGGTACCACGCAGAAACAGACAGGTGTTACCACCCAATAGAAACAGACGGTACCAACAGAAACAGACAGAACTAAGTGTACCCTAAAACCCTACCCCAAGCGATCGGCTCCCTAATACATAAATACCCTGTGCCAGCCCCACAAAAGGGTGTATCACTCTCCAAAGTGGCAACCTTTAAATGACACAGACCTATTTACAGATGTCACTGCGTCTTACATCCTCAGAGGCAGACCGGGATCCATGCACGCACATGACCCGGTTGGAATGCACCATCAACACCCCTCGCCATTATCAGAATGAACCGCTTATAATTAGTTCAGTAAGCTTGCCCGGACCCTACCTACTGTTGGGTCAAAGTTTTGATACCAGAAAGGGTTACTGACTAATATGGGTCCCAAACAACAGATGACACAAGTAATTTCCCTCCTAACCTTGTGTCCCCAGACTAACAGATTTCAGATTAACTTGTTTACAAGTTCAGACATACAGAGTTCAAGTCAACTAGTTCACAGATCAGAAAATCAAGTTAACGGATTTTCAGACTAACGGATCAGATGTACAGTTCTTAACAACTTACAGATTATCTAACTTTGTATTAGGCCTACAGATTCACGAAACAGGTTTTTATTAAATTCATCAGTCCGGTAAGGCCTATAGATTCACGAAATAGTTTTCAAAAACTTTACCCAATCTGGTAACCTTCAGCTCTGATACCAAGTGTAACACCCCACCTCCGTTAAGGTCACTCACAAAGGGAATGCCTTAACTTTGATGGAGCGTTTTAGTAGACAGAACAGAAACTTACAAGACAGATAAAACAGTACTTGAAAATTTTATAGCTTTATTACAATAGAAACCGAAGTAAGTTTGGTTACATCCTTTCAAATCACAATATCAGAATTCAAGTACAAAATACCAGTCTTGTACAAAAGCCTTCAGAATGCATAGTTTTTAAAATCATAATCCCTACAGAAGCTGCCATAAAAAGTCAAGCCATACTTTAAGCACTTTAAGTACTTTAAGCAGAAGAAATCTGGATTAAGCTAAAGTATTCCCTCCTTGGATAACCTGGGGGGAAACGGAAGAAAAAGGGGCGAAAACAAGCAAGGTCAGACATAAAGTCTGGCAAGTCCAGTGACTTTTAGCATATGAACAAATAATAATAATTATGACATGAAAATAAAACTGGATGCGAGATAACAGTAACAGGAGTAGCAGATATACTTAGGTTAAACAGAAAAAGAACAGAATGATGTAAGCTACTACTTTTCACCTCTCTGCACTAATACTAGTATAACAGGGTTAGGTGTCACCCCAATGTCTAAACTGAACAGAAACAGGAACAGAATAATTTCCACAGAAGAGAATGCTAGTAACGAGCCTTTACCCCCCCAACAGAAACAGACAGAAACATAATGCTAATAATGGGCCTTTACCACCCGAACAGAAACAGAATGCTAATAATGGGCCTTTACCACCCGAACAGAAACAGACCGAAACAGAATGCTAATAATGGGCCTTTACCACCCGAACAGAAGGTACAAAAACAGATTAATCCCTACGGAAACAGAATGTAGAATTAGGTGTACACTAGTAAATGAGCCTTTACCACCCGAACAGACGGTACCACGCAGAAACAGACATGTGTTACCACCCAACAGAAACAGACGGTAGCAACAGAAACAGACAGAACTAAGTGTAACACCCCACCTCCGCCAATGCCACTCTTGCAAGTACATTGGCTTTGGAGGGGCGTTAAACAAGGTAAACATGCATGCAGATATCACAAGACAGAACATATAAGTAAAACAGAGTAGTAAAGCAGCGGATAAAACTTAGCATTTCAAAACCACAGTCATGTTACAACAAAGTACTTGGTCATTATTTTCCAACAACAAAGTCTAGATAAAAGCATAAACTGAAAAACTGAAATACATAAAGTACTATCCCCAAAATGAAGAGATAAACCATAGCTAGCTCAATGTCCAAAACCGTACATGAGCAAATCCAGTAAGCAAGCTGTAAAGATCCAAGCTAAGCTCCAATGTTCCCACCCTGAGGACCTGAGGGGGGGGGAACGGAAGAAAAGAGGCGAAAGAAAACAGGTCAGTCAAAAAGACTGGTAAGCCCTACTACTATCTGTCTATGAACTAGTAAAGTTAACTGGCATGAGAAGCTGAGATGAACATAAGGATAACAACATACTGGCATGATGATTAACTAACAAGATAGATAAAGGTGTCATCACATAATTAAGGTTAAGTTTTGCACCACGGGTGTACTAGCATTCTAACATGTCAAGTAAAAACAAGAATTGATCCCTTGGCCCAAGCTTGGCCCATCATCATGAGGTGACCTAAATTAAGGTCCAACTACACGGTCTAGTCGATCGGCTCCCTATAAGCCTAACTCGTCAAGTGTCGGTGTCATACGGCTTAATCATGTAATGTAGTTGACTGTGCAGGGTCCACCCTAGGGTGTATCAGGCCCTATGGTGTAACCCTCTGACACCATACCATGATGCACAGTCCAAACCTACCGTTGCCCGTGTTCAACTCCGGACTTGATGTGCACGACCATGGTCCGCCTGAACAACCGGGGCATCATTCAGCCGTCTCTTTTGGTCTCTTACAATCAGCCCAGTAATCGTGCCCCACCCTAGCCTAGTCCTAGGGTCTTATGATACTACCTAGAAGGTTACTGCTGAAAAGGACCACGCAGCTAGGGTTTCTTAACGGATTAAATGTGGTTAACCCGATCCAAACGTGGATTAAATCGGTTAAGAGTACCCAAGGCTCCTGACTTAACCTCGATTAACCCATCAAGCCCAAATTGGTTAAGTATTAAGTGGACCATGACTTAACCCTAATCAGGAGGCATTAATTAACTTAATTCGCTTTAACCTCTCACATTAGACTTTGTTGTGGTTACTAGTTAAGCCGGGCGGGTCCGGGTAGCTTTACACCACAACTAGGTCTAACCTCGGGTTCGAGCACAACATGACCAACTTCTCACATTGGGTCCTATTGTTTGTAGCCACTAGTTAAGCCGGGCGGGTCCGGGTAGATTTATGCTACAAACTCAACCCAACCTCGAGTTGGCCACACTCATATTTTCTAAGTGTCATGTCCATTATGTTTCCAAAACATAATTACAAGTTAACATATCACGTCATGTTACAAAAATCATGTTCATGTCATTATGTTACCCAACCCCAACGTAATCCCATCGTTTACATAATCGCAACAACGCATAAAGGATAAAATAGGGAACTTGGCATAACCTTGACCTATAGGTGTTGAAGCCACAAGTTTAACATGGTGGCATATGAAATGTACATATGTTCATATACTTGCATATTGCATTATTAGGCTTCAAAAGCATGCATAAAACCAAACTTAGCATATGAGTGATACATGGTGATAAATAACATGTAGAAGTTGCTAGAAGTTCGCATTTTGCCTCACATGCAAGTTATCATAAGGGATATGATAACTTTCATGTTGCCAAAATGCAACCTTTAATATAAAGCTTGGAGCTTTATGCTCAAAACCTCAAGTTTAACTTGCATAACATGATAACATGATCAACCCAAACTTGCATAACATAGCAACATGTGTCATACATAATGATTAAACCAACTTGCATAATGATCATCCAAACTTGCATATAATGATCAACCAAACTTGCATATAATGATCATCCAAACTTGCATATAATGACCAACCAAACTTGCATATAATGATCAACCAAACTTGCATATAATGATCAACCAAACTTGCATATAATGATCAACCAAACTTGCATCATTCATTTAACTTTAGAGTTCAAAGAAAGAAAGTAGAAAAGGGCTTACAATGCTATGAAGACACAAATAATTATTTATTATAAAGATTGAGACGAAGCCCTTATGCAAGCACCAAAAACCCAAATATGCAAGCTTCAAATGAAAACCCTTGAGCCAAATCAATAAAAACCCTTGCTTTGTAATAGAAATGTTGCAACTTGACTTGAATGCAAACTAAGAACACTCATACAAGCTTGAAAACACTTGTATGAACTCACAATCTTTCATAGAAATAGACTTAGGAATTTTAGCATGAGAATGGAGGCCATGAGAGGAACAAATTTGACATAGTTTAGTTGTAGGAATGAATAATGATGATTTAGGCTAGGTGTTAGGTCCTTTTTATAGAGTTTTAGGATAGTATTAGCCATAGGATTAACCTTAGATTCAATCCAAGCCATCAAAGCATGTTTTGGGGAAGAAGTCAAGTGTAGGAACCATCTAGGGCCTTTAGATTAAAGCTGAACCATGAGAACCATTCAAATGCAAAATCTGCATTTGAGCGAATTGGCCCACGGGTTGACAGCCAAACACCCTGGATTAACCCCTAGTCGACCCAGCAAGCTCGGGTCGACCTCAAAAATCGGCCGGTTCGGTTATTCCCCTCTCCCAATTCGCTGTTTTGAACATTTTTGCATATTTATTTATTTAATTTTCAATTATATATATATATATATATATCAATATATATATATTTCTCTGCGCAACCCATTTCACTTAATTAAGTATACTTTAATTTGTGAATTTTTCGTGAAACTTCGCGAGGCCATATCTTGGTCATACGGACTCCGATTTTCGAAAACTCAGACTCTATTTCGCGTATTTTTCCAAGACGAACGCAATGGCACAGCCCGTTTCCCTTGATTCAGATTTTACATTTTAATTCTGCCTCCATTTATGTTATAACATGTTATTCAAAAATACGGGTTGTTACATTCTCCCCTCCTTTAAGGATTTCGTCCCCGAAATCTCCAAGTTAGGAAGAACGTATCCTACCATCCATCATCCATCTACTCAAAACATCATCCACGAGCAATCATTGTTCTTAAAAGGTTCTAAATGTTGTATGATCATATGCAAAGGTGTGTGTATATGTACTTATCTAATGCGAAAATCAGGAGGTTACTGATTCAGTAAACCCCCTTAATGCAAAATATGTTAGTGAAATGAGTCCATATGTATGCAAATTCCTAACATAATTTATAATCTCTACATGAGTGCACATAACATTCATCCATATGCAACATCCACGTGATAGCATAACAAGTTTTCATCCATGAATAAGCATAAACACTCATGCATATGCGGTATGAAAGTGTGTGAGCCGATCTTAGTGCCTAACGTGTATTATGCATCCACGAGTATCCACTTGCAAACACTTGCAACCACTTGCAAACATCAAACATAACATGTTTCAAATACATGTTTCAACCAAGGGTTTCTACCTAAGGTTCTCATGACAAGATTTATGAAACAAGATAAACTAGATAAGCATGGATAGCAAAGGGAAGATATACCAATCTAGGAAAAGAGATTGAAAATGTATCCTCCAAGAGAAATGGATAAAGCACGCGCCTCTTCTCCTTGGTTTCCCAAGTTGCGTCTCCCTCTGTTTCACTCCATTGCGCCTTAACAAGCTTAACTTCTTTGCTTCTTAGCTTCTTTGTCTTCATTTCCATGATACGAATCGGAGCTCGTCTCAGGGTTGCTTCATCCTCTACCTCCATGTCTTCAAGAATACTTGGTTCAACCACTTTGGCGGGTCTGTGCAAACACTTCCGGAGATGCGAGACATGAAAGACATTATGCACTCCGGCCAGCTTCTCGGCAATTCCATCTTATAAGTCATCTTCCCGACTCTTTCTATAGTAGGGAAGGGTCCTACGATCCTTGGTGTCAGCGAACCATATTTCGCAAAGGAGAAATCTTCACAAAGACCATATCTCCAATTTTAAATTCCAAGTCTGTCCTTCGCTTGTCTGCATAGGATTTCTGTCTGTCTTGGGCCGTTCTTATCCGTCTTCGAATCAATTCAACCCTCTCGGATGTGTCCCTTATCATGTCGGGCTCAATTATAAGCTTATCCGTCGTCTTCCCACCAACATGTCGGTGGCTTGCACGGCCTCCCATACGAAGCTTCAAATGGTGCCATCCCTATGCTGGCTTGATAGTTATTATTATAAGCAAACTCTACAAGAGGAAGGTGGTCTTCCCAAGTACCACCGAAGTCGAGAACACAAAACCTCAAAAGATCTTCTAGCACTCTATTCACCCATTCGGTTTGGCCATCCGTCCGGGGGTGATAGGCTGTACTCAGATTCAATCGCGTACCCATTGCTTCTTGCAAACTGTTCCAGAACTGGCTGGTGAAAATTGGGTCACGATCGCTAACTATGCTAGAAGGAACTCCATGCAGCCGCACTATCTCCCGAAGATAAACAGACGCTAGCCATGATACGGTCCTCTTGCTTTCCACCGGAATAAAATGGGCTCTCTTTGTAAATCTATCAATTATTACCCATATCCCATAAAGCCCAAATAGTTTGGTGGCGAACTTCTTCACCCCAGCCATATATCACAAATAGGCTAGTCATACTCCTTAGGGGGTTTGTAACAGAACTAAGATTGAGGATAGGACTGAGAGGATATACTTAAAATGTAGCATGCGAGTAAGCTCTACGGAACAATAGGGATCAAGGATATACTCTTAGAAAGAGATTAAATGCGCGTATCTAGACTTCAATCTTCTAAGCCGCATTTTCTTGTGCTTAATCCCATCGTGCCCTGACCGTCTTTTATCTTCGCAATTCCGTAGTTCTTAATTCTTGTTCCCAAAATATGAGTTAGAACTCATTTCACCGTTGCTTCTCGTTCCATTTCCACTTATCCTTTGCCTAAAATACTTGGCTTCCACCCAACTGCATACTCATGGTTTCATGCAGGCTTTCCAAAATTCGTTAGTGAATCTTGGATCCCGTTTACATACTATACGGTATCCCACGCAGAAAACTATCTCTTGAAAACATGTGCCAATCCACGTTGCCAAACTGGAGCTGAGGTAAGGGCTCTCTTGAGCCTTTGAAAAGCAAGCTCACACTCCAAGTCCCATGTAAAGACTAAGTTCTTCTTCGTCAACTTAGTAAGAGGGGCTGAAATCTTAGCGAAGTCTCTGATGAACTTCCTATAGTAGCCCGCCAAACCGAGAAAGCTTCTTACTTCGGTCGCATTCCTAGGAGTCTTCCAATCTTGAACCACAACCACTTTCGCGGGATCCACCGCTATGCCTTGCTTAGAAACTATATGTCCAAGAAACCGAACTTCCCTTCTCCAGAAATGACATTTGGAGAACTTGGCTTTCAACTGATGCGCTCTAAGCGTATTCATCACTTCCTTGAGATGCCTAGCATGCTCTTCCTCATCCTTTGAGAAGATTAGAATATCATCCACGAAGACAACAACAACCTTGTTAAGGAACTCCCTGAACACCCTACTCATCAAATCTACGAAGTAGGCGGGTGCATTAGTCAAACCGAATGGCATGACAAGCCATTCAAAGAATCCATCTGGAGTCCTAAACGCAGTTTTATCAATGCTATCCTCAGCCACTCTAAGCTGATGGAATCCGGTGGCTAGATCGAGCTGAGAGAAAACAGAAGCACCTACAAGCTGGTCAAAGAGATCATCAATTCTCGGTAACGGGTGCCTATTCTTCTTTATCAGCTTGTTCAACTCTCGATAATCAACACATAGACGAAGCGAACCATCCGCCATAGTAGAGAATACCACCGGAGCACCCCATTCAGAAATGTTTCGCCTAATAAAATTCTTCTCAAGCAACTCCTTGATTTGCTTACTGAGCTCCCTTCTTTCACGAGGGGCCATGTGCCTAACGGGCAATGATACTGGCTTGGCATTATCAACTAGATAAATGCGGAAATCTAACTCTCGTTTAGGGGGTAACCCCTTAACTTCTTCAAAGACATCGGGATAGTCTCGGACCACCCTTACAGATTGCAGATCATCGATGGACGAGTCGAGAGATTCAAGATAACATAACATGACGGGACCTCTAGGGTTACAAGAAATTTCTAGGGTGTTACCGAGGCAAGTCATGAGCCTCTCCACCCTATGCTCACAATCGAGGATGGCTCCATAACTGGACAACCAATCCATGCCCAAGACCAACCCATATCCCGTGACCCCGAGAACATAAGCACTACACGTGAATTCTACGGCCAAGATAGAAATTTTCAAATCCACACAAATCTTAGACAGATGGGCGGAACCCCCAATTGGATTTGAAACACAAACGGGATCCTCAACTAAGCTAGTACTTAGGTGCAAACTTTCAACAATATCAGAAGAGATAAAACTATGCGATGCGCCAGAATCAAATAAGGTGCGAACAGGAAAATCAGAAATGTAAACATGAATTTCTATAAAAACTCTACCTCGATCAAAAGATGGAGGAGCGAGGAGAGCCTGCAATTGCCCTCCAGAGGGTCCTACTTGCTGAGTTTGTCCTTGCCCTTGTCCATGCTTCTTGGGACAATCCTTGCTAAGATGTCCAGATTCTCCGCAACGAAAACACTTGCCTAACTTCCTCTTCTTCTTCCTGCAATCCTTGGCTATGTGCCCAGTGATCCTACAGAAGTTGCACTTCCTTCTTTCTCTTGACTTGTTGTCCTTGCTATTGTTGTTGTTCTTATCTCTTTTCTCAGTATCTTCCTTCTTGCCTTGGGACTCATTTACCTTGACCTCCTTCTTGACACTCTCATCTTCTTCTTGAAGTAGGGTCATATTCACTAAACTCTCGAAGGTCGCCCCCAGGGGTATATGAGATATGGCCCAACCGCGCAATGGCTCATTTAATCCTAGAGCAAAGCGTAGGGCCTTCTTCCGAGCGGTGTTAACCCATTCTAGACCGAACTGAGCAAGTTGATTAAACTTATCCACGTATTCTCTAACGGTCATGTCCCCTTGCTTTAGTGATAGGAACCTCTCTAGCTGAAGGTTCTCTTCTGTCGATGATAGAAACTTTAGTCCAAACCTTCTCCTAAAGTCATCCCAAGTCTCAATGGGTCTAGTAGTGGTGGTGACTACCCACCAATAAGCAGCTTCCCCTTTCAATAGCCATACCGCCAACAGAATTTTCCTACGATCTTCCACATCAAAGATAGCAAAGAGGTCTTCAGTTTCCTTTAACCAGTTTCTTGCCTCCACGGGAGTCTCCGTTCCGACAAAATTCTTGCAACCCATCGCCTTAAAGTCTTTGCAAAGCTTTGCGAAATCCTCTTGCGGATGCTGAGGGGGAGGAGGAACCTCAGCTACGGGAGGAGGAGAGATGTTAGCGACGGGGGAAAGAGGAGGAATGTTCGCGGGGCCGGCTTCATTCGCCCTTGCCTCCATAAATCTCCAGAACCAGACGGGTACTTGTATGCCTTCCGGGATGTTAAAGCGATCGGCCATACTAAAACGAAGAAAAAGATAGATTCAAAACGAAGAAACGAAGGATAGTGCTATGGCTTTTGGGGAATAGCCTTTTTAAAATAACTAGACTTTTCTTGGAAAATACTTAATTGGTTTTGAAAATAGTTTTTCAAAAGGTAAGTTTCAAAAACACTTTTGCTCAAATCTTGTAAACCTTATGCTCTGATACCAAATGTAACACCCCACCTCCGCCAATGCCACTCTAGCAAGTACATTGGCTTTGGAGGGGCGTTAAACAAGGTAAACATGCATGCAGATATCACAAGATAGAACATATAAGTAAAACAGAGTAGTAAAGCAGCGGATAAAACTTAGCATTTCAAAACCACAGTCATGTTACAACAAAGTACTTGGTCATTATTTTCCAACGACAAAGTCTAGATAAAAGCATAAACTGAAAAACTGAAATACATAAAGTACTATCCCCAAAATGAAGTGATAAACCATAGCTAGCTCAATGTCCAAAACCGTACATGAGCAAATCCAGTAAGCAAGCTGTAAAGATCCAAGCTAAGCTCCAATGTTCCCACCCTGAGGACCTGAGGGGGGGGAACGGAAGAAAAGAGGCGAAAGAAAACAGGTTAGTCAAAAAGACTGGTAAGCCCTACTACTATCTGTCTATGAACTAGTAAAGTTAACTGGCATGAGAAGCTGAGATGAACATAAGGATAACAATATACTGGCATGATGATTAACTAACAAGATAGATAAAGGTGTCATCACATAATTAAGGTTAAGTTTTGCACCACGGGTGTACTAGCATTCTAACATGTCAAGTAAAAACAAGAATTGATCCCTTGGCCCAAGCTTGGCCCATCATCATGAGGTGACCTAAATTAAGGTCCAACTACACGGTCTAGTCGATCGGCTCCCTATAAGCCTAACTCGTCAAGTGTCGGTGTCATACGGCTTAATCATGTAATGTAGTTGACTGTGCAGGGTCCACCCTAGGGTGTATCAGGCCATATGGTGTAACCCTCTGACACCATACCATGATGCACAGTCCAAACCTACCGTTGCCCGTGTTCAACTCCGGACTTGATGTGCACGACCATGGTCCGCCTGAACAACCGGGGCATCATTCAGCCGTCTCTTTTGGTCTCTTACAATCAGCCCAGTAATCGTGCCCCACCCTAGCCTAGTCCTAGGGTCTTATGATACTACCTAGAAGGTTACTGCTGAAAAGGACCACGCAGCTAGGGTTTCTTAACGGGTTAAATGTGGTTAACCCGATCCAAACGTGGATTAAATCGGTTAAGAGTACCCAAGGCTCCCGACTTAACCTCGATTAACCCATCAAGCCCAAATTGGTTAAGTATTAAGTGGACCATGACTTAACCCTAATCAGGAGGCATTAATTAACTTAATGCGCTTTAACCTCTCACATTATACTTTGTTGTGGTTACTAGTTAAGCCGGGAGGGTCCGGGTAGCTTTACACCACAACTAGGTCTAACCTCGGGTTCGAGCACAACATGACCAACTTCTCACATTGGGTCCTATTGTTTGTAGCCACTAGTTAAGCCGGGCGGGTCCGGGTAGATTTATGCTACAAACTCAACCCAACCTCGAGTTGGCCACACTCATATTTTCTAAGTGTCATGTCCATTATGTTTCCACAACATAATTACAAGTTAACATATCACGTCATGTTACAAAAATCATGTTCATGTCATTATGTTACCCAACCCCAGCGTAATCCCATCGTTTACATAATCGCAACAACGCATAAAGGATAAAATAGGGAACTTGGCATAACCTTGACCTATAGGTGTTGAAGCCACAAGTTTAACATGGTGGCATATGAAATGTACATATGTTCATATACTTGCATATTGCATTATTAGGCTTCAAAAGCATGCATAAAACCAAACTTAACATATGAGTGATACATGGTGATAAATAACATGTAGAAGTTGCTAGAAGTTCGCATTTTGCCTCACATGCAAGTTATCATAAGGGATATGATAACTTTCATGTTGCCAAAATGCAACCTTTAATATAAAGCTTGGAGCTTTATGCTCAAAACCTCAAGTTTAACTTGCATAACATGATAACATGATCAACCCAAACTTGCATAACATAGCAACATGTGTCATACATAATGATTAAACCAACTTGCATAATGATCATCCAAACTTGCATATAATGATCAACCAAACTTGCATATAATGATCATCCAAACTTGCATATAATGACCAACCAAACTTGCATATAATGATCAACCAAACTTGCATATAATGATCAACCAAACTTGCATATAATGATCAACCAAACTTGCATCATTCATTTAACTTTAGAGTTCAAAGAAAGAAAGTAGAAAAGGGCTTACAATGCTATGAAGACACAAATAATTATTTATTATAAAGATTGAGACGAAGCCCTTATGCAAGCACCAAAAACCCAAATATGCAAGCTTCAAATGAAAACCCTTGAGCCAAATCAATAAAAACCCTTGCTTTGTAATAGAAATGTTGCAACTTGACTTGAATGCAAACTAAGAACACTCATACAAGCTTGAAAACACTTGTATGAACTCACAATCTTTCATAGAAATAGACTTAGGAATTTTAGCATGAGAGTGGAGGCCATGAGAGGAACAAATTTGACATAGTTTAGTTGTAGGAATGAATAATGATGATTTAGGCTAGGTGTTAGGTCCTTTTTATAGAGTTTTAGGATAGTATTAGCCATAGGATTAACCCTAGATTCAATCCAAGCCATCAAAGCATGTCTTGGGGAAGAAGTCAAGTGTAGGAACCATCTAGGGCCTTTAGATTAAAGCTGAACCATGAGAACCATTCAAATGCAAAATCTGCATTTGAGCGAATCGGCCCACGGGTTGACAGCCAAACACCCTGGATTAACCCCTAGTCGACCCAGCGGGCTCGGGTCGACCTCAAAAATCGGCCGGTTCGGTTATTCCCCTCTCCCAATTCGCTGTTTTGAACATTTTTGCATATTTATTTATTTAATTTTCAATTATATATATATATATCAATATATATATATTTCTCTGCGCAACCCATTTCACTTAATTAAGTATACTTTAATTTGTGAATTTTTCGTGAAACTTCGCGAGGCCATATCTTGGTCATACGGACTCCGATTTTCGAAAACTCGGACTCTATTTCGCGTATTTTTCCGAGACGAACGCAATGGCACAGCCCGTTTCCCTTGATTCAGATTTTACATTTTAATTCTGCCTCCATTTATGTTATAACATGTTATTCAAAAATACGGGTTGTTACACTAAGTGTACCCTAAAACCCTACCCCAAGCGATCGGCTCCCTAATACATAAATACCCTGTAACAGATTAAACTTCTTCATAGGATACAACAGATTAATCAAATTTCCATGTTTTACTAAATCTTAGGTCGAGCCTACGGATTTCCATACCCAGATTACCATTATCTAGTTTTCAACAGATCAGACAATTCAACAGGTAGCAGATTTAGCAGTTTAAGCGATTCAACAGATTTAGCAGATAACAGATTCAGCAGTTTAGGCAATTCAACAGATTTAGCAGATAACGGATTAGGCAATTTAACGGATTTAGCAGATAACAGATTTAGCAGATTATATATATATCTAAAACTCTATTTACATATCTTGCCTAATCATAAATTTAGCCTAAACTTACATGCCCAAATCAAGGTCATAATTCATAATACAATATATGCCCCAAATCTTAGCCTTGATATTCCCATTTACAGTTCATGTCAAAACTAGATTTAATATTCTAGTTTACCATTTTTGTCCAAGACTAATACACATGTAAATTATTCTCTATTATAGCCAATTCAGATTATGCCAACATATTTGTTATGCCAAATTAACTTAATTAAGCTATGCCCAATCCCCGTATAACATGTTTCCACAAGTTCTCTAAATACTCATGAAATGGCCCTAGCAAAAGGAATAGGGGATAAGCACAAGAAAGAATAGGCATGCAATAATGAACCAAATACAATGATAATGGCCCCACTAGGCTCGATGTACATAACAGTGAATGGGAATAAACTAGCAAAGTTACATACTAAATATGAGATCTAACATCATTAAGGGAATAGGCATAAGAAACTAACTACAATAGTTATAGGCAACTAACCACAATAGTCATGGGCGACTAATCACTATAGTTTTTTATTCAATGTCATAGGCAATAGTCTCATAGGCGTGAATCATAGTCATAGGCAATAGTCTCATAGTCATGAATCATAGTCATAGGCAATAGTCTCATAGTCATGAATCATAGTCATAGGTAATAGTCTCATAGGCAACAGTTTCATGTCCAATTATGCATTATTCATTATTTGTCCCAAAATTTAGCGTTCGTGCGTTAATCTCTTATGAGATTCAGCGCTGGCTCGTAGTAGCCTGGCTATAGAACAGAAAGAAGAAAGAGATACAGAATAAGATAGACCTAAACAGAACAGAACAGACATAACCTCAGATTCAGATTTACAATCCATGTCACAATCATAATTAACGTTTATATCGGAAAATAACTGTACTTGCCTTGCGTGGTTTTAAGAAAGGATAATAAACTGGTGTTGATGCAGAAAGGCTGAATTACTCTTCTTTAATTGTTGTTGTAGCTCTAAACTTTGATTTGAGATTTGATTTAGCTTTTAATTCTATTCAGGTTGGAAGAAGATGCATCAATCCAAGTTTTGATTCCAACAGAGTAGCGACGCCATTTTTTTTAGAACAGAGACAGAGTATAGACAGAATGGAATTGTGTAGAGAAAATGAGGCTAGGGGGCTGTTTATATAAGATTAGGCGGACGAATCTAGACAGAAAACGTGACCAGATACATCAGAATGAACCAGGTTCAAAAACTGGGTTTCGGGAGCAGGTCGACCCCCAGGTCGACACTATGGTCGACCTGGTCTGGCCAGATCGACTGTAACGACCCGGGAAAAAGCGACCTTGGTTATCCGATATATATAACACCTATCGAACAATCAAAAGTCGAAATTACCGGATAGTCCAAGAAAGAAATTAGAGGGTGAGGATAGATAAGATAGAAAATTAGAACAGAAGAAGAAGAACACAACAACATCAGAGTAACACGAATCTCACAGCGGAACGAATAAAATATAATAGACAACATATCTTGAAATCAAAGTAGTATATGTATATCATACCATTATCAGAGTACAACACTTTCATCACAGCGGAATAATCAATAGCTAGAAAAATCTTGAAGCCTCCTGCTCCAAGCTCTTCAAGCATACCTGTAAATCCTGACCACTTGACTGCCCGTACAAATTTGGGCACCCAAGAGTTTAGGGAAAACAAAACAATATAAACTCTGGGTCAGTCATGGGACTGGTGTGAGTAAACTCAAATCATTTGGTTTAACTTTCAAAATCCTTTTCAAATGAAAAGATAATCGTAAGACCAATCCACTCATAAATACGGATGGCTTTTACCTTACGATAATCCAAAACACTTTGGAAATCATATATTATCTGATATTATAATAATGTCTAATCACAAGTAATTAGCAATCTAGCAGAACGCTTGCATCTCACGCTCCACATATATAGTGTATAATCAAAAACCGCGGGCGCTTATTGGAGATTGGATTCCAACTTTGACAAGGTATGGGACCACCTGCCGATAGTGTATCTCTAGAGGCAAATACACTGGGTTCAACAAGAACATCTTGCAACCCGGCCCACACATGACCGACCACTCATTTCGCTTGAGTGTATCGAATGTATATCACCGACGGTTGGGATCAGCAACCGCCTCCCGAAATGGGACAGCATCGATAGATTTAAGAACAAAAGGAATTTCTCTAGATAGGTGATCATACACCCTACTTCGGAGCGACCGACTTAGCCATGCTGCCTGCCCGATTTTTGTCCTTTCCTGGTTGATGAGGCTTGAGGTCATAACGTATCTTTTTGACAGATCACACCTCCATTACTTTGAATGCCACATCGTCATACCCGCCAAATCACAAATTGATTTCACCAAAAATACCACGGGTATAAAGCTAAGAGAAACGAATTCCTCCGCCACCAACGTAAGTACGTTTGAAGAGATCAACTTACGCGATCCTTTGAATATACTCTGTCAGACATTCGTCCATACACGTTTGTCCTGGAACTGGACAAACCGAAGGCACTATTCTGTAAACAGGATAGCCCTTGCACAACTCCGTCTTCAATATATTCAGCATACTTGATTCGCAACGCTTATGCAAATACGGAGTGGTTCTCTGGATAATAATCCAACCGGTCTCTCCATATTAACAACGTAAAATGGTCAAAACTTTGATAGTCGGTGAGTTAACTATCAAACGAAAACATGTTGGTGTGCAAACAACGATATTATTTCCCGAAAGAAATTCTATCGAACAATCATCATTTCATCTATTCGTTCATTTCCCTATTCCTGTTGTTTAATGTTTCTTATTCACTATATTTAGAAAATATATATCATTATCATTGGAAAACATTTCCATCTCTTGTTTCTATATTCAGAAAACAATTCTGCTTCTCATTTGGAGAACAATTCCAAATCTCTTTCATTTGGTTAAACAGATGTTTGAATAAACATCACTATGCCAAATCTCCTTCATTTGGTTTCCACTTAACCACTTTTCACCATCGAATCTTAACCATTTCTTAGTTAAAAACGAAGTCAATCAAGTTGGGGTATTGTTACCTCTCATACCTTAACTGAAAAACATTTCTAACTTCGAAATAGGCAAAGTTCATCTTTCTAAATCTTTAACACTTCTTTACGACATTCTCGGATTTTATTTACAAATCCGCTTCTCGTACGGAAAAACACTTGATTATACAATAGTGTTATAATCCCCTGCATCCCAATTATAATGACTTTATAAATACTTTGATTTTCTAACTCGAATAAATAACGAACTAAATTATTAACTCATACTCGGTTAACTCTAAGCTGTAACTCTTATTCTATTTAACTCTTACGGGACTAACCCTTGTTCAGATAACTCGGTCTGATTTACTCATTTTGATCCACTTACTTGATCAGTTCAACTGGACTAACTTAGCTTAATTAACTCGACTAAATTACTTTTATCAATTAACTAATATTTGACTTGACACCATTCGCTCGACTCTAGATCGCAGCGATCACAATGGTTAGGCCTGATTCCCTCAGGAAACATCCGACCGCCTTAGGCTATCTGCAGCCCTGCGAATTTCGCTAGCAGTCGTGCCCACTGGTAGCATATCTTAAATGACTACTTCTGTTTAACTCTATCTCGAATAACTAAATTCGAGCAGATTTAATTGAATAACTAATATTCACTCATTCCTTATTCGATTACTATATTTGGATAACTCTAGTTCGATTAGTCTCTAATCGATTAACTCTAACTAATTAACTTTAATTGGTTAACTCTAACTAACTAACTCTAAATGTTTACTCCAACGGTTTAACTCTACGGTTTAACCCTAACGGTTTAACTCTAACAGTTCAACTCTAACAGTTTAACTCTAACGGTTGATCTCAATCAATTTGTTCTATTGGATTAATTCTACTGGATTAACTCTCTTGGATCAGCCCATTTCGAATAACTAATATCCAATAAACTTCCTATCGAATAAACTGATATTCGATAACTTTACTTCGAATAACTCTTATTCGATAAATTCTCTTTCATACATATTCAGTTTCAAATATCGATGTGGAAATCGATTTTTATTCCCTTATATAAGTCCTGACTTATATACTCTATTTATCCAAAGATAAATACTAAATTAATTTATAAAACTTTATTTATAAATTAACCTTCTCACTTTACCTGTTAAAAACAGATTCCTTCTCAATATTCACTTTGAATTCATATTTTTTTAACCTGTGTGCGAAGCACGGGTCGAAACTCTTCCTAGTGTAAAATTTTCCTTTATTACACTTCTAGCCAATTCCAAGTATTTTATTATTCTATTTATTCCCAAAATAAATAATTTCTTTTATAACTCAGTTTATTTCTCTAGATAAGCATTTCCTTTTCTATTTCATTTGAAAATGTTTTACACTTATTCCCTATCCAATCCTATTTGTAAACGATTTACAAATATTCCCTTTTTATATTTATTTCCACACATATATTCCTTTACATTTGATTTCATAAATATTTTCCCTTTTTATCAAATTCTTTGATTCTATAATTCTTTTCTTTTATGAAATTCTTTTCCTTTTTATATATATAATCTGGATTTTATATAAATAATTTATTTTCAAAATAAACTTTGAAAATTCCTTTTTCACTTCCCGTATTTCATATGATATTGAAATAACCAAATCAAAGTGATCAACCATCATCCACACACACAGAATCAATATCAGATGATATAGCACATCATATATCAGAATATATGAAAAGCGGTAAATAAATGTTGAGGAACCCAGTTGGGTCCCTCCAACCCGTTCCCCTGCATCCACAGATGTCAGTCAACATATATAGCATGAAGGTAAAATATTCTGATAACCAGAATCAATATTTCGATACGATTTATATATATCGTTATCGATGTTTTCAATCAACTGACTAGCAGTTCAACCAAACAGCCAACACACAGCAATTCAACCAATATTTGTCAATTCTAAAATTACTTTATAAAAATATAAAGCGTTCAGAGTTAGTGAGATTTACTCACATTGGTCGGTTTATCGTTGAATAACGATAATCGGTCATTGATTTGGTTCAGACGTTAAATTACACCATAAATCCAAACGAGCTCCAATCCACTTGCGGTCAGTTCCATTGCGTAGTGTTCGTCCATACGATCCCAACGCAACTTACGGTTCGTCAATCTGATATCGTATGGCGGAGTTATGAATTTATGAAGTTAATATACTGTTTAACTAAAACAAAACCAGTTAAATTTCTCGCGGGCCTTACCCCTATAAACCATCGGCCCATCCTCCCTTCAACAAAGCCCATCCCGTAAAAACCTTCTTCCCCAAACACCACGCAGCAAACTCCAGTACAATACCATGGCCATTACGCGTTCTTTCCATCCACTATTCCCCTCCTTCTCACCACTATAAATCCCAAAATAAATACCAATATTCCTCTCTCCCTCTCCTCTTGAACTTCATACCATTTTAAGTACACCCGAGCTCCCCTCTCAAAACGCGTCCCTGAACCTATGCACAGTAGCTCAGTACATGGATCGACACTTTTCGGTTCAGAAAATTTCCAAACTCCACCAAACCGTGCTCTTCTCTCCTACGATCAACACTCCACCCTCCAATTCGCACATCGAAACCTCCATTTCCAGAAAATCGGAGCCCTAGTCGCTGCTCTACTTTCGAGCATCAGGAAAAATGAATCGCAAGTGAAGAAAATACCACCGAAATGAAGAGTGCAGCTGCAGGAACCCAATTATGCAAGAGTTTTAATTTATAGAATTTTATTTTGATTTCTTTGAGAATTCAGAAGATGCTCTTTTCACGTTTTGAGAATACGAAGGTGGAGGCTGGTTTCTGGTTTCAAGGAAAGTGGTTTAGGGTTAGGCTGTGGGTGTAAGGGTATTTATAGATTAGTAAAAATATTTTTTTATTCGACTATTTTATTTATTTTTAAGCAAACGCTAATTCTCTGTGTCCTCTAAAATTCCTGTGATCACATACGATACCCAAAAATTATGAAAATTGACATGCAGCCAGAGTTCGACATTACGGACCCAACGAAACTTGTTTCATCGAATTCCGACTCTGTTTGCTCACACAGCGTATTTTTAACGGTCGAAAATTGACTGTTTTTCACTTTAAAAATCCGTACGGCCACATACATACTCTAAAAATCACGAAACTTGGAATCTAACAATAATTTGACATTGCGGATCCAACAAAATTAGTTTCGTCAAAAACGGAGTTCGTTTGCAAAACTGGCTATTTTTAAAGCTTAAAATAGCCCTTTTAAATATATAAATATATTTAAAAACATTTAAATTTAATATTTAAAAATAAATATAATCATATATATTCACATATGATATACCACAGCTCTAAAATATCATATCCGAGTTTATAATTTGATATTCAATTTCCAGTGTAAAAATCGATATTCAATTTACATGGAAAATCCATTTATAACGTATATAAAGCGTTGCAAAATATAAAGGAATTTCACAGCGACTTTTCTAAGATTTGATTTGGACATAAAACGAAATCTACATGACGAAATCTTGATTTTACTCTTCCACTAGAAAATTATACTCCACCAGCTTCACGCGTTTCTTGTTTCACAGAAATCCGGCTTAAAACGGACCCTGTATACTCGTTTAAAGTCTGAATCGCCAAATAGCGAACTGCCGCGCCATTTCGAGCTCGATTATAATTATAAATATAAATTATACGTTCAAATGGCATTTATAAATATATCCGTCAATATAATTCCATATATTTTGAATTGTCCAGTTCACATTATATTGTCGATTCACTATTTCTGATAAATTCAGAAATTAAATATATTATTAAATTATTAATTTTATTTAAATATTCAATATAATTGCATTAAACGACCAATTTAAATTTCTAAAACATATTTAAATAATTAAATAAATTATTTATTATGCGTGAAAATACGGGTCGTTACATTCTTCCCCCCTTAAAATAATTTCGTCCTCGAAATTGCTAAGGTAGAAAAAATGAACTCTATAACTAGGTTAAAATTATTTGTTTACTCCGGTTTCACTAAACCAATTTATTTTAATAAATTTAATAATTTATTTCTATAAACGAAAATTTTCAAAAATTCTGAAAATTTTCTAACACCTGAAATTCTGAAAAATTTCGCCAGCACCTCCTTTGTACTGGTCAATAGCTCAAACTCTAACTCGCCTCTCTAGGCCTTCTTCAACCCAAAAGAAAATCAAACAGCCAAGTGGCTTGCCAAACAGGCTCATAAATCTCATCAAACTCATATGAATATGTATGTGTACCTTTTTGTCGGCATTCAATTCTGCTATCAATTTAGCATATACCACTATCACCCCAATCAAACTCCCAATCACTTTTATCTCCAACACAACCATTCGCTTATAACCAAGCCAAATTTCAATCAAACTGCAATTCCAATCTCAATTCAAATTTCTTGCTCGACCATCCATTTCTATCCCAGTTTATCTCTAATCTAGTCCAATTCTACTTGATACCATTCTATTTCAATTCAACTCAATTTCCACTGAACTGCCTTCAATTCAATTTCAAATTTGCTTTCACAAATTTCTATTTAATTTGTGTTTATTTCAATAATCTGTACCTGGGAGTTTCAAATAGCTTTGCCTTTTCCAAAAATCAAATATCCCTTTGGAATATCAAAACAACTTGGTTTCTCAAAACAATTCAAAAACAAAATCTTTGGTAGTAACCCGTCACTTACAAACTCGAAAATGAACACCAATGATGTCCGGATCAACATTGGAATTTATTTTCCAGCTATCGAAGTGAGTTCAATACTATGTCACTTTCAAAACCATTTCTAAACACTTTCATTTTGAAATTCATTTCAAAATATCCCTTTTCAATGCTTGTAACCAATTTAAAATCTCCCAGGATTTTAAAATTCACATATATTCAATTTAATTCCATAACGCTTATTCAAATTTTAGCAATTTTAATTCCAGTCCTGAACTTAAATTCAGATTTAATTCATCTGATTTCATATATTTCACTAATATGAATTTTGATTTGTTATTTACATAAATATTTCACATTTTATAATCTTATTCGATTATAATCACAACCAACACATTCAATATACTATAATAATTTCAAATATCTATACTTTGCTTATATCAAAATATAATTTGGGTAAAATTATTTCATTTACCCTTTTTCAAAACATACTGTGTCGGTTCATCGTATTCAAGCGTTTAGAAACTCTATCGATACAGTGGATCAAACTGATCGACCAGAATTCATAAACAACTCAACCAATAAATCTCCACAATATAAAATCATTTTATATCAAATAACAAATACGTTCACTCGTATATATACACTCAAACTCAGTCTAGGGTATTACTAACCCCATCTCTACTGAATCACGCCACAGAGCCAAGGTAATCACTTAACCTTTAGCTCTGATACCACTGTAACGACCCGGGAAAAAGCGACCTTGGTTATCCGATATATATAACACCTATCGAACAATCAAAAGTCGAAATTACCGGATAGTCCAAGAAAGAAATTAGAGGGTGAGGATAGATAAGATAGAAAATTAGAACAGAAGAAGAAGAACACAACAACATCAGAGTAACACGAATCTCACAGCGGAACGAATAAAATATAATAGACAACATATCTTGAAATCAAAGTAGTATATGTATATCATACCATTATCAGAGTACAACACTTTCATCACAGCGGAATAATCAATAGCTAGAAAAATCTTGAAGCCTCCTGCTCCAAGCTCTTCAAGCATACCTGTAAATCCTGACCACTTGACTGCCCGTACAAATTTGGGCACCCAAGAGTTTAGGGAAAACAAAACAATATAAACTCTGGGTCAGTCATGGGACTGGTGTGAGTAAACTCAAATCATTTGGTTTAACTTTCAAAATCCTTTTCAAATGAAAAGATAATCGTAAGACCAATCCACTCATAAATACGGATGGCTTTTACCTTACGATAATCCAAAACACTTTGGAAATCATATATTATCTGATATTATAATAATGTCTAATCACAAGTAATTAGCAATCTAGCAGAACGCTTGCATCTCACGCTCCACATATATAGTGTATAATCAAAAACCGCGGGCGCTTATTGGAGATTGGATTCCAACTTTGACAAGGTATGGGACCACCTGCCGATAGTGTATCTCTAGAGGCAAATACACTGGGTTCAACAAGAACATCTTGCAACCCGGCCCACACATGACCGACCACTCATTTCGCTTGAGTGTATCGAATGTATATCACCGACGGTTGGGATCAGCAACCGCCTCCCGAAATGGGACAGCATCGATAGATTTAAGAACAAAAGGAATTTCTCTAGATAGGTGATCATACACCCTACTTCGGAGCGACCGACTTAGCCATGCTGCCTGCCCGATTTTTGTCCTTTCCTGGTTGATGAGGCTTGAGGTCATAACGTATCTTTTTGACAGATCACACCTCCATTACTTTGAATGCCACATCGTCATACCCGCCAAATCACAAATTGATTTCACCAAAAATACCACGGGTATAAAGCTAAGAGAAACGAATTCCTCCGCCACCAACGTAAGTACGTTTGAAGAGATCAACTTACGCGATCCTTTGAATATACTCTGTCAGACATTCGTCCATACACGTTTGTCCTGGAACTGGACAAACCGAAGGCACTATTCTGTAAACAGGATAGCCCTTGCACAACTCCGTCTTCAATATATTCAGCATACTTGATTCGCAACGCTTATGCAAATACGGAGTGGTTCTCTGGATAATAATCCAACCGGTCTCTCCATATTAACAACGTAAAATGGTCAAAACTTTGATAGTCGGTGAGTTAACTATCAAACGAAAACATGTTGGTGTGCAAACAACGATATTATTTCCCGAAAGAAATTCTATCGAACAATCATCATTTCATCTATTCGTTCATTTCCCTATTCCTGTTGTTTAATGTTTCTTATTCACTATATTTAGAAAATATATATCATTATCATTGGAAAACATTTCCATCTCTTGTTTCTATATTCAGAAAACAATTCTGCTTCTCATTTGGAGAACAATTCCAAATCTCTTTCATTTGGTTAAACAGATGTTTGAATAAACATCACTATGCCAAATCTCCTTCATTTGGTTTCCACTTAACCACTTTTCACCATCGAATCTTAACCATTTCTTAGTTAAAAACGAAGTCAATCAAGTTGGGGTATTGTTACCTCTCATACCTTAACTGAAAAACATTTCTAACTTCGAAATAGGCAAAGTTCATCTTTCTAAATCTTTAACACTTCTTTACGACATTCTCGGATTTTATTTACAAATCCGCTTCTCGTACGGAAAAACACTTGATTATACAATAGTGTTATAATCCCCTGCATCCCAATTATAATGACTTTATAAATACTTTGATTTTCTAACTCGAATAAATAACGAACTAAATTATTAACTCATACTCGGTTAACTCTAAGCTGTAACTCTTATTCTATTTAACTCTTACGGGACTAACCCTTGTTCAGATAACTCGGTCTGATTTACTCATTTTGATCCACTTACTTGATCAGTTCAACTGGACTAACTTAGCTTAATTAACTCGACTAAATTACTTTTATCAATTAACTAATATTTGACTTGACACCATTCGCTCGACTCTAGATCGCAGCGATCACAATGGTTAGGCCTGATTCCCTCAGGAAACATCCGACCGCCTTAGGCTATCTGCAGCCCTGCGAATTTCGCTAGCAGTCGTGCCCACTGGTAGCATATCTTAAATGACTACTTCTGTTTAACTCTATCTCGAATAACTAAATTCGAGCAGATTTAATTGAATAACTAATATTCACTCATTCCTTATTCGATTACTATATTTGGATAACTCTAGTTCGATTAGTCTCTAATCGATTAACTCTAACTAATTAACTTTAATTGGTTAACTCTAACTAACTAACTCTAAATGTTTACTCCAACGGTTTAACTCTACGGTTTAACCCTAACGGTTTAACTCTAACAGTTCAACTCTAACAGTTTAACTCTAACGGTTGATCTCAATCAATTTGTTCTATTGGATTAATTCTACTGGATTAACTCTCTTGGATCAGCCCATTTCGAATAACTAATATCCAATAAACTTCCTATCGAATAAACTGATATTCGATAACTTTACTTCGAATAACTCTTATTCGATAAATTCTCTTTCATACATATTCAGTTTCAAATATCGATGTGGAAATCGATTTTTATTCCCTTATATAAGTCCTGACTTATATACTCTATTTATCCAAAGATAAATACTAAATTAATTTATAAAACTTTATTTATAAATTAACCTTCTCACTTTACCTGTTAAAAACAGATTCCTTCTCAATATTCACTTTGAATTCATATTTTTTTAACCTGTGTGCGAAGCACGGGTCGAAACTCTTCCTAGTGTAAAATTTTCCTTTATTACACTTCTAGCCAATTCCAAGTATTTTATTATTCTATTTATTCCCAAAATAAATAATTTCTTTTATAACTCAGTTTATTTCTCTAGATAAGCATTTCCTTTTCTATTTCATTTGAAAATGTTTTACACTTATTCCCTATCCAATCCTATTTGTAAACGATTTACAAATATTCCCTTTTTATATTTATTTCCACACATATATTCCTTTACATTTGATTTCATAAATATTTTCCCTTTTTATCAAATTCTTTGATTCTATAATTCTTTTCTTTTATGAAATTCTTTTCCTTTTTATATATATAATCTGGATTTTATATAAATAATTTATTTTCAAAATAAACTTTGAAAATTCCTTTTTCACTTCCCGTATTTCATATGATATTGAAATAACCAAATCAAAGTGATCAACCATCATCCACACACACAGAATCAATATCAGATGATATAGCACATCATATATCAGAATATATGAAAAGCGGTAAATAAATGTTGAGGAACCCAGTTGGGTCCCTCCAACCCGTTCCCCTGCATCCACAGATGTCAGTCAACATATATAGCATGAAGGTAAAATATTCTGATAACCAGAATCAATATTTCGATACGATTTATATATATCGTTATCGATGTTTTCAATCAACTGACTAGCAGTTCAACCAAACAGCCAACACACAGCAATTCAACCAATATTTGTCAATTCTAAAATTACTTTATAAAAATATAAAGCGTTCAGAGTTAGTGAGATTTACTCACATTGGTCGGTTTATCGTTGAATAACGATAATCGGTCATTGATTTGGTTCAGACGTTAAATTACACCATAAATCCAAACGAGCTCCAATCCACTTGCGGTCAGTTCCATTGCGTAGTGTTCGTCCATACGATCCCAACGCAACTTACGGTTCGTCAATCTGATATCGTATGGCGGAGTTATGAATTTATGAAGTTAATATACTGTTTAACTAAAACAAAACCAGTTAAATTTCTCGCGGGCCTTACCCCTATAAACCATCGGCCCATCCTCCCTTCAACAAAGCCCATCCCGTAAAAACCTTCTTCCCCAAACACCACGCAGCAAACTCCAGTACAATACCATGGCCATTACGCGTTCTTTCCATCCACTATTCCCCTCCTTCTCACCACTATAAATCCCAAAATAAATACCAATATTCCTCTCTCCCTCTCCTCTTGAACTTCATACCATTTTAAGTACACCCGAGCTCCCCTCTCAAAACGCGTCCCTGAACCTATGCACAGTAGCTCAGTACATGGATCGACACTTTTCGGTTCAGAAAATTTCCAAACTCCACCAAACCGTGCTCTTCTCTCCTACGATCAACACTCCACCCTCCAATTCGCACATCGAAGCCTCCATTTCCAGAAAATCGGAGCCCTAGTCGCTGCTCTACTTTCGAGCATCAGGAAAAATGAATCGCAAGTGAAGAAAATACCACCGAAATGAAGAGTGCAGCTGCAGGAACCCAATTATGCAAGAGTTTTAATTTATAGAATTTTATTTTGATTTCTTTGAGAATTCAGAAGATGCTCTTTTCACGTTTTGAGAATACGAAGGTGGAGGCTGGTTTCTGGTTTCAAGGAAAGTGGTTTAGGGTTAGGCTGTGGGTGTAAGGGTATTTATAGATTAGTAAAAATATTTTTTTATTCGACTATTTTATTTATTTTTAAGCAAACGCTAATTCTCTGTGTCCTCTAAAATTCCTGTGATCACATACGATACCCAAAAATTATGAAAATTGACATGCAGCTAGAGTTCGACATTACGGACCCAACGAAACTTGTTTCATCGAATTCCGACTCTGTTTGCTCACACAGCGTATTTTTAACGGTCGAAAATTGACTGTTTTTCACTTTAAAAATCCGTACGGCCACATACATACTCTAAAAATCACGAAACTTGGAATCTAACAATAATTTGACATTGCGGATCCAACAAAATTAGTTTCGTCAAAAACGGAGTTCGTTTGCAAAACTGGCTATTTTTAAAGCTTAAAATAGCCCTTTTAAATATATAAATATATTTAAAAACATTTAAATTTAATATTTAAAAATAAATATAATCATATATATTCACATATGATATACCACAGCTCTAAAATATCATATCCGAGTTTATAATTTGATATTCAATTTCCAGTGTAAAAATCGATATTCAATTTACATGGAAAATCCATTTATAACGTATATAAAGCGTTGCAAAATATAAAGGAATTTCACAGCGACTTTTCTAAGATTTGATTTGGACATAAAACGAAATCTACATGACGAAATCTTGATTTTACTCTTCCACTAGAAAATTATACTCCACCAGCTTCACGCGTTTCTTGTTTCACAGAAATCCGGCTTAAAACGGACCCTGTATACTCGTTTAAAGTCTGAATCGCCAAATAGCGAACTGCCGCGCCATTTCGAGCTCGATTATAATTATAAATATAAATTATACGTTCAAATGGCATTTATAAATATATCCGTCAATATAATTCCATATATTTTGAATTGTCCAGTTCACATTATATTGTCGATTCACTATTTCTGATAAATTCAGAAATTAAATATATTATTAAATTATTAATTTTATTTAAATATTCAATATAATTGCATTAAACGACCAATTTAAATTTCTAAAACATATTTAAATAATTAAATAAATTATTTATTATGCGTGAAAATACGGGTCGTTACATCGACACTATGGTCGACCTGGTCTGGCCAGATCGACCCCCAGGTCGACACTATGGTCGACCTGGCCCCTGGGAGGTCGACACTATGGTCGACCCCCAGGTCGACCTGGTCCATGGGCGGGAATTTTCCCGCCCAGCCTGTTCTGGGATTTTGAATTCGAATTTGAATTCGAATTTTCGAGCTGTTTTCGATTTTGAAATTCTCTGAAACTTCGGAGGGCCATATCTCCCTCATACAGACTTCGTTTCTCGAAAACTCGGACTCGTTTCCAAGCAGAATTTCGAGACGAACGCAATGGCACAACCCGCTTTCCTTGATTCTTATTTTATAATTTAATTATTCTCTGATTTGTTACTTATACGATCACAGAAAATACGGGGTGTTGCAGCAACGTGTCAAACTATTTGACTGGAAGACCTGAAGCCGCGGTTTTTCTGAGAAGATGGGCCTGGTTTGGGCTGCCATGGAGTTATTTGATCCGTCAAAGTTAGTTTTGTTTACTGTTGTTATCTTTTGATAGTTATAGTTGTTTTCTATATGATGTATACCAAATTTATAAGTACTCTTTTTCCTTGTAAGGCACCCACTTAGGTTAGGGGGATTACAAGGTTTTAACGAGGCTTATAAAGGAGGTTTTTTTATTGGTTTTAGCAATAAAGTGAACCAATTTTCAATATATATATATATATATATATATATATCACAACGTGTCAGGGAAAAGACAGATTTAGTAAAAGTAAATGGATTCATTTAAATTGATGGGTCATAGATCACTATAGGACAACTCGCGCAAATTATTAACATATAAACCTGCTCTACATACTAATTACTCATCCGTTCCTAAATATAAAATGTTTTAAGAGGTTTGGTTTATTTTAAAATATAAGAAGTTCAAGGTTTTAATACTCTCTTTATTCGTGGTTCATGATAAATGATGAAACTTTTTATGCATCTATTCATGTTTCAACCACTAGTTGTGCATGAAAAGAAACTAATTTAAGAGAACGACTTAATTTGAGTATTAATTAAAGCACCATTAATTGATTTTTTAATTAAAAACATCTTATATTTAGAAACCGATGGAGTATAAAACAAAGCCCTAAATTAGATTTCCAATTCCATATTAAAATCTTGCTGTTGGCAGATGGAGAGATCATAACAAACATGTCAAAACAGAAACCACTTGGATAAGCTAAACGGATGGTGACAAAAAAAACCTATTTTCGATTATACTATTACTTACTGCAAAAGGAGCCAAAGACCAAAATTAAAATAGTTGCTACACGCACCCAGTAATAGTAACACAGATTTTTAGCAAGTAAACATAAAAAACTGAGGAACATAATAAATAAATTCCAAACTTTATTCCAAATTGATAAAATAATCAAATTCAAAGATACCGGTGGTCGGTGTGAGGTGGCCATATCTCTTTCCCTTCGAAAAAACAGCTTTTTCTGCATCTAAATAAGGAGGAAATTTTTCTGTATCTAAATAACACGGGAAAAGAATCTGATCCATATATCAACTAAGGCTGCTGGTAACTGCTGAGCATGCTTTTATCTATCTTTTATTATTCGTTTAATTATCATCTGTAAATGTGAGTATGATCTTGATTTTTCAGTTTGATTGATTGTCTACTGCAATTCGTGAACTTCAATTTCATGCGTTTCGTAGTACTTCGTGTTTTTTTTATTGCCAGATATCTGTGGGTGAATCGGTGTGTATGACAAATTGAAATAACTACATTTTTTTTTTGATGAAATACGATCTTCAGCTGATTAGGGGAAGTTTATAATATGGGGGAAAATGTTGTTTTTCTAATAGAGGTTATGGAGCTCTGTATTGCTTTGAAAGTGGACTCATAGCTGCTGTTGAAAGGCTCTGAATGAGTTTAAGCTAATTCCTGTTACCAGTATGGGATTAAGAGTATAAATAGTGATTTTTAAGTAGTTTCGAGTGAATAATAAAAAGAAAAGGTGATTGGATAAAAAGATTGAAAGTGTAATTATTCTAATTGAAAATTTTCAAGTGTTTATGATTTATCAACTTATTTCACATGTATTCAGAAAATTAAGTTGTCATCAAATACTCTAATTACAGAACTAACTTATTAGTTACTTATGCTGCCTAAGAGCTGTTGCCAAACAAGCTCTAAATGTTCTGATAATCAGTGAGTATTTAAAATACTGTCCAGTGTGGAGAACTTACTGGCTAAAGCTTATGAAGTGATTGATTAGTCATTTCAAGTAATATTGCTACCCCTATACATTCAGGGTCGATCTATGATTTTCCAAAGGTTGGGATTAATAAAGGTAGCAGGGGAAACTAGTTTGTTTGGTAAAATGAAATTGATTTGGACTCAAAAGGCTGACATTTATATTAATTTTGAACTAGATTTGAAATACTCCTACATAATTCTACTTATTTATAAGTTAGTCGGACTAGTGCCAACCCGTGTTTCGCACACAATTTTTGTATCATTTGATGAATTGTCTCAAGGGAGAACATTTAATAAGTTCGGTTGGTTTTCAGGTAAAAGGTCAAGCCGAATTGAAATTAATATAACTTGAATCGAATAAAACCGAATCAAATTAATTTCTTCAAAACCAATTTAAACGAACTAAAAATATACGAAAGAGAATTTATCATATTTGAAGAGATTTTATTGAGAGATTTTTTTTTTTGTGTGTGTGTGTGTGTGTGTGTATGGAAATTTGACTAATTGGAAAAAATGAAAAATATTGCTAAATCAATTATTAAAATTACTAGTACCATAAATTTGGATAATATAATAATAGTTAGATTAATTCGGTTAAATCGATAACAAAAAGATTGTTTTGTGAACCGAACACAAATCGATTTAACTTCGTAAGTGAACTAGTCTGATTAGTTAGTTCAGTTCTAACTGGATATTGTCACCCTTATGAATTGCATTGTTTTTCTATGATCTAGAAAATCCGTTTTGGTGGAACATGAGTTCCTAATAGTCCAGGAAAAATAATAACTAAGAATAAATGATATTGTTTAATTTCCCCTTTTTTTTGAAATTTGATTCACTGATTTCATAATTTTTCATCTTAGTTGTGTTAGCCTTTTATAGTTATTTTAAAATAATTTCTTAATCAAACAAGAAAAATTACTAACTAAAGACTTAAATTTATATCATTCGCCAATATTGTGCTTAGATTTTTCAAGATTATTTGATATACAAATGTTAAATTATTTTCCTAATGTTGACTTTAGTAATACAATTTTTGTTGCTTCTATAGATTATGAAAGTACATGAATCATTCTAAATTCATTGACGAAACATTTACATGTGCGTACACACACATATACATATACATACACACAAACACACATATATATATGTAAACACACACACACACACACACACACACACATATAATATATATATATATATATATATATCATTTACAGCAAACTAATAAGTAGTTATCATTTAATCAACATTAATATAAAATAGTCATTTATTTTTTACAATTAATTAATGCGAATAGTGTTCATGCAGTAAGTATGCGACGAATACCTATTTTCACTCAGGCTCCTCCTGGACCCTAAAGTCAATCTTAGCGCCCCGCGTTCCTCTTTGCCTGGAATAGCAAGGCGTAAAATATTAAGAACCATGCACCATATGTTTTTCATTGCTAGTGACTGTTTAATAGGAAGATGCTGGAACTAGCTCAAAAATTATTTCTAGTGCTGAAAGTATGCTCTTCACTTTGAAATTGGTGTGCGTGAATGGCTTGTATTCTTGCATCAGAAGATGGAAATGGTTGTAATAACATTAGCAGTAATGGGTGTAAGAGTATTGATGATCAGTTATGTATGAAATATCTTTAACCATGAGAAGTGATGAAGAACGGTTGCAATTGATTAGTGAAATATGTTGAAAATTTAACCTGCTATTTATGAAGTCATAAATAGCAACAAGATAATGTGCAAATGCTTGAATGTTAATGTTTTTTTTTTAAATAAAAAATAAAAAATAAAACATATATAACTAAATAGGCTTTAGGATTGTGCTCGAATGTAAACTCAACTTGTCAAGGGGTTTGGTTGTACAACCAGAATGCGTACAACTAAAAAAAGGTTTCATTATGGATAATTTCCAATCTAATTACTTCTTAGAGTTCATTACAGTTACATACCAAGCTGAGTAGCTAATCATATCCCTTTAAGTTCCAGTGGCTGCTAATAAAGATACAAATTCTGAAATCCAGTATAACCGAACAAATTGTTATAGTAAAAACTAAGGGTTATATGTAAACCGAGTAATCAGCAAATACAATCAAGGTCTGAAAATGTAAAGCAATAAAAGAACCAAAAGCAAAGTCCTATTTTAACACTTCTCTATAACCTCATGTATGATTACTAAATAGCTTGCCTTTACTGTAAAGCAAGATATGATTGATCTCCCAAATTTAACTAAAATTTAAAACTTAAGCAAAGATGGGTTATCTGTTTGACGATCCAAATTTTCTGATCAGTCAAAAATCACTGAAAAATTTGTCCATTTAAAAACTACGAATGATAACTTCCATTTTTACACAATATTATTTGATAAATGTACAACACTCAACCAAATGTATATAATATAACTTATCAGAGTTTATATAAGATTTGCTGAAATTCGTTTAAAACTAAAATATTATAATTATATTGCTATGTGGTTCTAATGAGAAAGAAACATCAATATCCCTTCCTGTAAACTCAATAAACATGTTATTGTGGAAATAAATAGTAAGCAGGAAAGATAAATCAACATGAGATAAAATAATAAACAATAAATAAAAATATATTATATTACTATAGTGGAAGTATCACTACCATTTGCGATTGCCTACATACTATATCTAATTGGGTAGCTAATTAGATACATGATCAAACCAACATAGTTCTCCTTATCAATATTTATTCTCAAAATACCTCCTTTTATCAAAATAAGGGTAAAACACTTCTATAAATATGCAGTTCGAAAGTAATCTATGTATCTCTTGCAAAATATTTCATTCAAAAGATAATTATCTTTTATTTAAAAATAATAATAAACTCCTTGTTGACACGCTTTTTGTCAAAGCTGTCACACGTCAGGATTTTGGTTAACAATGCTTTCAAGCGTCAATTATATCATCAGAAAACACAAAGCGGTTTGGTCGAAGTCACGACATAGACGTAAAAATGACCCAAAACCCCTTTAGGTGACCTCTTTTGGGCCTGAAAACATCAATTACGGTGCATCGCACGGTAACTTTTGTAGCCCTTTGAGTTAGCTTCACGTGCAACTTTCGTTTGGCCCAAACAAACTTACGTTTGAAAGTTACGTCTGCTTTCGTGAACGAACGTCGGACACTCAAAATCATCGGGTCAACTCAATACGGTGAGCCCAGGATTCGACAAGCCTCGCCCCCCTTTCGTATCACCGGGAGGGATACGAAATTTGTATCCCTCGTGGTGATACGAAATTCGTATCTCTCAGGGGGGAATACGAATTTCCTGTTGCACTTCATTCAGGGACCCGGAATTCTGCTGTGTGGGTCTCATTTCCTACACACTCCACTGTTAACTCCCTCCTATAAATACCCAAAAGCTTGGCCTTCATTTGGATTCTTTTTGGCTTGGATTTTGGACTTTTAGAGCTCCAAAAGCATCATTAATGGCTTCCATCTTCTTCCCCATGGCTATTGGATATAGTATGGATCATTAAAACGTTGCACAAACGTTTTTCGTTAACTTTTGGACATTAACAAGCATGATTCCACCGCTTTTTGACTGTTTTGGACTTCTTGGACATTGAAGTTAAATTTGAACATAGTTGACCAAGTCAACTCATTTTTACTCAACGAAGGAGGGAAATTTAGTTAAAGTTTAGAACTAACATACTTTTTGTAGTTCCATCGCAACGTTTTGTACTGAATATTGTCCGAACTTGTACAACATTGTAATCGACAAATATACGATGAATGATTATTATGAAGTGGACGCAGGCATTAGTGCCGAACCACTATAAAAAGCCGTGTCTTCCCCGTGTTACTTTTTGATTTGGATTACTGTGTTCATACCACACATACATCGAGGGTTGGCGTGTGCCGAATAAAACGACAATTCCCCGGACTAGTGTCGGTCCCGCTACACTCGGGGCACCCCTGATCCCGACATCGCTCCAGCCCGTGACGCTTGGTAGGCCATGTTGCAGGCTCTACTATTGGTAATGTTGCTCAAGCGTCAGTGCGCGTAGCTTTGGATGGAAGTGCTCCCACGGTTTCAGAAGTCAGGATTGTGCCTAATGTGGCCCCTTAGGTTGGAATTTAACCGAATATTCTTCTCGCCAACCAACTTATTCCTAACTTGGACTTGAACACTGGGGGCACTTGTGTCGCCGTGGATAATCTCAACTAGTTGCTTGCTTTTGGCAATGGTTCTCAAATCGCGGATGATCGTCGATTTACCCGAGGCGGTGCCTCTTTTTTTGACTTGGATTGTGTGACACAGTCCATTCTCTATGGATATACGAAACTCTCGTAATCCACTGGATTTCAAGCTTTCAGTTCTAGAACTTTGTGATGGTCGGAAGGATCCGACTGCTCACTTAATCAGATATATTCGTCACATGGAGCCCTCTCCGCTTCAGAAAACGTCATGGCGAAGTGCTTTTCGCTTTACTTAACAGATATAGCTGCAATGTGGTTCAAGCAGCTGGAGGCGGACTCCATCACTTCTTGGAATGCTTTGATTACCTGATTTGTGGAACAGTTCAGAGTCAACACCGCTCGTTCGAGAAGCGTGATGACTCTCGATGACATTAAGCAAAAGTCCGACGAGACTCTGCGGTGGTTTGGGTTGTTATACCCGACCCTTCTATGGTATTAATGGTCGTAGTATCAGGTGTTTTGGATAAGTCTGACTTTAAGACATCATTGCATCGGGACCCGCTGAGGGATCTTGGCGAGTTCTACTTCGAGGTTGAAAGATTCCTTCGGGAAGAGGATGCGAGTACTGATAAAAAGGTTCTCGAGGCAAATGATGTTAAGGGCGGAAAACCGTCCGATTCTGGAAAGGCTAAAGATCTGTTGCTGTCAAGGAACCTCCTCCGAGGAATGATCGTAACAGGACTTGGAAGCAACCTAAAGTTCCCGTCTTATGAGGAACTCACTCATACCCTCGAAGAGATTTATCGAGAGGTTCATCCCGCTGCTTCTTTCAGAAAGCCTCTCGCAACAGATTCGACTAAAAAAGAAAGGGATACTGGTCGTCATTGCATATTTCACGATCTCGATGGTTATGAGACAAACTATTGTCGACATCTCAGGGGTATGATAAAAGAACGTGTCGGATGTGGAGAGCTGATACGATTTGTTCGGGCATCGGCTGCGGTGCCGGGACAGGCGCAACCCCATGGGGGAATCAGGATAGGCCGGGGACTAGCAATCATCCCGGCGACATTGTGATCAATTAAACCTCTTACTGGCTCTGGTGCCTTGGATGCAAGTCTCCCTGGCATCAGTATCTTGTGATTTGTGGCTATGGATTTTCTGGCTTTGTGGTTTTCGTTCTTTCGGTTTCGCAGATACTTGGGATAATTAGTTTTTGGATTTGCTCGGCTTTTTAGCTACCGATTTTTTGCTCTTACGGATTCTTGGGTTTGATACTTGTGGATATTGGTTTTGGTGCTCATGGATTCTTGGTTTTAGTCTCTTCTCGACTTCTTGGGTTTGGTTCTGGGTTTTGTCGCCTTCGGTGCTTAGGCCTTGGCATTAGTTTTCTTTGGTTTCTCTGTTTTTTGGGTTTTATGATTCTTGAATAGTGAGCTTCATGCTTTGGCTTTCTCATTTTTGGTCTTCTAAATTTTGGATCTTCTGCATTTCTCGTGGCTATGCTCTTGGCTCTCTTGGCGTTCTTTGGATTAGGTTATTTGAGCTTCGGCCTATGGTTTTGGCTTTAAGAACTTCGGTCCTTTTAATGTATCCTTCCTTTTGGTTATTATGGTTATTTTGGCTGTAAGATGGTTGAGTTGACATACCCATGTACAAGAGCTGTTATATTCCCTATGCATGCTCTTTGTTCGACGAAACACCATCACCCTCTTTGGTTATTAATGAAAAGTTTACTTTTTTCGGCTTTGGATTTTAAATGATTAAGTTTGTTTACCCATGTAACAGGAACCAGCGAGATCCTAGACATGCTCTTCACGAACGATAAACCATTCGTTTTCCTTCACAAATGAATTTGAAATAAAAAACGGCTAAGTTCGCATACCCATGTATGGGAACAAGCATCCCTAGGCATGCTCTTTGCGAATGATAAACCGTTAGGTTTTCCTTTTGTTTACTAAAAAATCCCTAACTTTTGTAACTTTAATAAAATTACTTCGCAAAGCAAAGACGCTTGCTTGTGGAATATGAAATGGACAACAGGATTGCAAACTCTAATAATTGTCTGACTATCTTGGCCTCTTGTCCCTCCGCGATGAGATTGCCTTGATTTGTAGCGAGCTTTGGATCTTGTGCGTCTGGTCGGTAGATCCTGCTCGTTTGGATTTGGGTCGTCCTGACAAGACGACTCACTGGATATTGGATTACATCGACTGGACTTGTCAGTGATGCGACAAGATTATCCACTCATGGCTATCTTGGCCTTTTGTCCTACTGCGACAAGATTGCCTTGATTTGTGGCGAGTCCTGCATCTTGTGCGTCTGGTCGCAAATCCTGCTCGTTTTGGTTATTGGATCGTCCTCACACGACGATTCATCGGGTTATTTGGCTATATGGTTATTTGTTACTTTGAACTTACGGATATCGGGTTAACCCCGACCTTCTGACTATGGATTTTTTGGTTTTTTAGGTTGTCAGACGTCTGTAGTCCTCCAGTTATTCTGGTTATTTCTCAAAACGATCTGGCGATCGTCGGCTTTCATTGGATTTCTGGCTTTCTGGTTTACTGGCTTTGGATTTCTGGTTAATACGATCCGACGTGATCGTGACTATTCGTTTTTATGGTTATAGAAGCTTACTCCGGACTTCTCCTGGCTTTGGTTTCTGGATTTCTGGTTTTCTCACAGAACACTCCTTCCTTCGGTCAAGCAAGATATGTTTTAGAGAGTAAAATATTGACACACTTTTTGGTCAAAGCTGTCACACGTTAGGATTTTGGTTAGCAACGTTCTCAAGCGTCAATAACTTCATCAGAAAACACAAAACAATTTGGTCAAAGTCGCGACATGAACATAAAAATGGCCCAAAGCCCCTTTCGATGGTCTCTTTTGGGCCCGAAAATATCGGTGTTTTGCACAGTAACTCTTGTAGCCTTCCGAGTTAGCTTCAGGTACAACTTTCGTTTGGCCCAAACAAACTTACGGTTTGAAAGTTACGTCTATTTTCGTGAACGTACGTCGGACACTCAAAATCATCGGGTCAACTTAGTATGGCGAGCCCAGGATTCGGCAAGCCTCACCCCCCTTCGTATCCCCCAGAGGGATACAAAATTCGTATCCCTCAGAGGGGATATGAATTTTCTGCTGCACCTCATTCAGGGATCCGAAATTCTGCTGTGTGGATCTCATTTCCTACCTACTCCACTACCAACTCCCTACTATAAATATCTCCAAACTTGATCTTCCTTTGGATATTTTTTTTGGTTTGGATTTTTAGACTTCTAGAGCTCCAAAAGCATCATTAATGGCTTCCATCTTCTTCTCCATGACTATTGGAAATAGTATGGATCATTAAAACGTTGCACAAACGTTATTCATCAACTTTTGGACATTAACAAGCATGATTTTATCGCTTTTGGATTGTTTTGGACTTTTTGGACATTGAAGGTAAATTTGAACATAGTTGACCAAGTAAACTCATTTTCTACTCAATGAGGAAGAAGGGAAATTTGATCAAAGTTTGGAACTAACATACTTTTTGTAGTTCTATCGCAGCACTTTGTACTTGATTATTATCTGAACTTGTACAACATTGTAATCGACAAATATACAATGAATAATTACTATAAAGTGGACGTAGGCGCAAGTGCCGAACCACTATAAAAAGTTGTGTCTTCCGCGTATTACTTTATTTATGATTTGGATTACTGTGTTCATACCACACATACATCTAGGGTTGGCGTATGCTGAATAAAGCGACAATTCTCCACGTCAACACTCTTAATATTATGATTAATTCCTAAATCGATATCTATTCAAACATCTTATAGTTAAATTGGGGAATTCTAGTCGTTCGTTCATAATTCATATAGAATTATCACCTACATTTATCAAATTATCTAGTCAAACTGTGGAATTCTAATCCCAAGGGGTTGGACGTTAAATGTACGCAATTATTTTTACTGAACTAAGTCACGTAAAACTGGAATTTTCCATAAAAAACGAACGAGTACATGTCTACTAATTAATTCATGAAATAAGCACAACAACAAGTGATAATTAACACTTCATTTTATCGAACATTTGTAAACACTTTTCTGACTTCACATATAATTTTAATCAAGCATTAATGTACTAGATATAGACAAATGGCACTTGTTATAAAAGGGCATACAAGTGATAGAAATTTATTTAGAGCTAGCTGTTTACTTTTAAAAACTAGGGATTTCAGATAACCTTTTGTTGTTTATGATTACTACACATGCATCAAACTTGCATATAACATTATATAATTCAATAAAATTGTAAAGATCTCACCAACATCTAGACAAATCCAATTCATGTTTATGCTCGCCAAGGCCAAGGTGTGAATTGTAGAGCCTTCTTACCATCACGAAAAGCAAAGCAACAAAGACAAGTTCCACCATTCCCACTTATGCTCACAGTCTTATTCCTTCTCTCTTTTCTCCAAATTATTCCAAGGAAGTGTCACATCGCCTGTTAGGACGTGGATAAAGGGTGAAACATGAGTGGTTGTGGAAAAGATTTGAGGTCAGTTAGATGGTTTTCAAATTTGATCTGGTTTTTGGAAGTTGAGGTATATAGTTTTTCTTTAGATCTCCGATCAGGAATAGATATGTCTTGCAGCCTGATTTCGACAATGATAACTTTCGAATAGGAAAATGTGATACAAATGAAAATTGTTGCTTTTCAAGTCACCTTTCCAACAAAAAAGGATCAATGAATTTAGATCAGAGAGTTGAAAGTGTTAGAGAATGTTTTTGTTAAGTGTGGTGAAATGGTGCGATGATGATAAACTCGAATCTGTAGAGAATGCTCCAAGGCACGTCGATAACCTTTTCCTCAAGACATTATTTGCCATCACCATTAGTTTAATCAAACAAGTGAGTGTTGTGAGTTAAGGCAAATCGTCTTTTAAGATATAATGGAGCCAAGCTGTTAATCTCTTTGATCGATTGCGATAGTATTGTCGAAATCGATCCAAACTATCTTCCAAGCTGACTGCACTGACAAGAGTATTAAATTTATGATTTGTAGTATCACAATACTAATATAATTTTGAAATAAATGCAAGGGGAGATGAGAATGAGACGATACTGATTTGCAACTCTTTTCTTGTGTCTCTAAATTTAAAATTTTGCAACGCTGTTTATGCGTTTTTGAATTTAGTGTTTCACAGCAGCTTTTGAGCGTTGCAGGATTGAGGAAGAAAATGAAATCTGAATAATCATTTTAAACATATTTTTGACATTGCTGTTTATAGATGTTAGGAGATGTCTTTTCGTTTGTAACGGTCGCATCTACCGCTTTTTCTTTCTGTTTCAAACAGTCGCAACTTTTCCAAACGACGTATCCTTTCATTTGAATTTTCAAACGTTCCCATCAGTCTTAACAGTCATATTTCCTATTATTCTTGTATATTCGAATTTAAATTTTGGGTTAATAACGGGTTCAAATCTGATCCATTTTATCTGTAATATATCTGTCCAAAAGTATCATTTTGGACCTAAACTCAAACCTGACCCGGCCCAACCCGATTCACTCTTACAATGACGGTGGAAATTAATTTGGATTTAAAATGGATAATTTGGATTTGAAGGGTTGTGTTTGAGGTTCATGCAGTGGTTGCTTTGTGTTTGTCAATTTTGACTCATCGCATTATGATATGATCTGATACTGCATTTTGTTGTTGAGTGATTGAATGCATCATGAAATACGATTAAGTAATTACAGCACGATTTAGTTTGGTTGAATTGGCTTAATCTAACCGAAACGGCATAGTTCTGGTGTTGTTATGGTGATGCAATTTAGTATGATTATGACAGCGAAGTTCTTTATTCTATTATGGCAGAGTATTCCTTTCATAGTTAATGCAGTATGATCCATTTGTATTTGCATAGTTCTATTTTCAGTGGGGCTTGCTTTCATTGTCTGGGGTTAGCTCCATACGTCATATTTGTTGTGTGCATGCCCAATTGTTCAATTCGTTGTTTGGTGAAGACGCGATTATTGACTTTTGCCTTGTTATTTGCTATTGGCGAATTAGCACAGTTTGGTCTTGAATGAATGCACATTTTGTGTTAGTTTAGGATCGTGGTGCCCTCTAATAACTGCGATGCTGTTAGCATGGTTGCATTAGACCTGCACAGTTTGCTCTATTGATCCATACTGACCCACATAATGCCTTGAATTTGAGATTGGTAGCACGCCAATAGTTTCACATGAATTGTGGGATGATTCATTTGTGTTGGATATAGTTTGTTCGGCTTCTTATGTTGCATTATGAGATGTGCGCAGTCACTTTTTTTATGGAGGGATGGCCTGTCTTTATCTTTACATCAGTCCACACAATCTATTGCTTTTATACATCTTAATCTGCAGAATATATGTTATAGAAGAAAAACGTGGGGTGGGAGAGGGAGGAGAAGAGGGAAGAGGGGGGGGGGTGTTAAGGAAGAACTCATAGCCCCTTTCCTTGATCTTCCAATTCCAGTTACTAGTTTTTCATCTAAATATTTGTTGTTTCTCTCTCTTGCCACAACATACTATTTACATAAAAGTTAGTGGTCGAAATTAGGTGGTTGAGGAAAGGTGCGATGGATCCTTGTGTGCGTGAGCACGCAATCAATAGAGACATACAATTTAAAATTAAATGAAACTTAAAAGATGTTCGATATACATTGTGAATATCGTCCCTCAAAGGTTGAGGTCATCTTGAAATTCCAAGCATACTAAAAATGCTGGTTCAATGTCAACTGCTATAATATTCTACATTACCTTAATTATGGATAATTAATCTGATACCTTAATTCTTAATACTTCATTATTTCATTTTATGTTCCAGTTCTATGTTAGTCCGGTTAAATGTGATTGTGAATGCATGAAAATACCAACACACGAGTAATGGGTCTTTTAGTAATATATAGTTTTAACTTCAACCTTTATGCAACCTTACTGGAATTATTTTGATTTTCAATTTTAAGTTGTCTAATTGGTTTATGCCAATTTCATATATGATACTACATACTAGTCTACTGGAAATTTATAACATCATTTCCTTTTGGACATGCAAAGATTAACTAATCAGTCATCTATGCTTGTGCCAGTTTAGGTGTTGAGAAGTAGTGCCGAGACTCCAATTTCCAATTTAAGCGAATAGATGTTCGGTTTTAGCTGAAGAATACGAGATGAGCAATGAGGTGGATGAAAGGTGAATAATTTTAGCTATGATGTATATATCACGTTCTATGTAATATTATGATGAAGTACAAGCTTCTGAATAGACATCCTGTCTTTACTGCATCATGCATTATTACAATATATTTCTTATCCTAGCAGGCTTTGTGAAAAGGTCTTCCCAAATGGAGACACCTATATTGGGCACTTAGATGGATTACTTCCTCATGGAAATGGGAAATATATTTGGTTAGATGGCACTATATATGTGGGTGAATGGGAAAATGGAAAAATGATAGGAAAGGGCCAAATTCACTATCCATCAGGAGCAAAATACGATGGTGATTTTTGTGGGGGTTTCCTTCATGGCTATGGCACATATTATTCGCCTGATGGATCAATTTATAAAGGTTATTGGAGAATGAATATAAAACATGGTTTAGGAACCAAAACATATCCAAATTTAGATATGTATGAGGGTTCTTGGCATGAAGGTTTGCCAGAAGGCATCGGAAAGTATATCTGGAGCAACGGGAATGTGTATATCGGGAATTGGAAAGTTGGGAAAATGTGCGGTAGAGGGGTCATGAAATGGGCTAATGGTGATCTGTATGATGGTATTTGGGTAGATGGACTGGAAAATGGTTTGGGATATTATAAGTATGCAGATGGTTCGCGTTATTGTGGAACGTGGAGCAAAGGGTTAAAAGATGGCGAAGGAATATTCTACCCAGTTGGAAGCAAAGTTCCTCATAATAGCAATTTTGATGAACAAAAACGTGTGGTCAAAAAGCCTAGTATTGGGAAAAAACTTCTACGAAGACGAAGTCTAAGCAACCTTTTTGGAAATTCAAGGCGAATATCACATAGGATGGCATCATTAGATGGAAATGTTGCATCAGATGAGATTGCTTTCAAATCACCAAATTCATCAGATCATCCCGAAACTGATGAGAATATAGTTTATGAGAGGGAATACATGCAAGGGATTTTGATAGTGGAAAGAATAAGTAGCAGTCTTGAAATATTACGTAAAGGTAAACAAAATTTTATAGCTGAAGTAAAGCCAGTGAAAGGACCGGGTGAAATTATATATAAAGGGCACAAGAATTATTTCTTGATGTTAAATTTGCAGCATGGAATAAGGTAGATGCATTTTGCATTGTCCATATTTTATTTTTAATTGTTAACCAGTATAATTCTGTATAAAATAACTTTTGATACCAGAAATAAAAAACTAAAGTCTTGACTTAAAGTTGACAGATATACAGTTGGGAAAATTACTCCAGTGCCTATGCGCGAAGTTCGTTCCTCAGATTTTGGTCCCCGGGCTCGAATAAAAATGTATTTCCCTAGGTGTGGTTCACAGTTCACAGTTCCTCATTACTCCATTGATTTCTTTTGGAAGGACTATTGCCCTATGGTTTTCAGGTATATCGGTTTTTGACTGTCTAATTTTTGGTCAAGTTAAAAACTGTATGGACTGATTGTTATAGTGCGCTGTTATACTGTTTTAACTGCAGTATTACATCAGTGAGAAGTATAACCAGCAACACAGTCATCCCAGGCTAGCACTTAATATTCTTCATACCCCCCCCCCCCCCCCCCCCCAAACAAAAAAAAGCGAGTTATAGCAGATTTCAAGAACTGCATCCCAGCTAAAGTCCAGGATGTTTTGTACATGGTTATGCTCATGATAAGTGTTAATGTTGTGTTTTTTTTGTAGTTCCTAATTCATTGACATCATTAAATTTGCAGTATGTCCTCATGCCAAATGTCCTTGTTACACTAAATAAGAAAAATGAGAGTGATATGTCCCATACCTCAAAATATGGAAGCTATTGGCTAGTATATAGTCCATTAGGCACCCTCCCCTTACAAGCTAGCTTTTAAGGGAGAGTTCTACCTAATGAGCCTATCATTTGGTGCTTTCACCGAGAACCGCTCGACGAAAGTTCGAGCCGCGGGAGGGGCGACCTATAGGCTGGATTAAAATACTGATAGGTGAGTGAAGCCGTCCACCGAGAAAAGGGCTACCATCGACGAGTGAAGCCGTCCAAAAGAGAAAAGGGCTACCGTCGGTGAGTGAAGCCGTCCGAAGAGAAAAGGGCTACCGTCGGGTCAGTGTCGATAGAGTAGGCCGACGCGGACGTCGGACTTTCGAAGAGCGGTGAAATGATATGTCCCATACCTCAAAATATGGAAGCTATTGGCTAGTATATAGTCCATTAGGCACCCTCCCCTTACAAGCTAGCTTTTAAGGGAGAGTTCTACCTAATGAGCCTATCAGAGAGTACCATTAAATTTAGGATTATCTGTAAGAACTAAATAAATCTACACTCTCATGCAAATAACAGCCTCGAACACAAACCATTTATTTATGATCACTGAATATTTATGTTTTTATGGGACTGCTTTTTAGTTGAACGAATTTTTTTCTGTTTTTTTCAGGAATTTGCGTGAATTGTTTAGAATCGATGCTGCAGATTACATGATGTCAATATGTGGTGGTGATGGTCTAAAAGAACTTTCTTCTCCAGGAAAAAGTGGCAGCATATTCTATCTTTCACACGACGAAAGATTTGTCATTAAGACTCTCAGAAAACATGAACTTAAGGTTTGACTTTTGTTGCAGTACATCTCCGTAATATGCTGTGTTGTAGTAATATACTAGAAACATTTAAACTTTCACAAGATTTCCAAATTTATTCCAAAGAATTATTTAATTGCCGATGACTAGAACATATTTATATTCATCGCCCTTTACGTGAATGTGGTATACAGTTCTTATAGGAAACCATGGTACACATTATTAATAACGGGCTTGTAGTTGAAAAAAGTGCGATCTGCTTCTATTTAAATTGTAAATTTAGCCTATAACGTCCTAGATAGAACAAATGTTTTTGAACAGGTATGCATTGATGTAGCGCAAGCTTGAGGTTTTTCATCATTGAATTTGTAATAAAATCCAGCTTATATGTGAACTTCCGGTAAAACTGTGAAGCATTAAAAGGATAACAGATGTTGATAAAATAGAAAAGACAGTCTTCAACAAATAAATCTACTAAAACGGATTTTTTTTTTCTTTCTTAGAGCATTCCAACAGGGGAAGCAAGCGAGTATTAATACTCATTTGTTACACCATTAGTGGTGGCATATGGTATTTACCTATTTTTGTTATTGGATAGCAACTGCCCGATAGTAAGCAGTTACCGCAGTTTCAGAAACACAAGTACGGGTAAATGTAATGGTTATTCTTTTAGAAACATTCATTTAAATTTAAAGCTCTCATTAAATCCTATATATTTTTATTTAAATTCTATATGATTTTATTTAAATCGTATAAAAATTCTTTTCATATTTTTTTATATAAAAATTTAGATGGTGTACAGTAGATATATATATATATATATATATATATATATATACAAACACACATATATATGTATATACATATATATAGAGAGAG